>OX457026.1:68237390-68837390 GCA_949752745.1 Protula sp. h YS-2021
AGCAACAGACTGACAATACTGGAGAAAAGCGAGTATTGTGCTAATATGTACTAGCATACTGCATATAATGTGATCATCAAATTCTCAGTCAATTCAAGCAACAAATGTCATGAGAAATTTTAAGTCAGATGGAAGATTTTTATTAAGTGAAGTGAAAACTGTTTCAATGGAGTAAAAATTGCTGGAAAAATTAGTTTTATTTGACTCAATACGACAACTTTCATTGAATAGTTCTTTTCCGCTCACCTTCTGGTGATATGGTTCAGACAAACTCCATAGTTATACTATACAAGTCATAATATTGTATAAGGCAGAGATCTGGAGCAGTTGCAGGATTTCAGATACAGTGAAACCCCGCTATTAGGGACAAAAAGTGACTGAAGAACTTTGTACCTAATGGCGGGGTGTCCCTAATTTCGAGGTCCCGTTCAATCTGACAACTACAACTAAAATCTTTGGCTATTTTTTACCGATATTCATACTTAACACCTAGTATAACATCTTAACTGAGTAAAAAGAAAATGACATACTTGTTCTTGTATACGAATTTTAAAAGACGGAGCACATGTCAGTAGGGTTTAGTAGTATAAAGCTTCTCTCTTAAGCACACATCTTTTGTGATAAGCCCTATTATCTTTACATTCATTGTGTTCAATATAATGTACTCAAAACCCAGAGATAACAATAGCGAAAAAACAAAAACTACCGAGTAAGAAGTTGATAGAGGTTGTTTACACAACGTACAACATATGGACAGCATTTTAACTGTCCACAATAGAGGGGTTGTTTTAAATGTGTAACTGTACTTACGGGGTAAAAAGAGTGTCCCTAATTCTGAATAGAGGGGTGTCCACAATAGAGGGGTCTAGATATAACAGAACTCTATGGCCTTTTAAAATAGACTGAAAAATGCTGTCCATAATTCAGGGGTGTCCATAATAGAGGGGTGTCCATATCCGGGGTTTTACTGTACTATTGCAGCTGCTGAGTGAGGCTATACCCTCGCCATCGCAAGTGTTGAGTGATAAGGAATGTCATTTCATATTTTCAATGTTTTGACACATTTCAAATAGACTTCGAGATATCTGTTACTAAATTCAGTGGCATTAAGTGTATTAGCAGTCTTTTCACTATTTTGAGGTACAGCCCATTATCTCCATTTAGATTTTTGACTCTCTCATTGTTACTTATTCTGCCTTTGGAATTGTTTATAATAAACTAGACCGATTTCGCAAGCGGAATTGATCCTCCTGGAACTCAAGCAGCGATGATCAAAACCACAGGGGTATATCTTGGGATGGGATTCGAAAATAATGTCAGAATAACTTATTGACGAGATACAAAGGCCCTGGGACCGCTGACCTTTAAACGAAAAAACGTTACCCAGGTTCATCTTATGTAATGTCTGTCAGACCCAAACTGTTGACAATGAGCTCATAATCGCTGTATTTCTAACGATTTTCAAAACAATGGTCAACTTTCGATGTTGGGTGTTGACCTTAAAGGACTACGTCATCGTCATCGAGGTGCACCTTCTAAAAATGAGCTCAATATTGCTCTGTTTCTAACAAGCGAGGTCAAAAGTCATCTAAATTTAGCTTTCCTAGCCCAAGACATTTCGGAGGAGTTTTCTGGAAACAATAACAAGTGGAGGAAAGATAAAAAGAAAAACAGAAATAAAACTGAAAAAAGTGAAGAATGCAAGGTAAAACAACCACACTTGAAAAACAAAGTTTGCAAGTAGCCACAAGAGATGCCTCATATTCGTCCTATTTTCAGATAGCCTTAATTCCATCATCTGTTATCAGGACAGACTATGTCTTGAATTAATTTTTGACAGTGTGGTGACGTAGTGCGACATCATCACAAAATCGTCGTTAATACGAATTCGGTCTAGTTCGATTCCCCAGCCATCGATAAGTATGTCAAGAGTTGTTTTGTTTTTGCTCTTCTTTTTCTTTTACGGTATCATTATGTGTGCTCAATTTCTGCACAATCCTTTCAGTTTTTGTTCTGACCTTAACAAAAGTACCAAAATCCTCTTTCCTTAACACAATGAATTCATCCAGGGTATTTTCCGGTAAAGTGTCATTCGAATAGGTCCACTGACTATAGAGACAGTGTTAGTTTGTGTAGCATGAGCAAAAAAAAAACAACAGCGGCAACAGGACCAAGTGACAGGAGAGAAAGTGTCCTTCAGATTGGCCATGTCGGTATCTGTGACACAGACTGTTATAAAACATGCATACCATGCATTTTCAGAAGCCAGGGAATGAAAATTGTCAAAAATGTTTTCCATCCCCTATACAGAGTCCATAGTAGACATAACAGCTACAAGATAGGACAACCCCCGCATATTGGAACACCTTACAAACAGGACCAATGAACACCAGGTGTCTGCCATTAAAAAGAAGCCTAAAAATACGGCCGAAGATCGGACCACTTCAGCTCGCCCAGCTGGCAATGTGAAAAAAATAATATTTTGTTTTTGCTTATGATGGTGTATGCAAGATGTTTGAGTTGTATTTCTCGGCATTAAAGATCCTAAAAACTAAAATCCTAATCAGAACACAATTTAAAATAGCAAAAACACAGATATATGGAAACTAAATATAAAATGGGTGAATATCAACCAACAAAGTGAAGGAAAAGATTTCTTATTTAATTTTTTTTTGTGAGTCACAGTTTCAATGTTACAATTTTAAGCTGAATATTCATTGACCGCGGTATTGAACTTTGTATCTTTACTGGTCCTGGTACTGTGATACTGGCCCTGATACTGTGACACTGGTATTGGTACTGTGATACCAATTTTTATTCATGCGAGATCAGCATGGGAAATTATTTCTTGTTATTTAAATGAATAAATTATTCAATAGCACGAACCCATGCTTTTTTTATTTCCATATACTTTATTTCTCATCGTACCGGGTAGCACCAGTAAGAAATCAGCTGCGAATTAGACTTTGAGTTATTGCATCTTTCCATCATTGCTAAAAATAGCAGTCACCTTGTGAACTCTATGGGTGTGAATCAATGCCCTTATTGGTGCTTGGAATAATTGAGTAAGGAAATCAGAAGTGTGAATTGTAGCTGCAATTGATAGTATAAAAAACATAAATATCTCAACTTTTTTTAGGAAATGTAAAGCCTGTTCTGTGTTTAGGGGAAAGGGAGAGTTTATTCTTACTTGACAACTTATACCGACATCTCAACCCTGCATTTATAACTAATGCATCCTAAATGTCACACCATCAAATTATTCGAAAATAAAATATTCTAACCAATTTTTGTTGTCTGTATGGGGACATTCAAACTGTTGCTAAAGCTATAAAAGGTCCTCATTCCAATTGCAGGAGTAAATGACCCAAATTTTAATCCGGTTTTCCGCCCCCCCCCCCAACAAATATTTCGTTATCCACTTTCTTGTGGGCACGCAGGGTAAGACACATGCTACAACCCCACCTCCCCCCCAACACCCGCCAACTGGACATTTTCCAACCGGAGACTTTCCAGCTATTTGTCAACTGGACATTTTTTTAAGTCTGTGGCATTTCGTTCGAAAATTTACTGCGTATATAAAGGAATTGAAATAAATGGTAACAATTTCTATACTCTATTTTTAAAAAAATACCACTTGGTATACTTTATTTAAAAACACAAAAAGGGAAAGTTTTTACAATATAACAATATTATAAATATTATAAATATGAATGCAGCACGAAAATCTCCTAATTGGGTATTCACAACCAATGTACGACATTTAGCCGAGCGACATTTAGTTGAACATCTCTCTACGATGTTTAGCAGAAATTAACTCCATTTGTTATTGTTTTTAATCCATTTTCATACACTGAGCTATGTTCTCCCCTGCAGTACATTCCAAGGGTATGGATTCACCTGGCTGCAATTCCAGGTGGATTATATATAACAAAATAACCCTGCGTTATTATGTATGGATAACTCACTACTTCACACCCTAATAAATATCTCCGTGGTAATTTCGCTATTCAATTTTAGATCAGTCAAACACTTACGAAATTTAAAAAAATAATGCCGTGGTTGGAAATTTTCAGTTGACAATTGTTGGTTGGAGAGTGTCCGGTTGGAAAATATCCGGTTGGAAAGTGTCTGTATACCTTTTTAGAGATGCTATTGGGTTTGCGTCTGAAGTGCCATTTTAATATTTATTCAACATTTAAAGACATCAGTTAAAGATATTTAAAAATTTAAATGAATTACAAAAAAGAAAAATCATTAAGTATATAATTCATTACTGACAACGTTTGAGTGACACTTTTTTCAATCTTGAGTGACAATCGTGCAGTTAAATTATCTGGTGATTATAATAGAGAACATCAGGTACTTCTGTAACCCAATTTGATACATGATATGTGATTCAGGATTAAAAGTTCAAGATTAAACAGAAGTTGTCATATTTGCTGCATCACATTCTTGTTGACATACAGCAAACATCACGCAAATACAGTAAAACCTCAATAAATCGGACACTCACGAGACTGAACTAATTTGTTCGGCTTAGTGAGGTGTCCGGTAAAGGGACGTTCAATCATTTTTCACACTTTCACGCGATGTCAATACTGTAACAATATTTGGGCTGTATACCGACATTTTGCATTTTTCTTCAATTTTTACAGTGGTAAATGACTTGAAACATGACGCGGAAAAAGCACCCGATGAGAAAACTGAACTTTTCACCCACTAGGAGTACTTTCGATACATCCAAATTTCAGTGAGGTTTTTGTTAATCACCAACTCCAGCCACAGCTACTCCCCATGCAACCATCACTCCACTATGCTGTTTTCTCAGCCATGTGCCCCAAGCAATGGCTAAAGCCCTTGTTGATCCACCCCTTCACCCACCCACCCCCCCCCCCCCCTTCACACGTTCTTTGCCCACTCATCTCTTAAAAAATGTTTCTGACGATCCCACACCCATTCTTTGAAACAATGTTATACACAGAAAACTTTCTTCGAGAATGGCAAACATCTGTTTTTGATGGTGCCTTTTCTCCTCGGTTGTCAAGGGAGGGGGGATTATGCCATGGGTGTTTTTATTGAGGGCTATTTTCTTCGTTATTTGGTGGGACTTGATCGAAAGAGCAACCCAATTTCATCTATGTTAAATCTTTTCTTAGATTCGCATCTGTCGGGAATGGCTTATAACCTGGCTGTCCAGCTTTTTACCAAATCAACATTAACTCATGCTCCCTCACCACAGTGTGACTGAAATTTAATGCTGTTTCGTTTTTTTCGAAAGCTATCAAACCATCATTTTGTTCATACAAATGCCTTGCAGCTGCCGTTGGATCGACCCGATGCTTTGAAAAGTATCATCCTATCTTTTCTTTGCCCGTAACACAGTTGAAATGCAATTTCTAATAAATTTGAAATTAAATTTCACTGGAGTACAAAACTTTATGGTTGGCTCCAAGTACTTCATGGGTAACCCCATGTTTACCTGTACTGGGATCCGATAATCACTTTTCATCCTTACGCCTGTGAAGAAACACAGTTTGTAACACCAGTTAATTTTTTGGATTGTTAGGGCCCTTCCTAGCTCTGATGGAGGAATAAATAGCACGAGTAGTTGCTGGATATATTGAAGACCATCTGGGTGAAGTTTGGGCGAATTACATCTAGAGGGACCGGCGTAACAACAGTGTGATTTGCCAGCTGCGGTGTCAACACTCTGTGGTGGGTAGCCTAGTTG
Source organism: Protula sp. h YS-2021 (assembly GCA_949752745.1). NCBI lineage: Eukaryota > Metazoa > Annelida > Polychaeta > Sabellida > Serpulidae > Protula > Protula sp. h YS-2021. Next base: position 68,243,125 of record OX457026.1, read on the forward strand.
TATGTGTCGCTAGCGTACCGCTTTCAGACACATCTTCTATCGAACCTTAGGCTTGTTACGCTACAGAGTTATTTGGACCGCTGCACGGGAATCCTGGCCAATTTTTAGACTGTTTTTAGCCGTTCTCGGTTGTGAGTAACGCGGCGGTGCCCTCAACACGTGGGCAGGCAGTTTCGTCCAGTTTTACGAGGAACGAGGACGTTTTCCAGATTGCTAACTTCACCTTTGGTAAAGGGCTCTCCGTAGGTTTTTTAGCTACTTACAACGTTGGGTTCTGACCACGTCACACGGAGAAATAAGCAGTTTTCTTTTTGGCGGGAAGGCGCCCACGGTGCGGCGAACTGACAGAGACACCGCGGGTCTGCTAACTACGTTGCTTTCCTAACTCCTGGTCAAGAGAGTGTAGGAAGCTGCTGACCACCTAGGAGGAAATTCTTGGCAGCGTGCGAGACGTCTCAGCCAAGTTTTCGCAAGTGGTAGCTTTCCCGCGCCTTTTGCGTCACAACGCAGCAGGGTGTGCCGCACTCCGAGTTACTCGCGAGTTACGAACGCGTTACTCGGGGGGAGCACACAGGCTACCAGGAGTGGCACTGTCAAGTCGCACACTGAAGCCTGCATTTGCAAAGCTGCGTAACACATACTGCGGTGTGATGCTACAGGTCAGATCAATAATATGCATGGAAAAGAAATGCGCCTCGATGGCTCAGTAAAAACTGCTGCCGTTAATTAACTTTCTGCTTTCGCTTGCAGTCATGAACAACAATGGTAAAGAAGCCGCGATGTGGGCACGCAGGCCTTAAGGACGATCCCCACGACTACTGCAGGGACTGTGCTACTCGCTACGGGCAACAAGAGTGTAACGGTGATATAACGTGTGCAGTCTGTCAACATCTACCAGATCAAGTGTGGAGAAGTTTAAACAGGCAGCGTCGGCGCCAACTACGCAATAGACAAATAAAAGAACTGTGGTCGCGAACAATGTCCTCGGCGGACACCCCGACTTATGAGCCCTCAGGCAAAGATCCCGGCACGCCGCTGCGGGATGAGACGGTGCTGTCAGGGCAGAACTCGAGCACCGAGAGGTCTCCCAAGAAACGCCGCAAGCACAAGTCCAGGAAGGATAAGAAACATTCGAGGAGCCCTACATCGGAAACGAGCGTCCGTGTGTCGTTGCAAGAACTAGAGCAGGAGGCGGCAACTATAACACCACTCCCCCCGGCTAACAGTAAGACCACGGAATCTTTTGAGGAATCCGTTGTGAAGGCTGCGAACAGGGCGTACACCTCGGGCACGTGGGATCCCTCGACCACGAACGCTGGTGACACACCCAGCGTGGGGGGATACCAGCCACCAGCGGAGAAGCCGATTCTCCCATTGCAGATAAACTTTGAAGAGATTCTCCGCAAGGCACTACAGCAGCAGGCAGCCATGATCTCACAACAACTCGTGGGGCTGCAGGCACGTGCACCGAGCGCAACAATTACAAGTCAGGAGCAGGTGAGGGAGCTCACACCCACACCTGAACCACAGCCGGCTCCCTCTCGCGCCGTGTCGCCCAAGCCGGCAAGCACGGAAGGGGAGCCATCACCCCTAGCCACACTCATGACCCAGATGGAGGATGAGCGGCATAGCAGCCCGAAGCGCGAATCAACGCCCTCCCGCGGCATACGGGTTAGAGGTAGAAGCCGCAGCCGCCTACTATCTTCCTCATCCTCTGACGACTCCGAGTCCTCAGGTTCCTCACCGCCCCACCGACGAAGGAGGCGAAGTCGGGTGCCCAGCCGGCGCCGCATGCCCACACTCTCCGGCAGTGAAACAGAACATAGGGCACGATCGAGGGCACCGCGAGGCCTACACGCCTCGCCTTTCAAGCACCCGGAATGTGGCGACTGGCTAAGATCACCGCGGAAACGCGACGCATCCCCCTGGAGAGGTACACGGAAGAGGAGGCGCCTCTCAGACGAAGGGTCCCCAAGCAGGGCAAGCGAGGAAGCAGGCTCAGCCACAACGGTCGACCCGCTGGATATCCCATTTCGCGACGTTGTAGAGGTAATACAGAGATTCTCGAATGCCCAAGTAGGCAAACCCCTGAAGGAGACGCACGCCAGTTTCAGATTGGCCTCCGAGGGGCCGCGGGAGCAGGGCCCAGAATTTATGGCACTCGATACAGCAGCTGGTATTTTGGATGCCATCAAGTTGAAGGAGGCCGAGTTTCAGGCAAAGGACTCGAATTTTGGGAAGGCCTTGGACTTCGGGAAAATTCACACCTCATCTAAAATGCGCGTCGCGCAAACGGCGTACAGGCCATCGGACAACGCAGTCAACTTTGAGCCACTCACGTACCCTAAGCACGCCCCAACCTGGTTACCTGTGCTCCGCCCCGACGACAAGGTGACATTAAAAGACAGGGATCTCAGCTACATTGAGGGCATCGCGAGAACGGGGCTGCGGGTGCTATCATTTATCGAGTACGTAAATCAGACCTTGGTGGGTGGATCCCTGGAGTCCGATGCCTCCATAGTGCCCAAGCTCATTGGGTGTCTTGTGCGTGGGACGAAAGATCTGATTAAGCTGCACACGGCACTGCTGTCATCTAGCATTCAGTTGCGCAGGGACAATGTCCTCCAGCGTTGCAAACTCCCGCAGGACAAGTTATTCCAGTTGCGGCACGCAGAATACATGGGGCAAGCACAACTGTTCCCAGATGACCTGCTGGCAGAACTCAACGGCCGGCACATCCAGGACCTCCAGAATCGCGCGCTGCACGAGCGGTACACGCAGGTCACGCCACGTCACCGGTCCTACAGCAGCAGTCACCAACGGGGAGCACACCGCGGGCGCACGGCGTCGGCGCCACCCAGGATCAAGGGCCCGCAAAGCCAAGAGAGACGGGGTAGTGTTTTTCGCAAGGCCGGCCACACTCCATCAAACAGGTGACAATTACAGTCAGCAGCAGGTCAGTCCCTGTCACGGGAACTGGCTCGCTGCAGGAGAACATCTAAATTTTGGCGTAACATTGTCAGATATCAGGGACAGAGTGCTGCGCGCAAACTCCTTGCCCGTAGGAGGCAGGCTCACACACTTTTGGTTAAAATGGAAAGAATTGGGGGCGCCGACCAAGGTAGTGCGGTGGCTAAGATACGGCTACCCCCTCCCATTTCGCAAAGTAGACGGTCAAGTGCCCCCTATTCGGCTGACTCAAAACGCGAACCCGAGCCTTGTGACCTCATACGGCCAGGGAACGGAAAAGCAAGCAGCACTCACGGATATGCTGGACAAGTTGCTAGAAAAAGGAGCCATAGGGGAAATGCCTGTGGGGCAATCAGGCATGTTCCACAGGGTTTTCCTAAGGCCAAAAAGAATGGGGGGCTGGCGTCTCATAATAGACTTGAAGCCATTAAACGCGCTCTTGTCGACCCCAACATTCAAAATGGACACTTGCCAGCACATCCGCAAGGCGGTCAGTCGGGGCATGTGGGCCACCTCGATCGACCTAACGGACGCGTACTTGCACGTACCGATGTGGCCCGCACATTACAAATACCTGTGCTTTCAGGTTGGGGAGCACAGGTATTGGTACCGCGCGCTCCCTTTTGGGCTGGCACCGGCGCCCTGGGTCTTCAGCAAGACAATGCGCTCAGTAAAGTCGTGGGGGCGACAGCAGCTAATGCTGCTGTTTCAATACCTAGACGACTGGTTGAACGCGGGTCTGAACAGACAAAGGGTGGCCGCTCAAACATTAACGCTACTCGACAAATGTGTCGAGCTGGGGTTACTGGTAAACCTAGAGAAGTCGGAGATAGAGCCCAAACAGGTAATTGTGTTCCTAGGGGACGTGTTCGACTTCACAGTCGGGAGCGTATTTCCGTCGCCAGACAGAATTCAGAAGATTCGACATATAATCGAGTCGATGTTGGAAAACAGGTGGGTTCCCGTAACTGTCGCAGAAACGTTGCTGGGACTGTTAGTAGCAACAGAAAAAACGGTGCCCATGGGGCGCCTTCATTTCCGGGGCTACCAGCATGCAGTGCGAGCGGCACTCAAGAGGGGCCGCGTTTCACGCAACAAGTTCAGACTCCCGCCACAGGCGAGAGAAGATCTCCGGTGGTGGGTGAATACAGTGCATCTGACGCAAGGAACCCCGTTTACCATACCGCAGCCACAATTCCAGTTACAAACCGACGCATCAAAGGTAGGCTGGGGGGCACACTTTCACGGCAGGTTGTTTCAGGGGCGGTGGCCGCAGCAACTGCGAAGCATGCACATCAATGTGTTAGAAATGCGCGCAGTAGGAGAAGCACTGAGGATCCTGGGGCAAGAACTTCAGGGCAAAGCTGTACTGTGTCTGATAGACAATGCTACCACGGTAAGTTACATCAAAAAGCAAGGGGGCACAAGGTCGCCAACCCTGATGCAAGCAACCAGAGAGGTGTGGGAGCTAGCAATCCGATACCAGGTAACACTACTACCACATCACATTCCGGGGAACCTGAACGTGTTAGCGGACATGGCATCCAGGCAGGGTCAAGTCCTGCAGGGGGAGTGGACGCTCTCCACACGCCTCTTTCGTTGGGTAGTGGAGAGTTCGGTCTTTGGGCCCCCACAGGTGGACATGTTCGCAACGCGTCTCAACACGCAACTCGGGAGGTATGTTTCACCATGCCCGGACCCGGAAGCCACAACCAGCGACGCGCTGAGTTGCACGTGGCCGCAGGAGGTACTGTATGCGTTTCCCCCAACCACGATACTCGAGAGGGTAGCAGAGCGGTTAGGGAGGGAACAGAGATTTACGTTGTTGCTAGTGGCACCGGCAAATCCGGCGTCACCCGTGTTCCCACTGTTACAACGGTGGGCGACCGAGACGCCGAAGAGGTTGCCAATGCATGCGCGGGCACTAAGACAACCACATTGGCAACACTGGCACCCGCACCCACACACGATGAATCTTCATCTGTGGTCCCTAAAGCGAACTGGCTAAAAAGACAGGGGTTTTCGGCACAGGCGGTTGCACGCATGCAAGAGGTGCACGCCAAATCCACCCGTTCGGTTTATGGGTCACAGTGGAAGGTATTCGAGAGGTGGTGTTTGATGAAATCAGCAGACCCTGTGGCAGCAACAGCGCCATTGATCGCCGATTTCCTCATATACCTCTTTGAGGGGAAGAAGGTGGCCACCAGAACAATAGAAGGTTACCGTGCAGCGCTGGGTTCAGTGCTGAAAAACGCAACAGGGTACGACCCGGGCCAAGACGAGTTCCTGTCCAAACTAATAAGAAATTTTCGCTTGCAGAGACCACCCCCAGTCAAGCACATAGTACAGTGGGACCTAAAAGTAGTACTAGATTACTTCCAGGGCCCCACTTTCCGAGACGAACAGAATACGCCACTGCGGGAGCTCACATTCAAGGTAACTTTCCTTCTAGCATTGGCGTCAGGCAAGAGGAGAAGTGAGATACACGCACTCGACCAGCTGTATTTCATAGACGAGAACAACAGCAGCGTTGTCCTGAAACCTCGAGCCGACTTCCTAGGCAAAACGCACATTGTGACTCACGGTAAGGGTACGTTTTCGGAAATCTCACTGCCTGTGCTACCCGGGGACGCACTGGAGGGAGAACCGAGGCGCACAGGGAAATTACTGTGCCCCGTGGACACACTACGTAAGTACACGGAGGCGTCAAAGGCAATACGCAGCCCAGAACAAAAAAGACTAATAATACCGTTTCTTCCCCACATTACTAGAGATATAGGGAAACCCACCATCTCCAACTACATCAAAAGGGCAGTAGTGGCGGCATATGACGCGGCATCGCAAAGCGAAGGGACACAAGAAAGGCCCAAGATGCACCCCCATGAAGTGCGACAGATTGCCTGTTCACTGAAGGCGGTAACCGGCGCAACCATGGAAGACATATTGCGTGCTGGCTGCTGGCAATCCCCTAATTCTTTTATTCGATTTTACTTACAGGATTACACGCAGGATTCCGTGTCAAAGCTGTACCACATGCCATTCGTAGCAGCGGAGTCCATCATTAATAAGTAACACCGCGAGAAATATTAATGTGAGGCACTTATGTTGCAGGTTCAAAGGCAAGGGCTACAAGGGTGGCAACGGAACAAAGGAGAAGTCCACGAAGGGGCGAGGGAAAGGGAGCAGCGCGCAGGCCCGCCCCAACGAGTGAAGAGCTGCCACCCAAGCGAACTGGCTCGATAGGGCAGACTTTCGGTCTTTTTAACCTATATACTTTTTACTACAGAGTGTCATGAGTGGGTAACGCAGGGAACGACTGCGCGGGGCAGCGAGCTACGCATGTGCCCCCACGAGGCACAGCAGCGGGCATCTATAGTGTGGGATGGGGGACGACAGTGGGTCGCTCACCAGCACTGAGGAGCGTGCGTATCACCCCGAGGGAGACGCATGAGTAACGCGACAGCATGGCGCGGGGAGATGGGGCCCAAGAGGGGCACACCTGGGAGCACACGAGTAACACAGTGCGCCCACTGGGCGCACATGTTGTAACATAACGCAAAAACAAGGAAATTTCGAAATTTTCGGTTTCTGTTGACCTCTATGACAGTGTGGACCTAGCGTTAGGTGCCTTGACGACTGTCCAGTAAAAAAAAAAAAAAAAAAAAAAAAAAAAGGGGGGGGGAGACAAGCTTTACCGTAGGTGCGCGGATGCACACCAATAGCAAAAGAACACTGGTGTCGGGAAACTGACGGAAATAAAACAAAGAACTGTTGATAGAAGTTTTATTTATTGTCATGTTAATCGAAGGCATGGCGCCCGAAGGGCGTGGTACCCAAGAAATGCCATTCCACTGGTTAAATCTATTTCAAAGCATCGGGTCGATCCAACGGCAGCTGCAAGGCATTTGTATGAACAAAATGCCCAATTTTATTCCCCATTAAAATGGGTTTTTGTTTTGTACAAATGTTGTAGCTGTTTAGTTGGATCGAACCGATGCTTACAACAACCAGTCCCACCTCCTCCCACCATTTCTGGGGCCCCACTTTTCGGGGCGCCGGATGAAAAGTGATTATCGGATCCCAGTACAGGTAAACATGGGGTTACCCATGAAGTACTTGGAGCCAACCATAAAGTTTTGTACTCCAGTGAAATTTAATTTCAAATTTATTAGAAATTGCATTTCAACTGTGTTACGGGCAAAGAAAAGATAGGATGATACTTTTCAAAGCATCGGTTCGATCCAACTAAACAGCTACAACATTTGTACAAAACAAAAACCCATTTTAATGGGGAATAAAATTGGGCATTTAGTGTCATGCCGGGTGTGCGGTGTTCGGAATATGAGGTGTCCGGTTTAATGAAGTTTCTTTATTATGGAAATAAATGGAAAATAAAAAGGGACTGAAAAGCTGTCTAGTAGAGCGAGTTATTCAATTTATCGAGGGTGTTCGGACCTACGATTTTACTGTATAACGAAATAAACACATTGCTCAAGAAGTAAAATCTAAAACTGGGTTTGAAAATGTGTTCGGTGTTCTGAATAAGGAGGTCTTTGAATTATCCAAGTCTTTATTGTGCAAAAGAAAAATCGGGAAATGAAAGGGGACTTAATTATTTGGTCAGAATTAGGGAGTTGTCCACAATATACAGGTTTGCCCAGAGGCAGGTTTTACTGTATATGAATATGCGTTCACTTAAGACAGACTCTAAAATACAAGTTAACAGAGTGTCCAACTATCGGACTCTCCACATTTATTAGTAGGAAGTATGCAAGCGTTATTTTTATTAATGTCCAAAATGCTACCTGGAATTTTAAAATATCAAGGAATACAGTGCAACATGTATCCACCTGTACTATCAACCTATAACCATATTTTTTGGTATCCCGACAATTGACCTAGCGACATTTGATCTAAACGGGCAGAACACGATAACCGATGCATTTTCTTAAAGCTTTTTTACGTTTTACAATTATTTGCCCACTTGATAAAAAATTAATTGATATAAATTCTCTCTTTACCTTTCTTTTAAACCAGATCGACCCCACCGTAACATAAGATTTTTACAGCTTAGTTTTTAAGATTTTCAGACACTTGAGATTTCATACCAGCTTTTACTACTCATTCGAGATCAATCCAGAGATAGTGAGCTCACGATTTTTTTTTTTTTTTTTTTTTGCTTGGCACAAAGAATAATCCCTGTGTTCATGCCAGGGCTGCTCTACCTGTCCGAGCTCCAGGGGTGGTAATCCCTGGACTTGAAAACCACCGCGTTCATTTAAGAGCCCTCTTCACAGAGTAAGTTTGAAACTTTTATTGCTCTGCACAAAATATAAATCCCCTTAATCCCCTTAATTTATTTTAAAGACTGTGTTACTTGTCATAGTTAGTGGGTCATTAATCCTTGGGCTTACACAAAACCAGAGCTCTGACAATTAAGATCAGTTGTCGTGACTTGCCCATTTAGATTAATGGTCGCTAGATCAACTGTCGTCAAATGGTGTATTCACATTATTTCAAATGCTGGAGTAAAAGAAAACAACCTGCACACTCCAAAAAATAGCACAGGAAACGCCCGGCTTTTGTGTCTGCCCTATACCCTGGTCCACTCTGACTGAATGCGGAACCGCTAAAAATTAGGTAACGGCTTTATTCAAATCGTTGTCTGTTTTTGAAAAGGAAAATCAAGCATTCAATTCAATATGCTTGATATCGAAGTGTGAAACATGAAGTAAAAAAATAAGGGGTAAGGCTCTTTACCTTCCGACATGGCCTGAAAAGTACAACATCGCGTACTGGTTGATGAAAATGCAATGACTTACCAACAACTCAAAAATAAACGGTCGCTATGTAACCAAATTGTCGAAAAAAATCCAGGTTATGAAAGATCACATGTGTGCCTGGGATCTGATATATTTGATTAGTCTGCCGTTCTTTTAATTAAGTGCACCACTTGTCTCCTTTGTATCTGTCTATTTTCTTTTAAATTTTGGTTGCTGATGTTTTGTCTTGAGTTGTGTTTTTTTTCTTCCTCATAATGAAATATCAGCATCGCGGTCATAACATTAATTGTGTCATAGATAAACCATGAAAAGGAGTTGATTCGTAAGATATAATACATCGAGGGTCGCGTACCCCCCCCCCCCCCTCCCCCGAGATGAGTTTGAATGATTTATCTTAATTAAATCACATCACTATGATGTTGGTGGTGTTGAGAAAAATATTAAATTTGCTTGAACTGTTTCATATTCATTTACAGCTAACATGAATAGAAATGTCAATCATTAAAGATTTCACAAAATAATACTTCACAGAAATTTCATACAACTCCATTTAGAACTTATCTTAGAACTCAATTAAGACACAGAAAATCGGAAATAGCTAAAACCCGAAGTGAAGTCACACCGAAAGTAACGTCAACGAGTACAAAGGTAAACAAGTGCAAAACATTATCAAAGTACAGGAGTGTTGGTGTCAGCAGTTTGGATATGGACGGAGATTGCTGACATCAGCAGTTTTGATGGTGGACCGACAGTGCTGGCGTCAGCAGCTTTAGGCGGTGAACGTTACGTGCTCGATTATGTTACCTGGAACGTTATGTGCCTGGATAACGCTACGTGTGACGTTATCTGCCTGGATGACGTGCCAATAGCCACAACCGGAAGTGACGTCAGCTCGGAAGTGACGTCATGAAGGGACCCCCTTCTCCAAAAAGCTGATCGTACGCCAGTTTTTTCTGTCAACTCATGTTTTCAAACTACTGTGAAATGGATTTCTAATTCATAACCAATTTAAGTGAAATCATGTGCAAATGAATACATAAAACAGGACACTGCTTTATTTAGAAACGATCCTTACTAAATTTCATATATTTTGTTGAAATACCGAGTTAATGTAAGAATTATTTTTATAAACGTTGCTTTCCCATTTACTCTTGAAGAAGCTATTTAGGTGAGAAAGACATGTCCATATCCCCAACCAGAGACACCTTTTACTTCGTAAAAGCTTTGAATTCGCTTATCTCCACTTTTATATGGGTTCCCTTCTGGATAATAATATCACGCAAATAGAAATGAAATTTTTCTAGTGAATAGAATGGTCCCTCTACTCTCCATCCTGTTTTCCCTCCAACTCCAGCCAATCAGCAAGCGAGAATGAGAAGCCTTACGTCATTCCAAGACATCAATCATTCCCTTCAAGCGTGGTGTTGACAACACACGCAATTCTGTGTGCTCCACTTTTTCGTTGAAAAAGGGGAACTAGGCAAGGTGCGATTTTGCTTTTAACTTTCTATTTCATTGCATTTAAGGATATTCTTCATCCTCTGTAATGTTGGATTAATTTGATTCAGGATTAGAGCAATACGGTCGCACTCGTGACTTCGGTCTGGTAGTTGTTGAGTTTACACGTAGCGGAGACTTTTTGTCCCGGGAAGTGTGCCTCTCTTCTCCACTCGGAAGCTACAGGACGTGTCTTCTTAGTCTAGTTCGTGCACACATCGCCTCGGAGTTGGTTGAGTCTCTGCAGCCCACTTTGCCTGCTTTGATTCCCAGTCAGCTACAGCTTAGGTGTCATCGCGTTATGGCCCGTTTTTGCTGTATCAGACACTCCTATGAGACCAGTTAGTTTCGTCCAGATTCCTCTAGACGCTACTTTCTTTGGTCCAGACTTTCAACGTTTTTTGGCGTTCTGGCGAATTTTGGTGAATTTTTAAGTTTTAGCCCGTTTATGGGACTGCTGTAGCCCATAAACGGCACCAGGGTGCCGTAAATGGCATCTGGAAGCCCGTTTATGCCCCCCCCCCACGTAGGGGACGGGCCTAAGTCGGGATTAGGATCCCATCCATAGAGGATCCCATCTTTAGGCACCAAAGATGGGTACCGTTTTCGGGCTCATGGGCAGATCCCGTTTTCGGGATCGACCGAGGATCCCGAAAATGGGCCCAGGTGTCCCGTTTCGCGTTTTATCTGGTTCTGAATTCCTGAAACGCCAATAAATACGTTAGTAACGTCTGGATGAAAGAGAGTGGTCGTCGTACTGCCTACTGTCACTCGTTAAATGCCCAGAATATTAATATCTGTTACTTGTATGCTTTACCTGTCTACTGGGGACATGTACAGTTTACTCATCAGTGCTTTTTCTTCTGCTTGTTTTTCAGATATGACAGAAGCCGGTCTGCGGGACCCACCGACGCTTCCGCAGTGTACACATCCGCCCTCAGCTCTTAACCCTCATTCGGTCTGCGACCGTTGTAGACGGAGAACAAACTTGCCCCTCTGCGACGAGTGGAATACGTGCGCTGAGTGTCACCACCTTTCGGGGAAGGAGTGGAAACTCATTTACAGAAACAGGGTTCGCAACGACCGCAGGCGGGATAAAAGGAAAGCCTTATCTTCTGCACCGTTCCTCACGCCAGAATTTTTAGAGGGGACTATGCGTAAGGCCAGTTCAGTGATCTTAGAACAGGTCTCCACACCGGTGCGAATGGATACAGGCTCTGAGTCGGATGCCTTCGCAGTGGATAAGAAAGGCAGAAAATCCCGTAAGCGGAGAGCATACTCGGAAACGGTAGCTGAACTAGACGTACCAGAGGGTAAGGAAAAAGAGACTTTGAGGAAGGTTTGGGCTCTTAGTCCTACGGAAGGTGCTAAAAAAGAAACAGTTTCGGAGACAGTACCCACACCAGAGCCGGTCACGGTTACTCACACGGATTCGGGTGCAAGTTTCTCGACGATGTCGGGTCAACTGGGGATCCCATCTCAGATGGAACTCCCCCCTCCTCCTCAGGTTCCTCGTTTGCCCAGTGAATTTTCTGCGTTTCTGTCGTTACAGACTCAATTACAGAAACAACTCCAAGAACTACAACAACAGTTCAAGAAGCAGACCTCTGAATCGCGGCGTAAACGTAAACCATCGGCTACGATTTCACGCCCTCCTCCGGAGACGCATCCATCTCCGTCCCATTCACCACCTTCTGGTTTGGGCCCGAACAGTCAGCCACCGGAAGTAGAAGTTATTAGCGACGCCGGTTCTTCGGAGTTTCCCCCGTCAGGTCAAGTATCAGGCCTAGCCGGGGAAGAGGATGACGACTTTTTTCCTTCGGTGACCTCGCCTCTGTCGTCGATCCCACTTAATCGAGAACGGGAGATTTATACTCCCACCTGCGCAGCTCCCTCACGTTCGGAAGCTGTGGAGAATAGGGAAGAGTCAGCGCAAAGCTCGGAAGATCAGGAATCCGAGGACGAGGGGCCGGATGAGGAAATGGGAGATGCGCTCCCATCAGCCCAGTTTCGACTTCCTCTCCGAGAGATGGATTACGTCAGGTCTCCGAGTAGTGGTCAAAAACTCTTGAAAGATCCAGCAGCGGCTGGAAGACGCCCAATTAGGACCCCGTCTCCACCGGACCTTGCGCCTCGTAGTGAGAATGCAACGCCTTCAGTCACGTCGTCTACGATGACTCCGGAAGATGTACCTTTCCGAGACGCAATCCAGGAGATCGCTCGCCTGGCGAACGTTACAGTCGGTTCTCCAGTTCTCGACAAGGAGGATCCCCCGATTCGGATGACCTCCCAAACAGCTCCCATGAATCAGGATCCATTCATCGCACTTCCGACTAGCGAGGGCATAGCCAACGCCATATTAGTGCGATCAAGAGAGTTTAAGAAGATGGACAACGCGGAAGGGCGTGCTTTGTCCCGTTTTCACGCTTCACGACATTGCGCAGTGAGACCGGGCCCATATCGGCCATCGGACGATTTGTTGCCGACAGAAGCTTTAGAGCAGCCCGCCAAACGCACAGTCTGGATGCCGTCCGTCCTTAACGACTCAGACATACCTCTGGTGGAAAAGGACGCCAAAACTATTGAGACAACCTCCCGCCACGTTCTCAATATTATGTCTTTTCAGGACCATACTTTAAAAGCTCTGAAAACGCGATGGGACGATTTACGCTTCAGTGACCCGGTGACCTCCAAGCTACTGGAATGTTTGGCCCTGGCAACTAGAGACGTGGTCAAGTTGGCAACATTTTTGATGACGTCCATGGTTTTTCTTAGACGGGACGCATTCCTACAACATTGTTGGTCCAGCGTTAAAGGACTAAGAGAGTTACGCCACGCCCCCATCCTCGGCGAGAAGGAGTTATTTCCCCCGGCTGAGATCGAGAAAGTCAATCAGGAGAGCCGTTCCCTGTCGCAAGACTTTGCACTCATGTCGAGAATGTCTCGGTCCTCTATCCGACGTCCATTCAAGCGCAAGAGGTCCCAGCACCAGAGCTCAGAGCAGTCAAAGCCCAACGCGCAGCCTCGGCCGCCCCCAGCCAAGAAGCCGAAACAGAATTACGGCACCAGGCAGGAGGGTCCATCGCCGCAGCAGAGCAGGTAGCAGCCAACCAAAGTACCGCCCAGAGATTCCTTGGTCTCTTGGCGATACTTTAATAAATGCAGAAAACTTAAAAGATTTGCAATCCTACAACGACTGCTGGCCCGTAGGAGGAAGGCTAGGCAAATTTTGGCAAGATTGGGCGAAAATTGGGGCTTCCCGCCGGGTAGTCCGTTGGCTAAAAAATGGCTACTCCCTCCCATTCAAACGGGATCAGAGGGGACACAAAGTTCCCATACCTCTCACAAGTCAGGCTCCAAAAAATCTTGCCACCTCCTACGTCCAGGGTTCAGAAAAGGATCTGGCTCTGCAAGAGATGCTTTTATCACTACTAAGAAAAGAAGCCATAGAGGAAATGCCCGAAGCTCAAACTGCTTTCTTCAGCAGGGTTTTCTTAGTTCCCAAAAAATCAGGGGGGTGGAGACTAGTCATAGACCTCTCCACCCTCAACGAGTTTCTTCTGACAACGACATTTCAAATGGACACGGCCCAAATCATAAAAGAAAGCCTACAAGCAGGGATGTGGGGTACTTCGATAGATCTATCCGACGCTTACCTCCATATCCCATTACATCAATCAGCAAAAAAATTTCTAGGCTTCCAAGTGGGCACAAAACGTTTCTGGTTTCGGGCACTTCCCTTCGGCCTCTCCACAGCCCCATACGTTTTCTCAAAAGTAATGAGAGTTCTGAAAGCGTGGGCTCGTCTAGAAGGCATGCTAGTCTTCCAATATCTGGACGACTGGCTGTTAGCCCATCGGGACAGGGAGATAGCCCACCGACAGACGGTAAGGTTGGTACGAAAAGCCCTGCAAGTCGGGCTGGTGGTCAATCTACCCAAATCAGAACTCTCTCCCAAGCAAAACATCATATTTCTCGGGGAGAAATGGGATCTAAAAAATGCCAGAGCATTTCCCACCGAAGAAAGGTGCCTAAAAATTTCTCAAGCCATAAATGCAATTCCCATCGGTCGAAAAGTACGTTTGCAGGCAATGGAATCCCTTCTAGGCCTTTTAGTGGCAACCGAAAAGACGGTCCCCCTGGGCCGCCTACACTACAGACCCTTCCAAAGACGGGTCAAGATTGCACTAAGGCAAGGAAGGTTCCCACAAGCCAAAACGGAAATTCCCGAGAAGGCACAATCCCTTCTACAATGGTGGTGCGATCCCATCGTAATGACCGAGGGTGTCCCTTTTCATTTCCCAGCCCCAGAAATAGAACTTCAAACGGACTCGTCACAAAAAGGTTGGGGGATACACTGTCAGGGCCAAGTATGGAAAGGGATATGGTCTCCCTCTCTGAACAAACATCATATCAATTGGCTGGAGTTACGGGTAGTCTGGATAGCCCTAAACAAACTGAACCATCTACTCAGAAACAAATCAGTCCTATTTCTGTTGGACAATTCCACAGCAATAGCATACCTGAACAAACAGGGGGGGACCAGATCCCTATCACTCTCGAAACTAGCTTTCAAGATCCTATACCGAGCCCGTCAATGTCATATCACCCTCATAGCCCAACATTTGGCGGGAAAACTCAATGTTCTGGCAGACCTAGCCTCCAGGGAAGGCCAAGTAATCCACACGGAATGGTGCCTAGCACGCTCATCTTTCCGATGGGTAGTAAATCAGTCACCGTGGGGTCCTCCCACCCTGGACCTGTTTGCAAACTCCAGAACGACACAACTACCCAAATTTGTCTCTCCCTGCCCAGACCCATCGGCATGGGCTGTAGACGCTCTCAATTGCCCATGGCCATTACAGGAGGTACTGTACGCCTTCCCACCACAGGCAATCCTACTCCAAGTCCTCCAGAGAATAATCAAATTGAAACCCCGATTTCTCCTCCTGGTAGCTCCGTGGACACCAGAAGCCCCATGGTTTGCTCTGTTACTTCAATGCTCGGTGGTCAAGTCACTTCCGATCCCATGCCACAAGGGTCTTTTATCCCAACCACATTGGCAACACTTTCACCCGGCCCCGCACCTACTGAACCTGCATCTATGGTGCCTGGCCAATCCTTCTTGAAGAAAAAAGGATTCTCGGAAAAGGTAGTGGATAAAATAGTCAATAGCCACAAACAATCCACAACCAAGGTATACAGGGCCCAGTGGAATAAATTTGCCTCATGGTGCAGTAAGTCTAAATTAGACCCATTCCAAGCGTCCCCACCTGTAGTAGCGGATTTTCTGGACCACTTATTTTCTAACGAACACTTGAAAGTGAGCTCCATTGAGGGATACAGAGCAGCCATAGGCTCTAAACTCAAAGCTTCCATAGGGTACGACCCAGGGGAAGATTCGGCCCTATCTCAATTAATTAGACATTTTAAAGTCAATTCTCCTCCGAGTGCGCCCAACATAGCCAAATGGGATCTGGCCTTAGTGCTTCGTTTCCTGCAAAGACCGGATATATTTGGGGAAACCTTGATATCTGCAAAGAATGCAACTCTAAGGTTTACCTTCCTTTTGGCCTTGGCGTCGGGCAAAAGGAGAAGCGAAATTCACGCGCTGGACAGAGTAGTGAGCAAGGAAAATGGGACCTGGGATAAGGTTTTCCTCGTGCCCAGGGCAGGCTTTATGGGTAAAACCCACATCAAAACCCACGGGATGGGCACATTTGATCACATAGCACTCCCATCCCTTCCAGAAGAACAAGTCCCCACGGGACTAATCTCTTTATGTCCTGTGAAAGCATTGCGTCAATACTTAGAGATTTCCGATGCTTATAGGTCTTCTAACCAAAATGCACTAATCATCTCCTATATGCCGGGATTTAATAAAGATCTCTCGAAACAAACTATTTCCCGGTACATTAAAGAGATAATTGTCACGGCCTATGAAAAAATCTCAGTCAGACACGTCCCTTCATACAGAGTTAAACATCAAAGCCCATCAAGTCAGGCAAGTGGCTAACTCCCTTAGGGCCATTCACAACGTGTCATTATCAGAGATACTCAAAACGGGTTGTTGGGCTTCACCTAACGCGTTTATTAAGTACTACCTTAAAGATTTTTCCCAAGACGAAATTTCGGGTATTTATTCTTTAGGTCCTTTCATTGCAGCGGAAGCAGCAATTAAAACCTAAATATTTTTGTTTACAGGCCCTCTACTCCCAGACCTAAGGGCAAGGGCAAACCGAAGGACCCTTCATCCAAAGGCCGTGGTGGATACCATCACAAATTCAAGAAATGATCTGGTTATTTCTCAGCAACCATGAACAAGATCTTTCGTCTTTTTCGAATGTATTTTGAGATCCAAATGTATGGGTCTGAGGACGTGCTTATGTCCCGTACTGTTTTTATTTTGTGTAAGGTTCCGTCACTGCAGCAGCTCCCCTTCTCATAGAGACAGTCATGGTGTTTCGCCTTTTTCTAGACTCCCTCTAGAAAAAAGAAGGGGGGGGGAAGTGACAGGTGTACGGTCTCTCGTCTTATCCGATAGACAAGGTCTTACCACCACCTGATCCCATGAGAAGGAGAGCCCATCCGGCAGTGACCATATAGGAGTAGTTAGGGTACCGTTTTCGGGATCTGTACCCATAAGTGCTTGATTTGCGGATAATCTCAGCATTTTTAGTTTCCTGTGATAAATTTTACACTCTGTGAGTGTAGGAGAATATTTTATCCACGATGTAACGATTTTTAACAGTATTTCGTTTTATGTCTCATTCTGGGCAACACCTTAGTATATGTCCCATGTGTACTTACTCAGGTTCGTTTAGCCAGCATGCATTTAAGGACACAGCTAGAGTTAATTTCTCCTGTGTCAGTTTTTACTTTTTACATAAATCATTTAGATTTAATGTTTTAGGTTGAACTTTTGCAAGATAATAAAATGTTATTATCACTTAGAATTGTACGTTTTAGATGTAACGTAGAGTATCCCAGGTTGGGCTCCATCCAGTGGGAGGCAGGAGGGGGATGGATTGGATACTCAGTCGAGTGGGCTACGTGGTCACTATGTACAACCCACAACTCTCTATTCGGTTATCTCCAATTTATTTTGTTGGATTTTGTCATCAGTTCGGGAGTGTTCCCCCCGAACATATCTTAGAAGAAAATTAAAAGAAGTGGAACTTAATTTGAGCCTTTTTATTCGTCTCAATTTCACTTCGTTAAATGTCCAAGGACATGCGCTCTGACGAGCTTTACAGCGTAATTCGCAGATTTACTTTCATGCAATTTTACAGAATGGCAGGCTCCCCTACTCCGGACTTTAGTCCCATATAAAAGTGGAGATAAGCGAATTCAAAGCTTTTACGAAGTAAAACTATCGTTTTATTTTCGTAAAACGCGCTTTTACGAGTAAAAGCGCAATTCGCGTTCTCCACTTTTATCCTATCTTCCCTCCCAGCCAGCCCGCAACAAGCCTGGGTGCGTTGTCACCAATTTTTGGGCTTGAAGGGAATGATTGATGTCTTGGAATGACGTAAGGCTTCTCATTCTCGTTTGCTGATTGGCTGGAGTTGGAGGGAAAACAGGATGGAGAGTAGAGGGACCATTCTATTCACTAGAAAAATTTCATTTCTATTTGCGTGATATTATTATCCAGAAGGGAACCCATATAAAAGTGGAGAACGCGAATTGCGCTTTTACTCGTAAAAGCGCGTTTTACGAAAATAAAACGATAGTTTAATTAGCGGTCACAGTTTGATAACTTCCCACGGGGTCTCTTTTGTGTAGGTCACTCTATTACGTTTACGGTGTATTAGCGAAAAATAATATACTATAAGAGCAAATGATGCCGCATCTACAGTGGTTTGAAACGTTTCCGTATAAAAAACCGAATGCTATGCCAGGCGGTTGCTGTAAAAACTAGCGTAGTAAATGGTGAATACTTGCAAGTCAACGACTTGCAAAGAGCATATTGACATTGCATGGACCATTCTTTCGCGTTATGTTCTCTTCAGCGGTCCTGGAGTGGTATTCTGCTTTGTCCTTATTTTTAAGGATGTCGTTATTTTTAAAAATAAGGATAATAAAGCTATTCTGCTCTATCCACAAACTTAACAAAGTCTTTTAAAAATAAGGATAAAAATTAAGGATGAACCATCTATTCTCAAGAATAAGGACGTCCTTAAATATTGTCCCTGCTCCTCTGACCATAGACTTTTTGCACACATGTAGAGCTTGATTTAAAGTCGTGCACCTTGCTTTTTGTTTTCGCCTTTGTTTTTAATTTTGTGGTCGAAATATGAAGTGAAGTTATTATTTTTTTAAACAAACACATTGCATTAAGCATGCTGCGCCCATCAGTTACACTGATCATTCACGTGCTATATTTGCACGAACCATATCTTTATTTGCATAAGGCAGATATGCTGAGTGCAGTGAAATACTGGCTCTTAAAGAACGACACGTGGATGCACAATCTAGCCTGCTTAAATTTAATACACTCAATAAGATTATCGACAACGGACTACGCAGACTTCTTGCACATGTACCTTTTAAAGTGCAAATTTTTAGGGCAAAAAAGTGTTACAAGATCTTAGTTTAAAAAATAAACAACCTGATACAATAGCGTGGGGCTAAGGTTATTATTTGTGGGGTTGGGGGAGGGGTTGGTGGTTGCGGGTGGGAGATATGGTAGTTGCCGCTTCATAAATTTAATAGTAAGGTTATTTTCTTTTTTTCTAGCAAGATTTAGCAACTTTCTAGAAAGTTTTCCCAGCAAGATTTTAAAAGATGTTCCTTCAAAACTGGTGTATCTGTAAAGGAAAATGAAACCACCGAAAAGTTTTAACAATGATACTCGAACAGAGAAACTGATGTACTGTTTTTTTTTTTTGTTTTTTTTTGACCAAGCGTTTAATATTTCGCTTTTGCGAAATTGGTTTTCGTTGAAGTTGTTTTATGTGTGTGCAAAAAGGACCGAGGTCTAAAAAGGTGAGTTTCTCAAGCATTCAATGATACCTAAATGTGCTTTATCATTGACAATTAACTATCAGTAAGGGTGCCGAGTTAAGCTGCTTAATGTTATCCGTTCGTCTGTAAATCAGCATGTCTGAATACGCTTGTAATAATTTGTGGAGTCAGCTTTGGAAAATAAAAAATTTAAAAAAAAAATCTTAAATGCAATTCATATTCATACCCGTTAATTTATTATTATTATTATTGTTATTATTATTATTATTATTATTATTATTATTATTATTATTATTATTATTATTATTATTATTATTATTATTATTATTATTATTATTATTATTATTATTATTATTCAATTTTTTCACAGAACAGATCATGAAATTATTCTTAAATGACTTAGTACTGAACATTAAATGCTCTTTCTGAAGGATCAAAGCATACAAGTTGGCCCTGGGATTGCGACGATTAATAGGTTTGTACTTTACAACCTGTGTAACAGTGATTAACGTGATCATAACAAAATCATTACGTGAGCGAACTTTTCCCTCGAACAACAGTAAATTTAAAAAAAAAACGATCTTACTAGGGCCCAAAATCAAGCATTTTTTTTTTTTTGGCTTCATGTAAGACTTTCTATTGTGAAAAAGATATTAAGAAAGTGCGACAATAAATGTGATCAAAATAAGTATGCCGGTGTTTAATGATTCTACAGTGAATTTCAAGGAGAAATGCGTTTGCATTCCTCTTAAAATTCATTGTATAATTACATTTCACACCGGAAATAACAGTTACTTATGTCGATCGCACTTATTGTCATGTTTTTAGAATAGAAATTTCCTGTGTGAAGCCGAAAATTTTCGCCATAATTAGATCTTTCCTTCTACTTTTTCATCTTTTATATTTTGAAAGTTTCAGAACGATATGGGAATGAAAGTTGTAAGAGTGAAGAAAGCAATGAGTAATTAGCAGACACTGACCTGTCTGGATTCAATATGTAGTATTATGATATCATTATCTGAGTGTTATAATGTCTTCATTTCGGCTCAACATTGAAAAATAATTGACTTAAATATTTTTTACCAGTTACTGGTCAATAGTACGCCATGCTGACTTGAAATATGTTAACATCTATTTCATTGTAAAAGTATTAATGAAGCAACACAATCTAGAAAAGTATGAGAAATTAAATAGTCAGGTGTGCATTATATTGAAAAATGCCTCAAAGATTTTTGGAAGTATTAAGAATGAAGCGAAACTGTCATATGCTTGAAGTGAAAGCATTATAAAAACAGACAAATAGGAATATCAAGACTTAACCAGTGAACTGATTAATTCCCCCGTCGAACCTCCGTTTTTGAAATAAAACAGTTCGAGTGACCTTGACCTTTGACTCAAGGTCACCAAAACCTAATCGGGTCAAGATCCTTAGCTTCCCAACCCAGCTGCCAATTTTAGTTGTAATCCGTCCAGCCGAACTTGACATATCATGCCCACAAAAGCGTGTACATGATGCATAACCTGAGACATTGTGTCCCCCTGAGAAAAATTTAAAAGTTTCAGTGACCTTAAAAAAAGTTACCTTGACCTTTGACCCAAGGTGACCAAAATCTAATCAGGTCAAGTGCCTTTGCCCACCATTCTACCTACCAATTTTGGTTGAAATCTGTCCAGCTAAACTTGAGATACCCGCCCAATACAACAGCAGTCATCCAACTGCAGGCTCTGCTGCTTTCGATCAATGTCGATCAATACCTAATGAGAGCACATTTCAAAGCTGACATTTGCACTTGGCCGGTTTAGCTCAGTTGCTATGATGCTCGGTGGACACGCCATAGGTACGGAGTTCAAAAACAGGTCGTGGGCTTATGATTAATAAGAAGTCGAAATTACACATTTTTCATAGCATTTAAATGATCTGACAATTTTTCTTTTTTTCTAGAAAAAAAAAACAAACAAACAAAGATAACCAGGCGTTGCACACCTCGACTATATGCTCTCTCTCTGTGCAAGAAAGAAATGAAATAACTGTATTAGTTACTGAGATCTGGCGCGTACAAATTTACCACTATAGATGGGGACAGACCGACAGACACGACCCGTTTCATAAGTCCCCCGCTCCGCGCCACGCGCGGTGGCGGGGGACTAACTAAAGCAGTCCACTGTATGATCCTGTTTGTAGGACTCTATATTAACGAAGGTACCACAAATGGCACCACTGGACAGTTGGCGTATTTGTGAGTTGGTCGTATCTAAGGGGTGTTCCTATACCGGAATTCCCCTGAATATGCCAGTGAACAGTGTGACGTTCGATAAACGTTGGATAGACGTTGATTGGATCAACATCGGATTCTGGTTATTATGGAAGTTGAAACAACGTCTGCCGTCCGACGTTGGATAGACGTCTCTTATCCGACGTCTAATCAATGTTGCGTAAAGGTTGCAAACAGAAGTCGCAACAACGTCTATTTCCCGATGTTGTATGGACGACTAGAAACTATTAATATAGAATCGCCGTCAAGACAGCGACAATTATAGTGTGGTCACCCTGCGTCATAGTATTCCCACCCTTCGGTCATCCGGCGATGTAAGATATGTATGAAGTTGATTTCCATTAATGTTTTCCAAAAGTAGGTTGGGAAAAGTTGCGTGCTCTTGAAATTCTTATTTTGTACGTTTTCGTTTCGGTGGTCTTTCAAAGCGACCTGTCATGGCGACTATTTTCTGGGAGTAATAACACAACGAGGTTGTTTTTGGTTTTGAATCCGACGTCTATCATCCAACATCGATTTTCCGACTCCAATTCAACGTTGCACCAAAGACGTTGATTAGACGTAGAAGAAAGATGCTTTTTGACTACACCCAAAAGCAACGTCTAAACAACGTTGTTTATTCAACGGATTTTCAAAGTTGTGCATCACAACCAAAGTACAACCGTCGCAACCTAAAATCGACGTCCGAATCTAAAATCGGAGACCTTAAAATGTTTACTTGGTAAACCGTTTCTCGAGTAAGATGCATAATGACCTAGCATAATGACCCATAACTTAGCATAAAAAATGATTGCAAATAAATACAATCGCATTTAAAATAAAGATTTGCATGAAATCCAGCGTCTCTAAAAACAAACGCCAGGCTGATACCAAAACAAGCCTTGCGTAATACGAGATGTTTGCTTGGCAGTCCTGTCATTATCAAGACGTCTGGAATCTAAATATTTTCAGTCTCTTCTCTGCTATAAAAACAAATTAAGCAATACGTTCTTGAACTGTCCTATATTCTCAGCTTGTAAGACGAACATAATACAGCCACGGCATCAGTTGTCATGAGCATTTTCTGCAGATCCCTTAACTTTTCTCAAACTTCTTAGGCGCCATTTATTAATTACGTATGCAAAAATTTCGAATGTTTACCCTAACCGCATTCCCCACCCCTGTAACAAAATATGTGACGTCACCCATTGAATATACTATTAGCATAGTCACAGCCTTTTCGAATTAGTTTCAATTTCCGAGTTAGAGTCTACTAAATGTATCTAATGTGCCCTGGCCATGCTGCACACTAATCCCTTTATCCTTAAATTTATCCACCAATTTCAGCATCTATTTGTCAGTAAAAATGCCCGAGATAAATTACCAAATTTGCTCATGACAACAGTACAAATATTTTTCTCGCAAAAGCAGCACTCTTGATTAGAGTTTGTTCACTTTTATAAGGATTTTTTTGTCACCTTAAAAAAATAATGTCATTTTTTTGTAATTTGGCAGAAGGACTAAAAAGGGGGTTTCTTTGCAGATAGCAATAGATCACACGTCATACTTGATGTAGAAATAAAAAGGAAAGAAATGGGGACATTTAATCTGTTGGAAATATTAACTGTAATTTATTGTCATGTTTGTTTGTGTGTGTGTTTGTGTGCTTGTGCGTGTGTGTGTCTGTTT
This sequence comes from Protula sp. h YS-2021, assembly GCA_949752745.1. Classification (NCBI taxonomy): domain Eukaryota; kingdom Metazoa; phylum Annelida; class Polychaeta; order Sabellida; family Serpulidae; genus Protula; species Protula sp. h YS-2021. The sequence continues at coordinate 68,266,283 of OX457026.1, forward strand.
GTGTGTGTGTGTTTGCATTACAATTTTGCACCAGAATATTTTGTGATACTACTTTTTTTAACCAAAGATGCCATTAACGAAATATTTGATTGCCCTATAAATGATACACAACAGACATTTACAGCAAATGTTGACGTGATCCGGCTAAAACTGTGAGACTGGTAGCATCCGAGAAATCAAGTATTTTTTTCTCTCATCTACGCAAAGATTTTCAATGTCTTGATATTATTTATTAATTTATTTGATATTTTTGTTTAGACCTTTTGAAAACAAAAGACAGCCTGGGCAGTTTATGCATTGTAATTGTTTACTCACTATTTCTCCATAATGTTAATTCACGTTTTGATAAAATATGCTTAGATATAGTTAAAAAAATGTGTATGTGGGGATTTAGTCAGCTAGCCGAAACAGTTGGTTCCGAATAGGCAAGTGTCCATAAAAGACGCGTTGTGCATAGCTGGTCACCTTACTGTCTTCAAGTTTATTAATATAAGAGATATAAGAACAAATGAAACACTGCCCTGATGAAATAACTCTTTTATATTTAATCCTAAACATGACACTCCGTGCATGCAAAAATATTATCCATGTGTTTCCCTGTGTCTGCAAAATTTGTTTCTCTAATATGAGCATTTATTTATAAAAAAAATGCTTAACTCTTTTCTGGTAAAATCAAATACAAGCAACATGTTTTCATGAAATAAAATGGAAGTAAATATGGCCAAAAAAACATTCATGTTAATTCCACCTTCACCTAATTAACTTTCCTTATTGTGCTGTCCGCTACAATCTGCTCAGATGACAGAAAATTGAGAAAGTGAGCAAACACGCGAACGCCCAAAACCAGACGCTATGGCGATTGGCTTGTGTGCTTTGCTTATTTTTTGAATAAGAAAACATGGTGTCTTTATTACAAAGGTTAATGCAAGTGCAATTGTGGTCATTCGGCTAAGATATGCGTCACCAGCCCCTAAAACTCAGGGTCCAACATCCGTGGAAGTCCATGGATTTTCAGAGTGACTGGCGCAAAATGTCCCTGACTTATAGGTTCCCCCCAAAAGGCAGGATGTCCTCGTGTTTTACTGCATGTTGATGAGACCGGTAGCTGAACAACAATTAACGGAAGAGAATTTGCTTATAATTGAGCATTTGTTAATAATACGTTCTGTGCTTTTTTTGCACACCTCTTTCTTTTCCAGTGATTACAGTGAGAAGATGGGAAGGCAATTAAACACTTCAAATGTTAGTTATTCGTTTGATAGTCTTTTTATAAGATAATTGGGAGTCCTGATTATATATATATATACTGCATTATACTTATATAATAATATTCAAAAATGCAAATTTGAGTGTGTTTGTTATTACTTTCAGAACCTGTAACGGGTTAACATTTGATATTAACTTTTACATTCTCTTAACTATGAGGCTCCGAACAGGTCCTTACTGTGATAAAGCCTTTAAGCAGTCCGAGACTCGTAATGACATTTTGGTGGCGGTTTTTACCAACACCATTCAGCAATTAGAATTTTAATTAGATCATGCAACATTCATCCTCCTCTTCCATTCATCATCATCATCATCATCATCATCATCATCATCATCATCATCATCATCATCATCATCATCATCATCATCATCATCATCAATCACCATCATCATCATCATCATCACCATCATCACCACCACTGCCACCATCATCATCATTATCATCACTACCACCACCACCATCATCATCATCATCATCGTCATCACCATCATCATCATTATCATCACTACCATCATCATCATCATCATCATCATCGTCATCACCAACATCATCATCAAATAGCCATCGTTACCACTGTTACCACCACCATCATCGTCATCAGTGTTATCACCGTCATCATGATGTAATACAACAAACGAATAACATAAATAGCACATTATCGCACTTACCTGTTTGATTTCGCTTTACAAATGCTATCACTATGAAAATCACACAAGCAATAAACAGAACTATGCATATGGCAAATAAATATTTCTCTAAAGCAGTTCTCTTACGCCTCCGATTATGTCCCGTATATCGAATATCATCCGTATTTGATTTATTACTATTGTTCGTAAAAGGGACCTTTTCTGAATGTCCGTGATTTTGACCTTTTTCGTATTCTTTGTTCATTTCTATATCCCCATTTATCGCGCTTTCATCTCTCTGATTCGTAAGTATGTATTTCTTCTCTGAGCCTTTTTTTGCCATAATTTAAGTTCATAAAATTTCGGGAGATCACAGTAACTACATACTGCTTACAATAAATAAAAAAACAACACTTGCTTTTCCTGTTAATTCGAATGGTAGGATAATTTGATTTTTGTTTATCCTTTATGTAGTTTACATTAAAAAATGAAGTTCTATTTTCAAGCAACGATGTTTTGTAGAAGCGGGTTGATAAATGCTGTGCCGTCTAAATTGGCTTCGTTGTTTCGGTTTGCCAAGCCACTTAACATCTTAAAAGCTATTTGCTGGCTTTCTACCTATTACATATTTATATATTAATGTTTATTAGTTGAAGGGAGGCTAAGGTTTGTGTATGAAATAACGAATGGCTACGCGCGCCACGGTAAAAATTATTGCTTAATACTTATAACCAGCTGTCGCCATTAAATATAACTATCCAGGGTTGCCAAGAAAGATCTTCTCGGGAGATGCATATTGCTTTTTGACACTTGCGAGCAACCTGGAAATACCACTTTCTACACTTGTCCTTGCTTTCAATAGACAAATTACAACACAATGCGCTTGATTACGAGGCCTTTCTCTGACACCTAACGGTCCATTTTTTTTCTCTTCGAACGATTCAATTTGACATGTTACTCATTACAATTTGAACTGCACAGAATGCGGTGAAAGTCTCTTTTAAAATCGCGATCGCACGTGACCTAATTGTTGATAGAGTAAAGACAATCAATCAACCTTTCTGAAGGTAATTGTTCGCAATCAAAAGCTACACAGCGAAAACAAACGAAAATAAACAATTAAGATTGATCTGTATTCTACGTGCATGCTTAAACCTAAGCCAAGCGACATCTTTTTTCCAGTGTGCATGATCGCCAATCTAATATTCTGTAGATTATTTGATTTTTCTCAAATCACATTTTACTCAACATCAACATATTGATAGATCAAGACCGATGTTAAAATATACTTAAAGACAACGCATCAAGTAAAGTCGAAACAGAAAATGCAAGTACACTTATGGCCAACAGCGTTGCAAATGCATATTTAGTAATTCTCAATACATATGTAGCCTGTTAAATATCGAGGATTTAATATATACTATGTGACTCGATTTCGAGTCAGTCAAAAAAATCCATAAAGAGGCCCTTAATTTTTCAAACCAAAAAGGTGGTCAAATCCTTGGAAGAATAAAAACTTCTTCAAGGGTTATTTTTTAACACAAAGATCCCAAATAGCATCTGACGTTGGATAGAAAAAGACGTTGAATAGACATTGAAACCACTAGGAAGAGACGTTGGCGATAGGTCTTAACCCTGGAAAAGGGAGTGTGGGGGGAGGGGGAGGGGGTGGATCATGAGAAGCAGAACAGAGAGGCAGGCAAGTCAGGAAAATAGGCCAAATTTCGAACATTTTATTCAGCACTTTGGCTTATTTCCTCACCATAACCTTGCTTTGCACGATTACTTCACCTTCCCTCGATGAGCGATAATATGTTTTTCTGTAAATGCTTTGTGTCCTACGTAAATCCAACTTCTATATTGCAACGTCTAATTACGACCAATTTGTTGGTGACTCTAATTAGGAAAGAAAGAATAGGCGGGAAAATAGGCGGTAGGGGCTCGGTATAATTCTACCTTGCAAATGTAACCTAACATTGGAAAAAGGGCCACTTTCCAACAGAACTGAAAAACAGTTTTAAAAACCTAGAAAATGGGATCAGTTTGGATAAAAAATGGGATCGGTTCGAGTGATCTTTTTGGTGGTTCCATTTCTAAGGTTTCACTGCAAAATAATACTGAGATCTTATATAGACGTTGTATTGACATCTTGATGTTGACTGGGTTGTGGAAATGCGCACCGCCAAAGAATGTAACATTCTTTGACACCACTCACTCACTAATTTGATGTAGAAGTAGCTGGTATATTCAAAGGTCAATAAAATATTGCACATATTTTGCCAAAACTCGATTGAAATTGAGAATCGATGAAAGAATCAACAGCAGATCAATCTCAGTTTGTGACGTCATTCGCAGTGAGCACCCATGTACAGTTCCGTGCTTTTAAAACCTATTTCATCAACTCGGTTTTGACAACGGTCTAACAATTGCCGATAAATGAGAATATAATCCTGATAATTGCCTCCATTTTTCAGTAACTGTGACGTTTCCCCTTTCTTCTCCCTACGGAAGATGTCAAAATAAACTGACAAGATGCGCTTGATCTTAAATCCTGAGCGGGAGTGAAGAGTTTCAGATGGGATTAGGTTAAGAGCAACAGCGGTATAGAACGAAGACCATAAAGGCGCTTTCCGAATGCTATACTTGCAGACGCTGTGAAGTGCTTGCCACTTTATGAATCGCCTGTAAGTGTATGTTATTTCTTGAACAATTTATTTCATTAGCGGGAGTCATCACGTAAGGGTTTTTGATCAGGTCACCTGTCAACTTGTACCCAATGTCATTTGCGGAGTGGTCCAGGAATGCAGTCCCATCTCTCCTATTTCGGGGGGAATAGAATGATGTGAAAAGGGCCTTAAGCCGATCCCGCCACCCAACGTGTACAACCCTATCACTGTAAAGCGCACTTTAAAGGATTGCGTCAATTGAACGCGTAAAGCATGGTCTGGGTACGCTGTGTTTTGTGGTCATTGGCAGTCCACAGCTGTGGTAACTTTGATTTAAAAGCACACTCCAAAACATCCGCGTATTGAAAGCACTTCAAAGTTTTAAATAAGTTGATAGTACTATGTACGTAGAATTCTAAAGTAAATGCTCTCTCAAGATCATAAGATTACTAACGGGAAAACGAATCAATCTTGATCCTACCCTTACAATATCAATTGGGAAAACAATTGCTACAAAATGAGCGATAATGCATGACTGACATGTTTATTCAAGTACAAAATCTCGAAAATGACCCGGTGCTGTGTAGCAGCTACCGTATCGATGCCCTTCGCCGGCATCGGCGCTGTCGCCACGTGGCTGGCCAACAAAGCTTTCTGAACCAGCGGATAGGACCACATTGGTAAAAGGAACACTTTTCAGTATATTACAAGAATACCTCACAAATAGGATCACTTCGAAAAAAAAACCATTTGTCTGTTTTCCCGTGTTTGGTATATTTACTATTTTTAACTCATTTCTGAATATTTGTGTGCCTTTATTTTCTTTTAACTCATTTTTATAATTTAGCCTAGTACTGTAGAAGCCATATGACTAATTTGGCTAGTAACCCGATGTCCCTTTAAGTGTCTAGACAATATCCTATTAAATAAATTTTAGAATTTATATGCCAAAATTAAACTGAAGCACATGTAAATAAAATAAAACAAAATACGGAGAAGAGTTATATACCATATGTTTATACCATATCTTTATTGTATGCTTCATAGTTTCTTTGGAGGATTTTGAAAAGAAAATCGAGAAGAAAAGGCGAGGACCCTGGCGAAAAAAAAAACGCTCTGCAAAATAAAAAAAAAAGCGCCAGTGTAATCAACCACCATTGTTCTTTTATCCGCACAGGATTGATTGCATTTGGCAGTCGCATGGCTCAAAAGTAACATCACTTTTTCTCTCAAGTGCTCCGAAAATTGTGGCTATTTTTGATACTATTAAGACACTTCAGCATTCGAAATAATGTGTTGCTTTCAAAAAAAAATACTGGTTTTTGTAAAATTAAAGCACTTTACGGTAGTAATTCCTGTTCATACATCTTCACTGGGCACACCGAACAATGTGGTAAACATATGCTACTCACATATTATTACCATATTGTGACATTTTATATCATGACATTTTCCACACTTACCAGCATTACGTTACCATATTTCGTTTTTACATGTTATTTCATATGGGTTATATGTTTGATCACATGGTGACACTGATATGGTCGGCCATATGATAAAACCGTATGATAGGTATATGTTGAACATATGCTCTGGTTTTACCAATATATTTTTACGAAATGGTGACAACATTTGGGGGTTGTTGTTGATCGTCAGCTTGGGTTTGAATCCATAATCATATCGAAATCACATTTTTAGCATTTTGTGATAACCTGATGACCCTATTTTTTATTTATTTATTTATTTATTTATTTTTTTTTGGGGGGGGGGGGGTTGCTACCATATAGTAGACATATGTTACCCATATGGTCATCGCATGCCACTGATGTGAAATAAACACGTAGCCAACAGGCGTTTGTAGGATTCAGTTGCTGTATCTCAAACATAAGGCTAGTATGATTTAACCACATATTTAAATATGTCATTGTTAATATATGCTTTTTTCATCGATGTTCTTGTCTCAGATTGGCTGATAAATGAAAGTCTTGCTTGATACTGCTTAAATAATTATTGAAAACAGAGATAAAAGTTGATGTGTTCTCAAGAACAGGGGAAAAAGAACGCGATTATCCTGCGTAAATCGCGGTACGTGACTAACTGTAATGCGGAGAGATTTGCAAGGGGTGCTGGTCTGAACATAGGTTTCTGTCTTTGCACACAGACTGCAACGGGTTACTGAAGGTAATACAGTTCTAAACCCGGCTGTTCCAACACATCCAACAGGGCGAATACAGATTTTGGGGAGTTTAATTTCAAAAGCCATGGGTAAAAAAAAGAAGGCGTTCTCACCCCTTGTACCCTCTCGGCCAATATACCTCGAAATTGCCATGAGGAAACATACGACATAAAATGTTGGTTTGTGTGTCATGCATGTTTCCTGTATGTGCTAAAACACAATAGAGTATATTGTACTGAATATCATAATAAACGAATAATTTTCACAAATTGCATAATTTGACAGAAATGCGGCCCGATGCATAAAGTAGTGACGCTTTTATGATTTGATTAATGCTGCGATCTTATCTCTTCGATTAGGAGCTGATAAGATACTTCTATTATGTAAAATAGGCAAAGATAATGAAGCGGTGGTAATTCGATATTAGTATTTGATGTAACCATCGCAGTCTAATATTTTTTATTACACGATAATGCAAACATTTTGTGTGTGTTGACATGAAAAGAAGTGAAGAGAACCCTGACTATGTCCAAGTGCTGCTGTATAATTGTGCCGAACATTCACTACCCCATAGGATCTTATTCTCGAAGGCATTTTTTTAAAATATGAATTTACCGAAAAAAAAATGATTGATTTTATGTCAAAACTCACGTAAGAAATTTCAATTTTAAAAAATGGTAGTTAATACTGAGCGATAAATTGTGATAGATCGGAAGCGAGTGACAACGATAGCTTGTTCTCAGTCTGGATAGGGCTACCCACAGATCACTATAGGACCATTTTCTTTTTGTCAGTTTTGAATTGGTCCTGAACAGGTGTCAGTCCTTATAGAGTTAATACATACTGACAACTATAAGCTAAACCACATATGCTTCAATGCGGGAATCACATGTTCGAACCCATAACCATATATTGAAAAAAACTTGCTGACTATATTTCGTCACCATATAATAACCACATGGTTATTTTCTATTTGGCATTTCTGCCATTTGGCGTCACCGAGGCACCTCATCTTCAACTTCTTTTTGGCCAAAAGGGTCGCAAATCAGCTCAAAATTGCTCTGTGTCTAACAGGTTTCGAGAAATTGGCCAACTTCCAGTTTCCGACCTTGACCTGGATTCCTCAAGATCAAGGTCACAGAGGCATCTCTTATGTGACATCTTGAAGATCCATAGTATCGGAAATCAGCTTAAAACAGCTCTTTAACGGTTGTAGAGACAATGGTCAACTTCCGGTTTCCATCCTTGTCCATCAAAGCCAACGATGTACCTCTTCTATGAGCTCAAAATCGCTCCTTCCCTATCGAATTACGAGATATGGAACCACTTTGAGTTTGGAGTATGTCCTTCAAAGACATGGTCAAGGGCTAGGTCATGATCGCCGAGGGTGTCTTCTAGGTAAGGTCTATTTTGTAGTTTCTTTTAGGCCTACAGCTGAAAATTGCCCTTTTTCTGATGGTTTTTGGGATGTAGTTCACGAGATCATACCCTATTTAAACAGCATAAGAGTTCAGGCTCGGATTTAAACCTTCTTCTTGTCATTATCTTGATAAATCGTGCTTTGAAAAAATAGACCTCCCTGTAAACTTGACCATTGAGGCTAAAAACACAAGCCAGAGTTTGTTGCTCTCTGAGCATCATCACATTTGAATCTCCTACTGCGATTATTCTGTGAGGATTTTTCTGAAAACCTTCCCAAAACGGGAAGAGAAAGATGAAAAAAGAAAGAATAAACTTTCGAAAGTGTGGTAAAGTGTATCCATGTGGAAACAAGAGAGAGTAACAAAATAGCATCTTAAAAAAAGCTCTCAAAAGGGATGCTGAAGTAAAAGCTGTTGGTTGTTTTGTAATAAATGTACTGCTGAAAATACGCTGTATATATTTTTGCATGAATTTTAGTGATTTGTGTAATAAATTATATTATAACTGTATCAAATTAACCCAAACATCAAGGTGAACCTACTTTGACGAGGTACAAAACTTAAGATCTCGGTATAAATGAATCACGCATGTATCTATTAAATAAAAAGTGTAATTGTCCCATTAAGAATTATAGCATAGTATAAAAATCATCTGTTTTTTTTTTTTTTTGACATCTAGACACATATGGCCTAGTTTCTCTGCTATAAAATGTAATGCATGCGGTCAAGCAGATAATTAAGAGACTTTTTGTCCCCAGGACAACGATTTGCTGTTTTATTTCATTTTAGTCTTGAAAACGAATGCGGTTGAAAGAACTATAGAGACTAGACCGAATTCCGCTTGATAGCAGAATGACCCACTAGGAAACAACCACAAGAGAAAGTGCTTGTGTTACATTATGACAGAAATAAAGGTCACAGAGAGTGTCTCTTATGCGACATCTTTTAGGCCCAAAGAGTCGAAAATAAGCTCAAAATCGCTCCGTCTGTAACTATTTTCAAATTAATTGTCAACTTCCGGTTTTCGACATTGACCTTGGTCGTGAAATCTCTTATGCAACGCCGTTTAGGTCCAAAGGGACGAAACTGAGCTGAAAATAGCTCTACCCCTAAGCTTTTTAGAGATAGTGGTCAACTTCTGGTTTTCGACCTTGAGTTTAACCGATAAGGACAACTGAGAAAATCGTAAACTTCCTGTTTTCGATCTTGACCTTAGTCAAGGTGGTCAAGGTCAAGATACCTCTTATGTAACGTCATTTAGGTAAAAGCGGTCGAAAACAGTTTTCGAGATAATGGTCAACAACTGAAGTATGTCAAGGTCACCGAGGTAACTCGTATGAAAAGTCTTTGATTCCCAAAGGGTAGAAAATGATATCAAAATCGTTTGTACGCGTAACCGTGTTCGAGATAATGGTCAACTTCCTGTTTTTTTATCTTCATCACAACTTAAAATGTTAAGGTCACCTACTTAAACCGTTTTGTGTTGAAACAGGGATTTGAGCCCTTTTGCAGCCATTTTTCATGATAACTAAGGGTTTAAAATTACTTTGGCCTCAGTTTGACCTTGGCCTTTGAATACAAGGGAAAAAGGAGGAGTTTTTTGGAGACCAATTTGAGATAAAACATACATTGACTTTGACCTTGAAGACCAAGGATAAATAATTAATGATTTCACTAGATCTCATCACCGTCTTTATGTGTGTCAAATTTCATCTTCCAACCTCAAATAGCCTAGGAGGAGTTTTCTGGAAACCACCCAGGCGAGAAAAAAAAACATGGAAAAAAGGAGATCATAAAAGCTTGGTAAAGTATACCCATTTGGAATCAGAGTTTCCAAGTGGGAACTGCAAACTTCTTCTCAGCTAAAAACGAAATTCCAAAGTGGAAAACAAAAAAATCAAGGTACACCCGATTACCCTAACCTGTATAAAATCAAGTTTGGGTGGGGTGAAAACTTGAAAGAGGTTTGATTATGCTTAAGATAAAGCTGCATATAAAGCAGCTGTACGGCTATATGGTGATTAATGAATTCACATTTTAATGTCCTCTTAAAGATAAATAATAATCGCGGTGAAAATCCAAAGATATCGTTTGCTTACGGAGACGCACAAGTGGAAAATACGTAAGACAAAGCCTATTATCTTTAACTCGCTTGGGGGGGGGGGGTCTATCTAATTCAAATATTCACCTCTTAAGATTCTTTTCTTGTAAACTTTAACACAAATTGCTTGTTTTTTTCCTACTATATGTTCAGAAACAGGCTGTCCCTATGTAAGATCTCTCCAAAAAATGTCTTAACAAAAGACATTCATCGTACACTTTTTTGTATTATGTGAATTACCATAGCGGATTTGTTTAATTTATCTTGAGTTAATAACTAATATATACAACATGTGCTCGGGGATACCTCAGGCTCCTTTCGTGCTACAGGTGTGGTTCATCTCTGAAGGGAACCGATCCGTGAGTTAATCCATACAGTTAAACGTATAAGTAAGCCACATGAGTTAATCGTGAGCAAATGAGCAATGTATAAAGTACGCATTCGGGAGTAATTCAGCCATACAGGATCAGCTAATCCCGAATAAAGGGTGCAATAGACTCAATTTCAGAGTCGCATACACAACTGAAAAATTTATACCAGAACCCCGGGATCGGACCACTCCGCAAATCGGAGCACTTTTCACCAGAACCGAAATTATTCCATTCATTTCTACGATTAAGGAATGCCAAAAATCGTGCAGTCGACCGGGTTGCAAAAAGGGGGGCAGATGACAGGGGGGGGGGCAGTTGACCGGGGGGGCAGATGACCGGGATTCCCCGAACCCATATGTGCACTCTCTATAACGCAACTTTGCTCGTCTGGATCGCGAATGACCAAAACTTCCCCTAACATTCTTGTCCTGTGACATTAATATTGTTAGAGTCCATATATCTCTTCATAAACTGCAATTAGCGACAGCAATGATAGATCACAAGCTTTATTATCCAGTTATAATTGCAATTTTAAAACAGAGGCATCGGAGATGCAGAGCCCTCAGCCAATAGTGGTTACATACCGCACGGATAAAAACAATATACAAGGTGCAACGGGATGGAGCGACGGACGGATCCTTCCACATCTACACTATATATACTTTCTAAGGTTTGTTTTAGATCCGATGAATAACTTATGAGATATCGCCCGGAGAAGAAAAAGTTTGAAGTGCAACGGGCGGACAGACGAACGGACATAGGACAAACTGACCCCCCCCCCCCCATTGCACATTTGCACTATATATACTTTCTTCCTGTAAGATTTGATGAAGATCCCATGAATAGTTTTTGAGATATCGCCCGGACAAGAAAAAGTTTAAAGTGCGACGAACGGACAGACGGATGGACACGAGCACAATTGAACCCCCAGTTGTAATGTTTGGTGAAGATCCAATGAGTAGTTTTTGTGAATCGCCCGAACAAGAAAAACGTTTAAAGTGCGACGAACGGACATACGGATAGGCATGAGCCGAATAGAACCCTCCGAAGCACATCTATGCTATATATACGTTCTTCCTGTAAGGTTTGGTTAGGATCTGATGAATAGGTTTTGTTAACCTACGTTTAAAGTGCGACGGACTGACAGACGGATGGACATGCGACAAATTGAACCTCTGTTAGACATCTATATTAATATAATTTCTTCCTGTAAGGTTGGTGAAGATCCGATGAGTAGTTTTTGTGAATCGCCCGAGCAAGAAAAAAAGTTTAAAGTACGACGGACGGATAGACAGACGGACATGGACAAATTGAACCCCATCTATACTATATATGTACTTCCTTCCTGTAAGGTTTGGTGAAGATCTGATGAATACTTTTTGAGATATCGCCCGGACAAGAAAAAAGTTTAAAAATGCGATATCCCAAAAGCTATTTATCGGAGCTTCACAAAACCTTACAAAAGGAAAGTATATATATAGTGTAGATGTGCAGCGAGGATTTCAATTTATCCCTTGTCAGTCCATCTGTCCATCCGTCGCACTTTAAACGTTTTTCTTGTGTAGATGTACAAGCATCCGTCCGTCGCTCCATCCGTTGCACCTTGTATATTGTTTTTGTCCGGGCGGTATTTGAAAAGAGTAACTGGACCACAGTGATGTAACCACTGTTGGTTGAGGGCTCTGCATCTCCGATGCCTTTCTTTTTATTTTACAATGTTTAGCGTTTTCCTTCTGTTTTTGTTTAATTATTGGAACTGCAGGTAACAACCAAAATCAACCTCCAATTTATACACATGCAGGAAACCTACTCAAAACATCGCCCCGACACTTTGATATTAACAGCTTTGAGCTAGGGATTAACTTACTCAGAAAACTGTGACATTACCAGACCCCGAAAGACACTGATAGATACTAATAGAAGAGCCTTTGATTTTGAGTGAGCAACTGAACCAACTTCTTTGTAGAATATCAGTTGTACAAAATCAATGTTGAAGAAGTCGTCCAGTTTGGCTCTCGTTGAAGAGTTGATGAATGAATATTTCATTTGAGCTTATTTGTCTGTGGATAAATGTAGAAATATAAAACATTATTTTTTTTACATGTTAACAGCTTTTGATATGGGGCAATCTAAAAACAGGTGAGGGGTAATACAAATTCGATTTCAGATTACCCCCGGGGGCAATCAGAAATCGAATCTGAATTACCCCCACCCCCCTCGCTCCGGTAATAAGAAATCGAATTCAAGTTACCGGGGGGCAGCCTGAGAGGGGGTAACTTCAAATCATTACATCGGAAACCGTACCACTTTCGCAGTCCCAAGGCTGGTCCGATTTCCGGATTATCCGGTGTATATTTTGTTACATGAAATGTATTTGTTTCTTTCTAAATCGTGACTCGATTATTATTATTATTGCTGTTGTTGATAAAATGTTTTTAAAAAGATATTTTGTAGAAACCAAACGAGAGTCTCTCAAAATATACACGTTCCTGTTGTTTATTAAATAAAGGAAAAACAATGTGTTACATTGCTGTGGCATATCAGTGGAAAGAGCAAAGTATTGCTTTTTCCTACTGTGGATTTCTTCAGTTAAAAAAACGGACAAGTCCCCAATTTATTTGCTGCACTTCAGATTCTTGAAGCAAAGTTATTTGCTGTTGTTCAAGGTTTGATTTGATTACAGAAATCGTGTCCCTACATAATTAGGATATTTATCATCATAAGCCTTTAAAAAAAAACGAGAGTTACCTATTTTCTCATGTATGCTTCATTTGTTTGTCGCCACAATGCTAAAAAATACGCTTATTTTATTTAGGTTTAAAAAGCAAACAATCTGCGTGTTCCGTTTTTATTCAGCAAGCCAGAGTTCCATAATAATTTTTGGTTCCTTGCATGAGCGCATCATGTCTTATTTGGTCGTTGTATGTGCGCTACATTAGTGCACTATGTGATAAGTGTGACAAGCCACTCGTGAATCTGGGACCGTCCCCTCTGGGACCGCAACCCCCTCCCCCCTCCCCCTTCGCCGCCCCCGACATAACCCCAACCCCGAGATAATACCCCGTCTTATTTCCCTCGATTCCAATTACCCCATCCCGGACGACATTACCCCCCCCCCACCCCCTGCACGAATGTTTCTTATCCTGCTATTCTAACGTTTTATTTCGTAAAACGAGCTTTTACGAGTAAAAGCGCAATTCGTGTTCTCCACTTTTAATGGGTTCCCTTCCAGTAATATTTACCACGCAAAATAAAAAAGAACTTTTTGAGGTACCGTTCAAGATCACTTAACCCTTCCATCCATCCTTCGATCAATCAGGATGCCCGAGACGTCGTCTGCTAGTCTCGTAGAAACGACATTCCCTTTTTAGCCCTAAACGGCGGTAAAACACGCCCAGGCTAGTTGGGGAAGGATGGGACGGGGTAAAATCAAACTTAAAAGTGGAGAACGCGAATTGCGCTTTTACTCATAAAAGCTCGTTTTACGAAATAAAACGCTAGTTTTACTTCGCAAAAGCTTAGAATTCGCTTATCTCCACTTTTAATGGGACTTGAGTCCGGAGCAGGGGAGCCTGCCATTCTTGAACTGCCCAAAAAGGTCGCGAATTACACTATGGCTTGTCAAAGCTCGTTGCATAACCAGGAGTGCTGGGCACTCGAGGCAGAAGAAGAAGAAATAAAACTTGTCAGATAAGTTTCAATTCTTTTAATGATTTCCTAAATAAAGTCCGGAGGCGTACCATTCCGGTCTTTTAACAAAAGGTAAAATCATAAACAAAGTAAAATATTGCAGCAACTGTCAGATGAGATGAGAAAGGCTTCCAACCATGCCATCATCTTTTGAGAACCATTGCCATCCCCCTCCAACCGCCCACCGGATGGATCCCTACCTCAAGTTCTCACTATTCACTTGCTATGTATTGATGAACAATTAAGTTTATTTAGCAACACTACAATGCGATCGTAAACCCGAGGGGTTTACGCAAATAAACTCTTTGACACTTCGAGTAACGCGACTGAAGTGTCTTACAAGACATGCTATTCAAACTTGGAAAAAGAAAGACACCGTTGTCTATTTTCCTTTCTCCCAAATTATTCTTATTTACCACGTTTATTCGAAATAAACTTACAAAGATTGACTAGATAGTTCTAAAACTACTGTAAATCGCCATAAAATGAAATACAGACAAATTTTAGCTAATTTGTGACTGTTTTCCTATATGGGGCCGCAGGTCCCATAAGCCCATAATGACACTATGGTCTCTTATACCCAGGACAACCGACCGGTCTTTCGGTCTTCCGGACACAAGGGGTATGCAGTCACTACAGTACGTTTGGGACCGAAAAGGTCACCCTTTCTTTCTGAAAGACTTGAAGAAAGGAGAATAAAACTTCAGACCCGAGTAGCCGTAAGACCGAAGACTGGGCTGTACCCATTACACATACGGTCATGAACACTTCGGAGTAAATAAATGCTTAATTAAAAATAATCGTCCAGCGTTTGTCCGTAGCTTAATATAAGCACGGAACCGAAATGGTCCGAAGGACCTTAGCGAAACGAAATGTCCAGAGTAAGAAGGGGAGTCCTTCTTGCAGGTTGTTACTTTCGTGGCTTGTGGTTGTTGTTACTGTTCCCGTTACGGTTCTTGGAGAAGTTGTCCTTCTGCTTGCCCTTGTTCTTGAACTTGGGGGATGCGGGCCTACAACAGAAACCCTCAGCCTGAAATGGTTGCTTCTGAAGCCACGAAAGGTCCCAATGAATATAAACCAGACAACTCATCTTGTGAAAAGTCTTTTAGATAATATTTAACAAACGAGTTGGGGGAAACCCAGCAACCTGTTTTTAATATATCTGAAAGAGACACATTATGCACGGCCCTGAGGGAGTTAGCTACCTGCCTAACTTGATGGGCTTTGACGTTCAGTTCAGTGACGGGTCCCTTTGTGCCTCGTCATAGGCTGCCAGAGTGATCTTTTTAATGTAATTTGATATCGACTGTTTCGACAGATCTTTTTTAAATTTCGGCATAATAGAAATGATGAGAGCCTTCTGATTTTTAGTTCTGTAGGCCTCTGACATTTCTAAATACTGACGCAAAGCCTTGGGACACAAAGAGACCAAGCCGTCGATTTCGGGGTCGCCTGGTAGTGATGGGAGGGAAATGTTATCGAACGTTCCCATCCCTTGGGTCATAATGTGGGTCTTCCCCATGAATCCTGCTCTGGGGACTAGGGTGACCTTTTCCCACGAGCCCTTATCTTTATTTACCTTTCTGTCCAGGGCATGAATTTCACCTCTACTTTTGCCCGACGCTAAAGCCAATAAAAACGTGAACCTTAAAGTTGCGTTTTTCGCTGAAATCACGTCTTTACTAAAGATGTCTGGGCGTTGGAGGTACCGCAAGACTAAAGATAAAACCCACTGCGCTATGTTGGATGGGCAGGGTGGGGAATTTACTTTAAAATGTCTTACTAGTTGTGAGAGATGTATCTTCGCCCGGGTCGTAACCTGTGGATGCTTTGAGTCTTGACCCTATAGCGGCCCTATAGCCCTCGATGGAACCTACCTTTAATTTCTCCTCAATGAATAGGTGGTCGAGGAAGTCCGCTACCACTGCTGGGCTAGCCTGAAACGGATCCAGCCTAGAAGTGCTACACCAGGCGGCAAACTTATTCCACTGAGACCTGTAAACCTTGGCCGTAGAGCCCTTGTGACTGTTTACTATCTTCTCCCTCACCTGTTTAGAGAAGCCCTTGTTCTTCAAAAAGGACTGGTCAGACACTCGTTGTGGCACGGAATCTGTATCGACCTCACTATCTTGCAATAGAGAAGGAGGGCGAACCATGGGGCTTCCTGTGCCCACGGGGCAATGAGCAATAGAAACGGTGGTTTCAACTCGATTACTCTCTGTAGGACTTGCCCAAAGATTGCTTGTGGGGGAAAGGCATACAACACTTCGTCCCGTGGCCATTGACAGTTGAGGGCGTCCACTGCCCAAAGCTGCTGGATCCGGGCAAGGGGACACGTACCGGGGAAGTTGGGTGGTCATAGAATTTGCAAACAGATCCAGAGTCGGAGTACCCCATGGGGACTGACGCGTCACCCATTGAAACGACCGAGGGGATAGGCACCATTCGGTGTTGATAACTTGACCCTGCCTGGAAGCTAAATCGGCTTAGACGTTTAGCTTCCCGGCTAGGTGACGGGCTGAAATGGTCACCTGTTCCTCCCGGGCCCTTGTAAGAATCTGAAACGCTAGCTTGGAAAGGGACCGTGATTTAGTAACCCCCCCCCCTGTTTGTTGAGGTACGCTATGGCTGTGGAATTGTCTCACCGAAATAGGACTGCCCTGTTTCTGAGTTGCTTGGCCAGTTTGGCCAACGCAATCCAGACTACCCGGAGTTTCAGCCTATTTATGTGATAGATCTGGAGTGAGGGTGGCCATTTGCCCTTCATTACCTGCCCGTGCCAATAAATTCCCCATCCCGAGTGGGACGCATCGGTCTGAATCTCTAACTCTGGGGTGGGCGGCTGAAATGGCATTCCTTCGGACATGATTTGTGCATCGCACCACCACTGTAGGGCTTGTAGGGTTACCTGTAACACTTGCATCCTTGCTGTGGTTGAATGACCCTGATGCAGTGCCCATCTCACCGGGCTTTGGAATGGCCTGTAATGGAGACGGCCCACTAACAGACCTAAAAGGGATTCCATGGCCTGTAGCCTTACCTTTTTCTCGGGGGAGTATTTCCTATGGCTTTCTCGATTTTCTGGTAGCGCTCCGCCGTAGGAAACGCCCTTGCTATTGCCAGGTCCCACAATTCCCCTAGAAAAGTAATTGACTGTTTGGGGTTTAGTTCGGATTTGGCTAGGTTCACTACTAGACCGACCTTTAATGCCTTGCGAACTAACGTCATAGTTTTATTCTCGGCTACCTGTCTGTCCTGATGTGCCAGGAACCAGTCGTCTAGGTACTGAAAGACTAACATTCCTTCTAGACGTGCCCATGTTTTCAACACTTTCATTACCTTGGAGAAAACGTACGGGGCCGTAGCCAGACCGAAGTGAAGTGCAAGAAACCAAAATCGCTTTTTCCCTACTTGGGGGTGTAGGGGGATATGGAGGTAAGCGTCGGAGAGATCGATGGAGGTACCCCACATCCCTTCCCGTAACGACCCTTTTATCCCCTGGGCCGTGTCCATCTGAAAGGTGACCACTCGAAGAAAACCGTTTATGGGGGAGAGGTCGATTACTAACCTCTATCCCCCGGATTTCTTGGGGACCAGAAAAACCCTGCTGGAAAAAACCCGTTTGATTTTCTGGCATTTCCTCGATTGCTTGCTTTTGTGTTAGGCTCACCAACATTTCCTGGAGAGCTAACTCCTTTTCCGACCCCTTGGGGTAGGAGGTGACCAGTCGCTTTGGCGCGTTGGAGGTTAGGGGAATCCAGCATCTGAGCCCGTTCTGGTCTCGTTTGAAAGGTAGAGAGTAACCCCTCTTTAGCCAACGTACTACCTTTCGAGACGCCCCCATTTCCTCCCATTGTTGCCAAAACCTTCCTAGTCTCCCTCCTACGGGCAAGGAGGCGTTTAAGGAGAGCAAACTTTCCAATTCTTTTAAATTTGTTAAAGTATCGCCAGGAGACCAGAGAATCTCGTGACGGTACTTTGATTGGTTGCTACCTGAACGACTGTGGAGACGAACCCTCTGTCTCGGTTGGGTTGGGTTTCGGTTTCGGTTTCTTGACAGGGGGCTGTTGTTGCTGTGCACTCGGTTTGGCCTATGCCGGCGAGGACTGCTGCGGTCGCTTCCTCTTCAGTGGGCGTTTGAAGGAGGAGCGGGACATCCTAGACATAAGGGCATAATCCTGAGAAAGTGATCTACTTTCCTGGTTCACTCTCTCTATCTCGGCGGAGGGGAATAGTTCCCGTTCCCCTAGGACAGGGGCATGGCGCAGAATCCGTAAACCTTTGACACTGGACCAGCAGTGCTGGAGAAAGGCGTCTCGACGTAGGTAGACCATTGACGTCATCAAGAAGGTGGAGAGTTTGACCACGTCTCGGGTAGCTAATGCCAGGCATTCCATCAGTTTAGAAGACACAGGATCACTGAGGCGAAGTTCTTCCCAACGAGACTTCAGTGCCTTGAGTGTGTGTCTTGAAATGACATAATGTTCAGGATGTGACGGGAAGACGCCTCGATGGTCTTGGCGTCTTTCTCCACTAATGGAATGTCCGAGTCACTACACACTGTAGGCATCCAGACTGTACGCTTCACGGGTTGTTCCAGAGCCTCCAGGGGAATTTGTTCATCCGCTGACCGATATGGGCCTGGTCGTACTAGGCAGTGTTTAGATAAATGGAATCGTGACAGTGTGCGCCCCTCGCCAGCATCCATCTTTTTGAATTCCCTCATGCGGACCGTAACAGCATGAGCAATGCCCTCGCTGGTGGCTAGTGCGATGAAGGAATCTTGTTGCGGTGGAGCGGCCTGAGACGTCATACGAATGGGTGGATCCTCTTTATCTAAATGTGGGGATCCACAGGAGACCTCTGCTAAGCGGGCTATCTCTTGAATGGCATCCCTGAACGGTACGTATTCCGGTGCGATCGTAGAAGCGGAACTCGAGGGGGTTGCATCTTCGACCGACGGGGTAAGGTCTGGTGGAGAGGGAGTTCGGATGGGGCGTCTGCCCGCTGCCGCTGGGTCCCTCCAAAGTCTTTGCTCCCGGCCTGGGGATCGAACCTGATCCGTTGCCCGTAATGGTAAATGAAAACGGGAATGCCTAGGCGCGCCCTCGGATTCACCTTTTACGTCTTCGCCCTCTGACTCCTGTTCATCAGATGCTGCTTCTGGGAGTTGAGATTGTGATATTTGTGACGTTTGAGAATCCCCTGATGGGGTATAAATTTCCCTCTCTCTATTGCTTGGAACTGTGGCGAGAGGGGAGATTTCCATTGGCCCGATTTCTTCGTCCTCATCCAGCAACGCAGAGACTTGGCCCGAAAGGGGCACGTCCGCGGACTCCTCCTCACTGATGGTGACCGTCTCGGGAATATCCAAGTTAGAGTCCAGTGGGAGGTGAGGTATAGGCGAGCCCGACATCGCTGCCACTGACTGAATCTCCGGGGGAGGGCCAGAAACCGTAGCCGACGGTTTAGACTTCTGTTTTTAACTAAGCAGATTCTCCTTTTGTACTTGATGTTGTAAATCCAAAAGTTGCTTTTGCAGTTGCGACTGCATCGACAAGAACGCCGAAAAATCACTCGGGAGACGCTGTAGCTGGGGAGGGGGATAAATCCTCTCGCGGGGGAATGCCTAGCTGGCCTGCAACTGCCGAAAGAACTGTTCCCGTATCCCTATGTGTCACAGTCACTTGTTCCACAGACGGAGACTTGAACGCCCCCTCCGGACAGCCCAAGGGTTTCGCTCTGGGAGATGATGCCCATGCTTCACGGAGAAGATCTCGTTCTTTCCCTTCCGGGATATTCAATTCTGCTACAGTCTCAGAAAACGCGCGTGACTTACTCTTGGATTTTTATGTCTCTTAGATGAAGTAGTGGCATCCGATTCTGCACCAGTGTCAACGTGCACGGGAGTGGAGACCTGGCCCAGAATAACGGAGCTACCTTTTTCATGGTATCCTGAATGAATTCACGAGTAACAAACGAGGCTGAAGAGAGGAATTTGCGCTTATCCCTCCTGCGTTCGTTCTTGACCCTATTCCGTAACAGGGCTTTCCAATCCTCTGGGGTGAGATGTAGACACTCGCCGCACGGGTTGTCTTGCTCGCACAGAGGTATCCCGCTATTCCGTCTGCAGCGATCGCAGATGGAGTGAGGGTTACACGAAGTTGGAGGATGAATACACTGAGGCAGCAACGGTGGAGAGTGTAGACTGGCCTCTGTCATATCTGAAACGCAAGCAGAGGAAAAACAACCGTAAGAACATGTAGTATAAAAGTACCACAAATACTACATTTCTTAGTGCTTTGCTTCAACTGCAAGCTTTACCCCTCCTGGCAGTGTTTACAATCGCCCAATGACCGCAATGACTCTATGGGCTAGATTATGACGAAAAGAGGTGCTTCCTGGAACGGTAGCGTTCCGGGGCCGTAACGGGCTGGACCGTAATGGGACTTCCCGTCTCGGGTATGGGTCTCTCTTGCCTCAGATGGGAGCCTTAGACCATGGGACCGTAACGGGCAATAAATCCCGTTGGACCAGAAAGGTCTTCTCGCACCCGTGACCGTATGACCACAACCACAGCGGGAAAACGGTCCTGGCAAGGAAAAAGACCCTCAGACGTCACAGAAAACGTCTCTTTTCGTCGGAAAACGCTGTCAGACTTGCAGAACCTGCTCTACGAAGACTGAGAAGCGACCCAGAGAGTAAAGCTTAAGCAAAACTGGCCATTTCCGCGATGACACAGCTGGATGGTAAAGCTTGGAATCTGATCAGATACAGCAGCCTGAAAAGATCCTACTCCTAGACGAAATGAGGTGGAACTGGTAAGTTCCTCGATCTGAAAGAAAGTGGAAAAAGAGGCGCACTTCTCGAGACTAAGAAAGTGTCTCCGTGACCGTGCAAACTCAGCCTATCCAGACCGAAGAACAAAATGTCGAATAATCACACTTCGGCTCCATAAAATTATCCCAACGCACAATAATAGATACAGTAATCCATTAGGTGGTGAATTAAGTAAAAAATGAAGCAATTCGCACCCTAAACCAGTTCCCTTGCTGCAAAAAACCGGCAGCACACAGAATGGCGTGTTGTACAGACGCCACGCAAAAAGGGTATGTCGTTTCTACGAGACTAGCAGACGACGTCTCGGGCATCCTGATTGGTCGAAGGATGGATGGAAGGGTTAAGTGATCTTGAACGGCACCTCAAAAAGTTCTTTTTTATTTTGCGTGGTAAATATTACTGGAAGGGAACCCATTAAAAGTGGAGATAAGCGAATTCTAAGCTTTTGCGAAGTAAAAACATTATTTTGTAGAATGTTATGATTAGGGTATCAGTTGGCGGAATGGCATGACTGCTATACCTTTATTTGGACATATATCTTACATCGGTTTTCAAAGCAGTTTGCAATACTTGTTGCCGTTACACTTTAAAATATGTGATGTGGGCTTACTCTCTGTGACTATGAGGATATAGGAATGCTTTAAAGATGGCAAAATGCCACAGAAAAAGGAAGTTGAAATTGTTCACATTTCATATAGATGTTTTCTAGGCAACCCTCTACGTTTTAATGGTATTTTTGGCAATATATCACAGTTTGGGAGAATGGTGACACTTCGATTTTTTTCTATTTTCAAAACAGTTCTACTGACACAATTTTATCAAAAATTTTAAAGTTGCCTATATAGGAAATAGTTAGAGATAAGGTGATTTGGACTTCGTTTTCCAGCTTAACACAGAATAAATGTTGTTATGATGTATAAATTAATTTGTTTGACCAAATTTCGGAAAATTGGCTACCTCGGAAACGTCAAGAGAGACCAAGAGGTGATTTGGACCTTAGTTTCGAACTAGTACAGGTTATAATACAAAATGTTGTTCGCTTTTGAGTAATTTGGCAAAACTGGCTACTGCGATTAAACACTAAAGGAATGGCGATTTTAATATGGCGTTTTAAATAAAACAAAAAAAATTGATATATTGAATATTGAATGTATGATGCCCGGAGTGATTCAGGGCAGTGTGCACACGGCCCAAAACAATTCAACTGGATTCCTGTGAAATCCTCGCAGATCCATGAATTCAATTCAATTTCTAATTGTTGAATTGCATGTGGGTTGCACATATCTTTGGAGGGGGAGTAAAGTTGGCTTCTTGTGAGTTTCCAAGTGTGTGGTTTGACACCCTCTCATCTGCTCTCCCATCTAAGAATACAACAGTTCACGTGGTTCTTAACAGGGCGCATCAATCAGCAGGAATTTCATTTGCCGGTATGATGATCGTTCAACAAAATGTTAAGGGCAATATCTCTAAAAACCAGTCTGATATAGAAAGACAAGGCTATGATTACTTGTTATATCAAGACTTTATTTATAATAAGCTTGAACCAAATCACCATGTTTTCCCTGAATTTTGTATAATTATATCCACCTGAACCCATTTTGATACAGCAAATGTTGTTAACTTTTTTTTACAATTTGTTAATAGTCGGCAAATTTATTACCAATACTTCATTAAAAGGAACGTACAGTTGCAAATAAACGAAATTTTGTAATATGCTTATGTAAAGGGTTGATTGTTAAAATATCCATTTGAAAGGATTTTACATGAAAATGTATATCAGGCTGCTAATTTTGAGACAAATTTAAAATTGAATGTGCTCACGATGACGCAACAACCCTCAATTCGGCGGTCTAATTGTTAATTAAAAATAAGAAATCAGTCTTTATTTTCTTGTACAGGCCCATCCCCAAACTCAGGCCTCACATTCCTCCTGCAGTAGTAGTATTCGTCCATGTTGTGCATTGACTCACAATGGCCAGGGACACTGTGACCAGCCGAAATCTAGTTAATTTAGTATCACTAAGCTTGTGTGCTCGCCCAGAAGTGTAGTTATAGTTGAAAACCGGTTATTAAAAATTGAAAATTGGTACAAAAGTTTAAAGGAATTCGTGTCAAAATTGTGAGAGAAGAAGCATTTTGAAAATTGGCAACTAGTTTTTTTAAATGTCCTCCCACACACATTTAGCCAATTTCTGGTGGGTCGCCAAAAATAGCAAATTTTCAAGAGAGGACCGCCTAGTGAATATTTTGCAAAATTTGAAGGCTATCCGATCAAAATTGTGGGAGAAAAAGCAGTTTGAGAACTGGCAACCAACAAATTATAAATGCCCGCCCTCCCATTTAGCCAATATTGGTAGATCGCCAAAAAAAATTCAAGAGAGGATAGCTTTGTGCATGTTTGTACAAAATTTGAAGGCAGTTCAATAAAAAAATCTTTGGAAAATTGGCTACAAAAAAATAAAAATGACCCTATTTGACCAAGATATGGTGGTTCGCCAAAAAATTTCAAGAGAGGCCTACCCAGTAAATATTCGTAAAAATTTAAACGTAATATAATTCAAATTGTGGGAGTACAAGCATTTTAAAAAATGTTAAATAAACAGCTATAAATAGCTTCACATGCCCGCACCCTTCATTTAGCCATTTCTTGACAGATTGACAAAACAGTAAATTTTCAATAGAGCACCCTCTGGGAACAATCGTAAAAAAAAACTGGATAGAAAGCCGATAAAAAGCGTGGAAGAAAAAAAACATTATGATAACAGGCTACTAAATGTTTTAAATGCCCTCCATTTAGCCAATTTTTGGAATGTGGAGGATCGCCAGAAAAGAAACTTTTCAAACGAGGACCGCCCAGTGAACAACTATGCAAAATTTGAGGGCAAGCCTGTCCAAATTGTTAAAGAAATAGGATTTTAAAAATTGGCTACCGCAAAATGCCCACCAATTAGTCAATTTTTGATGGATTGGCAAAAAAGTAACTTTTCAAGAGAGGACAGGTTAGTGAAAATTTATACAAAATTAGAAAAAATATTTTTTAAAATTGGTTACCAAAAAAAATTAAAATGCGCCCCCTCCATTTAGCCAATTTTTGGCCGATTGACAAATAAAATAATTTTCAAGAGAGAATCATCTAGAGAACAATACTGGAAAGAAAATTAGAAAGAAAGCCGTTCAAAATTGTGGGAGGAAACGCCTAATGAAAACTGGCTACTAAATATTTTAAAATGCCATCCCCCCACCGATACTGAGCGATCGCCGAAAGAGTAGCTTTTCAAAAGCAGACCACCTAATGAATACCTATTTAAAATTTGAAGGCAATCACATCAAAGCTGTCGAAGAAAAAAACCAAACCTTTGGAAAATTTGCTACAAAAAATTGAAAATGCCCCCTATTTGGCCAACTTTTGGTAGCTCGCCAAATAATTTCAAGAGAGGCCTTTCCAATAAACATTCGTACACAATCTGAAAATAATGCGATACATATTGCGGGCGTAGAAGCATTTTGAAATTGGCTCCCAAAAATGTTTAAACGATGCCCATTTAACCAATTTTCTTTTGGACTGCCAAAAAAGTGGCTTTTCATGAGAAGAAAGTCGGGTGAACATTCATGTAAAATTTGAAGGTAAGCCAATCAAAACTGAGCAAAAAGTCTAGGGAACGGTGGTACAAAATTGAAAAGAAAGTATTTTGAAAACTGGCGACCACTAGATTAAAAAAATGCCCACATTTGGTCAATTTTTGATGGATCGACAAAAAAGGTAAATTTCTAGGAAGGCTTTCTTGATAAACATTTGTGCAAAATTTGAAGATAATCCTATCAAAACTGTGCGAGAAGAAGTATTTTGAAAATTGGTAACAAAAATTTTTAAATGGCCCCATTTGGCCAGTTTCGGGCGGATTGCCAAAAAAATCAAGAGAGGCCTAGCAAACATTCGTACAAGTTATGAATGGAATCCGATCAAAACTGAGGCAGAAGAAGCATTTTAAGTGAAAGTTCACATACGTGCATATGTACACATGTACATACGTTCAATTTACATACAGACAACGGTAAAAAAAGATTTACCAGAAGGCCAAAAAAAAAAAAAAAAAAATACTGGAAGTGGCCTTTTAGAGGAAAATATTTATACAAAACTTTTGCGCTTGTGCCTTTGGCGCTCGCAATTTTAGGTATAGCAGAAAATTTGAAACGCTTCGAAATAATAACATATAAATTGATAATTGAGATGTCAGTCATATAAAAGCTTTATTAAGCCATTAAACCATATTTTGCGAGAGAAAAAAACAAACCAAGTTTTGACCTATGTCAGGTCATGGACATTTTGAGGAAGAGTAAAATTGGCCCCTTGTGAGTTTTCCGGTGTGAGTTGTGACACCCTATCATCTACTCTAGCATCTAACAATCAAATAATTCACGTATTGTTTTGACTGGGGGGTGGGGAGGGGGTGGGGCATCATTCAGCGGAAATTTCATTTGTTCGTACAATGATCGTTCAACAAACAGGCAATATCTAAGAACATGTCTGATGTATAATTACAAGGCTGTTACCTATTATATTAAGAACTTATTTATGATGAGCTTAAATCAATTCACCATATTTCCCTTAAATTTTATGTAACTAGATCTATCTTAAAACAAATATGATATAGCAAGTGTTGTTAACCCTTTTTTACAATGTATTTACAATTGAAAAAATGATTACTAGTACAGCTGTATTTCATTAAAAAGAAGGTACAATTGAAAATAAAAGTAAACTGGTAATATGTCCTGTTAACGGGTTAATTTTTAATCAGTAAGATATACAAAGGTGAAAAGTCGAAAAGCTCCGGAGCAGATTTGTCGCTATAAAATAGCAACAATCGGTCTAGTTTATAAATAACCTGCCAATTACCGTGTTCAGTGTCAAGACGTGACAAATACAGGGTTCCAAGTCTTAAAATTACCGTATTATTAAGTTATTATCTTCTAAGATTTATCGTGTTATGCGAAACTCCTTTTCTTTTTCTTTTTTTTTTTTCTTTTTTTTTCTTTTCTTTTTTTTTTTGCACAATGCTCTACACAACGAATGGTTTTTCAAAGGAGATTTTTGCTTTGGCCTAACAGTCACTACGGCTGGCTGACACACAAGGATAAAAATAAATGAACTCTTTCAAGGCTGTTTCTTCTCCTCGTGTTTTTTTTTCTGTCGTTCGTAAAAGGCCACACAAATTTAATTTTGAAAAGCGCCCGTGGCGGTCACACCAGAATCAAGTGTTATTAGAATCTTTCAGACACGAATTCCTCATCACTGTTCTGTTCCTTGGCATAGGCTTTGTTAAGGACACCATTGTCCACTTTGGGGAGTTCGCCTTTCGCAGTTATATCCCCGGATTCTGAAGCTTCTGCCAAGGATTTTAAGGAGAGTTTTTCCACGACTCCGGCTCCCACCGAGTCTCCCCACACGTTGATCATGGTCCGGAACCTGTCTCTGTAAACCGTTACAAACTACAATCAACAGGCTGTGCATCAAGTGTTCACTCATAGGCATGGTTTCCATTAAATCCATTATGGTTTTGGTTTACGATTTCATTGATTTCAAAAGAGTTAATAAGCCAAGCTATAGGTTGTATAAAAAAAGCTAGGAAAAAAACATGGTAACAGAAATAATGGTAATGGAAATGCCGGTAAACGAAGAAAATGGTGAAGTTTTAAAGCAGAAAAAAATGGTAAAATGAGTTTGATGTTCTAAGGTGTTCAAGTGTTATGGGTGGACCAGAAGGCCCCCCCCCCCCCCGCCGCACATACCCCCACCCCTACCACCCCGCACACATTGCAGTTCGTCGTTGTATTACTCAGGTGTATTTGTTTATATGATGCTGTGTTTATGATGAGTTAAATAAACACTAAATATTAATTAATTTTCATTATGTTAAAACTTTTTGCCATTTTTTTTTTCGTTTTTTTTTTTTTTGGTTAAATTTAATTATTTTTTTATTTTTCATTATTAGAGTTACCATTTTTTCAAAACCCATATCAAACATATTTGGTTTGTTCATTCACCTCTGTTGAGCAAATCCCAATTTCATTTCTTCCTAAAAGCTATCCGAAGCCGAATCATCGACCGTTAAACTAAGAAAAAAGAACATGTAACTTCCTGAAGCTTTTCGAGATATTTAAAATATTAAAATGGGGGTATCTTACAAGAACCAATCAACTGCCACGATTAGGCCTATGTCTTCAGTTGGTAAACCCACAGCTGTCAACACAATCAACATGGTCACAAGCCCCGCCTCCGGTACTCCAGCTGCACCAATAGCTGCGGCCGTTGCTGTTATGCTGAATATACAAAATGGCGTCATTGCTTTATTTATCAGATGTCCACTCATTTTACATTAAATATACACACTTCATTTCTTCAAGTTATCAATTTATTTAATATATTGACATGTGTAATTCACACAGAAATCTGACATTTTCAAAGAAAATATTTGACGTAGTAGTGACAGGAGGGTACATGTATAACCGATGCTTACCACACTGTGACCACTTGGCCGGCGTCAAGGTCAATATTGTTTAGCTGCGCTATGAACACCGATGCGACGGCTTCGTACAGCGCCGTGCCGTCCATGTTGATCGTCGCACCGACAGGCAAGACAAACCGACCGACGCGCTCATCCACTCCAGCGTTCTCCTCCAAACAACGCATTGTGATGGGCAATGTTGCCGAGCTGAAATATGGTAACCATATCTTGAAAAATTAAAGATTGAATTCCAGTATTCTTTAGGGAATGAGAAGAAAAAAAAATGATTTCAATATGGGATAATAATGATTTTTAAAGACTGAGTTGCATTTCTGCTTCACTACTAAAAGCTGTTGGTGTTGGAGAGGTAAAGTACAAGTAAATTGCTGAGTGAGAACGGAAAAATTTTCTTTTTTTTTCTTTTTCTGTCTTAGTTATTCGATATGTTTTAGATCAGGCATGGTCATTTTTCTTTTTGCTGCAAGGATAACTGCTGTACTGGCCTAATAATAATTGTCAAAACAGCCACCGTCCCCTCACTATTAACGCACGCTGTGGGCGGCTTCCAAAATCTTAGCTTCCAAAGTCACCCATAGTTTAAAATTTTCAGGCTACAGTTGCTATTTTAGCTTATGTATTTTGAGGTTTTAACTTTGTTTCTTTCTTGTTCACTTTTCATAAGTACATCCATTTTCGCTCTAAACATTTGTCCCCCGGGTTTTATCGCACTTACTCTTACTAAAAAAATAAATTCTTAAAATTCGGGTAATTTTTTTTTAATGATTTTTCCTAATGTTGAAGCAATAAATTATTGCAAATTCGGCAAATGTTTCTTTGCAGTGTTTGATGTAGTTCAGGCGGCACCGAAAAATTTTCATAACATAATTCTATTGGATCAATTATACGGGATTTGTTTTTTCTTTTTTTTACCTGGAGGCAGTTCCCAAAGCGGTCAGGAGAGCTTTTCCCATATGATACATGTGTCTGAATGGGTTCTTTCTGGTGAATATGAAGTAAATCAGTGGCAAGATGATGAAACCGTGGATACCAAGTCCTACCAACACAGTTAAAATGTACCAGCCAAGCTGCTTGAAATCCGTCGCAGGATCTTTCATGGCTATGATTTTCGCTGCCAGAATCGAAGTAATGCCAATGGGTGAAAGCCTATAACATTCATAGACAAGCGAGAAGTTACATTGTGTGTAATTGGTTCATTAATTACTTGACCAAAGTGAAATAAAAAAAAAGACAAAAAGGACGCCAGCATATAATTTAATAGGGCCCTTGTCCCCAGTTTAAATAAACCAAGCGAATTTGATTTTAAAATAAGTTGGTTTGTAAACCAGTAAGTATGATTCGTTTTTATAAGGTCACCACCGGTACCTACCATATAACAAGCACAACCATTTTTAGAATGGCTTCCTGAAGGCTGTCAACAAAGACTCTAACTGGGAGTCCAGACTCGCCCATGGTGCCAAGCATAAGGCCGAGAACGACACTGAAAACAACCAGCCCCAGCACATTCGTTCCTCCGGCGGTTGTGACTTCAAAATCAACAATGACTTTTTCACTCTCTGTAAAAAATATTTTAAAAAAAACAATGAAAGGTGTAAAATCTGTCAACACTCCAAGCAATACAGGGTAGAAGTTTGGGAAGCCACATAAAGTGACTGAGCCAAGTCTATTTCGGACACAGCAACCAAGGTAAAGCGAGTGACGAAGTACGAGTCACGCACCAACTCTCCATCTTCCTATCGTTTTATTTCGTAAAACGAGCTTTTACGAGTAAAAGCGCAATTCGCGTTCTCCACTTTTAATGGGTTCCCTTCCAGTAATATTTACCACGCAATATAAAAAAGAACTTTTTGAGGTACTGTTCAAGATACTCTAACCCTTCCATCCATCCTTTGGCCAATCAAATGCCCGAGACGTCGTCTGCTAGTCTCGTATAAACGACATTCCCTTTTTAGCCCAAAAGGCGGTAAAACACGCCCAGGCTAGTTGGGGATGGATGGGATGGGTTAAAATCAAAGTTAAAAGTTGAGAACGCGAATTGCGCTTTTACTCGTAAAAGCTCGTTTTACGAAATAAAACGATAGTTTTACTTCGCAAAAGCTTTGAATTCGCTTATCTCCACTTTTAATGGGACTTGAGTCCGGAGCAGGGGAGCCTGCCATTCTTGAACTGCCCAAAAAGGTCGCGAATTACACTATGGCTTGTAAAAGCTCATTGCATGTAGGCGAGGAGTGCTGTGCACTCGACGCAAAAGAAGAAATAAAACTTGTCAGCTAAGTTCCAATTCTTTAATGATTTCCTAAATAAAGTCCGGAGGCGCACCACTCCGGTCTTTCAACATAAGGTAAAATCGTAACAAAGTAAAAGTATCACAGCAACTGTCAGTTGAGATGAGAAGGCTTCTAACCATGCCATCATCTTTTTTGAGAACTATCACAATCCCCCTCCAACCGCCCACCGGATGGATCCCTTCCTCAAGTTCTCACTATTCACTTGGTATGTATTGATGAACAATTAGGTTTATTTAGAAGTACTACAAAACGATCGTAAATCCATAGGAATTACGCAAATAAACTCTTTGACACTTCTAGTAAAGTGACTGAAGTGTCTTACAAGACATGCAATTCAAACTTGAAAAAAGAAAGCGAGTCCGCTGTCTAACTTTTCTTCTTCTCATTTGATAAATTACCACGTTTATTTGAAATAAACTCGTAGCGATTGACTAGATAGTACTAAAACTACTGTAAATCGTCATAAAATGAAAAACAGAAAAATTTTGCTTATTTATGACTGTTTTCCTATATGGGGCCGTTATGGTCCCATAAGCCCATAATGACACTATGGTACCTCATACCATGAACCATAAATCGGCTTTCGGCCTTCCGGCTACAACGGGTGTACGGTCACTGGGTACGTCTGGGACCGACATGGTCCCCCCCCCTTTCTTTCTGAAAAACATGAAGAAAGGAGATCAAAACTTAAGCATCCGAGTAGCCGTAAGACCGAAGACTGGGCTGTACTCATTATACATGCGATCCTGAACACTTCGGAGTAAATAAATGCTTAATTAAACATAACCGTCCAGCGTTCGTCCGTAACTTAATATAAGCACGGACCGAAATGGTCCGAAGGACCTGAGCGAAAGGCGAAATGTTCAGAGTAAGAAGGAAAGACCTTCTTGTAGGTTGTTACTTTCGTGGCTTGTTGTTGTTGTTACTGTTCCCATTACGGCCCTTGGAGAAGTTACTCTTGTGCTTGCCCTTGTTCTTAAACTTGGGAGAAGCATTCCTACAACAGAAACACTCAGCCTGTAATGGTCGTTTCTGAAGCCACAAACGGTCCTAATGAATATAAGCCAGACAATTCATCTTGAGAAAAATCTTTCAGATAGTATTTAACAAACGAGTTGGGGGAAACCCAACAACCTGTTTTTAATATATCCGAAAGGGACACGTTACGTACCGCCCTGAGGGAATTGGCTACTTGCCTTACCTAATGGGCTTTGATGTTCGATTCCCCTAACGGGTTAGGGTCGATTTGTGCATCGTCATAGGCTGCCAAAATGATCCTTTTAATATAATTTGAGATCGACTGTTTCGAAAGATCTTTGCTAAATTTCGGCATAAAAGAAATGATGAGAGCCTTCTGATTTTTTGATGTGTAGGCCTCTGACATTTCTAAATACTGTTGCAGCGCTTTGACGGGACACAAAGAGACCAGACCGTCTGAGTCGGGGTCATCTGGTAGGGATGGGAGAGTAATGTGATCGAACGTTCCCATCCCTTGGGTCATGATGTGGGTTTTTCCCATGAATCCTGCTCTAGGGACTAGGGTGACCTTCTCCCATGTACCCTTATCTTTATTTACCTTTCTGTCCAGGGCATGGATTTCGCCTCTTCTTTTGCCCGAAGCTAAAGCCAATAAAAACGTGAATCTTAACGCTGAAGATACTGTAAGACTAACGATAAATCCCACTGCGCTATGTTGGATGGGCAGGGTGGGGAGTTTATTTTAAAATGTCTTACTAGCTGTGATAGGGATGTATCTTCGCCCGGGTCGTAGCCTGTAGACGCTTTGAGTCTTGACCCTATAGCGGCCCTATAGCCCTCGATGGAACCTACCTTTAATTTCACCTCCGTGAAAAGGTGATCGAGGAAATCCGCTACCACTGCTGGGCTAGCCTGAAACGGATCTAGCTTAGAAGTGCTACACCAAGCGGCAAATTTATTCCACTGCGACCTGTAAACTTTGGCCGTCGAACCCTTGTGACTGTTTACTATTTTCTCTCTCACCTGCTTAGAAAAACCCTTGTTTTTCAGAAAGGTCTGGTCAGACACCATAGGTGGAGGTTCAGTAAGCGAGGGGAGGGGTGGAAGTGATGCCAATGGGGTTGTGATAGCAACTCGTTGTGGCATGGGATCGGTATCGACCTTACTACCTTGCAATGGAGTAGGAGGGCGAACCATGGGGCTTCCGGTGTCCATGGAGCAATGAGTAATAGGAAAGGTGGTTTCAACTCGATTACTCTCTGCAAGACTTGCCCTAAGATCGCTTGTGGGGGAAAAGCATACAGTACCTCGTCCCGTGGCCACTGACAATTGAGGGCGTCTACTGCCCAAGCTGCTGGGTCCGGGCAAGGAGACACGTACCGGGGAAGTTGGGTGGTCATAGCGTTTGCAAACAGATCCAGAGTCGGGGCACCCCATGGGGATTGGTGTGTCACCCACTGAAAGGACCGAGGGGATAGGCACCACTCGGTGTTGATAACTTGACCCTGTCTGGAGGCTAAGTCCGCTAGGACATTTAATTTCCCGGCCAGGTGACGGGCGGAAACGGTCACCTGTTCCTCCCTGGCTTTTGTAAGAATTTGGAACGCAAGTTTGGACAGGGACCGTGATTTGGTACCCCCCTGCTTGTTGAGGTAAGCTATGGCTGTGGAATTGTCTAACCGAAAGAGGACTGCCTTGTTTCTGAGTTGGTTGGTCAGTTTGGTTAGGGCAATCCAGACTACCCGAAGCTCCAGCCAGTTTATGTGGTAGGACTGAAGCGAGGGTGGCCATTTGCCCTTCCATACCTGACCATTCCAATAAATTCCCCACCCCGAATGGGACGCATCGGTCTGAATCTCTATCTCCGGGGTGGGGGGCTGAAATGGCATTCCTTCGGACATAATTAGAACGTCGCACCACCACTGTAGGGCTTGTAGGGTTACCTGTGAAACTTGCATCCTTGCTGCGGGTGAACGACCCTGATGCAACGCCCATCTTACCTGGCTTTGAAATGGCCTGTAATGGAGACGGCCCAGGGGGACTGTCTTCTCTGTTGCCACTAACAGGCCAAGGAGAGATTCCATGGCCTGTAATCTCACCTTCTTTCCTGGGGAAATACCTTTTATGGCATCTGCAATTCTCTGGCGGCGTTCTGGCGTAGGGAACGCCTTTGCTATTGCCAGATCCCATAACTCCCCTAGAAAGGTAATGGACTGTTTGGGGGTTAGTTCGGACTTGGCTAGGTTTACTACTAGACCTACCTCTAGTGCCTTGCGAACTAAAGACATTGTATGATTCTCGGTTACCTGCCTGTCTTGATTCGCCAGAAACCAGTCGTCCAGATACTGAAAGACTAACATCCCTTCTAGCCGTATCCATGTTTTCAGTACTTTCATGACCTTGGAGAAAACGTACGGGGCCGTAGCCAGACCGAAGGGAAGTGCCAGAAACCAAAATCGTCTTTTCCCTACTTGAAAGGCTAGGAATTTTCTTGCCGAGCGATGAAGAGGAATATGGAGGTAAGCATCGGAGAGATCTATGGAGGTACCCCACATCCCTTCCCGTAATGACCCTTTTATCACCTGGGCCGTGTCCATCTGAAAGGTGATCACTCGGAGAAAACCGTTTATGGGGGAGAGGTCGATTACTAGCCTCCACCCTCCGGATTTCTTGGGAACCAGAAAAACCCTGCTGAAAAAGCCCATTTGATTTTCTGGCATTTCCTCTATCGCCTGTTTTTGAGACAAGCTCAATAGCATTTCTTGGAGAGCTCGGTCTTTTTCTGACCCCTTGGCGTAAGAGGTGACTAGTTGTCTTGGCGCATGGGCGGTTAGGGGAATAGGGCACCTGAGCCCGTTCCGGTCTCGTTTGAAAGGTAGGGAGTAACCTCTCTTTAACCAACGTACTACCCTTCGAGACGCCCCCATTTCTGTCCATTGCTGCCAAAACTTTCCTAGTCTTCCTCCTACGGGCAAGGAGGCGTTTAAGGAAAGTAAATTTTCCAAGTCTCTTAAGTTTGCTAAAGTATCGCCAGGAGATGAGGGAATCTCGTGACGGTACTTTGATTGGCTGCTACCTGAACGACTGTGGAGCCGGACCCTCTGTCTTGCTGCCGGGGCTGGGTTTCGGTTTCTTGACAGGGGGCTGTTGTGGCTGCGCACTCGGCTTAGACTGTGCCGGAGAGGACTGTTGTGGTCTCTTCCTCTTCAGTGGACGTTTGAAGGAGGAGCGAGACATCCTGGACATCAGGGCATAATCTTGCGAAAGCGAACGACTTTCCTGGTTCACCCTCTCTATCTCGGCGGGAGGAAATAGCTCTCGTTCCTCCAGGATAGGGGCATGACGCAGATCCCGTAAACCTTTGACACTAGACCAGCAGTGCTGGAGAAAGGCATCTCGACGTAGGTAGACCATTGACGTCATCAAAAAAGTGGAAAGTTTGACCACGTCTCGGGTAGCTAAGGCCAGGCATTCCATCAATTTAGCAGACACGGGATCACTAAGGCGAAGTTCTTCCCAACGCGACTTTAGTGCTTTAAGTGCATGATCTTGAAATGACATAATGTTCAGGATGTGGCGAGAAGATGCCTCGATGGTCTTGGCGTCTTTCTCCACTAATGGAATGTCTGAGTCACTACGCACTGTGGGCATCCAGACTGTACGCTTCACGGGCTGTTCCAGTGCCTCTACGGGAATTTTTTCATCCGCTGACCGATATGGGCCTGGTCGTACTAGGCAATGTTTAGATAAATGGAAA
This sequence comes from Protula sp. h YS-2021, assembly GCA_949752745.1. Taxonomy (NCBI): domain Eukaryota; kingdom Metazoa; phylum Annelida; class Polychaeta; order Sabellida; family Serpulidae; genus Protula; species Protula sp. h YS-2021. Next base: position 68,300,985 of record OX457026.1, read on the forward strand.
CGCGACAGTGTGCGACCCTCACCGGCGTCCATCTTCTTGAACTCTTTCGCGCGGACCGTGACAGCATGAGCAATGCCCTCGCTGGTGGCTAGTGCGATAAAAGAGTCCTGTTGTGGTGGAGCGGCCTGAGATGTCATACGAATGGGCGGATCCTCCTTATCTAAATTTGGGGAGCCACAGGAGACCTCTGCTAAGCGGGCTATCTCTTGAATGGCATCCCTGAACGGCACGTCTTCTGGTGCAATCGTAGAAGCAGAACTCGAGGGGGCCGCGTCCTCGACCGATGGGGCAAGGTCTGGTGGAGAGGGAGTACGGATGGGCCGTCTGCCCGCTGCCGCTGGATCTCTCCAAAGTCGATGCCCTTGGCCGGGAGAACGCACCTGCTCCACTGCCCGTAACGGCAAATGACAACGGGAATGTACTGACGTACCCTCGGATTCTTCTTCCCCGTCTTCCACCTCCGACTCCTGTTCATCAGATGCTGCTTCTGGGAGTTGGGATTGTGGAAAATGTGACATGTGGGGTTCCCCTACTGGGGTGTAAATTTCTTTCTCCCTGTTGCTTGGGACTGCTGCTAGGGGAGAATTTTCCATCGGCCCGATTTCCTCATCATCTTCCAGCAATGCAGAGACTTGGCCCGAAAGGGGCACGCCCACGGAATCCTCCTCGCTGATGGTGACCGTTTCGGGAATATCCACGTTAGATTCCAGCGGGAGGTGAGGTACAGGCGAGCCCGACATCGCTACCACTGACTGAATCTCCGGAGGAGGACGAGAAACCGTAGCTGATGGTTTAGGCTTTTGTCTTTGACTAAGCAGACTCTCCTACTTCTGAACTTGATTCTGTAAATCCAAAAGTTGCTTTTGCAGTTGCGATTGCATAGACAAGAACGCTGAAAATTCACTCGCGGGGGAATGCCTAACTGGCCTGTAACCGCCGAAAGCACTGTTCCCGTATCCTTATGCGTTAAAGTCACTTGTTCCTCAGACGGGGACTTAAACGCCCCTCCTGGACTGCCACTGGGTTTCACTCTAGGAGGTGAGGCCCATGCCTCGCGGAGACGATCCCGTTCTTGCCCTTCCGGGATGTCCAATTCTGCTACAGTCTCAGAAAATGCACGTCCTTTACTCTTGGATTTTTTATGTCTCTTAACTGGCGTAGCGGATTCCGATTCTGCACCAGTGTCTACGTGTACGGGGGTTGAGACCTGGCCCAGAATAACGGAGCTAGCCTTCTTCATGGCATCCTGAATAAATTCACGAGTAACAAACGAAGCTGACGAAAGGAATTTGCGCTTATCCCTCCTGCGCTCGTTCTTGGTCCTATTCCGTAATAGGACTTTCCAATCCTCTGGAGTAAGATGTAGGCACTCGCCGCACGGGCTGTCTGGCTCGCAAGAGGTATTCCACTATTCCGTCTACAGCGGTCGCAGATGGAGTGGGGGTTACACGCAGTTGGAGGATGGATACACTGAGGCAGTAACGGTGGAGAATGTAGACTGGCCTCTGTCATATCTGAAATGCAAGCAGAGAAAAACAACGGTGAGAATATGTAGTATAAAACAACGCACAATACTACATTTCTCAGTGCTTTGCTTCAACTGCAAGCTTTAACCCTCCAAGCTGTGTTTACAATTGCTTAAACACCGCAATAACTCGCTGGGTCTAAGGAAAAGACGAAAAGAGATGCTTCCCGGAACGGTAGCGTTCCCGGGCCGTAACGGGCTGGACCGTAATGGCACTACCCGTGTCGGATATGGATCTCTCTTGCCTCAGATGCACCTGGGACCATCGGACCGTAACGGGTTTGTGAATCCCGTTGGACCAGAATGGTCTTCTCGCACCCGTGACCGTATGACCACAATGGGAAAACGGTCCTGGCAAAGAAAATGACCCTCAGACGTCACAGAAAACGTCTCTTTTCGTCGGAGAACGCTGTCAGACTTGCAGAACCTGCTCTACGAAGACTGAGAAGCGACCCATGGAGTAAAGCTTAAGCAAAAACTGGCCATTTCCGCGATGACACAGCTGGCTGGTAAAGCTTGGAGTCTGATCAGGTCCAGCAGCCTGAAAAGATCCTACTCCTAGACGAACTGAGGTGGAACTGGTAAGTTCCTCGATCTGAATGAAAGTGGAGAAAGAGGCGCACTTCTCGGGACTAGGAAAGTGTCTCCGTGATCGTGCAAACTCAACCTAATCAGACCGAAGAGTAAGATGTCGAATAAACACACTTCGGCTCCATAAATTTATCCCAACGCACAATAATAGATAAAATAATCCATTAGGCAGTGAATTAAGTAAAAAATGAAGCAATTCGCACCTTAAACCAGTTCCCTTGCTGCAAAAAACCGGCAGCACACAGAATGGCGTGTTGTACAGACGCCACGCAAAAAGGGAATGTCGTTTATACGAGACTAGCAGACGACGTCTCGGGCATTCTGATTGGCCAAAGGATGGATGGAAGGGTTAGAGTATCTTGAACAGTGCCTCAAAAAGTTCTTTTTTATATTGCGTGGTAAATATTACTGAAAGGGAACCCATTAAAAGTGGAGATAAGCGAATTCAAAGCTTTTGCGAAGTAAAATCTGATTTAAAGAAATGGAATCGATTTACCAAGACTTTAATTTGTCTTTTAAAAGTTTAAAATACTGATTGATGCTAATATGAGTCTTTTGTAATTCCCAATGCATTTTTTAGTGTTCAATTCAGAAAAGCAGGCTCCGATGGTTCGGGCTTTGGTCCCCATCTAAAAGTGGAGATAAGCGAATTCATAGCAAATCCGAACTAAAATTGACGTTATACTCAGCTTCGTTTGGTGTAACATTCTGCCCCGCGGGTAAAAGTACTGAATGTCACCCTCCTAACAATATCACACATAACAGAGAACTCTCATATGGAAAGCTATCTGTGGACAGGCAAAGAAAACACTTCAAGGATACTCTCGTCCATGAAGAGCCTCAACATGGATGTTGCAACATGCAAGTGTCTAGTATGGCGTAGACTGTTCCCACCAGAGCTGCAGGGCTCCTGAGACCACGAAAAGGGCCCAACAAAACCACACAAAGCGAAACTCAATAGATGCGAACACCATGGCCACTGAGCTTGCGTTCACATGAATCAAACGCGACAGGAAGTTCCGTGTCCAAATGGATCGAACCAGCCATCTTCACATCGATAGGATTCAAACCAATCAAACGCGATGTGAACATGGTCATCTTTGATGGACAGCTTTTATTACTGGGTATATTATTTTTAACATAATTAACACCCACAGCAAATTTTTCGCGTCAAAAAATTAACATATTATAATATACACTGTATTTTGGAATTTGTGCTTACCGACGACCTCGGATGTACCATTTTCTCCCATCACAATTCGCTCTTTGACTTCTGTTTCATACTCTGTAACAGTCTGCGAGAAATAAACAGAAGTAGGTTAAATATTGAAAACTGAATATGTCCTTATAAGGCTTACGTAACGACCTGCCGGGAAACTTTCTATACCAGGTGATCAGGTAATCAAACCAAAAACCGGTTGATTGTTCGTATAAAAGATCGACAAAAATAACACCACTTTGCATCTTGTCAACAGTGAAACAACCCTCAGAATACCTCATTATTAAGATATATTAAGATATTGTCGGGAAAAGTTTCAATGGTTTCTTTGGGTAATAGAGCTTTTTGGGGGGAGGGGGGGGGGCGGCTGGCATGCTTGTTTTCTATGTTTGAATCGCCGCTTTTGGTTCTTTATTGCATACACGAAAGAAATTAAAGCTTTTAACATTTTATCTAAAAACTTATTGAGAAATTCAAACACCTTGAAAACTGGCCCACATTCTCAAGTCAAACTTGCCTGATTGTATATAAAGTGATGGATAAGTCCTCACACAAGGGGCGGCAAAACATAATTTTTGTCTAATTACTTTGTATAGACATCGAACTCACAACTAGTGTTATCGCTCGCTGGAAATTGCGGTCGTGACAAGTCACTTAGCAAATATACCAAAACAAATATGAGGATTTTGAGACCTTGCAAGTTTATATCGTCGCTTTCACGACGTTCTAAGAGCGTTGGGAAATAGATGTTGTTATGACTTCCATTTGCCACCTTTACGCAACATCGATAAGATGCCGAAGTCTATCCAACGCCGTAAGGTGGACGTTGTTTCGACTTTCGTAAATAATCACAATACGACATTTATCAGGCGCCGGGGAGCGACGTCTACTAACGTTGTTCCAACTTTACAATGTTTATTTGCATCCTTAATATGAAGTATGTTCTAACAAAAACTGTCAAAACTTTTTCTCCCTAACATTAAAACGGGACTGTGAAAAGAACCGATTGATTCCACGTGGTATAATGTACCATGGTACATTCGATCGATGTAGATCTCCGGTGGAACTGAAGCGAGAACGAATTAATATCGCTATTACCGAGTGCTTGAAGGAAGGAGACCTTGACCTTTCCGGCCTTTGCCCCCTCTCTGGCTTAAAAAACTGTACGAGAACTTACACTGGATTCAGTGCTAAAACGAGAACCTATTTCTGAAGGTGAAATATTAAATACTTCGCCAAAAATAATAATAACATTTTAAGACCAGACCGAATTTCGCTACACGTAGCGAAATAGTACCCACTTGCAAGGGCAGAGACACAACATATTTGGTCAAAGACACATTTTTCAGTGTTTCAACATAATTGTCAGCTTCCGGATTATTATCTTGAACGAGGCCATCGAAGTGAATATAATGTAACCTCATTTGGGCACAAAAATCAAATTCAGTTTTCTAACCGTTTTTGAGATACTGGCCAACTTGCATTTTTTGACCTTGACCATGATGGAGGAGGTCAAGATCACCGAGGTACCGAAGTATATAACGTCTTTTTCGGCCAAAGGGTCGAAAATGAGCTCAAAATCGGTCTATCTTTAACCGTTTTCGAGATAATAGTCAACTTCCGGTTTTTGACCTTGACCGTGACCCAGAAGGTCAAGGTCACCGAGGTACCTCTTATGTAACGTTGCTTAGGCCCAAAGGGTCGAAAATAAGCTCAAAATCGCTCTATCTCTAACCGTTTTCGAGATAATGGTCGACTTCCGGTTTTTGACCTTGACCTTGACGGAGGAGGTCAAGGTCACCGAGGTACCTCTTATATAACGTCTTTTAGGCCCAAAGGGTCGAAAATAGGCTCAAAATCGCTTTATCTCCAACCGTTTTCGAGGTAACGGTCAACTTCCGGTTTTTTACCTTGACGGAGGAGGTCAAGGTCACCGAGGTACCTCTTATATATCGTGTTTTAGGCCCAAAGGGTCGAAAATAAGCTCAAAATCGCTCTATCTTTAACCGTTTTCGAGATAATAGTCAACTTCCGGTTTTTTACCTTAAGGGTCAAAAACCTTAAGGTCAAAGTGAGGTCAAAATATTAATCACGAAAAGTGGCCATAAAAAATGCTCAAATTCCAGTTTGATTATATAAGTTGACAATCGTCTAGAAAATAGTTAGAGATTTTGAGTTTAATTTTTTCCCCAAAACGACGACAAAGCGTGACTCTGAGCTTCTTGGTCATAATTAAATACAAATATTTTCTTCAGTGGTTTCTGCAAGTGGTTCATTCTGCTATCTAGCGGAATTCTGTCTCTTTCTGAAATGATGTTATCTAAAAAACATTCTTGATATCATTAGGAAAATAAATTATTGAGCTCAAACCTGAGATTTTGTTATCAAATATAGTATTTTTGCTATAACGAATTGAACTTTTGATATAAAAATCAATTTTAGTTATTATTAAATCGTTTCTGATGTCAATAAATATTGTTTGATATCTCTAGATATTTATTGATATCTAGAATTATCTTTTGAGATCAAGATTACAATTAGAGATATCAAAAATATAATTACAGATAGCAAAAATAAATTCTTGATATAAAAAACAATTCTTGAGATCAGAAATTCATTCTCGATATCAATATTTGCCTAATAAATATGAAAATGGCATTCCATAAATACAGCGCACATCATTTATGTAATACACAGCGTGACTGTTTCGAATATGCTAGAGCTTGTGAAAATCTTTCCGCAGTCTTTAAACGTTGCATTTCTTGACAAAAAAATCACCGTTTTGCTTCGCATGTTGATCACAAAAATGGAAAGTCGAAGAGCAGTAAACTGACCAGTAAGGAGAAAAAAGGTCCCAAACATTAGCCCCGTACAACCTTAATATACCCGTTGCAAGTGTTCAACTTGCCAAGTGTTAATGATTTGAAGACCATGTTACCACCAGCTTAAATGTTGATGACCACTACCCCTCGTGATATTTATTCAAGATAAACAGCACGGAAAATAAAGACATAAGGGAGAGTGTAAGGATGGGGTTGCAAAAAAATTAGCACATTCAAAAATAACATCAACTAGGCCGAATTTCGCTACACGGTGGCGAAATGACACCTACTTGACACAATGTATGCGGTCAAAAACAAATCTCTAAATTGTTTCAAGATAATTATCAGCTTCCGTTTTTTATCTTGAACGAGAAGGTCATCGAAGTTCATGTAATGTAATCTCTTTTAGGCACAAATGATCACAATAAGTTCAAAATCGCGCTAGTCGTTTTTGAGACAATTGCGAACTTCCGGTTCTTGACCTTGCCCATAGCTGAAAATATCAAGGTCACCGAAGTATCTCTTATGCAACCCTAATTTAGGCCCAAACAGCAAAAAAAACAATAACGTCAAAATCACTACTTCTAATCGTTTTCGAGATAATTTTCAACTTCCGGTTTTTTTTTACTTTGACCATGACCGAGAAGGTCAAGGTCAAAAATAAGTTCCAAATCGCTCTGTCTCTAAACGTTTTCGAGATAATGGTCAATCTCCGGTTTTTGACCTTGAATATGATCCAGGAGGTCAAGGTCACTAAGGTACCTCTTACATATCGTTTTAGGCCAAAGGGACGAAAAAAGCTCAAAATTGCTCCATCTCTAATTATTTTGCGAGATAATGGTCAGCTTCAGGTTTTTGATCATGACCATGACCCAGGAGGGCAAGGCCACCGGCCTACCTCTTATCTAACATATCTTAGGATCAAAGGGTGGAAAATAAGCTAAAAATCGCTCTATTTCTTACCATTTTCGAGATAATGCTCAACTTCCGGTTTTTTACCTTGACCATGACCCAGCAGGTCACGGGCGCACCTCTCACAAAAATTATCTTAGGCCAAAGAACCGATAATACGCTAAAATCGCTCTATCCCTAACCGGATAATGGTCAACTTTCCGTTTCCGACCTTGACCGTGAAGGTCAAGATCACCTAGGTACGTCTTATGTAATGTATTTCAGCCACAACAGGTCGAAAATAAGCTCAAAATCGCTCTCTATCCTTCTAACCCCTTTTGAGATAATGGTCAATCTTTCTTAAACGCTTTTCGATATACAAAAGTCACATGACTTTGGCCTTGACCTGGAATGTTGACATGCAGATTCCGAGATTGCTCTGTACTGAAGTCGTATTGATGTTTAAACGAGGATTTGAGTGCTATTAAATAAGGATTTTAAAAATATTTGACCTCAATTTGGCCTTGATCTCCAAGGTCAAAGCCAAAAAGAATTGCGGATTTCACGACGGATCATGACCCTCTATACCTTTGCCAAATGTTGTCTTGCTACATGAAACCTGGTAGGACTAGTTTTCTGGAAATCACGCTGAGGTAAAAAAATACTTTGACCTCAATTTGACCTTGACCTTGAAGTTCAAGGTGAAGAAAATTGTCGATTTCACGGCCTGTCCTCATCTTCCTGCGTCATCATAGCGTAGGAGGTGTTTTCTTGAAACCTCCGAGACGGAAAGAAATAAAAAGGAACAACCATAATGTCTAGCAAAACATACCCATTTGCAAACTTTGTTTGCAAGTGGGAAAGATGCCATTTGGGTTGAACAACCTATTTCAAAATATTAATGCGCAAAAGCAAATAATAATCACAACATGTTTGCGAATGCTATCTATTTTCATACACTGGTTTTAGATGTCAGTCATGTGGAAACACAGGCCTAGTTGAAACCAGAGTATAAAGTGTAAAAAATGATCTTAATTTGGCAGTGTCTGAAGCCCAAGTATTGCTGTGAAAGGGTAAAATTATGTCAGGGCACTTTAGCATTTTGCTTCAGTGATAAGCTCTATGCGATAACGTGAGCTTAACACAGAGCGACTGTTATAACCGTCAACCTTGAAAGCTTAATCTTAACTATCACATATAAAAAAAAACTTCAAAACCTTGAAACCTTTTCAAAATTATCAGGGCTATCAGAGGTAGGAAATGACTGGGGGAATGAGGTGGGCGGCGGGTTTGAACTTTGTTGGAACATAGTCTTTTGCATCCCTTGCCCAGTAAACATTGCGGTGTTGGACAACGTTGGATAGACGTCACACTCGACGTCGGCTCAACATTTGGTATTGGTTGTTTATGGAAGTCGAAACAAGGTCTACTTTCCAGCTTTGGCTAGACGTCAATTATCCGACGTCTAATCAACGTTGCGTTAAGGTTGCTAATAGAAGTCGAATAACGTCTATCTCCCGACGTTGTAGAGACGTCGGGAAAATATTAACCTAGAATCGCCGTCAAGACAGCGACAATTAAGTGTGACCACCCTTCGCCATAGCACCCCACCTTTTGGTCATCCGGTCACGCAGTATATGTATGAAGTCGATTTCCATGAATATTTCTTCAAAAGTAGGTGCGCTCTCACGTCATCGTTTCGGTCTACCTTTAAAGTGACTTGTCACGGCTATTCAACGTTGGGTCAAAGACGTTGTTCTGTGTTCGCGACATATCACAATCAAAGTACAACCAGAGTTAATGTTGTGTTGTCTTCGAATCGACATCACAACCTCAAATCAATGCTGGATCGGCCTTAGAATGTTTACCGGATCTTTACTGGATTTTGTTAATTTTGTGCCTTTACAACGCCGTTTCAAAACAGTGTCTACCTTGATTTCTTTTCCCAGAACAAACGAACCAATCGAATTCTCTAGATAATTTAGCGTGGTAATTTGCCACCATGATCGGAATTTTTGGCTTGATCGAATTGAAAACAGTTTTAGCTTCAGAAGAAAAACCGTCCCATGCCCACCTTCACCTTACCGGGAATGTCTGGAACGTTCCTGAACACTGCTGCTGAGCCCCAGCCGTGTAGTAAGTTTGAACGAGGGTAATTCTATGCATATTACATGCAAAGGCAATTATGTGTGTATTATTTTAATGGTTTAGAATATACCACACAGCGTAAAATAACAGAAAATGACATTCAAATAGCAATTTACCTGTTCAAAACAGGCTTTGATGATGTTGTCTGGAAAGCAGTTTCTGCAAAAAAAATGTGAGTGCAGTCTAGTCACGAAATGACATACTTAGCTAACATATATTGCAAACTTCTTTTTTAACTTTGCTAATTTCAATCATTTCATTCAATTTGCCTCCCAAAAAGCCGACATTTTGCCATTTAAGGCAATCTCGCAATGTTTAAATATTGTGCTAAATGTAAGTCGGGTTTGGTCGGTTCCATCCATTGAATATTGATTCGTTGGCGCTATTATTACACAGCTTGTTTAGAAAACTCACTCCTATTTTTAACTTTATGATTGCTAAGGCTTTGATAAACCCGAGAAACAAATTTTCTCAGCTAATAAGTCAACAGCTAACACACAGAAAAAACTTGTCATATAAGGTATGCTACTTTATTCGCTTCTACATATTTATATTTAATTTTTACCACTTGAAGGATTGTAATAAGGAAATAAATGCATCTTTCTCCCTTCACCAGCGTTTTGTACACATATTTACGTGGCATTATTTACAAATATCCTGTTATCATAAAAGCTTTGGTGTCCATCTGAAGACTTGACCTCAGTTTTCACGTTACCCAAAGCAAAACCATTACTAATGCGTTACCCAGACAAGCAGTCTTAAACGCAGCTGTGATTATCAGTGCCCTTCTTTATGCATTGAATATTTTCTGCGTTGTTTTTTTGCGACTTTTTTTCTTAGTTTGGCGTACTTAAATAAAAAATTGAATCTGAAAAATCCTAATTTGGTTTTAAAATGTCACACTGTTGGTTTCCATTTTTGTAACATAAAAAGGTCGAATGCAAGAAAACGATATAAAACTTTCAGATTATGGACTCTTCGAGCTTTCTAGTTTTTTAACAGTAATAATTTTTTCGACCGTACGCATATTTTTACCTTATAAGATCGAGTAAAGAATCAACCGGTTTCACGGGTTTGTCTTTATCTTCCCTCACATCCTCGCTGACTTCTCTCTCTCCAGGCCTGATGGTACTGACGAGAAGTACTCCCAGGAGTACCGCCAGTACGGTGGTGATCATATAGTACAGCACTGAGTAACCTCCCATACGCCCGGCGGCTTTGCTCGGCAAGGCGGCCATGCTGGATATCAAACTCGTCACAATCATTGGGATGATGATGCATTTTAGCATCCGCAGAAACAAGTTACCTGGTTGGAAAATAAGTTTTTAAAAGTCCACCAAAAAGAACCAGACTCCAAAAGACGTTTATTCAAGCAAGAAAAAATATTTTTATAGCAACAACAAAACTAACGAAGAGAGAAAAAAAATAGTTTTGTTTTCTTATGAGAAAATTGCACTTGAATGAATTATTTCGAAAATTATCCAGGGAAGAAGGCAATAATTTAAGCAATTATTCAGTGTCAGTAAAATGCACCATAATGACGGCAGGAAAGGGGAAGGAGCTGAACCCCCCCCCCCCCCTTTCCAGTTACAAAGTTCATAAAATGGACCCTTCCTGGGTCCTAAAGAAAATTTAGCTCTCTCTTTCCTTCACCACAACGGCACTGCAATCAGAACAATTCTGTGATATATTCCTCTGTCTCACTTACCAGGGAAGCCTATATACATGACATTTCTGTCATCTTCACTGAAGTCCGGGTAAGCACTGCGTACCCCTGCTCCGATGGCGGCTCCAGCGATTATCCCAAAGATGAGGAAGATGATCAACAAGTTGCTCTTTATAAGCCTCCACACCCGGTTTAATCTTCTTCCCCCACTTGAACTCGAATTGAATGAAATAGCATCCTTGTAATCATTCATCTTGAGAACTTAGTCTTCTTTTCAAATCCGACTTTGTGCAGATTGTTGCCCTTTTTGTAAACAATTGGCTATGATATGATCTTTATTTCAAAATAAAGTTAGAATTCGATATTTAATTTATATTTTAGTTGGATGACTAAACAAACATTTGAAATTAAGGCCTTCCTTATTTATGCGTGAGTTATGGCTCTCATACCAAAATAAGCTTCAAGCGGGCAACCCTGCCTGTCTTAACACCCCTTTTATGATAAACCACAGCAAAGGTACAGTAGACCCCCTGACTCCTGACACCACCGCAATAACCTTCCTGCCGCCAATCCCCGACCCGGGAGGAAGCGATCAAGAGCGTTAGTGAAGGTCGAGATAGCGTTCTCGGTTTTGAGCTATTTAGAGGATAATATGGTATTAAATGATGACAAAATGACGACCGACTGTAAAGAAGAAAAAAAGATGAAAATCTCACGGGTGCCCTAATACCAAAGCATTTAACTCTTTGCAAGACTTTGTGAAACCGGTGAAGATTATAGCAAAATGTTGGTCACTGAGAGCGAGAGGAAAGTATTTAATGAAAGCCTTCCCTAGCTGTCTTTCTACAGTTTAATAAGTTTCTGTATATTTAACAAGAACTCTTAAAATCATACACGTTGTTTTATTAATATCAAGCTATGATATTGGTTTAGATGTTCGCCAGGAAGAGGCTTCACGGTGACACTATCGTTAACAAGTTGCTACTAAGAAAGTCTGTCAACCAGAAACGTGTGCTGCAATGTAAGACAGCACATAAAAAAACTTCTGCACTAAGTACGAAGCTCGTTTTTCTTTCAGTTTACGAGACAAACGAAGTTGAAAAATAAATATACTGTATATTATAGTGTGTTTTTTTTTTCAAGACCAACTTCGTGTTTTGTCGCAGCACTTAGCACATAATTTTGTCTTTTATTATGTGCCTACGTAAAGAAATGATAGAAAATAACGAAGAGGGCAGTATTTTCGAACACATATTGCACCTGCCTCCTTTCACACATATTTTCCAGACCTCAGGTGTTCCTCTGTTCTCCTGTAGATAGAAATATAATGACTAACAAATCAACATCCGCTTTTTCGCTTTAAAGAAGGAAGCGAAAACAAGTTGAAAGTTTTTAAATTATGAACTTATTCATAAATACAGTTATTTCCAAAACTTACTATCAAAAAAGGGCCAATGAAAAACAAACACCAGCCGCATAAACCATAATAGCGGTGCCCCAACTAAGTTTAAAATAGTAAAATAGTTTTAAACTGAAATAAATCAGACAAAGATATCGCTGAAATGAGACCTGTAATAAAAGTGATACGTCATAATATACACGCAAAATTTTTTTTTCTTCAGCCTAGGAAAAAAATAACATTCTGTACACATGGATTGAAGTATTACTATTTCATTTTCCTCATGAACCACCCTTGTCTTTTTTTGCAAAGAAATGAATGTAACATCCGTTTCAAAGTCTGATCGACTCAGGGCGGTGACGTAATCATGTGAAGCATTGAGATAAACTTAGAGTAATTGTCCAGCATTCCACCAGGGTATGCTACCGACAGGTTATGGTCGCACACACTTCGTGCTGCCCATTCTTTGCTTCCCTTGAGAGGGAGGCGAAAAGTTACACTGCCTTGGCCAGAAATCACACGCGCGTCGCAGAACTCAGCAGCGACCAATCAGGCAGGGCCACTACTTAATATAACAAACCCATGTCCACGCTGGTATTACGTCAACAAGGCATTGAGCCCTTCTCTATAATAAGCGAAGTTTGAAAACCACTCATTATTGCTTCAAGTATTTATGAGTCTCACTTTAAAAGTTGAAGCATTCTATGTTTTACTATGTTTTCTATTAAGAATTATCTATTTGACAATTGCCGTAGTTTATTTATTTATTTATTTATTTATTTATTTTTGCAACAAGCTGTTTACTTACTGCACGTTGTGTCGATGCCATTCCAAGTTTATAAACATGCGTTTGTGAAAAAAGAGACAATACACACAAAACAGGCAGTTTGCAATTAAACTAAGATCAAATTTGTTGCCATCAAGTTAACACACATGACAAGTGCATGCGATGTTACATGAACCTATAGCTTTGAATGTATGTCCATGTTGGCAATCAGTTTGACCATTTGCTGACCATAGCATTTATTTTCATGTGGTTACAGCAATAACTACAGACAATGTTGATTCCACATATGTTTACCACATGGATATCACATGGTAACCATATGGGTCACACCGTCCCTTGCTTCTTGCGTTATACATTAAAACCATATTAAGTGATTTTGGTACAATAGACGGTTATGTTTTATCCAACACAATCCAATACAGCAGTTATTACATGAAATAGCATTGTTTTATAGCTCTCCACTGTGTACATCCAGACACAATATTTACAGGTGGCAATAACAGAAGTGAATTCTTTCATTAGAACTTTCTTTTTTTTCTCAGCATCAATAGAACCTGGCCAAAACAGAGTGACCTTTACTTTACACAATGCATAAATGTCACACACCGAGACAGAGGCACCGTTGTCACAGTATTATTCATGTACATACATCGCTCATACCAAGAATGTGATTTACTGACTCTTTTACATACAACACATTTCTTTTTGTTTTTGTACATGTTTTAATTATTAAAGACACGTGAACCAATTGAAAATGTTCATACTTTGTTATAAAAAATTGTGTCAGAGTTTGAGTATATAAATGTGAGAGGAATTGTCGCAAATTCGGACTCACTTTTAAATTTTCTTAGACTAATTGTCTCGAAAATATGCCACACATAAGATTGTACAACAGTACTTGAATGTCGAAATATATTAAAATTTTGATTTTATTTGCGCATATAGAGGCAGCTAAGTCAAATAAGCAACACGTTAAAGGTTATAATTTAAGATGAAAGCGGCAAGATATACTGAAGGACAAAAGAAAGTTCGCATATAAAAACCAAAATACATCCAAAACTTATGGATATTCTTTTAAAAAAATTAGCATCAGATTGTACTCCCAAGTTGCAAACCATCGTTATTTTTTCATGCGGGTGTTGTTATTTATTAGGGGTTTGTAGGCATTCAAACACGGTACCATGTTAATCCACATAAGTCAGTACCGGCTTAATGTTGAAAAATTATGTAAACGCAGTAAATCGATGAAAACAACGGAGAACTGAGATGCCGCGAAATACCGCAAAACTGTCGCGACCAGGCTATTGGCTTGAATGAAGCTGGTGCTTCTGCTCAGTTCGTTGCCAGACGTTTCGGGTGCAGGAAAAGAACAGAGGATCTCCGTTGCCCTAAAATGTGGCTTGGCGGAGGGCGGGGAGGGGGGGCGCCTCTCTGACCCATCATGGTCTATCAAGACCACAGGAGTAGTATAAGCAAAAAAATGTAAGTCCTAAGTCAAAGCTCGTCATTTCACTTCGAGTATTGCAGATTTCGTTTATAATCACCGTAGTATCACGTTTTTGCATACCGATGAGGCAACGTTGCTTTACAGTCCCCGCATAAAGTATCACTTTTCATCAATAAACGTCTTCAGTGACAGATTTTAGCAATTAAACATAAAACAAAAATATCAATGCAGAATATCTTTAGAGCAACTTCGGACAATATTGAATAAATTAATGAGAAATCTGGAAAAGTATCTAGAAATTGCAAGAAAGGCGTTTCACAAATAGATTTCACAGTCTAGTTAGAAAGGAATTCGTTGGGGCCATGGTTTTGAAAAATCAATCTGAGTCGGGATTTGCTCCAGAGCAGAAAAATTATTCAAAATTAATTCCGTGTTAATAATTAATTTAAAAAGATCTGACACCGGAGAAGATTATATTTTCTTAAAATGAGTCATTATTGAATTGCTATTAGAGATTTTCACAGTGAGATAAAAGCTCACAGAAGCTACATGAAACTTCTCTTAATAAACTGCAATTAACGACCGAAATGATAGATCACAAGGTTTTTGAACAGATTTATTATCCAGTTATAATTGCAGTTTAAATGACCACAAACAGAATCAAATTGTAAAACTGAGAGTGATCAGTATAATAAAACAACACACAAAGTCCTTAAAAGTTGCGATGAAATAGTTTTTGACTTACAAATAAAATCCTAATTGCGCCAGGCCCATTCTAGAATGGGCCAGGAAAATTCAACTTTCATGATCCCTATATGGGCTACCCATTCTACAATGGGCAGTACATATAGGAATATCTATATGGGCCAGGCCCACTCAAAAATGGGCTGGATTCCTATATGGGCTCTAACACACACACACACACACACACACACACACACACACACACACACACACACACACAGATATATATATATATATATATATATATATATATATATATATATATATATATATATATATATATATATAACAGGCAATTTTTTGTGTATTTTTGTGTTTTCAGGCAATTCGTGAACTGCCTGTAGGAAAATTGCAAAATTTTCAGGCAGTTCGTGAATTGCCTGAAATTTAAGGGTTCATTGTTCACAAGTTGCCTGAAGATGTTTCAGGCAATTTGTGTATCAAAATATTAACTGTTTAACAGAGCCAAATTTGTTAATTTCTTTCTTTATAATCGAAATAATTGCAATTAAGGCATGTACTTGGGGAAATATAATACAGGTTCTAGTATACGTGTCTTACCTGACCATGTTTCATAATTGCAATTATGGCCAGAGTAAAACATTGTCCTATGGGCTCCAATTTCCGGAATAGGTCAATGGCCAATATTGTTTCTCGCCGGAGTAGGAAATCAATTAAGTGGGCTATCACTTTCCTTCCAAGTTACTCCGGGGTTTAGGTCTTATACTATAAAAGTAACAACAATTAAATACCGTCGTTATTTGAAAACAGGTCTAAAAATTGCAATTTAATTTCTTGTGATGAATTTAAAATTACAGATTTTAACGGGGTCTATTATTTCCAACAGGGTGAATTGCAAGAAAATTGAGGGATTTATTTAATTTCAAATAAAACTCTATAATTAAATGCAATTGAATTCGTTGTGGATGTTTACGGTTTAGAATTGCAATTATAAATTGAAGTAGCCGCCATTTAAGTATGGTGTTATGTCTTTTACTGGATAGAATTGCAATTAACGTGCATCGGAGTGCAGTGCTATTATGCAACTGATTGCTATTATGCAGCAGATGCAATTTATGATAAAACAATAATTGTCAACGGAGTTTCTGATGTACGATTGATGTAAATATGAACGGTTAATTCTTGTACATGCAACTATTGCTTTATAACTGCCTATGACATGTACAATAAATAGAAGAAACATCAAAACTTGTTCAACATCTGTTATGAAACATGTTTCAGGCAATTCGTGAACTCACTGGTCCCTAATTTCAGGCAATTCACGAACTGCCTGAAAATTTTAGTCAGTTCAGCAAAATTGCCTGACCCCTACAGGCAGTTCACGAATTGCCTGCAAACACAAATTGCCTGTAACATATATATATATATATATATATATATATATATATATATATATATATATATATATATATATATATATATATATATATATATATATATATATATATATATATATATATATAGAGAGAGAGAGAGAGAGAGAGAGAGAGAGAGAGAGGGAGAGAGAGAGAGAGACAGACAGACAGACAGACAGAGCGAGACAGAGAGAGAGAGAGAGAGAGAGAAATGAGGGCAAGTGAGAACCTTGGTAAATATTAGTATTATAATGCCTTTCAGTGTAACGATAGAACGATAAAAAGGCAGTAACACGCACTCTTATTGTGCTTCTTGTCCTGCTTACAAAATTACCCACTGTGTCATTGAAACAAATGGCTCTTTTTTCTTATCTGTGTATATTTTACAAGTAAGCATGCCACCACCCCTGTTAAATGTTATGTACCTGTGTTTATTCGTAGCACTACATGTTACCTAATTATGCCAAATTCAAAATGTGAAATAGAATTGTACTGTGACGTTTTTTCTGCATTAAATTTACACTTTCAAGTTCAAAAAATATTTAGATGTTACTCGTACGAAACATGAATATTCATCGCTATTTATTCATTTAAAAATAGAAAAATAATTATAACAGTGTCTTTCAAGAACATGATAGCAGGTGGCTGCAAAAACACAACCAAAACATTGTAAGAGCGAGGTATATTGGTGTTACTTCAACTTCAATTAATATCATGCACGAAGCACCTCTTACTTTATGTCCTAATTGCGCTTTGTCATTGTGTGTTCTACTAACTAACAGACACAGGCTTCTACAGTATCAAATGAAAGAGAACTTTAATTGGATATTAAATTCTGTAAGTCCTCGCCTTAGACTATGTTCACATTTAATATGAATGTGAATTGCATTAAAATGAGTATATAATGGTTTGACCTCACCATAGAAACAGCAGCAGTACAAACAATGTAGCAATTGCAATATTTTGCAATTGTTTTAAACAAGAATTATTTCTAGTTTCAAACAAGAAACATACAACAAAAGCTCGTTAATCTATATGCTATAATCCATATTAGGAATGTAAGTAATCTGCCCTTCCTCCTCTACATGTAATGTCCTAAATGGTTTCATGATCTTCCACTTTATGCAAGTGTTAGGAATCTATCCCTCATTTTTGGCAGAATTTGCCTTTTAATTGAACTTAATGATTAATTTTACCTGGTTAATACTGATCAACAGGAATTTCAGACGCAGAATTTTCCCCGCATCCGGCCATTACAACCGCTTAAGTTTATTTTAATTGGATGTCCAATGGACTGTGTGTAAGAAACTACGAAGAAACTTGATGTCTCTTTTAGTATCCCCCTCAACCCCTACGAAAAACCCGTCCCGAACACCCCACCCCCAAAAAGTAAAAAAGGGTAAGAAGAGGACACTGTACCACCTAATATCTGTTTGGAAACAGAAGCCTTCATTTTTGTTGCGGCACACACACAAAGACGCACATAAATAAACGGGACGGAATATTCACACATTAAAACCAACAGCGGGGTCCCTTTAATAGGTGGCATCGAAATTATCGAAGTTCTTGCTGTGTAGAAACCAATGGAAAAGTAAAACGGACAGAAATTTTTTGTTCCAGTTAGGGAATTGTCAATATAAACAGGATTGTCCTGAGGCAAATTTTATTTATAAGTATATACAAAACGAGTTGAACATTGAACATTCTACGTTTTTCAGTAACTGTGTTATACATAAATTTGGAGCACTGTTTTTTTGGCATTTTAATGTTTTTTGTGTTGAAAGAAACGCTAATATATGAAAAAATTAAAGTAAGTGAAAGTACAGAAATATGATTATGCTTTCCTAGATATTAAATCTTGTTCATTCTAATAGTTATGAGCTTCTTTAGAACTAGTTAATTATATACTGCTAAATTCAAAAATATCTAAATTCGAAGTTCTATTTTAAATCACAACCATTCTCCACGGTGATGATATAAGTAATAAGAAAACATCAGTTCTAATGTTTGTTCAACAAAAGGTAGGACTAGTGGTAATTTAAACGCACCTGGGATCAATATTTGCATAAATTTACCCTGCGCGTGTAGGTGGGACGTCCCAAATCTGATATATGAGGCTACGGACCACAATTAATTGTACCATTGACTTTCTGTATAACTTCCGGTATTCTGCCTCCTACCATTCATCTCCTTGAGCCAAAGCAATAGGAGCTTACCTTTATACAAAATTCCAATAGCCCTATGTTTTCAAATACACTTCCTGATTATAGGCAACCAGGAAGTAATTTAATTGTAGTCCGGCTGCTGATGCTGAAACCAAATGAAAATGAATTTAAGCACTGTTTCAAATGCTATGCATTAATTATAATGGACTTTTTAGCATCAATATTAATTGAAATAAGTTTTGTAGTGCAAAGCCTGAGAAAACATCTTTCAGTAACCTTGTTTGGTCAAAGCCTTTTTCCCCCAACTTACTTATTTTTAATGCAATATAAAAACTTGTTTTCTTTTACTGTTCATCTATCAAGCTCGTCCATCTTTTTAAGGGATGGCCGAAAGATAGTGGAGATAATTTTGAATAACGTGATGCGTGAAATACCCAATTAAATAAGCCTAACTGAGTTTATCGGAGCGAAATTCAATCCGCTGCTAACCACGCCTTGCCGGATTTAAATCTACTACCTTGGAATTACTCGATTACTGGAGTTTCCGGTAGATTCAGGTAATTTTCTAATCATCTGTATCAGGGCTGGTAGAAATCATGACTTTTTAAAAACTTGTTCTAGCATTTTATTGACAAATATTACTCTGGAACAAAAAAGTCAAAATCGTAACTTTTTTATAGTGATTTAAATCGCGATTTAAATCATACCAGCCCTGATCTGTATTACAGCACGCCGCATACATTTC
Source organism: Protula sp. h YS-2021 (assembly GCA_949752745.1). Taxonomy (NCBI): domain Eukaryota; kingdom Metazoa; phylum Annelida; class Polychaeta; order Sabellida; family Serpulidae; genus Protula; species Protula sp. h YS-2021. The sequence goes on from OX457026.1 coordinate 68,320,510, forward strand.
CTATCTTAAAAGACAGTTAAATTTTTCAAATGATCTATCAACCAGTGTACGCCCGATGCAGACTTCTTCCTAGCCCCTTATGTAGTCTCCTACCCAGTACCCAATAAAAATTCAAAGAAATGTTTAAAAAAATTCAACAGGCACCACGAATTTGACATCACTACTATTGCATCTACTCAAGTTTGGGGTGAACCTGTCAGATATGGTAATTTCCGTACTGCAAATACCCGTTTAATATTGCAGGGTTATTAAGCCTTTTATAGCTTTCAGAAGAAATGCACGTTCTTATAAGTTTTCCTTTCATAAATGGATGTAACAGTGGTGTATGCAATTGATTAAAAATATTTGCACATCACGATTTTTTAAACGTATCCACTGATAAATAAGTTGTTTACAGAAAACGATCACTACTTTAACAATGTAGTATTGGCTAAAAGTTGAATGTATTTCAATTGTACATTATCAACTCTCATGAGATAAATTTAGGATGCCTTCCTTGTGGCTCTGCGCGAAATTGTACATGCACTCACCCTTAAATTATCATTCGTTATGCAGCCACGTTGTACATTTAATGTGAGCTTTGAATATTTGAAGTGTTTAAGTGTCAAATGTGACCATTGTTTTAGAGCACAGATATTAAATAGTGATAAGTCTTATCTATATTTAAAGCTACGGCTGCCATGATAAAAAGTTTATAGCAAGAGGATAAAATTTCGGAGGATTAAAATCTGGCAAAGTATTAAGTTTGTCATTTCTGTATATAAGTTCATTAGTACATACACCAGAACCTAGGATCTAGCCAACCAGCATATCTGACTATCCGCAAATCGATTTTTTTACCAGAACCGGATTCGTTTCATTCATTTAAGGGACCCCGCAAGAAGGTTCAGTGCAAATTAAATGAAAGGACCACTTTTCTCAGTCCAAAATATCATTTTGAACCGGAGATATAGAATCGGCCGCAAAACAAACAAACCATACGTGTGCTCAATGAACAGAAATTAGTTGCTTACAAAGGGAGTATAATTATGCTTTCACTAGGACTCAATGACTGTCAACTACAACACGTTTCATATATAAGACTTGCTTGAGCAGAAAGATCGCAGGGAAGTTAATTCAAATTAGGGTTTAAATATAGAAAAAATGCATCTCCCATTTTGACCAGCACTTTGCCAACGCATTTAAATTGCCTCTGAGATCAGGTAGATAATTTGAAACCGAGATATCAAGAATTCTAGCTAAATTTTTAAAATGTGGAAAATTCCAGCAATTTAATAATTTAAAAAGATGGGAAATAATTGGAACATTAAGTTCAAATCTGTCAAAATATACAGATTAACTTCAACAGTAAAATCAATTAAGAACTAGATCGAATTTCGCTACACGTAGCGAAATAGCACCCACTTGCAAGGGCAGAGACACAACATATTTGGTCAAAGACACATTTTACAGTGTATTGACATAATAGGCATCTTCCGGATTATCATCTTGAACGAGGCCATCGAAGTAAATATAATGTAACCTCATTTGGGCACAGATAAATCAGATTCAGTTTTCTATAATGGTCAACGTCCGGGTTTGGACCTTGACCATGATGGAGGAGGTCAAGGTCACCGAGGTGAATCTTATATAACGTCTTTTAGGCCCAAACGGTAGAAAATAAGCTCAAAATCGCCCAGTCTCTAATGGTTTACTAAATAATAGTCAAATTCCGGTTTTTGAGCTAGAACATGATGAAGAAGGTCAAGGCCACCGAGGAACCTCTTGCATAACGTCTTTTAGGCCCAAGCGGTCGAAAATCTCTAACCGTTTTCCAGATGAGTCGGCCTGTCGTTAACGGCGCGTGTAGTCGTTTGACCTTGACCCTCAAGATCAAAGTTAGTGATGAAAGTTTGTTCTTTACTGAGTACGTTTTATGTATTCAAACTTTGATTTGAGCACTTTATGGCTACTTTTCGTGATTAATAGGCATTTCCAAAATATTTTGACCTCACTTTGACCTTGATCTCTGAGGGTCAAGGTCAAAACATTTTGCGGGTTTGACGACAACTCACTCTCTAACCGTTTTCGAGATGAGTCGGTCTGTCGTTAAATGCGCGTGAAGTCACTTGACCTTTGACCTTGAGCCTCAAGATCAAAGTTAGTGAAGAAAGTTTGTTCTTTACTGAGTACGTTTATGTATTCAAACTTTGATTTGAGGACCTTTATGGCTACTTTTCGTGATTAATAGGCATTTCCAAAAATATTTTGACCTCACTTTGACCTTGACCTCTGAGGTTCAAGGTAAAAAAATTTTGCGGATTTGATGACAACTCATTACATTCTATGCCTCTGCCAAATGCCGTCTTTCTACGGCAAACTCTGTAGGAGGAGTTTTCTGGAAACCACTTTAAGGTACAAAATACTTTGACCTCAATTTGACCTTGACCTTCAAGGTCAAGGTAAAAAGATTGCGGATTTGGCGACATCCCATCACCTTCTATCTCTGTGTCAAATGTTATTGTCCTACGTTAAATACGTAGGAAGAGTTTTCTGGAAACCGTGATGGAAAAAAGAGAAGAAAAAAAGGAAAAAAGGGCAGAGATTTCGAGAAAAACTACAAACTTGTACCCATTTGCAAACGAAGTTTGTAAGTGGGAATAATCTACCAAGTTACAAACCAGTCAAGATATTTCGAAACCCAAATAACGCAGAATGTCCGTACAAAGAAATTTCTGCTAAAATACGGCATTTTAAACATAAAAAATATTTGCTCGAATCTCAAGTAATGAGTTCTCCAGTTTATACAGTTCACATAAACTTTCTAAATAGAACAAGGATCCTGTAACTTTTATATTTTCTTATATTTTTCATAATGGCGGTTTCGTAACTATGCCTGTGTTAGAGAAATGTAGCTTGGTATGGAGGATGATGGGAACTGGAAAATGTAGAGCATGGTTGACCTTTACTTTTGGAACAATGACAAACTTTTGAAAAACGTGTATTTTTAAGAAAGGTATTTTTCTCGAAAGGTAAGAGACCAATTCTGAGCTTATTATGATGACTAACCTCTATCAAGAGTAACAGAAGGCTATTAGGTTTATATCTAATATAAACACCTCGAGTCTAAATCACTGAGAAAAATTTAAAGTTTAACTTAGAAACCGCCAGTGACTTCATTTATGGACAACACAATACACTTTATCTGGGAACCCTTGACCTAGATCCTTAGACCTAGATCTTCAAAGTCAAAAGTCACATGATCTGTATCACCTCTTGAGCTATTAGCCATAGAGCGATTTTAACCTAATTTACGGATTCCATCTGAGCTTTGGCCAGTTTTTTAATGTCATAGAGCACTTGACCTTTCCTATCTTGAAAACCATTGGAAGATAAAGAGATACCCACCCAATTTTCAGGTTCTGCTCAACGTAGTTATAAGAGCTGTAAGTTCTTCTTAACTTTGAATCTTAAGTTCAAAGGTCACAAAGACCTTGATGTCTGTGAAAAAGCTATAAAGTTTTACCTCGCTTTTGGACTCGGATGGAACTTAAGAAAACTTCTATTGATTTAAATATAATGTATTAAAGTTAAACCCTGGGTATAAGCTTTGTACATTAATGCTGTGTTGAAATTTACTGCGTGTTTTTTGGTAAGGATAGCAACATATGTTGAATTATATGTTGACGATAACTGGCTGTGATTTATCATATTCATTATCCAAAAGACACATATTCATCAAAGTGTTCAAAACATAAGTCGGTCAAACGTTTTAGGCAAGACACGCTTTTCATGTGAAAATTCAGTCAATTTTATAGATGCGATTTTTTCACCTCATTATCATATCTCAAACGAAATGATATATGCATGTCTATATACATTCATATATATTAGAAATTCCATATATATATATATATATATATATATATATATATATATATATATATATATATATATATATATATATATATATATATATATATATATATATATATATATATATATATATACGGTTGGGGCATTGTTGTTGAAGATGCTTTTTAATAGCATTTGCAGTCTGTTGTCGTTTCAAACATCCTTTAACCACTTCACTAGTACTCAATTCTAATATCCATATTAATTTCTACTCGGAAGAAGAAAACTATCTGTATCTTTGTTTACATACACTTCAAAGAGCTGCTATCATTTATGCCAGTACATGTATGACTTGGCAACATACCATACAAAAAACTTTTTAGGGGCTAAAAATCTCGCTACTCCCCTTAATTCCATGGTCCTAAGTTCTCACAAAAGCATCTTGTCCGAGGAATGAAATGTGAGCCCAGAGAACAATGCTGAGATGTTCAGAATGATCCAGTCGTCTGCCTCTTGCCGTTATCACGGAAAATTCCATATAGACCACCTCTCATTTAATATGCTTTTCTTTATAATATTACTGTTTTCAATTGGACAAACAGTATACACATACATTTCCTCTTTTTATTGACTGCTGTCTTCAGTTGATAGTTGCATACCCTATTTAAAAATGTTTTCTTTTGAACTCCGGAAAATAAGAAAACTATATGAGTGTGACACACGAATGTTGTTTTACCATGAAGTCATGAGACACAACCATGCACATTGTAGTTTAAAAGAACACCAGTGAGTCCTTCAATCTATCGCAAAATGGTTGTTTCAGTTTATCCTAAAAAGCAGCCCAAACATTCGTAAGATGTTTCATTCTTTAAAGGTTCTACACAGCCGATAGGACAAAGTATGACAAGCTGCTAGGAAATCGTTACGACGAAGCAATTGCAAACAGTGAGTGGAGTTAGCTAGTGAGATACGGGGAAATATATTACTTCCATCGCTTGATTGATTGATTTCATATGATTTAGAAAATATCCAACAGAGCTTTATAGAAATAGCACTGGAATCGCACCATGCCGTTTCAGAACAGACTTTGTTGATTATAGCTTCGGTTAAATACGTCAGGCATCTTTGAGGATAATATGTTATTAATAACCATTGTAATACGCATCGAATAACAGTTCACCCTGTATAAAGAAAGGATACATAACTGCGCACAAAACTTCGTGTGTCACATTCACACGAACATCACAGGTATAAGCCAACGCGACTCTAACAAAGGCTTTGTGGTGAAACGCTTTTCGTTTGACGAGGTCGCATAGACGAGTCACTGTACAAGGCAGAATCTTATAGCTAAAAAGATGGCATTGCTGCGCTAATTAACTATCTAACGGACAAGCGTGTTATAACAGCGATAGACTATGAGTCTGGTTCGTTCATAAACCTTCCATGCGTATTTGAATTCAGTACCGCCCCCATGATCTATCCCTATATTAACCTATAGTTCCAAGATAATGCAGTTCAAGATTTTGCGTTTGTGTGACTGGACCTTTCCTCTGCACTTAATTTATGTTTTCTATGCAACAACAAAATTTTATTTTATATTGATGTACATGCCACATACTAAATATCCCCCAATTTTATCACAACCTGAGTTTTAACTGCACAACAGCTCGAAATTGACAAGGTTATCATATTGCATGTTTTCTCGTAAATATACAAAACATCGGAGAAAGCAGCATTGCAGTTTATACTTTTTGTTTATTATGTTCATTTGCGACTGTCAAGAGATTTGTTCCACTTTGATATAATAGTACTTTGTTTCAGTAAGTCATGCCGTAACACTCTTGATGACCATCCTATTTCTTTTATAGTTCCGATTTGACTCTTTACAACATCTTCTCCTGAGTGATCATCATCTTGATTTTCTTGTTCGGTTTTGATTTCCATCTTCTGCACAATCAGTCGCAACAGCTCGTATTGCTTTGACAGATCATTTGAAATCTGCTTCAACCTAAATAAAATTAAATCCATTACATTTATTTCCTCTAATTAAAGTTAAAGCCATAAAAACGCATCTTTGCACTCGAAGTCAACTGTCTCTTAATCCTTAAACAAAGTGTAACATTGAACAAATTTATAATCCATTTAACATTACTGACTCATATTTCGAACTGATGATTTTTTGTTTAAGTAACATTAAGAAAACGTAATCAAGTGCAAGTTGAAAAGTTGAATACTTTCGTCTTTGTCGGCTCAGTTCTTCGTACATAAATGTATGGTGTTCCATATCGGCATTATCATTTGTCAGAATTTCGTCCCCCATATCTAAATCCACATTGTTGCTTACGCCCCGCGTACGCGTTAATCGGTTCCATATCTAAAACAACGATTCTAACATAATTCGGAATATTTGAAGCTAGAAATTGCTTATTCTTTGATAAGAATGCTACAACTTACATCATAACAACACTTGCTTTTATAGCTGAATGCATATGTTCATTATTATATATATGTATTATGTGTGATGTATTTAAGTTGCAGAAGCAACCTACTTAGCATTGATGGTCATCTACATTTGATAATTTTTATGCTTATATTTTACCATTTTAGGGACAAATAAAAGGAATCTAAAAAATAACTCTGCAAATCAAAATAATTTAACATTATATTTTATATATTTACAACAGCGTTATATAATGTAACACTTAAACGCAAGTCCTCATTATGGGAAGCAATATCACAACATTAACATGTATGATATATTAGATGTAGTTATATAATATTCCCTACATGAAAATTATCATCACCTTAACAATGTGGTATCGGTTACAGTTCGGATGTATTGTCCACTGCTGTTTGTCAACTCTCCTGAGGATAAATTTGGGAAGTCTTTCTTCCAGTTCTGTGTTATATTGTACCTATGAACAGCCAAATACAAAATTACTACTTGGTATGAAATCTAATCACTCTACATAAGAAAATCTAACAGGCTTATAACCATAACTCCGAGGTCTTCTACCGAATCAAGTTTGGAAGCATGAACTGTGGTCTTCTACAAGAGAATCTAACAAGTTTTAACCATATACTAGGTTTTTTTACTGGGGTCTTTTACATAAGTAATTCAAAGTGCCCACCACTGTCATCAGTAATTATCATAATAGATAATACCTGCAGCTTCAGATTATTAAAATATATTACTGTACATATTTTGCGTAGAGCATAATATTTTTAGAATATTTATTAAAAACAAAAAAAATATTTTTACATGAACACGATCTTTTCCTTGTCTTTATATACCACATCCGACAAAGCAGATTATCTCACACGATATATGAAATATTACTTAAGTTAAATAGATGCCCATGTTTACATTTATTTCGGAAAAAGACCACAAACAAAACCGAATCAATTACGTGCATTATACAGTGACAATGGCATATGTTTAATATTGTTAACTTAATGCCAGTAATACTAAAATCTGATCGATCTCAACTAATCTCAATATATAATGGATTTATCTATTTCAACTGTTATTTCGGGTTACAACATGATCCGATTTAATATGTCTTGCAATTGAAATTCCATGGTAACATATTAAATTCGTTCACGAAATTATATTAATTTCGTTTTAGCTTCCTACCTGCATGGCTATCCTTTTGAGTATGGCATCCCTCTGTATAGCTTCAATGTCTCCAACCGCTAAACCAATCTATGACAATAAGACTACGATAAAATATGGTAACGGCACATCTAGAGTCACTTATTTGACAATTAAATGAAAAAAACTACTGGAGATCGTTTCTTGAAATTAACGCTACCCTTAAAATGTGGCTGTTTGGAGTAATTTGTAGTAATTCCAGAAATTATGTTTAAATCAGTTGAAATATTAGTTGGAAGACATTGTTTAAGGTAGAACAGTGAGAACTCACCAGTAAGTTAACCAAGAGAATCGGGATAAGTAATATGAATACAACAAGCATGATGAAGGTCAGTGATTGGTAGACGAGATCATCGGACGAATAGGGTTCTAGCCAGTTGTCAACGTATTCTATTGTCCCTGTCATCATCACGACGGTAGTCACCATGGATATCCATGGTTTGTGGTGCCCAACAACTCCATCCTTAATAACAATATATATCATTTCTGCTACTTGAATTTCTTGTGTACTTTTTTGTATCATTTACATTAGCCGTAAACAGAACGTGCAATAAGATTTTTGTCATTATTTCTTATAGAAAGATAGAGAGGCCATATGAACCTCTTAAACCCAAAGTTTGCTTCCTTTGCTGTTTCTGACACGACCTTTTATAAAAGCAAAATTATAAGACAACAGGAACTTTCCTATTTGAAAGATGGCATAGCTCTTATCATAACATGTTTAAATCTATTAACAGAATAAGTGTTACGCAGATTCCAAACTAAAACTCATAAAATTATATCTATTCATTAAATCTTGTGTAAATTGAGTTCAAGGGATGCACTCATATTTAAATCATAATCCAGGTTGTATGTCAAGTACTTGGTTTGTAATATCATAATACTTACAACATTATAGAATAGAATGTAGAATGTGAGAGCAAAGGCGACTATAAGGATTGAGAAAACCATCAGGACTTGAATAAGCGTCTTTAAAATTTCAAGGAACATCACCACATAAATTCCAAAGAAATCAAACCTACAAGATTTAATTATATAAACATTAAACACCAGCATAACTTTTTGCCCTAGATGACAACATTTTTTAAACGCAAGCAAAGCAATAAATAACCAAACAGCATTATTTTTATCTTTGCGAATTTATATACTTTGATAGGTCTTTTGCAGCTTTGCAGTTCTTTAAATTGCTGACTTCTTTAGACGTTTTCATTAAAATAAGTAAAAAGTCTTTAAAATAACAGTAGCAGCTTTGCTATACAAGTGTCACGACATTTTAGTTGGTTTAAATGTGATCTTATCGTGCTGTTACCACGAATCACAAGCAACTATCATTTAAAATCCATATATTTTACTGAGCCTTTCCAAATAGAATATTAATGTCATAGCTATGAAGTAATAAATACAACTGAACTCTGGAGTAAGCCAGTAACAAACGAAAGGACATGGGATATCATAGATAATAAGACACATAAAAAAAAGTAACATTATTTAGAAAATGCGAAAATTATTAATAAAAGTGGTTTATAGCCGATAGTATGTCTAGCGGTTTAGCATACACAACGTTACAAAAGTATTGTTCCAAAAGGCATTAAAGTTACCATTGAGAAATAAAATAACTTTAACCTTTGCAGAAAGATGAGAAGATTGAACCATGCCAGAAAGACAGCTATAGCTGCGCACTGCCACTGAGCATCGCTGTTGATTCCTACGACGAACGGGCCGATAAACAGTGCTGATGTTATGTACAGAACCCATTCCCATAGGTTGGTGATGTCTTGGAAATAACTAGCTTTCTGTAAAATCATATTTGGTGATATTTAAATATGACTTTGGTAATGAGGCATGACAATATGAGTAAACTTAAACCTTGAAATATTATTCTGTTACTTTCAACCTCACTGGGGATGCATGGGTACGTTGAGCATAGGGTGAAGTCAATACTACCATCATTCTCCCAACTGACTGTAGTCACCGATGTTACAAAGTTTTATGTGTAAGGGTTAAGATTTTAGGTACAAATGGATAAAATTTATTTATTCGTAGCTCCTTTGCGTTTGTGCTGTTCGTCAACTCCTGTGATGGAGGAGCCTATGGGGTTAGTTGATCCTTCTCTTGGGACTGGGACAGCAACAAAATAGTCCGTGTCTGTGAGAGTTGTAATACATTTTGCTATGTCACGTAATGCATGCCAATTACTCACTAACTTTTTCAAAAATCTTTTTAAAAATTACAGAGTGGATCATCTTATCCCGGCTACCAACATCAATTAGGTTTGTAAAATAATAAACCTATGGATCAACTTACCCCAGTCACTGGATCAACTTACCCCATGACTGGGGCCAGTTGAGCCACCTTACAACCTGAAATTATAGTGCTACTACTCCTACAATGTAAGCTGGGGACACCAAATGATAATGTTCAAGTGTATGGCATGTAATATAGTTTGTTATGGTACATCGCACATCTCCATGGCGCAATCGTTTTTTGAACAATCACGAAAATAATAAAATGTGGATCAACATATGCCTGTTTTCATACCCACTTTATTTTGGAGTGATTGATTTAGTCATAGAATCGTTGTTCCTGTTTTTTCTGTCCACATATGCATGAATTAGTCATTTTAGATATTACAAACATCACAAATGCAACACACAAGTTAATTAGATTTACCCCAACATTTTATTTTCTCATCCAATTGCGCACCTGTTGAATCATTTGTATGATTTCCTTTAAAGCATTGACAATGCAAAAAGTCAGCACAACTGCCATCAGCCATTTTTGCCGCATCGTAAGCTGCAAGAATAAATAATCATTTTCTCTTAAACTACATAACATCTAACTTTAAATTTGGGTGAAATCCTAAGTATATTTCATATCTTCTTTATTTATTACATAACATCCACCTTAAATAATTAACTTAATAATGTGCCATTTACTGAACGAAAAAAGTTCAATAGATCAAAAAGAATAACGGAAGATACTTGACATATCTGGTTGACACATACCCATGAAAATCAAAACAGAACAAGGAAATAAACACACCTTAACATGTTCACTTGATCCTTGTCTATGTGCATGGCCATGTTCTGTTACCTCGTCACTGATGTTCTGTTGTGTGGTATCTGTACGATTACTAGGGCTTTCAGCTAAGATGAAGTCATGCGATGACGTTATAAATGCAGTGAGGGCACCGAGAAATACAAGGTAGACGAGCAGGTTCAGCATATGGATCCAACATCCATAGCCGAGCCATTTCATTCGCAGGAAGGCGGTACACACCGGATGAGACAGGCATTCCACGCGGTTGTACCGTACCATCATCTACATATGTGGAAAAAAAGGAAACAGCAATATATTTTGCATTTCTTTCTTTTAGTCATATATAAATCTTTAATCAGTAAGAAAAATAACAAATTTATATAGCAAGTACTATAAATAAGACATTAGTCTTTCATAATTTATTATGTTACAATTTTATTACTGTAGACGTCTGATTATGTGTGATCTTCCCTGATCTAACATTCCTTTAGCACACCCCCAATTCGATATTGTGAGCATTATTTCAGCTTTCCTAACATCATTTATTTCTGGTTAAAGAGGAAAGCAGCACAAACATTCAAAGCAAAAAGAGGTCCTGGAAGTGGATGCTGTTCTCTCATCTCTCCTTGAATTGCAATCTGTTGTTTTTCACTTTCTTTTTTGTCCGTTTTTTCTTCGTCTTTGGAATAGTCCATGCATTGCAAGTAACGAAAATCATAGGTGTACTAAAGTCAACAGAAATCACAGATAATCATAGGTTATCCACGGTGTACAGTACATTCGAATTAAAACAAAATCAACGACAAAACATAGTATCTACATGTCATTAGACGTTAATATATTCAGATATTTCATGTGCATTATATTCTGTGAAACTTATCATCACATTTTGGCAAAAACTAAAGAAAGTTTTTCATCAAGACCACTCAGAAATCACATTCATGGCATCATCATTTGATGTCATAGCTTATCAGAATTTGATGAAACGCACGTGAAATTTTCTGGAATTCCTTTCATGTTTAGAAGGAGTTCTGCAGCGATCCAGCACCATCTGCAATTTAAAACGGCAACAAAAATATTGAATACTAAACTCACTGATGTGCCAGGTAACCACGGGATGGTACGAATCCCTGAAACGGAGGCACCTTGCAAAGAGGATTATTTTTCGCAAGTCCTTTTCTTAGTGCCTTCCAGTTTGAAGGCCAAAAAAAAAAAAAAAAAAAAAAAAAAAAAAAAAAAAAAAAAAAAAAAAAAAAAAAAGATCAACCCGAATTTCGGACCTCTTCCATATTATTCCTGTTGGTGGTTCTATTTTCGAAGTTCCATAAACTCTAAATTTCAATCAAAATTTTATCGAATAAAATGGTCAAAGTTTAATAACATGGACTGCACACGTGAAAACTGAAACATGCTGTAACTTGGGGTACATTTCAAAATAGCAAAAAGATCAGTTGCAAAACTGAATAGTACAGGACAGCTCGTATATAATGCAGCACTTTTCAATAAGAATAAAATGAAAAACATGGGCTTACCTGGCAAACACTGGGCATGTATTTAATGAATCCGGCTAATGCACATCCGTACAATTCAGACTTGCACTGCATAGCTTCCTGCCATCTGTAACGTAATCAAACGTGACTGCCCCTTAAAATATACGTTAAGTAATAAGTTTAAAACAGTAAAAAAGTAAAACACTGCATCAGTTTCACATTCTGCATTTTGCCTGCATGGTTTTAATGAATATCTCAAACGTTTTGTTAGCAGTTTGGAGCACAGTTTATGTATATAGAAAATAAAAAGAGATCATTACGAAACCATTACGTTCTCATATGGGTGTTTACAGGACCTCAGAATTCAGACCATCTTGGCCAGCCCCATAGCTGGTCTTAACACCAGGGTTCTGATGTTGCTACTTAATTAAAGGAAAAAGTCGAATATTCTGGAAAAAGCTAACTATATCAAGCAAAAGCAGAAAAATAAACATGTAAAGCGTTTTTCTTTTTTTCTTTTTTTTTGTTTTGTTTTTTCGCTTCAACGAATGTTACGGTTACCTGTCGTGGGAAACAACCGCAATACACACGTCCTTGTGTTCGTTGCGGATTGCAAGGTCGAGGAAGAGCAAATGCTCTTTATTGCGGACAATTTTCGCGCCACGGGTGAGCAGCATGGTAACAGCGTTGCTATGCCCATCCTGTGAGGCCATGTGTAAGGGCGTGTCCTGTGTATGAAGTAAAGTCTAAGTTGAACGGGACCTATTTCACAGTATACTTACAGTTGTTCTAAAAAACGTAGCACTTATTTCAAAATGTTCTCATGTACAAGCACAAAACTTCGTTAAACTTTATTTTAATTCTACGACTTTCGACGTATATTTTTAATAGCGAAAATATTTGTATCACTTGTATTCTATGTTTTGTATTCCGAAAAAAATGAAAAGTATCACAAAATAGCTGTCACACCTTTAACATAAATATATTGAATTTAAATTTTAGACAAATTATACTTTTACACTTACCCCTTGTTTGTTTGCAGCGTTAATGAGATGTGAGTGGATTTCCAACAACAGTTTCATCGTGTGTGTATAACCGGCTGCGCTGGCTAAGTGAATCGGTGTGTTTCCGTGTAAATCCCTAAAATATCAAGAACTTTAATTACAACAGTATTAGAATAATTAAGGGGCTGTTTGATTATTATATTGAACAAATATAAAACTTGGCATTTTGCGTCTGGAGCTAGATACCTTCTGAAATCTAAATGAGATATGTCACGTTATTAATGTTTAATCATGCCGCATACCTGAAAGGAGTGGCTCCTCGCTGTAATAGAAGCGACACTACCCTCGTATGCCCATTGGCTGCTGCGCCGTGCAGGGCGGTTTGTCCCTCCCCATCCGTGTCATTGATTGACGTGGGGCCAGCACTGTCCAGCAATCGTTTGCAGGTGTTGAATCTGCCATATCTGACACAAGAAAAGATTTGAGATATGTGTTTATTCTGATACTGACACTTTGAAAATCAGAAGGTCAAGGCTATAAGCCAATGAATATGCCAGCCAATCCCCACCTATGGAAACATTGGAGAATGAAAATTATACATGGACAATTGACGTAAACGCCGTGGTATCTTACGCATAACATTTTAACAATAGGATTCAGCAGAATAACAATTTTCTTCCTTGGATAAAATGCTGTATTATTTATTAAGCGACAAACCTTGCGGCAAAGTGCAGTGGACTTTGCTTCTCTTTGTTCTTGGCATTAAGAAGGGCTCCCATTTTCAGCATACTTTCTATGGTTTGGAGTAGCCCTTCTCGGCATGCGTAGTGCAACGGTATTGAACCGAAGTCATCGGGCATATTTAACAGGTCTGCCAACACCTTCAAATGTATTATTTCAAAATATCTTTCTAAAATTAATTTTTTAATGAGATAAAAATTAAAATGGTTGTAGCAGCAAATTCATACATTACATAAAAACAGCTAGTATTGACTTCTTGTTCCCGAAGCAGTTTGAAAACAAACAAAAAAAAATCTTATTAAACGTATAGAAAACAAAATACAGGACATAGAAAACACACGACACATCACATTCCTCTATTCACCACAAACAGCATTTTCATAGGGATCAGACCCATAAATCAGTGGTCATACCTTGTCACACAAGCAAACGCTGAGATTATCCAGGCTTCCACCATTCATGATGATCAGGTGAAGTACATTTCGACCTTTCAAATCTTTTTTCTTTAAATCTGGTTTTTTGTTCAGCAGCAGCTCCACAGCATTCCACGCCTTTTTGGTGGCACCAAGGAGTAACGGCGTGAGCATTTCGTCATCAGTCGCGTTCACATTCGCACCCTGAGAGAACATCAACAGAAGAATATGGTGTGGATGAGACCCACCCAAGCTAACAATTACACATGTACATATGGCATCTCACAAAAGAAATATGAAGTTGTAATATATTTCACAGCAAAACTAAACCTTTTGCCTGTCTAGGTGTTTAATATGCCGAACTAATTATGTACAGAAATAATTTTATATCTTATTTAATTGATGAACAATGACAGAAGATATGAAGATATTGATCAATTTGATAGAAACCGCTTTGAAAAGTTCATAGAAAAAGTATCAAGCAGTTTAATACGCCATCCGCAGACCCATATATATATATATAACAGCTTGTTTGTATCATTGATGGTAATGTACCATCGTACCTCATTCAAGAAGAATTCGACGAAGTCGGCTCTATCGTAGAGCGCGGCGATGTGTAGCGGCTGGCGACCGCTGATGTCCTTGCCATGTATACACGAGAGAACGGCGTCCTTGTCCTTAGCTAGCATCAGCTGCAGGATCTGTATGGAGCCGTTCGCTGCCACCAAATGCACCGCTGTTGATTTATCCACCTAAAACACGTTTTCTAGTACAAATCACTGAAAATGAAGGTGTACCTCAGATTTAAAGATATGCAAAAAAATATGAATTATTTATAGCAAAACTGGAATTTCTACATAAGCAATATAAATTGGATATAAAATGTATTATTTTAAAATATCTTTCTGAAGATGAAGGCGTACCTCAAATTTAAAGATATGCAAAAGCAAAATGAATTATTTATGGCAAAACTGGAATTTCTACATAAGCAATATAAATTGGAGAAATGAAGAAGAAAACGTTCCAGAAACATGGTATATTTATACTAACCGTTGTTTTTGTAATGTCACATCCCGCTGCAAGACACATTTCCACAGCCTGAAAATTTAAATATGGTCACTGGGTGGTATTCATGAAATGGAAGTGTTGTCAAATTACACCCCTTCCAAAACATCCTCAAACCAATACTTAGCACGTTTGCTTTGGCTTAGCATAGTATGCAGTTGAAATTGATTAACTTTGTAAAGAAAAGTAAAAGTAACAAGAAAAATGTAAGCGCCAAGGTTTATTAAAAGTTCATCGAAAAATTAAATTAAATCTGCGCAGAATCAGAAGCTACGAGGAAAATTTTATTGAAAGAAGTCAGAAGCGGATACCTGGATATCTCCGCCATTGACGGCAGCGTGGAGAGCCGTGTTCTGTTCCTGGTTTAAGTAGTCAAGCAGTTTTTTCTTCGTGTAGCCTGCTTTCTCAGCTAAAATAAAACAATAAGCATATTAATCAGCAACTTGTGTCAACATTTTTGCAAAGTTCAACATGAACTAATGTTGACTGAAAACAGTTTGTATTTGTTATGTGGTCGAGCGACAAACTGAAGTGCTTAATGATCTGGTCTTTTAAATTCTGAGAAGAAATCATATAAAAAAAAACATGTAAATACGAGAAATGGCTAGAGGAAGTAAAACATGAAAAGTCGGAAATTTTGCTGCCAGTCAGACTCAGGTGCTCGTTTTCTTTTCTTTTCTTTTTTTTTTTTTTTCGAGCGGCCATTTTTTCATAGCGAAGCGAAGCGGTCTCATTTGCCAGATATTACTGTACCAAAGTTCCACAATACACTGTTCAGTACCGATACTGTGGTGATATTCTTGCGTTTTATCTTAAAGTTATTTCAGCGAAAATAGAAGCTAGTGTTAGGTGTTTATTTCGACACATATTTTATAGTTTCCAAACATGTGGGAACATGTTCAAAATGTGCTTACCAAATTCAATAAAAATCTTCAGCGTTTTTGATGATCCGTTCTGTGCGGCAACGTGCATAGGGTACAAGCCAATATGGCACTGTTTACAAGGCAAGGCACCATTCTGAAGCTGTAAAAATAGCCATAATAAATAAATAAAATAAAGTAACCAAAATAAATGCTAAGAGTGCCTTTAATGGCACGCCAGTAAAAGGGTTCATCGTTGAATGAAAGCCACCAGCTCATTAATGTGGCTTCTTTGTCACATATCAGCAAGAATTGATGTCCCGTTGCACAGATAATATCTGGATATTAAGTCGTAGCTGCAGGGAGGTGCAAGCTACTTGGTCGTTTGAAAATGTGCCTTTTTGTTTCATTCTTTTTTTTTCGCTATTCCCTCTATGCTTGCTTTTGTTGCTAGGGAAATGGAAGTCTATAGATTATGAAATTAAACGGAAACCAAACACAGAACTTGTGACAATTCCGAATTCACAAAAAGTAAGTTTTGTTTATAACGGACACTAAAAACGCAGTAGATTTTAACAAGGATGTAAAAACCAGTAGCCATATCTCTGAGAAACAGTTTGAAGAAATTAATTGAAGTCCCCCATTTCTAAGCGGCAACACTGATACAGAAAATGGCTTTTATAGTCCTTTTCAAACGAAGTGGAAAAAGACAATAAATTCGTTTTATTCTGGAGGGCTTTGGACTAGCTTATGTCTTGGCCAGCCTCAAATTGGCAAGTATGAGGAAATCAATCTTTTGCTATTCTCAGGAATTATTTAGGAAACTGTACAGCATAACAGTTACCTAGTCTGTCGTAAAACCTCTTCTTTTCTTTTTCTTTTTTTTTTTTTGTGTGTTTTTTTTTTCGTCACGCCCCTGTACCATGCTTAGGACTAAGTCTTCACCCCGAGCTTCGAACACAAGACGTCAAATGTTTACGTCATTTTTGTATTCATTTCTTATGTGTTTTTTTTTTTAAACGTTCAGTCATAAATCTCTGTTTTCACGATTCGATAAATTGCCGATCATAACATAGGAAACGTACCAAAATTCTGGCGCACTCATCCCGATCCAGGTATGCCGCTGTGTGCAGGGGTGTACTTCCGTTCTCTCCCTCGATGTTGACATTGACAGCCGTGCAGCTTGCCATAGTCTGGTGAAGGGAGCAAACAGGCAATCAAAACAAAGACATTTCGGCCAGAAAGACCAAATTTCATACATTATTTTTTGTGACGAATTTTCGAGATATTTAAAAACAATACCTACTTTAACCTAGAGCTCGGTTGCGACCCAAGAACGCTGACAATTAGCAGAGTAAAGGCTGTAATAAACTGAGCTAAGAGCAACCCCTTCAGAAAAAATTCAACTCTTTAATTAATTTACAGCTCTATATAGTAGTTCTTTAATACATTGTATTCTTAAGATAACGGCCAAAAAAAAAAAAAGTTGTCGAAAATTGCTGAATGAATTTCTCGTGTGATATGTTGGCTAAAATGCCCGAATATTCACCGCCAAAATGTCCACTTGGTTGTGCTCGACTGCCATGTGCAGCGGTGCTGACTGATTGTTGTTTTTAATAGAAGAGTCGGCGTTCCTTGACAACAAGTAGGAGACGGCATCCTTACTCCCGGCCTCGATGGCTGCGTGCAGGGCCGTGTTACCACCACTGTCCTGACTGTTTATATCTGTCATGCCAAGTATATAAACAATTTATTAAACATGATCTTATTAAATGCAGTTTAAAAACTGTGATTCTGTTCGATATTATGTTTATAAAATGAATCCCGGTCATCTGCCCCCCCCCCGGTCAACTGCCCCCCTGTCATCTGCCCCCTTTTTTGCAACCCGGTCGACTGCCCACCCCCCCCCCCCCCACCCTCCTTCAAAGTGGAGGGGTGATCCATATACTATTTTTTCTTGGGTTCTTGGCTTAGAAAGACACAATAAATAAAATTGTATCTATTTTATTGAATGTATTGCACCTCGTGAAAATTGCTATTCACTAATAGGAAACTAATTGCAATTAGAATTGCAATTAGCTTAAGGATCAGTCTCTCCTAAGATCAATATTGGTGAATAGATCAATGAAGATCAATTGTTTCAGAGACGAAGTAGACGGGGACATCACAATTGCCTAATTTTTTAAAGATTTTTTTTTTCCACTAAAAAAAGGAAGAGGGCAGATGACGACCCCGTCAAATTGCAGGTGGGGGGGGGGCGTCGACCGGGTTGCAAAAAAGGGGGCAGTTGACTGGGGGGGCAGTTGACCGGGGGGGGGGCAGATGACCGCTTACCTTATAAAATGGTCGAACTTCAGATTCAGATATTACATCACGCTTGATTACTCCCTCGCTGTTTGTTTTTCTTTTTCTTTTCTTTGGTGTAGGCTGTTTACTTCTAATATTAATTTACTTAAATTAAAAAATCTTTAATCTGCATATTTCTCGAAAAACCTTCTATCTAAAAATGTATCCGGACTTTATTCTGCGTGAATTGCTATTGCATCAAACTTCATTAAGGGAGTGAGACTTTAGACTTGGTAAATATGACAATATTTTTTGCTTGTTTATGTTCCTATAGTATTTTCTTGCTACTGACCCAAGCCATGGTTTAGGGCGAAATCGAGAATAGGCGTTTTGCCTTTGGCGGCTGCGACATGTAGGAGGTTCCTCCCCTTGCTGTCCGTGATGTGTAGTTTGCCGGGTGAGTTCTTGTATACCTTTTCCACCTCCGCCAGATTGCCATTGCTTCCAAGCTAAAAAACAGCACATCAACGACTTACAGTTTAATATATTTCCTAAAATAACGGTTTAGATTCAATGCCCTCTTTCACCCGGTTCATTAACAGACCCATTTACCACTCAAATATAGCTGCCAAGTAAAGGCGCAATTTAGTGCCGTAAAATACTCAGAATTGTATGTACACAATACCAGACAATGTGTCTCCGGATTTGACAAGAATTAAACTACACAAAATGCAAAACAATTCCGGGATTTTCTGACTTCGGATATGGAAGTAAATGTTCGGGGGACACGTTTTGAGTTCGGTTTTAGGAAAATTAGGATATGGAAGGGTCGGATATAAGAGGCTCCACTGTATAAAGATTTTACTGGAGCACCAACCTAAATCATCTCCAACTCCAAAGCACCCCTCATCCACCCACCCCATCCCCATTTGATAAACAGTCATATGAATATAATCACCAGGTCGTTTTCTCGTCTTTCTTTACACAAATATTTCTTCATCTTTCTTGTTTGAAGTGTGTGAAAAAATGAGCACAAATGTGCTGCTTCACAGGAAGTTTCCCTTTCAAGCAAACATTAATCCTGCTTCTTAATTAGGATCCAGACATAAAAACAGTTCATGAATTACTGTTTATTCTTTGCACTGTTGTTCTTTCTGCTATTATCATAAGTCAGATGCTCGTTTCCTTGCGTGCAAAGTTATATAATTAATTGTGAATGTAGCGTTGCTTTTGTAAGGCAGCTCATATCCTGAAAAAATTTTCTTCACATATCAGTAATAAACAATAACTTCTCTTCGTGATAGTGTCATAAACACAATTATCCAATGTGTTATTAAAAGTCGTGGCATTCAAGTTGACAGTTCCATTAAAAATCTTAGCAAACCAAATCAAGAACATATGGTGAACATAAGCTGACCACATGGTGATCAGTGACCATGCTATCACCTTAAGTTCACCATGCAATTCAACATGTGACAATGCAGAACTTACTAAACATGGAACATATGTTTCATATGTAAATAAAAATAAATGTCGCTAGGGTACTATGCTGGTCATCACATGGCAAAGCCGCGTTGTTATAAAATAGCTGACCTCTGAGGAACTGTACCTGTTATATATAAACACAGAGCATATGGATATTTTAAGAAGTAGTTCCTCTCTTTTATGAGTACTATTTTTTGCCACATTTTTATTGTGGTGTTGTGACGAACAGCTTACTACACGAGAACCACATGGTGGTCCAGCAACTGCATGGCCTAGCGTGTGGCACAAAGTTTACCATATGTTAATTCTTTGCATAAATTCTGCAATTAATGATCTATGCGTCCCTTACTACAAGACATTGCTTACTTGTCTATTCCTTTTAATTTATTACTAAGATACCAAAAGGCAAAAGCTATCAAAATAGCGAAGCGAGTATTCAATCAACACCCAATCCGAAAGTTAGAAAAGAGTGAGTCTTTTCGCGCTTACTCTGTATCTGAAACCAACTTCAAATCAAAACTATGTTTCCAACAAGTTATCTATGTTTCCAACAACGAGATCTTAGAAAAGCACATGTCTACATGATAAATGCATACTAGCCATATTGCGACTAACATGGTTACTGTAAAATAAGTATTTGTTAGGTGTCAAGCATGGGCATATACCCGCTTACTGTTTGAATGACCATGTGTTGTAAACTGTACTCTCATTAAAGTATAACCGAACAACATATTTGGTAACCAACATCCACCATATGCATGACATCCAGCACAAGTTATTCAACCTGTGAGAATCATGTCGATGTCACATTTTTAACTCTCTTTAGCAATGCACGGCAGAGGTCTCTTTTACTTTCCTATAAATCTGCTGTTGCAACGGTTGATAGCAACGTCAAAGTAAATATGTCGAGAAGATACTAAAGGTTGTTATTTCTAGCGAACATATTTCCAGTACCAAATCACCAATACCGAATTCGAATTGACATTCTAATCCGTTTTTTTTTTTTTTTACAATTGAATAATTACATAATTATGGCACACAACAGTTGATAAATGATCAAAAATTAAACTACTCCATTTAATCTTTGACTGTGTTATTCCCGAGCAGTCATTTATGAGCTAATCGTCAGCTTCACCACTTTAAGTAAAAGGAAAACACAAAATAAAATGAGAGTAAAACTGTCTTTTTATATCTGGATCGATTACTCTTCTCAGTTACTTTTTATGTGTTTGTTACTGTAAACAAGAGGAAATTTGACATCTGACCAACTGCTTAGATATCAGGCAATACTCTGGTCGCTATTCTTCAATGAAGTTTGCATGAAACAGTTATTTATTCGTGGTAAATATTGTGCAGGGTAAGAGTTGAAGGGTGACTTTTCGTGGCTTTATAGCAAAATCATTTTTGAGTTATTTGTCGTTAAACTTTTTCAGCCCTTCTTTAAGCACCCTACGAATAAGTAAAGAGCAATATCCGTATTTGCTTTCAACTCGGAAGCCCTGACTCACTCATGACTTTGTTGTGTTTGCACACCCTTCATAGTGCTGCTGTCGCATCATTTACCCTCCAATAGGGGTATGTATTCCCTCACAGTAGATCTTGCATCCGGGATTATGCTAGGCAAAGATATATCCAGGGGGTAAGAAATACCAGCCTCCCCACCTCCCTAACACCCGTCCCTCCCAAATTCATTCTCCATTTCTCATACACATTTTTTTTGAATTGCACTGTTAATTCATTTGAGTTTCTTCACTGTCAATAGTTATTACCCCCAGCCCCCCCCCCCCCACACACCCACTTCCGGACGTAGGACTTTGCTTGATGACTAAGCAAAAAACATTGTTTGTTTAGAGGCATGTCGGCCAGATTCCCTCCATTGTTTCAGTAACAGAGAACATTATTAGCGATTGCATCAGTTCCATTGAAGAAGTCGTCACTTTTGGCCTCAAAGCTAATGGTATTTTATTTAATCTGTCTGCTGTGTTGACCAGGTAACGTAAGTGATAATTGACACATTACTTTATGCTGGTTGAAGCGCTTTTATCAGCCCTTTTTTTCATTTGGTTGCCTAATAATTTAATGTCACACTATATTCGCTTAATAAAATTTCACACATAATGTCATTTGCTGATAGGCACTAAAAACTAAAAAGGGCCAAATAAATCATCATCATCATCATCATCATCATCCTGTTATTATTATTATTATTATTATTATTTCATTGTTATTATTATTGTTATTATTTAGATTCCTCTGCCTGACCAATTGTGCCACAAGGATACGTCTGACTATGGTCACAACACGTTCACCATGTGTTAAACATATCCTTCCCAGACATATGGTAAGCGCATTGTCAGGTCACTCTAAAGCATGTAGTTACCATATTCTTTCTATCTCATTTTGAATATAGTAACCAGGTGGTTAATACTTTATGTGTGAACACAGGAAACCACAGGTTATTTGCTTTGAAATAGTTATAATGATAAAGCTGCGTTAATAACGCGGAAACTGTACGTTTTAGATTTTAATATTAATATAATTTAATACGTTGTGTGATTTTAATGTTTTTTCGAGAAAATGTGGTATTTTTTTCAGAAAAGCCCTTCTCATCAAAAGGAAAGACTAACCAGATCAACAATATTTCTGATAAAGCATAAACCCCTTGAATATAACAAGCAATTCATTTCAGAAAATCTCCATACTGTTTCCGCAACATTCTTTTACCATTGTTCTGAAGTTCGTTTCATCATACGCCAAAGCCCCGGAACTGGACCAACATTCTTCAAGGACAACTTTTTTTCAACTCGAATCGTCGAGCATTCCCTTTGCAACAAAACTCGAAATAAAATCATCTCTATTGTTTCTGTAGAAAGTCATTGCGTAATGCTTTTAAAGGTAAAAATTAAAAATTACTTTTTAAAGAATGCATCAATACAGAGGCCAGCCTGAATAGACAGACGTTCAAACAAAAATTTTCCATTTTTCTGCCCTGGCAGAATCAAGAAATTGCATAAAAAGGCCAAAACAGCCATTTTTGTGACTTATAAATACAACCCGACTTCAATAGTCAGCCATAAAATCAACATCATTTAATCAATAAAATTTATGCTAAGATGCATAGTGCTCCAAAATCTGTTAATATCCACAAACGCAACATGTCAATATGAAAAAAAGTTAAAAAAAAAAAAAGAAATATAGTAAGCCATGATTTTGCAAGGGCAGAAATATTTAAGCCAAGAAAGGCCGAAATAGCAAATTGTTTTTTTTTATTATTCAGCTAGTGGAAGCAATATAACAGTATTGTGTATCCTTCTTATTACTGATGTGATATCCACGTGAAGTTATAGCCTCATTAGTTTGTTTTACGGGCTGTAAATTACTCGTGCCTCAAGGAATCACAGTTTGACCTCGATAACCCTAAGGATTTGTTGCTAATTAAATTGATATTCGTAGCAGTTACAGATTACTGACAACATTATTATATCGTCCATTTAGTCACCATGACTTGCATGTTTCTATATTTGCCACAGAAAATTCCTCCCCACGAAATGACTCATATACGCCCGATAACAAACAATTGCTAAATCTTCAAAAAGCAAGTAGCCACAGGACAAACATACGAGTAATGTTTGTTTTACAATTTAGTACTAATATGATATTATTATATTATTATTATTGTGGTCAACACATGGGTCTAACTATTAACTATTTTCTGCATAATATATATTGGAAATATGGTGCCCAATGTCTATATATATATTATGGATACTTAAGTAGTTTTGGGAAAAAAATCGTTATATAAAAAAATACTTTGCAAAAAATACAAACATAAAAAATAAAACCCCGGAATAAAACCAGCAGGAAATAAACCACTTTTTGTCTGCCCTGTTCCAGCTCACTCCCATTATAGAGAACCCTGAACACCCTAGAGGTAAGACTAATTTTAACTAGTCCCAAAAGGTCTCTTATTCCCGGGGTCCTAGTTTTTGCAACCTTCCAAGGCATAACGACAGAGTTATCAATATACACGCAATACGCAGAGGGTCACTTTGAAAAATTGTTCTGTACAGAAAACAGCAGAAGGACTGATCTATCTGTGGTCCCAAATCACGCAATATACGGTTTCCACCAATAGTTTATTCACGGCGTTTTTTTAAAGAAGCGGTCTGAAATAGATAAAATTCCGCTGGATAGCATCATAACCCACTTGAAAAAAAGAGAACCTGTTTGTGCTAATTATGACCGAGAACATTGAAGTCACCGACGCAAATCTTATGTAACGTGGTTTAGGCACGAAGGACAAAAAATGAGCTCAAAATCGTTCTACCTCTAACCGTTTTTGAGATAATGGTCAACATCTGGCTTTTGACATTGACCTTGACTGAGAAGATCCTAAACGTTTTCTAGATAAAGCGTCCTATTGTTAACGGTATTGGAGATACTTAGCTTTCTTAACTTTGACCTTGACCGTGATAGACAGATCAGGGGCTTATTCGAAACTTACGTAATGACCACGCATTCTACAGTGAAGTCGAAAATAGGATTTAATAACAGTAAGTAGACATTTTCATGTTGATCTAGCGACAAATCGTCTAGTCACAACTAGCGACAACTAATCTGAATGAGCAGGGTGCACCAAACGATCTAAATTCTTTTACCTTACAGTTTGAACTAACTTTGTTATTATACTTTTTAATTTTGATATTAACATAACCGTGTTGATTTTGGCAGCTAATAATCAAAACTATGTCAAGCTTTGTATATTTTTACCTACACCAATATTATCTGTTGTTTTACCCGCAGATAGCAGACCCTGTAACTCCCACAAGGGAAACAACTCTTAATATTAAACAGAATTAAAGGGATTTATCTTTCATGCAGAGTATATACATTTTGTTAACTCGCTCTGTTTAAAAGAATCTTGAATTTACTTCGGTGTTGAAAAAATCAAGAGATTACCCCTGCAACTCATTGGTATTAAAACTAAATGATCAGATTATCCTTTCAAATTCTGTGGATTTACCCTGTGTCAAAGGATCTTCAATGGAATACGAAGAACTTAACAGCTGGACATCCTAAAGTATCTTTATACAATAGACCAGAACTCTAAAAGTATGTAATTGTAATTTTTGACTTTAAACCTTTACATTTATCATCTCGAGAAAATAGATAGATTGACCACTTAGATGAATGGTCGTTAATTCAATGTCTCTGAATTAGTTGTCGCTAGATCAATTTCTCCACATCAGTTTTGCCACATATATTGTCGAGATACCAAATATGCCTTCAAGAGCGCCGGATAGTCTGCTCTTCCCATGCCAATTTAACGTTGTAGCCTAAGAAAATGATTGCAATATGTCACAAAAGGAGATTTTATAAAGATAAGTGTTGAGTTATTATGTTTATGTCGTATTTTGTACATTACAGGATGTCCGGGGGGCTTTTAAGATAGCCTTTTTCTTCATTGTCTTAAAACATGTCTTCAAATTGGAAAAATAATGTCCTTGCTGACTGCTTGGCTGCTAATTATGTACATAAATATTGTCAATGCTTTGGAACTGATATAAAAGACCATCCTAGGGATCTGACCATACATGGTTACCTGGATGCTAATGCGCTTGAACAAATTATACACAAAGGCAAATGCTCCGATTCCGAGAGCAAATGAGCTTGCAATCATACACAAAAAGTGCTTGTGTTTTAGGTTATTCCTGACAAATACGAGTAACAGAAAATATTAATTTCTATCCCCATTAACGTCCGATTGTAGTGCAGTCCTTCAATACATACAGGCATATAATAGTGAGAGCTTTTAGTGGAAGAAAATCAGGGAAACATTTCAAAAAGGGTCTGCTAAAAATTGTTAACATTGAGCCTAAACCGATGTACAACAGAAAGTAAATGGGTCAACGGTTTCTTCGAAAACCATGATTTTTTGCGAATTTTTTTTTTTACATGAAATTCGACGCTTATTTTATTTTAGTTTCCTGTTCTTTATTTACTTTTAATACTGGTCAACCGATCATAAAGATTAGATTTCTACAGTTTTTATGGGGAGTGTTATCAATCAAGTAACTTTAACCGATAAACTCTTAAACTCTTATCCTGTTATAGGATCACATCAAATACTAAAAGAACATTTTTCAATAAATTTTTGAAAGAACACATCTAGATGGGAAATCGCAAAGAACATTATGCTACTTGTACGGAACTGCGCACTGCTAGAGGGAGTTTGATCTCATCTGGACCTGCTTTGAGTTTCTTTAATCTACAATTAGTAAAAGCTCTTCAGTAAATTATTGCTCAACTTAATTCAAACTAAAAGCCTCTGAATTTACTTTAAGGCATCTTTGACCCACCTTTTTTTCTTTTGTTATATATTCTTCGAATTATTTCTTCAAACTTTTAGTTTATGAAATATGTTTATTCGACATTTTAACAAAAAGACGCACTCAATGGAAACGAACGAATCTTTTCACGGGGTTTTTAGTTGGTCTGTTTTTGTAGCAGACTTCTTCTAACCAACAACATTTCCGGAAAAGGTTTTCAATTACCTGATGGATATCTGCAGTTAACGTTCTGGTTGGAATAAGAGATTTTCTAAACTATTTATTTTAGGGGTGATTATTTGAAAAGTTGATGCATTTTCTCATCCTTTTGACACATAATAACGAATGAAATATTTCGAACACGTTAGAGGCCAACCATAATGCCAACCATAACATTAATTTGTGCTTACTAAAAAAACTACCTCCGTCTCAGTCGTTGTTTTTTAACATAAATATAGCAAGAACTGAAAATAAAGGTATAGAAAACGCAAAAACGAACTTATATTTCAAGCATGGTCTTCTTTGCAAAGCTAATGATCTACACAGTTATTTATCTGCCCCTTTTTTTATCTTGACCATTTGAGAGAGATTGCCTAAGCTTTTACTTTTATTTGTATTTTTTCTGGAACATTATTTACTTTTGATATCCACAGTTCCTGATAATGACAGATCTGCTTAGACTTCTTATCATAATACAAATCTATGATATAAAGTTCATGATTGTTGGGAAAAATGCACAGTAATAAGAAAATATCATAAAACGGAAATTATGTTCCAAATTATACATTTGCCTTACTCAATAATGTAGCGCATTTATATACAAATAATCAAGCCAAATTAGCAAACAGTTTAATTAGGAGCTACAAAAGAGCAGCACGATCTGCCAATCTTTTTTGACACAAACACCTTTCTAATGCTTTTGCTTTTAATAGCCTAAAGTATTTCAGGAACATTCAACAATGAAACTAGCACCTTTTACCTGTTTAGTAAAAACATAAAAGAAGAATAAAATTAAAACAAGGGACTATACAATGAGGCTTATTTGAGTAGCTCAGAAATAAAGCAAGTGTAATGAAGCTTCAATGTCCAATGCATGTGCATAAAACATTGTTGCCTTACGCAATAGCTTTCATAAAATTACTTACATAGAATGGTTAAATTAAAACCATTTTATCGCTTTTATAAAGAATGGAAAGAAAAGTATCACTCAGAAGCATTTTGCTGATTGAAAAACTCGTGCAACTAAATATACTTTAAGGAAAGTAACCATCACTAAATAATTAATTGTAACAGTGACGAAATGAAAGGTCTCTATGTTTATTCCAACTGTTTCAACAAACCTTGTTCCGAAAATTGCAATAAGCATTTTAACTTAACTGAAAGACCGACAATAAAGGGACGAGAAAATGGTATACATTTAATGCCGTGCATCTAAAGAATTTTCTTCCATTATTTTCTTCCTTAACCAAACCATGCCTTACAGAACGTGTTTTAATTTGGAACTAAATTTTCACATTTCACATTTAAATATCAGTGTATCTTTTTTACCCAAATGACACCATAGAGAGCGTTATTTTATATGTTTGATTGCTTGTATATTGCACCATGTTTAAAAAGGCACATTTTAATGAGATGACTGGATGAACAATGTATTTTATGTACAAATAATGAATATTTGGCAAGTCCAAGATTTGCAAGGAAGCGATTATCACTAAATTTTCCATAGACATAGTGTTTGGTGCACAGTTGATGCAAAGCAAGACACTTTTTACCATAGTTATTGCTTGCAGGGCTAGATCAATGGCAATACCAATGACGTTTTAGCGATAAATTGCTAGGGCTCATTGCTAAAGTGTTTTCTAGTAACCTGTTGAAAACGAAACAGCTGTTAAACTTAACTTGATTAAAATTGTACTTTCATGTTCATGATGTATGTGTGTTTTTGCATGCACCGAGTTCAGATTTATTTATTTTGTCAGAAATAAATAGACATTCCAGACATATTGAAGGGTAATTGATTTGGTTTAAGTATTTGTCCTTTACAAATTTAAATGCATTTATATTTTAATTTTAAGTGTTAGAATAGGAGAAAATATTAATAAAACTAATTTATATCGCTAGAAATGATGTTACTTCTTTCTGATTTAATTGCAAAAATAACAAAATACTCTATGGGCCACAAAAATACGATTCCGGAGACTTTAATTTTTTTAAAAGTTAAATAGTTGTTAAAAATAATATCACACTGTTGTATCAAAACTCTACGCAATAGAGCTTTTGAGAAACTGCGATTTTGTATACCTGTTGGTCTAAGGCCCACTGGTCCTACGATTTGACATTCCTAATTGTCCTACAATCTGCGTTCCCTGTTAAGAACTTTTTGGTTTTGAAGCTAATTATGCTTTCTTTAGCCAAGAATTACAAACGTTTCTTTGATCTCTGTATAATTTTGCAGTTGTTTACTTAAAAATTCTTTGATTGTATGTGTGATTAATTGTGATTGCATGGCAATACATTCAGTTGACAATCCCCAGTATATTTAAATCGAAAAGCATTGTTAAGATGTATAGCAATTCAGTAAGTGCGATTCTTAGATGATGACACGTTTGTTGAGCACAGACGGAGAGTGCATTCTTTACTGTCTTTTTCTACTATAGAGAACAATTGCGGAACACAAATTTTTTTATAAAAAGCCCGAAATTTTGACATGGATTATCACACGACTAAACAGCTGTTTATCACTATTTATCATGAGTAACATAGCACAACTGAAAATGGCAACTCGCAGGACAATTGGGCCGCAGACCAACGGGGATGCAAAATCGCAGACCATCTGGGCCGTAGAACAACTAAGAATGCAAAATTTGAAATCGTAGCCATCTGGGCAATCTTGCGGAATGTTAAACCCTAGTTTACTGAACTCGTATGATTCGGTAAAGTGTTTCCGTACAATTCCTTGTCACGCGAACTCCTCTGCAATGGCTAGAACTAGGACGACCAAGTTTGAGAGAGAACATAATGTAGCATATCTAGATGGTCCAGCTCAATCTTTTAGAAATTCACTGGCATTTCATATGCATAAATGGACATCGAAGATTTTGGCAGTTATTTAAGTATTTAAGTATTTAAGGCACATGTTATGATATCAGGATAGTCTTCATTGGTTACTCAACTGTCCACAATGAGAGCGATTATAGCATGTGACTGCCTTTTACTGCAGCTTTTCAGTTTTCTTTATTTATATATATTGTTTTTATTAACACTTGGCAAGACGAAGTCTTACGAAGAGTTATATGCTTTGGTATTAAGGCACCCGTGAGATTTTCATCGTTTTTTTTTCTTTACAGTCGCCCGTGATTTTGCCCGTCATTTTGTCATCACAGCTCGTCAGAAACTACAGGTCAGATTGACACTAAACTTCGGAATAATGTAGAACTTGATTTAAACGAGTTCTATCAATATTTTTCTCATTATTAAGCTTGTTTTCAAGGTCAAATTAATACGCAAAGAGAGATTTTTTACAGTCGCCCGTCATTTTGTCATCGCAACTCGTCAAAAACTACTGGTCCGATTGAAACCAAACTTTGAAATTATATAGAACTTGATCTAAATGAGTTCTATCAATATTTGTTTCATTATTGCGTCTGTTTTCAAGGTCAAATTAATATGCAAAGACAGGGTATTTTCGCTGCCTTTACTGCCTGCAGAGTGTACGCTCAGCACAAAGCAAAAGCTTGCTGTGTGCTGTTGCGGTTCATCAGGCCTCTTGCTGTAAGCACTGTGGACTGTGCAAAAAATGAACTGTTCATTTACCAAGTGTTCATTTCGCTAATAGTTTGCGTTCTCGTTTTAATGTTTTTAGTTTATGCTGTTTGACGAAGAAATTTGAAATTCGGTCACAGATAGAGGATTATGGACCCCCAAGTGTCATTTTCGCTACTCAGTATCCTGAATCTTAACAAAATTAAAAGTTCAGTTAGCTCAGAGGTCTTTGAATAAGCTTTTTAATTTCAGCAGGAAGGAAAGAACCAGTTCAGAAGTGCTACATAATAACTTTAGCAACAAGTTAAAATGATGTGACAGGGATTATGAAAGATGTATTTAAACAAAAACATAACAAACAAAAAGCAATTTAGTGAAGCAAATATACTGACGAGGCGTACCTTCAAAATACGGTAAGGGCTTTCGCTAATTAGGCACACTTCCCCTGCAAACGATTCCGTACTCATATCCTTGTTTCTGTCCTCAATATGACTTATCCCTCTGTGCCCTTTGGTAGTATCACTCTCTTGCAGTGACGTCACATCTTTTGAAGCACTGTCTAATAAGGTGTATATTTCAGGAGAAGTGGGCACATTTAGCGATTCGCATTTAGCGGTTCCTCTCGCACCGTTCCGCGCGAATTTAGCTTTTCTCCTTGAACCCACCTGGCTAATTGCTTTAGCAAAACGATTAGCCATGTTTCTGCGCTTGTATATTCATTGATGACGCTCATTCAATTTATTGCAGTTTATTTTGACACATGCTGGCTGTCCATGTTTGGTGAGCGCTCAGTGAACGACAATGAGGTGTCCTATTGATATCAAATGGTAATAATGAGTAAAATCCATTAAATAATAATAGCTGCCAAGGTTTGTTGCTCTTGGCTGCTTCTTGCTTTTATGGAACTGTCACAGTAGCAGTTAGTCATGACATCACAAACCATGTTTGTTGCACCAAGGTGAGTTTAAATTGAAACGTAAACAGAAGTTCATAAAGAACAGTGTGACACACCTTTGGTAGCATTAACAGCCGGTGTAACAGGGCTATCTAACCCCCCTCCCCCTCCCCTGTACAGCTCCCCCGGGGAAGCTATATTAGGCTATCTTCCCCCTCCATTGTATTTGCCCCCTCCCCACACCACTAATTTTTGGGTGTATTTTAGTTTCGCAGACCAGAATCATGTCTGGATTTCAAGCGTTGCGAAAAAAAAGCGATCGGGAACATTTCTCACATTAATTTGCTCAATTTTCAAATGGTGTGTCATCACTTATGGTCACAGCAGACGCAGAATGCACACGATATCTAAACCGATTAACAGATATCCCTGATCAAAGAAATCAGTGATTACAGAGAGATATCTTCAAATGTTGAATAAATAAAAGATGGCGTCTCTTCCGCAGACATACATTCTTAAAAGAAATGAGTTATCTTTGGATTCTCTACTACAAGTCATCGTAATTTCGTGCCTTGTCTTCAAAGAAGTACCAGTCTGCAAAGAAGTACCAATTACAACGCCCAAAATTAACCACGAATCTTTTTATCACGACTGGAGAAACCGTTGAGAAACCCTCGCCATCCTAATTATTTCATGTCATGGCATTTTGACGTCACTTCCCTGGTGTCTTTCAATTGTTTTAGAACTGATTTTCTATTGCAAACTATTGCAAAACATAGTTTTAGAGTATGTTGCATATTGCGCAAGATCACCTTGGCACACAGCTTATTAACTTTTCACTTTGGAGTGCGAACAAACATTCTATCCGTTCTCGCCAGCTGCTGAAGCTTTATAAGGCGACGCCATGAGACATAAACATGACATAAACATGTCTAACGTCAGATGTTAGCTTTCTTTAAACACACTGTCTAATATGTGGCCGAGACTGCCTAAAATGGGTATAAATAAAGAGGTGGCTGATTTAATAAAGAAATAGTGGGCTGATTTTGCTATCAGGTCAGATATTTATTTCGCCCGTTTTCATTCGATGTATATATCCAGATATCCCTGATTTATTTAAAGACAGCTTAATCAGATATATATGTATTACACTGTTTATTCAATAACATATATATCTAATTCATTTAGAGATATTTCTAATTCTCCCACATTTACAAATGTTCCTAATTCTATATTCGATATCACTACATAAATTTACATATATTTTTATATATATGTTATATATATATATATATATTCCTTAATGATTAAGTGATAAGTGATATCGTTAATTAAACTGGTGATGTTCGAAAGCAATCTCATACAATTCAAAATATAGCGAAGATATCTGTAATCTAATTCGAGTTATATTTAAAAAGACATCGTAAGGCGTCCTTAAATATGGAATAAATTGGGGAAAACAATGACATAACATTTCGAAAACTGTACTTTGGTTTTACACCAGATAACATAGCTTATCTCTTTACACTATGCAGCACCCTTCTCTGAAGATATATTGCAAGTATAAGCAAATATCTTCCCAAAGATAACACATTTAAGGTACGAGTAAAGTTATACACTCCATCACTATCAGCAAACAGGAAACTCGTGCAATGTCTTTCCCGGACAGGGAGGGAGGGAGGGAGGGAGGAAGAGAGGGAGGGGAAACAGGCAGGCAGGCAGGCAGGAAGGCAGGCAGGCGACAGGCAGGGAGGGAGGCAGGGAGGGAGGGAGGCAGGCAGGGGATTAGAGAAAGAGAACGAAGTTTTAAACGAAACTGGCACTCGGCTAGGGCATCGTGCGGACCCAAAATTATCCCCCTCCTCTTCTCTGCGCTCTTAGATATGCATGGTAACACAGGCTACGAAGTGACACCACTCCCTCCCCCCGTTCTCTGTCTCTGTCTCTGTCTCTGTCTCTGTCTCTCTCTCTCTCTCTCTCTCTCTCTCTCTCTCTCTCTCTCTCTCTCTCTCTCTCTCAGTATATGGTTGCCACATGGTAAATGATGTCGCTCATTGTATTGTTACCAGACGGTTAACAAGTTTAGCACAAAACAGCAAAATTTATTATATATTAAAAATGTTTGTACTTTATTTCGTCGGTCTGACCAGTGTTTTTGTTTCTAAACTTCAATCCAGTTTGATAGTGTCCAAACATTCCCAAACAAACATTAAAGTTGTGTATTACTGGGTTTATTATATATATCCTTTGATTGCATATGATATCAATTTGCTTTTATTAAATAAACCATGACTGTGCATTCTCTACGAAACACTTTACAGATATATGTGTGTTAAGTATCTGCAGTGTTTGCCAGTACATTCCCTTGCTGGCACTGTAAGCATGACTTTGGGGATTTTTCAATTATAATGATTTCATATTTACCCAACCACAGTTAAACCTACGCATAACGAACACCTTCGGCCCCGGGTTGATTTTATTGATTAATATTTATCGGTGGGGGAAAGGAGAGATGGGCAAGAGCTCATCTTATTGTTCCTCAACATCGCAGTGAATATTGCTTCGGTAGAGTTCTTCTATCAGTGGTGGACGGCGCACACCCTCTTTTGTCTTATATGCTATGACCAAAATGCGGCGCCTTAGGCGCTGCAAATTTTTTCGCCCCCTTCCAACTTCCGGTCTTCCAAAACCATCGATCTTGTTGCTGGAAATTGTCGAAGGGAGGATCAATAATGGGGTTGTTTTACACACTCAAGAAGGCGGCTGAGACAGTATAGTGGTTTCCTTATTTATTTATACTATTTGTCACAGTAGTTGGCCTCAACGCTACAACAAATACTCAAGCTCGGCCGAGTTTTAACCAATGGAAAACGTGATAAAGCGATTTCTTGAAAAATAAATAAATAAAAAGAAAAGTTTTAGGCTTGGCCTCGCAGTCATGAATCCATACTAGTGCATACGTGAATAAACACTTTGATCTTATAACTGAATGTTTATAATTAAATTCATTAAATCAAATTATGTAATTAATTGTGACCTAGTTTTTGTTTCCGCCGTAGCCCCAACGTCCATGCATCGCTGTGACCGTACCGTGTTTTGAACGTCGATTTTCTGTCAACTTTGTCAAAAGTCAAATCAAAGCAAATAGAAAGTATAAGGGTATTTAGTTTTCAGCTTTAAACCACATGCCTGAAAGGAAAATATGTTTTCCTAATGCAAGTTAAATACATTTTTAAAAGGAATGTTCATAACAGGCTCATCTTTTTTTGAGGGCAAAAAGTAATAGAGAGACCAGGTCAGTTGACAGTATGTAGACCAGTGTCTTCAAGCAATGGATGAATAAAAACAAGAAAGCTCCATGGGAAATAAGTAATAGTAGCCACCACGAGGCTTTCGCAAAGGCAGACCTATACTTCTTCCTGACATCACAGCACAGAGGTTCTTTGCATTATTGTGATCGCTAAGTTTTTTATTAGCTCGAAACAATTTTAACCAATTTGAAAGCTCTTAAGTGTTTACAAGCCTCACGAGTACCTGCACTAAAGGCTCGTAACGTACGATGGAAAGCGAAACAACTACATTTGTATATGTGGACGATCACAGCACCCAAATAAGGTCATTCAAAGAGCAACAACTTTAAAATAAATTCTATTGATAAAATGGGATAGGATTTATTTATTATTGGGTATTTGTGTCTAAATTTTTTTACGTATTTATTGCTTTAGTCACTTTGTTACTTTTTTTTGGTCTGTCTAACTGAATGAAATATGACGAATTTGATTTGTTTTTAATTAATAGGTTGTTGTATCCCAGCAAACATTAAGACGTCAGAATGACGTCAGGTCGACGTCGTGACCCGACGTTTCCGACGTCGGACTGACGTGCCGGTTTTGGTTGTATATGAAATGGAACCGACGTCGGGTTTTCAACGTCAGGTTCCGACCTAAATCCGACGTCGGAATTAAGTCGGTTTTAGGTTGTATATGAAATTGGAACCGACGTCGGATTCCAACCTGAAACTGACTCGAGTTATATAATTAAAAGATAATTAATTATTCAACTGCTGTTGTGAAATGCATACGAAAGCATTTTCCATGTAAATTTTTACAATCTAGGAAGAAAAATACCGACGCGCTATCAAAATTCTAAAATTTTCATGCAAAAATTACGTTTTTTCTTCCTCTTTTTCAAAATGACTTCCATTTCCGGTGAGCGATAATAATGTTCATCGCGTATTGGTCGTTTTTGCAACGTCGGAATGACGTCAGAAAACCGACGTCGCCTCGACGTCGGAATAAAGTCGGGTTTTAGGGTAATAGGTCAGAATATGGTTGTGAAGTCGTCGCGACCAAAATACAACCTTTTTTCAACCAAAAAAGACGTCGGTTGTTTGCTGGGATCCATTAATGGAACGAAGACTACTTTGTAGTATTTGCAAGTATGTATAGTATTTGTGAATATATCTGCTATTACGTGGTAAAATCTTCAAATCAATCATTCATTTACGAAGTTGTTTACTACATATATAGTTCAGTATGTTTTCTGTTTTGTTGCAGAAAGAGAGCACACGCATGGTTACAAAGACATTTGTAATGTTTTCATTTTGCTTTGGCTAGTATATTTGTGGTGTATAAGTATGTTTTATAACTTATTTATCACCATTTTGATGACGTCATTGTATAAATAATGTAAAGGCGATTTTTTGCTCGAAAATGTTCATCAAAATCAATTGCGTCCGAATGTCATGTTATGTCCTGTCTGCTGTCCGTTGTTTTATATTTTTTATTTATTTGAGAAAGACATCGTGCTCAACATCGCATCAGGCTATGGATCAGGAATCTTTGCCAGATGTATATGGCAATATATTAACCAAATGTAGACCACATGGTTTTCCATTGCAAAACATATCATTGTTAGAGATATTCAGTCAATTAAAGATTTACTTTCTACTTTTAATATGATTTTAAAATGTCATTAGAATTTCCACTTTTCAATATCACTGACTCATTTGTGTAAACAGCCATTTAAAATGATTTTGAGAATGTGAAATTTGTTGTAAAAATGGCGGATACAATAGCATCGAACGGCATATGACATAACTGCGGTTTGAACACAGCTGGCTCACACGTAATCTGTCCCAAGAAGGGTTTATCTATCGAGTAGATAAGCCAGAGCAGCCCTAATTTTATTGACCAAAAAGTGTATTTAAGCCATATTGGGGGATCTAAAACATTACCCACAATCATAAATTTAAACTAATTCTCGCAGATACTAATTCCGACCACACATTCAAGGTTATTCTACCCTTTTGGCCTACAAGACGATATGTAAGAGGTACCTCGATGACCTTGACCTCTTCGGTCATGGTCAAGCTGAAAAATCGGAAGGTGACCATTATCTCAAAAAAAGGTTAGAGATAGAGCGATTTTTGAGCTTATTTTTTTACCTTTTGGGCCTAAAAGACGATATGTAAGAGGTATATCGGTGATCTTGGCCTCCTTGGTCATAATCAAGGTGAAAAATCGGAAGTTGACCCGGTCCATTATCTCGAAAACGGTTAGGGTAGAGCGATTTTGAGCTTATTTGGGACGTTTTGCACCTAAAAGACGATCTGCAAGACGTACCTCAGTGACCTTGACCTCGTAGTGTTCATGCTCAATTTTAAATTTTTAAAGTTCACAATCCTATTATTTTTTTTTTGTCTCCCCAAGTGTAATTTTTGCCACTCGGTCGCGAAAACGGTCTAGTTATCGTTGGGTTAAATGGCTTGATTCAATGTCGCACGGTTAAACGTCGTTAGGCTAAATGACACTCTACTAATATTGTGAAACAATTTCCATTGGATCAAGTCAGCGCATTTTTCGGTTCCGTCAAGTAACATTTTCACTTAATTATTGTAAAAGAAAAACACTTTTTTTCTGATTGTTCTATTTTATTTTATTTCTATAGTATTTTAGTACTATTCGTTTTATGTAAGTATCTCGACCACTGACAAATTGCATTTAGTTGTGCACTTTTTTCTACTAATTGACGGTTTATATATGCTTGCGTTCCGCGTTGATATCATCTGACAAAATTAAATTATGGGTCTAGGACAATACCCCCCCCCACAAAACCCTCAGACCATACCCACCCCCCTAGGACCATACCCCCTCCCCGTGCCAATATACCTCCTACCATCATTTTTCCCAATTTTTATTTTAAAGATTTTCATTAACGAACAATAAACTAATACAGTTCTGTGATGTGTAGCTAAAAGCTAAGCCATTTCGCTATGATGTAGTTGAAAGGAGGTATAATTGCAGTTCCACAGCGCTTACAACTCATCTCGTGTGATCCATTGATAAAAGCTATTGTACATAAAAAAATACCTTATGATCTAGTTAAAATTTTATAAATGCAATTTAATGCATACGTTCCATAATTGCAATTATCAATTCGCGCCCCAAGTGATTGCAATCAACTGCTGCCCAACGGAGTTTTGTTGTATTTTTGCTAAGCCTGTCCGGAGTCGCAAAATTTATTGGTTGACCTATCCGGAGTCAAAAATTAGGAACATTGTTGGTGACTTGGCAAACTGCAACTGGACTACCTTCGTGGAATAGCGCACAGTATTCAGTTTTGAAAGATGTGAACTATGAACTAGCAGGTTTGACTGTGAATGAGACTCGATATATCGATGTAAAGATTAAACATAGTGTTGGAGAGAAATAAAACATGTCGCAGTACTTTCATTTTCTTGTAACGTTGAAAATTGGAAAAAAAATGATGGGGGGGGGGTATTGGCACGGGGGTATGGTCCTAGGGGGTATGGTCTGGAGGGTATTGTCGGGGGTATATCATCCTGGGGGTATTTTCTGGGGGATTTGGTCCGGAACCTCCCAATATGACTCGTTCGTATTAACCGAAACGAACACGAATGCAACAGCTAAGTGCGTTGAAATCAAGTGATATAAACACGACGTAATCAGTAAACGCATTGCAATAAATGGTGTTTCGAGAAGAATCGTCTTGTTTTATATGCTTTACACAAACAAATAAAAAGATAATAGGATAGAAACATTAAAAGATAATAGTAATCCTTCAAGTAAATTGGGGTTTTTGTAGCATAAAAATCAATTTTTTATCGGAATCATGAAAGTTGAATTTTCCTGGTCCATTCTAAAATGGGCCCGGCCCAAGTAGGATTTTTTTTGTAAGTTAAGAACTATTTCATCGTATCTTTTAAGGATTTTGTGTGACGAATGTGACGTCCCCACTCCACACTCCAAATAACGCGTGAAACACCTGATTGACGAATTCGCGACCC
Source organism: Protula sp. h YS-2021 (assembly GCA_949752745.1). Lineage (NCBI taxonomy): Eukaryota > Metazoa > Annelida > Polychaeta > Sabellida > Serpulidae > Protula > Protula sp. h YS-2021. Next base: position 68,358,677 of record OX457026.1, read on the forward strand.
TTGTCGGAGTGAAAGATTCTTGCTGGGCCTATATTCTATTATTTCTGCCACCTCGTCAGCGCTTTTTCTCCTCAGCGGAAAAAGGATATGGAACTTCGAGACATGATAAACAAAATGACCGATGCAGTGATACGGGCCATCGGGCATGTGTCGCATGTCAGTCAGGTCAACCTGAACACGTTCAAGAAAGTTCTCGGTGATGATAGGTTTCAGCGGCGGACGCGTTGTCTACGGCAAGGTCAGTTGGCATTTCGGGCACTGCTTGCAGAACAGTTAGATCAAGCTCCTTGTTATTCCAAAATATTGTCCATATACCTGTGAAAATATGAAAAATAGTAAAATTTATGTATAGGAACAAATTACTTGTAAAATTCCTACTTGTACCATGCTCATTCCGGAATGGCCCATATAGGAATGAAAACATATATGGCCAGGTTAAACTACTTTCATTAAATAATTATTATTTTTAAGTTTTACCCATGTATACTGTCGATTAAAATACATTTATTTATCAATATATTTACTTACGGAGTGGGCACATTTCCTGTATCCGGCGTGGTCTGTTTTGTTCATGGACCGCAAGCAGTGTGTCGGAAATTCTGCTAGCTTGAACCACTCGGAGAAATGTCTGACCATCACCACTGTTTGGGATTCGGTACAACGATAGTTCTGACAATGCCAAGAGACGGAATATCCATAACAGCAAATCCTTTGCTTTTCACCCAATGTTTGAATTTTGGGCTCACTTTCCCATCTGGATTTTGCAAATGACGCCATATTTTGTGATACCGTTCATCGGAAATAACCGATGAGTTTTTCTTTTGCAGCAATTCGCGAACATATTTGTTGAAAGATCCCTTGATTTCATCCATTGCAACAATGTGGTTTCTTGTCAAGGTTTTTTTTCACTAATTATATACAACCTCCCCGGAGCCGGGATTTGTTCCAGAGCAGAAAAATTATTCCAAATTTATGCCGTGTTAATAATTAATTTAGAAGATCTTATACCAGGGTAGGTTATATTTTCTTAAAATGAATTGCTATTAGATATTTTCACAATGAGATAAAAGCTCACAGAAGCAACATGAAAGTTCTCTTAATAAACTGCAATTAACGACAGGAATGATGGAGCACAAGCTTTTTGACCAGATTTATTATCCAGTTATAATTGCAATTTTAAGTGATCATAAAACAGAATCAAATTGTAAAACTGAGAGTCATCAATATAATAAAACAACACACAAAGTCCTTAAAAGATACGATGAAATAGTTCTTGACTTACAAAAATGGCCAGAGATTCTAGAATGGGCCAGGAAAATTCAACTTTCATGATTCTTATATGGGCTACCCGTTATAGAATGGGCTGCATTCCTATATGGACCCTAACAGACAAACAATTCTTTTTTGTCTGTAGATTATAGATTCTGTGGACGATACAGATTATCCTACAAATGTCATAAAACAACGGGGTTAGTGCTTCTGAGTGACTATTTAAAAAATAGGTATCCAGACACCTCGTAACCGGACATCTCGTAACCGACATCTCGTAACCGGACATCTCGTAACTGGACACCTCGTAACTTTTGGAGAAATGGGACATCTCGTAACCAGAAAATTTCAATTACTTTTTTTTATATTTTTGTTATATATTTAACTTTATTGTAAGTACCACTTTTCATGAGTATATCAGACCGGATATTTTTTGTTTAATTTTGAGCATGATTTACATTTGGGTTATCACCAGTTAAACAACAGATCTGTTGAGATAAAAGACAACCAAATGAATCCACACCATTTGCAAATCACGTCAAGATTAGGAGAATTAACTCAGATTAAAATTTAACAACAGATTAGGATAAGAAAATCTATAGATGTAGTAAGATGAAAGATTGTGAGCTGAATCCACATCATCGCCAAATTGCGGCAAGTAAGGATTAGGATCAACCCTTCGGATTAAGATTTAAATTGACTGACTGATCTATTCTATTTATAGCACATGCTGGACAATTGGAAATAAATGATCTCAAGCAATCTAAGTTAATTTCACTTGATTAGGTTGTACAAGCTTTGGTAAATAAAGTGAATATTGTGAAAAAGATTGTGTTCTTTTAAATGTAGAAATAACCAGTTTCTCAGCTGTAAGACTTCATGCTTTTTTTGTTGGTTACGAGATGTCCCATTTTTCCAAAAAGTTACGAAATGTCCGGTAACGAGATTTCCGGTAACGAGATGTCGCGGATTAAAAAAATAACCAATAATAATGTAAACGATCTCTCAAACGCGGCCTTCTAATGTTGCGATCTTGATAAGTTTTGGTCACCCTTTCCCTTCCTGACCCATCATCGACTGATCCATTTTCACGTTGGGGATTGGCTAAATACGTTTTCACGGTTCAGCTCCAACCAGTCCGATGCAATATTTCTTTGTAATTAATGTTCGCGTCGATCATACCCAACGCGCGCAAACGTTCATCGCCTGCTAGATGCGTCATAGTGCCTTTTACAGACAATCTGACTTTTGAGCAATGCTTAGTTTAAAATCTATGCATATTTTATACAGGTAAATTTTAATGATTGACGGTATAGAAATAATGTGAAAGGTTAACAATGACTCTGATTTTAGTAGAAAACAGTAAATGTTGACATGCTAAAGTTGCAATCTAGATAGAAACACATCTATTTAAACCTGGGTATAAACACAGATGTTACAAGAGTCAAAGGTTATAAATATGATCAAACACAAGTACATACCTTTAATATCCGGTATGGACTGTCTTCAATTGAACAAATATTCCCTGCAAAGGATTCGGCTGTGGGTGAGTCTTTGTTTCCTGAAACTGTTTTTACTCTCTGAAGTTTCATGCTGGACTTAATATTTTCAACCGGCATCAAAACATTGGTTTCCTTAATTGCATGTTATTTAGATCCTGTTAATACGCGTTGTATCCCTTGGTAGGTGTTTTATCCCGCGAGTAGGTGTTTTATTCCTCCCTCCCAAGTACGCACTATATCCCCTGAATACGCGTTATATCCCCCCGAATACGTGTTGTATCCCTTAGTACGTGTTTTATCCCACTAGTAGGTACTGTATGCCCGATTACGTCCTATATCCCGTGAATACGTGTCACATCCCCTGAGTACATGTCATATCCCCCGGAGTACATGTTCTGTCCCCTGAGTCTATGGTATATTCCTAGAAGCACCTATTACCGTTTTTAAAAATTATGTTTTGTATGCCTGTCCCTCTGCTACACAGTTTCGTGTATATTTCTTGTAAATTACTGAATTGAAGTTTTCTCTACAAAACTGCTATATAAGCAATTCTGTTGACTAGTAATATGAGATGTTTGTAAACTGTTTACTCCAATGGGCCACAACCAAAGGACATATCAAACAGGTTTTAAATCGCCACATACTGAGAATATTCATATAAAACAAAGGACTTACGTAATAACACGCTTTTATGTGAACTAGCAAAACAACCGAGCTTTGAACCCCCATCAGCCATAATATGTCAGGGCAGATACTTCAAATGGAACCAAGCCTCGCAATTGAAATCCTATTAACACCCACTCGTTCCATGAGGTTTTTTTTTGTCACAAAAACTGATGGCTTTCTATTTGCAGAAATCGCTCATTTATGAAAAATGTTCAGATACGCAAAAAAAAAAAAACAACAAAAAAATGCGTGGATATCAATGACGATGAAACAACAGATCTGCACCCGTATTTGCTATAAATGCACAAAGGTGGTCCAAACACCAAGCTTGTTTGTGGCAGTTTTATTGCTATTCTATGACAATAAATACCCTCACGCGATTAATAAATTCATACTTTGCTGTTATAGAAAATCATTCCGTAGGGCTTTTATAAAGATAAATAGAGAACATTTTTACCGTGCTGTGCAGCACTGCCGCATTTATCGTTTGTATTTGGTCTTCTCCGAAACTCTTCAGTACCTTTAACCTACGATTTCATCGAACTGAGTGGGTAGACAGAGTATGACAGAGCCTGAGGTTTTCATGTTAAATTGTGAAACTGCGTATGTTAGGATTCAACTGTTATATTTTAGAGTTTCACATTAGCTTTGTCAAATCTCTATTTTTTTGCGAAATAATCAGCCCATAATCATACTATAACACTGAGTATCAACTACAATAAAATTAAAATCAAATTGCTGTCAGTTCCCCGTTATTCTTGACCGCTTCACCAACCATCCCTGCCCCACTCAGTTCCCTGATGATCAACCCCCTCACCAACCAACCCTGCCCCACTCAGTTCCCTGATGGTCAACCCCCTCACCAACCACCCCTGCCCCACTCAGTTCCCTGATGGTCAACCCCCTCACCAACCACCCCTGTCCCACTCAGTTCCCTGGTTAACCCCCTCACCAACCATCCCTGCCCCACTCAGTTCCCTGGCTGTTAACCCCCTCACCAACCACCCCTGCCCCACTCAGTTCCCTGATGGTCAACCCCCTCACCAACCACCCCTGTCCCACTCAGTTCCCTGGTTAACCCCCTCACCAACCATCCCTGCCCCACTCAGTTCCCTGGCTGTTAACCCCCTCACCAACCACCCCTGCCCCACTCAGTTCCCTGATGGTCAACCCCCTCACCAACCACCCCTGTCCCACTCAGTTCCCTGGTTAACCCCCTCACCAACCATCCCTGCCCCACCCAGTTCCCTGGCTGTTAACCCCCTCACCAACCATCCCTGTCTCTCTCAGTTCCCTGATGGTTTACCCTTCACCAACCGACGTACCCCATTCTAACTCCATCAACAACCGCTGAAGTTTCTCATGCTATCTACTTGTTTACCCTTAAATGTATGACAGCTTGGCAAATTCAAAGTTAAAAGGATTTGAGTCATTATTTCACTCAAGATACAGCACGTCTTTTATACGATCTGTCCGACAACTTTCTTTTCTTCTCGGTAGAGTTTCCCCAACAGCTATTCACCAAAACAATAACATTCCTAAATACAGCTGTATATGTCAGCCTTTGGGACAGTCACCCGATACATTTATGGCTCTTCTAAGTAGAAGTAGCATCTAAAAATAAGTTTAAAGATCAAACAGATATGGACTAGTCCATCCTTGCCCTCTCGCCCTTTCCCCCCGTCCTCCGCCCTTAGTGATAAGAAAAACCAAACAAACAACACCGGTGCATGTTCAAATAATTTATTTCATTCAAATACACTGTTTCCAACTCAGAAAAACGGTCCATGCACGAATTACAAATTGGTCAGAACCTCAGCGAACCACTCTCAATTCCGCTGTTGACAATCTTAAAATCTTAACTATTGATTATATTTTTCTTTTCAGTAATTCGTTATAATACATTTGTGGAAAGAATAAAATTCCAGAAAGCGAAACAAAAGCCTAAAACTTAAAAAAAAAAAAACAAGAGAACTAACAGTCGTAAACAAACGTAATATTACTCAAAAATAACTTTCCACTTCACAATATGTTAAAAATGAGTATCAACTGTAATAATAAATCTTGTTGATCCAAGTATATCGTCTGGCACGCATTCGATGAATCGGGTCTTTGACCACTTGGCACATCCCTAAATGGAAACAGTCGTACACAGCTGTGCCGTTTTATAAATTGTATTTGATTATTGAGTTACTTTTTATCGCAAACAGTTCGCGCGCGTAGGTTAATATACAACAGGTATTCATGTGAAAGCCCAGGGAGTCAATCCGTTCAAAAATAAATCACCACAGTCATATGAACGCACAGTGTATTAAAATATTCACGAACTCTAGCACCAAGTTTGACTCACACAAACAGCAACGACCGCCCCCGCCTCCCCCCCCCCCCCCACCCCCCGGGGCGACGTTCTACTACAGTTGCATGCTACAGGCATAGTCGTTATCGGCGCTGGAGGCTAGCTCGCCTAGTTTGATCTGCCTGTCGAGCTTGCGCCGGCATTTGGGGCACTGCACGAGTGGGGTCTTGCACGCCTTGTGGTACACCGCCTCGCAGCTGTCGCACTGAAGCACAGCAAGCAAACAGCAAACTCATGGAAAATGTTGTTTTCCTCGATTTGATCATTATCATTGCTTCTACTATTACTAATATTTTCTGATTCTTATTTTTTAATTGTTATTATAACGCAATACATTTATAGAATAGAGAAGCACGAAAAATAAATTTCCTAGAAAATAATTTTTAATGTGAACAGCATTCGCTTACAAGTAATTTATTTTAGTTTTTGAGAAATGGATAACTTACAACAAAGCTTGCAAGACGTCTTCAAAATTCTTTTCTTTTTTTACTTATTATGTAATTGATCAACTGATGCAATGGCAATTAGAAGGCAAATTTCAGTTGATTACCCGGTAAGTGGAGTCCATTTCGAAGGGGTAGATGACCTTGGGGTTATCACAGATTTCACAGATGAAGCCCTTGCCGCTACACAAGCCGCAGTCATACACGTGCCGGCTGGCGAACTTGATGAGCTTGCGGAGACACGCTGCCAGCTGGCCCGACGGTATCTGCAGCAGGTCCTGCCAAAAAACCAACAAATACACTCCAACTTGCATAACCGGAAGTATGCTATCTCTTACAATTATATACTTTTCATCGACACCCTGTAATCTCACTTCGGATGATTTCCAACGAATCATATCTATTTATCGAATAAGCACTGTGCAACATATATTATGAATGTTTTTTTTTCAGTCTTTCTATTGTGAACAAGAGTTACCATAGATGAAGTTTCTAAAAAAAAAGAGTATTTAAGTACAAATTGAAGGTAGACGAAGTAGTACTTACGAGTAAGGCGTAGAGATGGATATCGTCGTAGAGGTACTCTTTAGGCATCACTTGCTGTCGGAATTCATCCGCCACGGACTGTTTACACGTGAATAAGTACGCCTTCAAGAACCGAAGCTGTGTTCTCAACAACTGTACAGAAACAACACAACAACATAGAGTATGTCAGAGAGAAAAAAGCTCGTTTTTGAAGGTTAAAAATTAAGAAATGAAAAACCACATCGCTACTTTGCTACGCATTTAACATGTGTTTCTTGTTGAGTAATAAAGCAAACACCAGACTTTAATTGGTTCAACGCAAGAAAGCGAATAGTTTTCGTCTCACTCCCGAACTTGACTTACAGAGAGGTACCACGGACTACTTTAGAAGATTGTTTCACACAGTTAGAATGTCTACACGGAAATAAGCGCCGAAATAATCAAAATATCTCCGCTCACGTGATGTGTAGAAATTTCTACTCGCGTGATCTGCGGAAATCACTGTTCACGTGACCGGCGGATATCTCCGCCCACGTGACCGCCAGAGATCTCCGCCCACGTGACAAGCAGAAATATCCGCTCACGAGGCTAGCAGAAAACACCATTCACGCGACCGGCACATGCACATTTCCACCCTCACCTTCACTTCTTGCACGTCCTTGACATGGTCGTACAGTCGAGGATTTACTGCGTTAACATTGACTAGAGGCGTGTCTTCAAACTGCTTCAGCAGTACTAGATTTGATTGACTCACTGCAACGACAACATCAACCAATCACCATTAAGTAACACATCTTGATTTATCAAAAGATACTTTTACGAAATGGAAAAGTATTATATATCTTGTGATTTAAAACGACACTAATATTAAATATATGTCGAATTCTGCATAGGTTTTTATTAATGAAAGGCACTAGTTCTAAAACCATTGTGAGTCTGGTTAAAAAATTATCAGTTAGTCAGCTGACGCAAAGAATGTTAATATTGTTTTTGACGTACCGGGATACTTTTGAAAGTCCCAGTTATGAAGGATTTTTGCAGGTATATAATACTCGTTGTTTTCATGGCACTCGTAACAATAGTAGCCGCCATCGTACGCACACACTCGCGGGTTACAGAAAACTGAAACATTAAGTAAACTTATAAACTGAAAAACTATGTGCAGTGAAAAAAGCTTTCTTGATATTTATGCATAAGTCGAGTAATAGTTAATAAAATAATGTCACAGATTTAAATAACGACAGATTTTCTCTTTATTTCGGCAAATTCCACGAACAAAGATGTTCAGTCAATCCAGTGCCGGGAAATCTGCAGGTAATTTTCGGGTATTTATCAATACATTTCAAAGTCATGTTTAAATCACAACCTGTTTAACTCTTTGCTATAACCATTTTCACAAAAAAAAACACAACACTTCTATATTTGTCTGCGAAATGATTGCCAAAGGATTAGAACTAGAGTGACTTACACAAACCAACGGGACGCTTACACCCCTTACACTGGAAATTGTGGAAATCAAGCCCCTTCTCGTGCTGGATTTCCGTCATTAACTCTTTGAACGCATGTAGTCTCTGAAAACAATTGACAATTCCTTAAATTTAATTATTTCTACATGTTTCCCTCAAGGAAAAATATTATTATTACGGTCAAAAAAGGAGACACCTTTAAAAACAAACAGCCATGTGGATTTTTGTCGAGTTTCTCAACCAACTTTTACTGAACATATACCAGAAGAAGTGAAGAAATGCCACTCACCGCTTCCTCCATTTGCATGTCATGCTCGTCATCCGTTAAAATTTCAAAATCCTCGAAGCTCCCCGCGCCCTGAAAAATACAAGCATCTCACGCGTGAGACATCGAGATTCACGGACTTAAAAGAACATGTTCTCCTTCACGCTAAGTCAATGGCACAATTCTGTTTATGTGCATGTTACTTTTATAGTGTTCATTTTTTTCAGAGTTTCCCACTGAAAGTGAAACTTGTCAACGGGCTACTCAAGAGTATGACTTTGCACGGCACAGGAACCTGCACGGAAACTTTACTTGGCCTTATTGCTCAGTTACTGTTACTTGTCTCCTCGCAGGAACTTCAATTTTCTTTTGGACCACCTCCCCTCCCCCACCCTCTCCCTCCTCCTCTCTCCCCCGGTAAATGATGTCTAACGGGGATCAACCAATATGAACCAGATCTAGGGTGACTCGTGGGTGCTGTCACACCAGGGGCGCGGTCTGCTCTGATAGCCTGCTCTGGGGCTGCCCATGGCCGTCTCATGGGCTGCCCTGTGTCTCTGCGACGCCCCCACCCCTAAGGATCAGCCAATGTGAGCTAAACCTGTGCGTCACCTGGGTGCTGTCACGGCCTGGGCTCTCTGTTTGCTCGCTCTGGCTGCCCATGGTCCTCTCATAGGCCGCCCTGCGTCTCTGCGCCGACGGCATGTAATTAGGCCTCATGCCACCTAGAAAACGGCACACCATTTCAGTTAGTTCGCTACATCAGAATATTGCGCATTTTAAGCCTGAAATACATAGAGCGGCTAGTGCACACCAACAACAGTGAACTCAAGCACAATAAACACTTTTATTAGCCAGCTGTAAACAAAAAACAAAACAGATGTTTTCAGAAACAGCTGTCCTCTCCAGAGAACTTTTTTTAAATGTAGGGCCACAAGACTCAGAGGGCGTTAATTTTGAATTCCATGACAGGTGATCGAAATTAATGCATTGGCTTGGCTAACGCAATTGGAATGAAAGTCAATACCCCGCGTACAATCCCGACCTCGGGACTGACTGAGTTAACCGTCACCCCTCTCTTCACGCCAGATTTTACAGAACATGTACTTAGAATAGCAACAGAAAATAATTACCGAGAAGCGTGGGGACATAGTCATCAGACTGGTGCCCATCTCGGTAAGTATCATACAGATTAGACTGGTCCTCAAACTCGGACGACCAGCCCTGCAGCAGGGTCTGTCCCAGGGAGTTGCCGCGGGGCGCGTCCATGCGGGGATGGTCAATGGCCGTCACGACGCTGACGTCAGCGCCGTCAAAGATTTGAATGTCGTCTGTCTAAACGGCGCATAAACGCCACGTACAATAGAGCACTTCCGCTCGCTCATATGAATGCTACCACGATAGCAAAAATAGAGAAATTTAGTAACTTCTGGGATTACTTCAAAAACATTTGATCGTTTCTCATTGTAGAATCTTTTTAAAATAACGCGAGCTACTAACTTTCGTTAATACTTCCTGGTCGAGTTCCAGACATTAATTCCTAAAACAAAAATATTATATCCATAATTCATGCAAAAGCAAGTGAGAAAATATTGCTTACGTCATTGTCACATGACTGACTCTCATCTCTGTCAGCTTCTCGAGCTTCTTCAACGCCATTGGCTGGAATTTGAAAGACAGAAACACACTGACCCTCTTCAGTGCATAATACAACTCAACTCAATAAGAAAAACCCCATCTCCCTTTACATACTGACTCAGCTTTGTTAAAAATTTCAATTAACACCATCAGCTCAGCGTCGAACTCAATTCTAATGTGACCTTTAATTTTGCATTAAAACTAGATATCTTTAGTATAAGGTTGTGGCGTTAAAAGGAAACAGACCTGTTGCCGTTATAATGGACAGCTCTGGGGGAGACATGGATTTTTGCCGCTGGCTCAGAAATCTTAAACTCGGTACGACCTTGCTCTGAACCGGAGCCTCTCCTTCCTGCAACTGATTTATCGCTATATTTGAATAAATGCTGTGAATTTCGCCTTCGTTTTTGTCCGTTTCTATGGCAACAGGCTGGGTACTATTGACATCGCATTGTTTTGACTCAGTTGCTATGGTATCAGTAGAATGGGTTTGACTAGCGTCTCCTGGCAAGAGTGTTGAAGTGGAAGATTGTGTGTTGACGATCGTGACGTCACTCGAACACACAGCGGCTGAAATCGGAACTGGACTATCCGTACACCGAGGCGCAGGCTCTTCTTGCGCAGTGTCAATATCATTAAACAATGCTGTAGAGGTGCTTTCTTTTAGGTCATTCGGTAGGATACTGTTACACATTTCAACATCATCATTTTCGATTATAGCAGAGGCTGGAGGCATATTCTGCAAATTGTCCACATTTATAGGCTTCTCCACAGCTTCGTTCTGTATTTCCCGATGTCTTTTCTTTTTCACTTTTTTCTTCCTGGTCGGTTTTGTCCGCACCTTACTCCGCACCACTCCGGGCACTGCCAGTACAGAGTCATTCGAGGCGTACTCACCGCCTAGGCCGCTGTCTACGCCTGAGGCCAGGTACTCCTCACCCATCGCGCTCCGCCTCGGCGAGACGCACAGCTGCGGGAAGAGGCGCTGATCCGTGGAGTCGGGGTGCGACACCTGGCTTGTGGCCGTGCTCGTATCGCTGCCCGAGTGCTTGGCCTCGATCATCCGCCGGATGTGCTCCATCTCGCTGGGCGGGATGTGCGATGGGTCGTAGGGCGTGTTGGGAGGCGTGGACAGGGCCTGGGCAAGCGTCGAATCCGTGTAGCCGATGGCTGTCACCAGGCGTGTTTTAGAAGATGACCCATTGCCCTTGCGACCTGGTGCACCTACAGCGGCGACTCCTGGTGGAGACTGGTCAGGAAATACCTCCTCGGCTGCAACATCAAAAGCCATGAGCTTGAGTAAGTGCATCTCATGATTAATCGATTAATTGCATGTCGTTTTCAAACAAGTCAATGCACTTTCCTGATATAAATATTTCTTTATTTCAGTTTTTGCTGAATCAGATAACATTTCCGTATAAGTTCTACGTTAATAGGAATATCATTTAAACTGCACCACGATAGTGAAAAAGATAATAAAATGAGAATTTTTTACATCTTCTAAACTGACAGACCTCGATTTTTCTTATATCAAACAACACATTGTTTGTGTTCTACTTTTTATCCCGAAAAACTTGTAACAGGATATGTTAAATATAAGGTTTGAAGGAAACATCATTGGGCAGCAGCCTGAGTAAACCGTCTATGGAGGACACTGACCCACACCGACATGGGTCCACGAACGCACCTGTAGTAGGGCTAATAACGGGCTGCGGAGTAATCGCCTGCACGGTGAGCAGGCCAGCCAGCACCAGCGGCGTCGTCGTCCACATGTTCAGCACGCTCGAGTTGTAGGAGAGCTCGAAGCGGAACTCACATAATCCTGTCAAGCCCAGAGAGGTCGACAAACTGTTTTTATCATTACTATATTTCATCGTTTTCTATATTTTTTCCATTTATCGATCATTATTATTATTGTTGTTGTTGTATTTTATATTATATTATATTTATTATTATTATTACTGTATTTTATATTTTTATTATTATTATCATTATTATTACTACTTATTTTGATTATTTGTTTGTTTATTTATTTTGTTATATTTAGTTATTTATTTTGATTCTTTACTCCACTTTTGCCCACAGTGAAACGATCGACATAACAAAATGCTCCGGCTATCGCACTCAATCATAATTTATAACATAGCTTAAAACACAAAAAGTGGTTGGGTGGCACTCGCCTTGAATGTACGTTAACATGACCGAGGGCTGTTCCGAGTCTCTTAGATAAGCAGTTCGTCTGTAATAAGTGTGCAGTGTCCTGTTATCTCGGAGTATTGCTGTTAGATAGCTCTCCAGAAGGGAGTCGTTAAGTGCTAATCTAATCCACGCCTAAAACACAAGAATTGAAATTGTCACTGGACATAAAAATGCTCAAAGTACACGTGCACTTTTTCTCTTGAAACATAAATCTGAACAAATTCCTCGTTAAATAGCACTGTTAAATACTATAAACAATGCTTAAACTCTGTCAACCAACGATGCTTGTATTTTTAACATTTGGCATGACTTTAACCACACTTAAAAAGACGAACTTGATTGTCGCATCTGAATTAAAACGGTACTAAGATACAAGTGACACGTCATCAAAAATCGCCTACCCTACACATGCCAATCTGAGTGGTGATCTGACCCAGGTGATTGAGCTGAGCCACAACATCCCGGTGACTGAATTTAGTAACGAAGTCCCAGAAGTTCTGAAAAACAAGATCTAGTCAATCAACAGATCACCGCACAGCATCCATAAGCTCGAGGGTGCAGCTATACCTTGTACATCACTTCTTTATTTCAATGAACGAGTTTCCCTTCCTCCTAACATTAGAACAATTACTGGGAAAGGAAATTAAACAAAATTTTAGTGACATCCGCTTTGAATTATATATCTCATTTCATGTAGTACACTTTTATTACGTATACACCTGACTTAACATGTGGTCATAACGTCTCTCTTCCTAAATGATTTGAAAAAAAAATGGTCCGAAGTAACATTATATCACAAAAACGGAAGATTTGATCATTACCATTTCCGACGGCTCCTGTGTTCCCCCAAGAAATCCAGAAAGCTAAAAAACAAAACAAGAACTTCTAGAATACCTAGCAATGTTTTCGTACCGTTTGGTACATCAAATACCTGGGCACACTTCTCACTTAGAGAATAATAGGAAAACTTACCAGATAATGAGATCATTGGGTAGACTATAGAAGTGCAACAAGTACTAATATGACATGGAGCTCAGAAGTGGATCAGGAATTCATAAAAAAGGAAAGGATCAAGCTAAATTTATGGTTCAAAACTGTGAAAAAAACGTACATTCTAAAGAAAGTTTCCCACAAAAGAAACGCGGACGAACGCGATTCCCAATCCCTCCCCTGCAATTCCGCCCAGAAAACTGTTGGAATGTTTCGAAATATTAAATAACATACGACTGATCAAAAACTTCGAATTATCAAAGCCAGAATTATAAAACAACGTATCGTATTATGACAATCTGCAGCAGTCTAACTACCTCACAGATTTTTTTAATAAATTTTGCAGTTTTATAATGTATTGAATTAACTTAAATCTGCATACCTTTTTTGAAATCGAGGGTTTCAGACCATGTAGAAAGATCGCCTCCAAAACATTGCATACACTGTTTGTGGTGTCTTCACTGAGGTTGTTGTTTAATATAAATATAAATTCACATTGACGTTATGTGTTTCAAAAATGACGGTGGCGTTAACACTCTAAATTGCAATAAAGACTTGCGCTGATAACTGATAATGCACAGTGTTTCAGTTTACATCACTCTTCAGATCACCAACAGAAATATAAACATTGAATGACGACTGCTGGTTTTTTGGCCAACTTATTACATTTGCAATAAAATACAACGAATGACATAACCAAATTCGTTTCACAAGATTTCTTGCAAGTGGTATAACTAGAAAAGGTAATCTGCATTGAGTGTATAGTACATTTCACACCCCTAGAATAATAAACAACCGAGAGAACGCTCGCAGAGTGTAGTTACCTGTGAATCGGCTTGTCGGAATTGACATGCTGCTTTTGTAGTGTCTGCACTGCCTTCCTCAGGTGGTGTGTCAGAGCTGCCTTGACGCTATTTTCCCTCACTACCTCCTCCGCGGACGGCCCTACAACACGAGGCAGACGACGTCACAGAGTGCTCGCGACACGGGCCGATGACAAGCCGCTTACGCGTCGGCTGCACGTTCACTACACGCGCTTATGACGAGCTGGTTATGCGCTGGCTGCACGCTCGCTACAGCCGATGATGACAAGCCCCGGTTACGCGCTGTCTACACGCTCGTTACTAGCCGATGATGATCTGTCTGTTACGCGCTGTCTACACGCTCGTTACTAGCCGATGACCTGTCTGTTATGCGCTGTCTACACGCTCGTTACTGGCCGATGATCTGTCTGTTACGCGCTGTCTACACGCTCGTTACTAGCCGATGACCTGTCTGTTACGCGCTGTCTACACGCTCATTACTAGCCGATGACCTGTCTGTTACGCGCTGTCTACACGCTCGTTACTAGCCGATGACCTGTCTGTTATGCGCTGTCTACAGGCTCGTTACTAGCCGATGATGACCTGTCTGTTATACGCGCTGGCTACAGGCTCGTTACTAGCCGATGATGACCTGTCTGTTACGCGCTGTCTACACGCTCGTTACTAGCCGATGACCTGTCTGTTATGCGCTGTCTACACGCTCGTTACTATCCGATGATGACCTGTCTGTTTGTTATACGCGCTGGCTACACGCTCGCTAAGCGCGATGATGGCCATTTGGTTATACCCTGGCTACAAGCTGATCACACGGGTGTTTGGGCAACTTTGAAGAAGAAGAAAAACGCCACCATTTGTCCCGCTTACATTTCGACTTCCTCCCTCCTCGACAACATTGCAACGGATTCAGACCATGTTGCTCTACCCGTCTGTTGTTTGGGCGAGGTTAATTTGCAAAGCAGCGACTTGAGACACTCAAGACTACTTTTATTCGTGTGGCGGGACGCTCATTCCCTTTTGTTTCTATTTTTATTCGGCAGACTATTCACACGCGTAGGCAATATAATTTCGGGTCATTTCTTTGTTGTCTCAGATCCGGCAAACACTTCTGGATATACTGGTGTACAGGATCAGTTATTAATTAAAGGCATAGTATCAAACAATCAGTAAAGCATAACAATGAGAACTGTGGATTTGTGATTATTTATACGTTTTATGTACGAGGAACATCTCTAGTAGATTTTATGTTTTCATTTGGTAATAAAACATTTAAAATTATTCAAAGCACACAGCTTATGGTTTTGATATAATCTAAAATCCTTGAAAAGGGATGATTTTTTTTTCAGAAACTGGCATTAAATTTGATAAATTCAAAGAGACAGTTTATTTGAACAAGAAGTGTAATTACATTGTTTGGAACAGTGTGCGACTGCAATAAGTCTTAACGTTTATAAACACTACTCAAAATGCCCGCCACTCACCTGTCATTATTCAGAAATGATACACTACAAAATATTAACATTCATTTTCGGGTTGGACTTTACTGCTTTACGTGTTTAACGACACTGCCGTGTCTCACACAGTAATCAGACGGCCTCTAATGCCAGTGTTCGAAATAACGCTGGCACGCTTGCCAAATACCACTAGTTTTTCCCTCGGGTCAGCAGTTTTAATAACATACACAAAATAGAAGAGATTGAGAAATGTGATATAAGTTCTAAGGGGTGTAGGAAAAAATGGCAACGGAAATAATGGCAACGGAAAATATGGCAAGTGGAAATAGTGGCAACGGAAAATATGGCAAAGTGAAAAAAACGGAAAAAATGGCAAAATAACAAAATAAAAATTTTATCACAATTGTCAAATTTATTCTTAAGCGTAATATCACGAGCATGTTGCTCATTCTAGACAACGTCCCTAATAAATGCATTGTTGTGATGGCACCCGAACATCCATAGGATTAGCAATACTGTATACACAGGGTTTAAGTTTTGCCTGATGCAGCCCAAATAAATGTTTTGTTACGTTGGCACCCGAGCATCCGAAAGATTAACCGCATTGTACACACAGCGAATAAGTTTTGCCTGATGCACCCCAAATAGATGTATTGTTACGTTGGCACCCGAGCATCCAAGGGATTAACGGTGCCGCACACAGGGATTACGTTTTGCCATTTTTGCTTGCACCCCAAATACCCTGACATCAAGTGGCATTAAATGGTTAGGATTGGACTTTCTTTGATCCTGAGTAGTCAAGGTAGGCGATTTCTTTGTTTCGACTGAACTTCAGTGAAACCTGCAAAATTTCCCATTTTTTCCTTTTTTTCACTTTGCCATTTTTTCCGTTGCCCTTATTTCCACTTGCCATATTTTGCGTTGCCATTATTTTCGTTGCCATTTTTTCCGTTGCCATTTTTTCCGTACCCCGTTCTAAGACTGTATTCAGTGGTATGGTGTATTATTCTTAAAAAGGTTGAACTAAACAAGTTTAGATATTTTTCAAATAATTTCTTACTTGTTATGTAATTTGTTGCTAAATATAGATCTGATACCGATAAGGTTTTGGGATATTTTGTCAATATATACAGGATAATCTGATAATCAAAATGTTACTGAATATCATTAGATTAACCGATTTATTATATTAACCGGACATAAAACTGAATTTACACGATTTGTATACACGTGTGAAGACCAGAACACCGCCGCTCTGGAGACCACAAGAAAGACATTTGATATCCTTACCTACTTTCCTGTGATTTCTGGGGCACGTGAATTCTCGAAAGCCCTCCAGACAGAAACATTTCAATGGCAAGGGCGGGCTTCAAATCAAGAATATGGGCCTGGAATGTGATCAATGACCTACACACTCATTTCACGTGAGACAACAGATATCTGAAATTCTTTTTTATGGAAAAGGCATGTAAATATTGAGCTATAAGGTGGCAACTAAAGAAATGAACTCGATATGGATTATCTCAATGACATAAACAGTTCAGTAAATGTTTTACATTAAACTAGACCGACCGGTGCGCAACAACATGAGTGTATCCGAACATGTCAAACATCTTTATTAGCCAGCTACTGTCGTTTTGTTTTTGTTAACAAAAACAAATGTTTCCCCGACAGCGTCTTCTCTCCCTCCTTTTCCAACGCTTGCCCCTCCTTCGTTTTACAGTCTTACCCTCTTATCTTGATCCCGCTTATCTCGACATCCCGTCTATGTCGACATTTTTTCAATACCCCTCTCCCGACTCCTATTACCACCAGCAATTTGAATCCTGATATCTCGACGTCGACATAAGAAAACACCCGCCTATGTCGACAATAAAGTCTCGCCCCAAACCCATTTTTATATACTGATTTGTGATCGCTTATTTCGACATGTGATGTTCTTCAAAGATATGCACTATTTCAGAATTTCAGAATTTATCTCATGTAACTATTTATAAATATGGGGTACGGAAAAAATAGCAACGGAAAACATGCCAACGGAAACAATGGCAACGGAAAATATGGCAAGTGGAAATAATGGCAACGGAGAAAATGACAAAGTGAAAAAAAGGATAAAATGGCAAATTTTGCAGGTTTCACAGAAGTTCAATCGAAACAAAGAAATCGCCTACCTTGACTACTCAGGATCAAAGAAAGTCCAATCAAAACCACTTAATGCCACTTGATGTCAGGGTATTTGGGGTGCAAGCGAAAATGGCAAAACGTAATCCCTGTGTGCGGCACCGTTAATCCTTTGGATACTCGGGTGCCAACGTAACAATACATCTGTTTGGGGTGCATCAGGCATAACTTATTCGCTGTGTGTACAATGCGGTTAATCTTTTGGACACTTTGGTGTCAACGTAACAAAACATTTATTTGGGCTGCATCAGGCAAAACTTAACCCCTGTGTATACAGTATTGCTAATCCTATGGATGTTCGGGTGCCATCATAACAATACATTTATTAGGGCCGTTGTCTAGAATGAGCAACATGCTCGTGATATTACGCTTAAGAATAAATTTGACAAATGTGATAAAATTTTTATTTTGTTATTTTGCCATTTTTTCGTTTTTTCACTTTGCCATTTTTTCCGTTGCCATTATTTCCACTTGCCATATTTTCCGTTGCCATTTCTTCCTACACCCATAAATATATATCTGATGTGTCGAGAAGTCGAGCTCCGTAACACCTTTATCCTATTTCTGAAAGGGGAAGGTACGCAGCCTGAGATGTGGGTATCTTAATCCTCAATCTTATATTCAAACACAACGTTTTCAAGTCGCGTTGACAGCGCGAGCTAAAAAAATCCATTTAAATGCATACACCAGCTAATCCGGAACTCAACAACCACACCTCCCCCCTCCCCATCCCCCCAATAAAAGGTGAAAATGAAACAATTTTATTGCATATTTCAGTTGATCTCGAGAATCACAAATTTCGGCAGAAATTAAAACTGTTTTGTCGAGATACTAAATATTCTTTGACTAATGGACTGTTAACCGGTGGCCCCTTTGGCCGCTTTCCCCGTGGTCAGTGATCCTACACCTTGACTGCTTACAAAAATTGGGCGGCCTGGACGAGTTTTCCATAGTGGGTGGGGGACACAGAAACTGCAAACTTTTAATTTATCAATCAACAAGTCATGTTGGCTAACTAAACTTAATATGCCAGATGCAAATTTGCCAATCCTTGCGACTCAAATATCCTTCATTTTGTGATACTTGACAAATAAAAATTGTTTTCACACACGAAAGATGTTCAATTTAACCAATAACTGGATTCATACTTACTTTTGCCGGACAGCTTTTGCGTTTCGACTGAATTCAGTTGGGGTAATGATATACAAAGAAATGACAAAAAAAAAAAAAAAAAACTGGCAAAAATAAACAAAATTTCATTTTGCCAGAAATACACTCACATGTTGGCTATTACAGGGGGTGTAGGAAAAAATGGCAACGGAAAAAAAGGCAACGGAAAAATGGCAAGTGGAAATAATGGCAACGGAAACAATGGCAAAGTGAAAAAACGTAAAAAATGGCAAAATAACAAAATAAAAATTTTATCACATTTGTCAGATTTATTCTTAAGCGTAATATCACGAACATGTTGCTCATTCTAGACAACGCCCCTGATAAATATATTTTTGTGATGGCACCCGAACATCCATAGGATTAGCAATACTGCATACACAGGGTTTAAGTTTTGCCTGATGCAGCCCAAGTAAATGTTACGTTGACACCCGAGCATCCAAAAGATTAACCATACTGTACACACAGCGAATAAATTTTGCCTGATGCACCCTAAATAGATGTATTGTTACGTTGGCACCCGAGCATCCAAGGGATTAACGGTGCTGCACACATGGATTACGTTTTGCCATTTTCGCTTGCACCCCAAATTCTCTGATATCAAGTGGCATTAAGTGGTTTTGATTTGACGGGCGATTTCTTTGTTTCGACTGAACTTCAGTGAAACCTGCAAAATTTGCCATTTTTTCCTTTTTTCACTTTGCCATTTTCTCCGTTGCCATTATTTCCACCTGCCATATTTTCCGTTGCCATTTTTACCGTTGCAATTTTTTCCGTACCCCATTAAAGGGGCTGAAAAATATGCAAAACAGTTTTTAAAAGATAATATGATGGTTTTTTCAAATCGAAAGTGTGCGTGTTGAAAGAAAATTAGAATTTTGATGTTCTTCAATTATTCTTTCTTTTTATAATTTATCCCAAAAATTTGCAGTCGAAAAGACACCTCCATTTGAAAGATCCATAGGTACGAAGAATTGGTTTATTTGGAGTTACTCGTACTACTGTTACTACCATTCGTTCTCCTCCCCTACTGGCCACGGACCACAATTAATTTGCCATTGACTTCCTGTATAACTTCCGGCATTCTGTCTCCTTCCATACATCTCGTTGAACCAAACCGACAATTGTTTCACAGAGTTTGACCCTTGGGACGACTAAAAAGAGGACTGAAATAGAGGTTGACCAATTAATTTTTTTGCCACAACTTCACAAAGTTGTCCCTTAGCCCATCCTCTCCAAATACCCAAAGTCAACGAGTTTCAACCGGAAGTTAAAAACTTACATTTCAAAAGCTAGAAACAGGCGGCGAGTAAAACTAATTCAAAATCATACCAGTACCATAGGACCGTTCGCCACTTTTCAATGGTTTTTGTGCAATAACTCTCGTGTTTTGGGCGCGATCCGGATATGCTTTTGTATGTAGCAAATACAGAATTTTACACAAGTTTTCTGTAATGCGCGAAGTAGAATGCCATGATTTACGAAAATGCCAGGCCGATGTATTTTTTCGGACAGGATTTTCCAGCTGTAACTCGCCACTTTCTTCTATCATCCCAAAATAATAATTTTAACTGCAAAATGTAACACTATCAACTCGCTTTTCAAAATGGCTGCTAAGAGTTATAAGGATTACATATGAGCACAACCAGACTTCATATGTGTATACTGACAGTTTACTTATAACAGTTCAGTATTTTGCATTCGAGAACCAGTGGCAGTTGCCGGGAGCTTCGTCAAAAATATCATTTCCGGGATAATTGTTGTTTTCGGGAGGTGCCGACGGTACAGGTACAGGTAGCTCCAAGAAGCGGTGCGCTAAAAAGTTTCCAGGCACCGCTTCAAAGCCTCGCTATATAACGATAACCAAGTCAACTGCGCTTGCTTTGAGGCACCGCTGTGGCTACTTTGTGCGAGATTCAACGACCCATAGGTTTTTATTGGCATTTGCTAAAGAGCAGGGGTGCACATAAGACCTTCGCATTTCGCCATGGCGAAAGTGAAATCCATTTGGCGAAGGTGAACAGATTCACCTTCGCCATTTTGGCGAAGGTGATTTTTTCACTATCAAGCTTGATGAAAAGTCAAACGCTTTAGATGAAAGCTACAAATCGGCCAGGAGTGAGTAACTACCGATGTAGCTCTATAAAGACATAAACTGGACAATATAGTTAAGAAGATATATAGTTATATGCAATAAACAAATTAAGTTACAGTTTTAGTAAGAGGGTTAATTTGGAATTTTGCGAAGGTGAATCGATTTGGCGAAGGTGAGCTGAACGTCCTTCGCCAAATTGGCGAAGGTAAAAAAATCCTTATGTGCACCCCTGAAAGAGCCTCAAAGTACAGCGGTAATCATATACAACTTCTGTGTTACGCTTTCTTTAAAAGAAACTAATACAGAAATAACCCCTATCTCCCGCAATAATTGACATTTGAGTGATAACTTACTATACATTTTTTGCATTACCAACTAATTGCATTAATTGTTATCTCGTACATTTTTTGGAAATAAAAATGATTTGATTTGGATGATTTGATACAGGGAGCATACTTTATTACGTGAAATAGTAACAATAATTTTTGCAATTATCCCCCAAAAAACTTTTAAATTGATATTTCAAAAAGAACGTAAAAATAAAAGGTCAAATATTGTGGGCATACAAAATAAATTGATACCTAACTCTGCATCTGTCAACTATTCTAGCATGCATTTTAGAAATAAACTATGACCCCTTTATTCAAATTTTCGGTCCCTTGACTTTGGTCACGTGACATTTAAAGGCCAGAATGTAAACAAACATTTGACAGGTGGGTGCGGAAGCTATCTTTTATGAGCAAATAAAAGATATACAGCTCACTAAAAACTGTGCCTTTTTCACCAAAAGGGTACGAGTATATTGAGCATGAACTTTCTGTAGATGTTTGAATAATAGGGGCTGGTATGCAGGATTCGCGCCTCAGAAAATATAAGCGACCACTATTAGTGGAGCAATGGAAGGCTTCGTAGCTCTGACAGAGAGATGTACGATGTTATAAAAGTCAGAGCTACTCGGAGCTAAGGTACAGGCGGATTTGACCTAGGTTATTGGTAGTCTAATATCTTCACCATTCGTTTGCACATTTTTAAGTTTCTGATGCCTTAGGAACTTACCTTCACAACAAAATTCCGATAGCCCTATGTTTTCAAATGCACTTCCTGTTTATGGGCAACCAAGAAATAATTTAATTGTGGTCCGGCTCCTACTGGGCGAGGGGTTGGCCCATCACACGGTAAAAAATCGCATATTATCGCTCAATCACTTTCCTCTTTCTGAATACTCAAAGTCAAATATGTGTGTATTTCTTTGGGATTGATGTAAATAAAGAAGACAGGCATGTTCAATACATACCAGCACCAATAAACAATGACATTTTACAGGCAGAGAATAATCAAATGCTTTCGTATATTTTGTTTCATTTCTGGTTTTGCCTGATTCTAACAGATGCCAAATAAAGGATATAACTGAAATTATCCATGCTCAGACAACATAATGTGCATGGAATAGTCGGTATGATTCATAACAAAAATATGATTTCATTTCTTTTTTCTGAGAAGATGATAAACTAACACCTCGTTCATCGATCTATTGCCAGTTCTCTAACCTCAGCCACACAACTGCAGTTGATGACCTGTTCCTTTTATGATACAACCCTATGAAAAAGGTTCCATGTTGAAGAAAATTAAATCTTAGACCGATTTCGGAGGCACCACTGAAAAGTCCAGTTCCTTGTCATATCTCAATACGAGAGTAGATGCATCGCTTAGAGCGTATTGAAATTGGAAATAAACAGAACATTCGCAATTGTTAACATTACATAACAAAACTTATATTTCAGTGCACCATACTAAATCCCAAGGGCAAGGGGAAAGGGCGTTTAGCTCTCTAAAGTGATAGAAAGGATCTTTCCCAAAAATTGTTTACTTTGAATAAATCGTACATTAAAGGCGGAGAATTCGAAATGCTCAAATAATAAACAGCTCCAAAAAAGCTGAAGCTGGGCAATTGAAAAAGTTTACTAATGTGTTAACACACAATAACACAATAAATTAAGATTCAGATTCTTGACAATGTCAAGACCATGATTTATTTTGTTCAAACTTTCTAAGTAAAGCTAACAACCTCTAAATACATTTTGGTAGACTGTGTCTCTTTCCACAATTTTATTTTCGTTTATAGAAAAGGCAATATTTGCAAACACCTTGCAAAAAGTAATGAAAATATCTTGTTTTTATCTAAATTTTTGCACCCAATTCTTTAAAATCTAAAATCCCAGAAATCCAGAAAATTACCCGGAGAGGACTTCCTTGTTGTTGCATTTGCTAACAAAAGTCATATTATTGGAAGACTGATTCCCGTTATATTTTTTGCTAACACAACACTCCAAGGAGGAATATGTTCAGTGGTATTTGAAAACACGAAAGTTTTTAAAGTTCAAAATTGTTTTAAAAAACATTGCATGACATAACTTAATTCAGCCAAATATGGTAAGTCACATTTGTCAGTTTAAACTGATTACAGCAAGTTGAATATAGTAAATAAACAATCTAATAGAGTACAACTAAAAGAACCTATTGTATATATGACTTTTTTGGTTTTAGGTATTTAATAGTATATAAATTTAGTTTTTAACTGTAGTTAATAGTGTCCACTTAATTTCCACACATGAACCACTATCAATTCCCGATTGTTCTTATTGATTGATTTGATCGTTCATATATGCATCGCTTTTAAAAAGAAAATCGATAACTTAACGAAGCCTTAATTTTGTGGTGTTTTTAAAACTAACAAATGTGCATTTTTCTAATCTAGTCGAATGTTAGAATGTCCCATACGAGACAGTAAATTATTGTTAATTGTGAGCATTTAACAGGTATTTGCAACGAGCATATTGTGTACATAATTTTGGAAGGTTTGGGATTATATAAGACACTAGTCCTGGGTGGTCCACATGTATTACATCTAAAGCATATTTCAAATATGTGTGTGATATTACTTTAAAAATTTGGCTTTAAATCAAAAATTGATTGTTGCTTTTGTGCACTATTTTTGGATTCTCTGGACTGAGAGATTAGGGGTCTTCTGGGACTTTTCAGCATTAATATTTGTAATCCTCCCCAGTCGTCCAATATTATGCGCCTATTTTCCATCAAGGTCTCTTTCCGTTGTTAAAATATATTTAGTTTTTTAAAAATAGCACCTGTTTTTTCGGAGTATTATTTTCGTGGAATCTTAATTGGGTCTGCAGAGTAAAAAGGTGTTATACACAGCAGACCGAACTGTCAAAGAGGTTAGCCGTTAGACAACAACGGTTTTCTTCCCGGAAAATTAGCATGTGCAGATGCTAGGCAAGTGGTAAGTAAACATATACCACAATTCATAGCGGTTGACACGTACGGTAGCTTTTGGATTTTTGCTTGACATGTACATTTATATAGACCTTTCAATATCAATTAATTAGCAAAAATGTCGAGAAGTAGAGGGTCTACTGCTAAATATATAATTTATGTGGTTTTCGCCATAGTCAGTATATATGGCTTGTTTTCATATCATGATATCCACACGAGACTGAAAACTGCAGAAGAAAAACTTGCGAGGGTAACGCAACAACATGATTCTGTATCAGCACAGCTACAAGGTATGTTGCTGTTCGCAGAAAAAATGAGTAGCCTTTGCCATCATTGTTGGAAATGTGGAAACATTTCATATAGCCTCAAACTCATATTATCGCCCACTTCTAAAAGCTGATGCGTCCATGTACCTCAGTTAGTTTTACATAGCCTTTCTGCACAAGATTTAGGAATCTGGAATTCTCAACAACATTTTGCTATGCTGACTGGAAAATAGCAAGTGCGGGAGTCACAGGTTTTGGCCGATTTCTTGTGAAGTTTGGTCATTTTTAAAAACTCGTTACGCATAAGCCAACAAATATTTCACAGCAGTTTTCTTCCACACCAATCCAACCTATTGTGATTATTTTACAATTTACATTAACTGCTGCACTACTTTTGTTTTTACTTCTTGCGTGTTTATGTGCTGCAGTGAAATGTAATTGTGGTCCGAGGCAAGATAACCTATGTACGGTGGAAGCAACATAAAATTGAACAGTACATAGAAACTGATTAAAACGGTCAAAATAAAAGTCGTTTATCTTGTGATAAGGAAGTTATAGGTAGTTTTTTTTTGCAGGATTTCTTACTTGATCGCCATACCGCCACTGTCGACCCGAAAATCAGTATTATATTGCAGCAGTAAAGTATAAAGAGTTCTTTTATATCAATTTTCAATTTTGCCTGTGAAATTTCAACCACTACTTTTTAGGCCCCAACCCTTCGGATTGTGGCCTATAGGTTTGGGGTGTCCGTCTGTCCGTCCGTCTGTCCGTCATCACTTTATACCCCTGTGAATTTAGGGGGCGGTTGGGGCCTGCGTGTGTTTCACAAATACTTACTTGTTATTTACTGTGCCATGCCACAGTCAGGAAGCATGACCTGCTCGTGCTATTCAAGGCTCCTTGCAATGATCGAGGGAAGTGGGTATGTCATTTCCGGGATAAATGTTGTTTTCCAAATATGGAGAAGTTACTGCAATAGGTGGTGATGTCTTAGGTACAGGTACATGATTTTAGTACAGGTATAAAGAATATAGCGAGAAACTCTTTAACTTCCAATTTAGTGATTTAGTGTAGCTTTAATTATCCGCCGGGAACCGGACGGATATAGTTTTCATTCTGTCCGTCTGTCTGTCCGTCCGTCTGTCCGTCTGTGCAATTTCAGTCTCACGCGCCTACAGCCCGCATTAGTGGGTGGATTGATTTCAGATTTTACCCAGGGCTGCTCCTAAGCATCCCGCAGTGCAGTGACCAGGATTCGACCGGATCCGAGCAAAATTGCCAAAATGGCAAAACTTTAAAAAATTGCAGACACTGAATAAGGACTTGCATAACACACATCAGTCTCACGCGCCTACAGCCCGCATTAGTGGGTGGATTGATTTCAGATTTTACCCAGGGCTGCTCCTAAGCATCCCGCAGTGCAGTGACCAGGATTCGACCGGATCCGAGCAAAATTGCCAAAATGGCAAAACTTTAAAAAATTGCAGACACTGAATAAGGACTTGCATAACACACATCAGTCTCACGCGCCTACAGCCCGCATTAGTGGGTGGATTGATTTCAGATTTTACCCAGGGCTGCTCCTAAGCATCCCGCAGTGCAGTGACCAGGATTCGACCGGATCCGAGCAAAATTGCCAAAATGGCAAAACTTTAAAAAATTGCAGACACTGAATAAGGACTTGCATAACACACATCAGTCTCACGCGCCTGCAGCCCGCATTAGTGGGTGGATTGATTTCAGATTTTACCCAGGGCTGCTCCTAAGCATCCCGCAGTGCAGTGACCAGGATTCGACCGGATCCGACTAAAATTGTCAAAATGAAAAAACTTTAAAAAATTGAAGAAATGAATTAGTAATGAGCATAACACATATCGGTCTCACGCGCCTACAGGCCGCATTAGTGGGTGGATTGATTATCTTCACACCAAATCAACCATGTACCACTGGCTCTACAAACCTCTTCTTCACTGACCACAAGGCTGTATGGTGTTCTTTGGAACAGTTGTTCACAGGAACATCATAATCAGGTATACAATTTGCGCGAACCCGGCGGATTCATGCTTCTCGAGTATCTAGTTTCAGAAGTTGTTTCAGGTGTCACCCAGATACATTCATCGCAGTGCAGTACTGCAGTTGAAAATTCTTTGATATACACTCTTAAACAGCTAAACCACCAGCCGTGCCTTTTAAAATGTTAGATGTCGACTTTTTCCAGTGGAGATAAACTGACTAAGAATATTGTAGTTTCTCATGTACAAATGACTCATTTGAAAATAAATGTCATGTTAAATGTGCGGGTCATTTATTCCCCACAGATAGAACCTGTGGGGAATATATGCGATCGACCGCGTGTCTGTCGGTCTGTCATCAAGAGCTTGTTAACAAGATAACTTAAAAACTGCAAGGATTTTAATGAAACTTGATGTGTAGCTTCTATGGGAACAAACACAGATCGGTATTGTAAAAGGACCGGGTTCGTCCAAAGAAAATGGACCAGCTGGACTTGGAAAATGTCAGCTCTTGATTGATTATTGTTAACGCGATATCTCAAGAACAACTGCGAGGATTTTAATGAAACTTGGTGTGTAGTTTCTGTGGGCACTAACAAGGATCGGTATTGTAAATGGGTTACGTTGGCCCAAGGATAATGAACCAAATGGACTTTGAAATTTACCAAATCCTGGAAATTATTCAGCATCGGAGTGAGTTTGTTAACACGATATCTCACAACTGCTGGGATTTTAAAGAAACTTGGTGTGTAGCTTCTATGGAAACAAACACAGATCGGTATTGTGAATGGGTCAGGTTCGAATGAGTTTGTTAACAGGATATCTCAAGAGCAAATGCAGGGATTTTAATGAAATTTGGTGTGTAGCTTCTATGTGCACTAACAAGGATCGGTAGTGTAAATGAGTTAAGTTGGCCGAAGGAAAATCAACTAGATG
The DNA here is from genome assembly GCA_949752745.1 of Protula sp. h YS-2021. NCBI lineage: Eukaryota > Metazoa > Annelida > Polychaeta > Sabellida > Serpulidae > Protula > Protula sp. h YS-2021. The sequence continues at coordinate 68,386,222 of OX457026.1, forward strand.
GACTTCGAAATTCACCAAATCCTGGAAATTATTCACCATCGGATCGAGTTTGTTAACACGATATCTCAAGAACAACTGCGGAGATTTTAATGAAACTTGGTGTGTAGCTTCTATGGAAACAAACACAGATCGCTATGGTGAATGGGCCAGGTTCGTCCAAGGAAAATGCACCAACTGGACTTAGAAAATTTCAGCTCTTGATTGACTATTGATGGCCGTGTTTAACTGAGGGGGGCCTGTGGGGAATATGTGGGCTATGCACACTGCTCTAGTTTATGAATTACATACATTGGTATAGTAAGTGAAATGCAGATAGTTGTCGCCCCCCCCCCCTTCCCCATAAATCTTTTTTTTCAGATAACATCTCCTTTACAGCAACATTATAGAAAGTAAATATATGAACATTTATTTTTTTCAGTCGTTTATGAACACAAAAGCAGATTAGAAAAAAGTCTTGAGCAAGAAAAAACCGGCCATAAAAAGTCTAGAGAAGGTAATCATTTTCTTATGTTACAAAACTTTCATTTTGAAGTCGTTGGAAAGTGTGCTTACAGGCTTGGCCATTTCTCCACAATCTGCGTCCATAATGCAAAGGTTTAGAAAAACTGTGCAACTCCTGTGATGTTTTCCGTCGTTCGGTTACGCTGTTGTGACAATGACAATAACACACTTTCAGTAGTGGTCAGCGGGATATTTTCAGTACAGGAAGAGCGCGTATTGTGACTTAGCGTCATGGGTACTGTAAAAATTCTATTGTTTACTTTGTATGCGCTCATAAAAATTACGAAATAAAAGAATCTTCTGAAAGAGTATTCATCACAAGTTTTCGTCATTGACGAACGAGCTGTACTTTAGCGCGTTGTTTGGTGGTACTGAAGGACGGTTTGTTTATTGCAGAATTAAAACAGCGAATGGCACAAATTGAGGCTCAGAATGAAGGAGAAAAGGTAATTTATCATTTACGGCCTCTTTGTGTAAGAATTTAAAACAGTGACTTCAATTTTGTCGTTGCGAATTTGATCAGTTGGTTAGAGCGCTTGTCCTGAATACCGTCTATGATGGTCGTAGGATATTTAGACTGGTGCTCACGTTGCCCAGGCCAGGGAGAGGGTTGCATCCGGTCTGGCTGGCACGGATTGAACATTGATTAAATTCAAATGTTAGGCCCCGTTATGCTTTCTAACTGTGTCTTAATTGCTGCTTTATATCATAATTATAATATTGTTGAATTACGTTAGATGCCTATGCCAGGGGCATTTTTTTAACTGACGTGAGAAAACTATATGTCTAAATTATGCTTGTTACTAGTTGTTTGTCTTTTCAGGGTGATCTGTTGAGTAGAATAGATTCCATAAATCAACAAAATAAAATGCTTCAAGTAAGTGCCATTCTTTTCGTATTTCAGTAAATAGACGCAATCATCCAAAGCTATCCTCTGAAGTCTGAAGCGTTCTTAAGCTTCGGACTTACTGTTCAGCAAGTGTTTGGTTACTTAACTTGCAATTACGCATTAAGCAAGTACTTAAGTAAGCAAGTTAAATAAATTAGACCGTGGTTGGTTGGGGGGATATTTTTTTTCCGTGGCGAGTCAGAATTTTTACAGTGATCTTTTATTAGGAATGATAAAATTTCTCAGCAGTAGAATCTCTTGGAGAGCCAGATGAAATATTTAACATTTGAACTGATCGTACGATTGTTTTTGTAGGGCCAAGTGAAAGATCAGCAATTAGAATATCAAAAGCTTGTGGAAGAACTAGATCGGGCAAGAAATGAGAATGATATGAAAAAGAACCAACACAATGATGAGCTCCTTCTCTTTAAGCAGGAAAAGGAACATGAAATAGGATTATTAAAAGGTAAAGATATACGAAGAAAATAATATGCTATTAAGTTGAAAAGACTGAACAGTTTCTTGTTTTTTTTTCACGGATGGAAAATTGTCTTTTTGCAAAAAGCCTGGCTTAATTATATGGCCTAATGAAGAATGAAAACCATTCGAGCTATTAGGTTAACTGACGCAACATTCAAGATTTCAACTTTCGATCGAGTGTGTGGCTTCCATTACCTGGCAGCCACACACTCGAAAGAAGGTTAAAATCTTTAATATTATAGTTGGCGATGGAGCAGGGTTGATATCAAATGTTAGAAAAACATCAGTATGAAAAACATATTGAACAAACCAGACAGGCATCAGTTTAAAACAGTGTCATTGATATCTATGTCGTATTGTAATTTTTGACCATGGTAGCTCTGTCACTTTTCAGATGAGGTGGCAAACTGGGTGAGAAAATATAATAACTTGCAGACACAGTTTGAAAACAATAAGGTAATTCCACGAAATTAATTAAAAACATTTTCGTGTCGGTCTGTCATCAAGAGCTTGTTAACACGATAACTTAAAAACTCCTGCAAGGATATGAATGAAACTTGGTATGTAGCTTCTATGGGAACAAACACAGATCGGTATTGTAAATCGGCCAGGGTCTTCCAAGGAAAATGGACCAGCTGGACTTGGAAAATTTCAGCTCTTGATTGACTATTGATGGCCGTGTTTAACTGATGGGGGGTCTGTGGGGAATATGTGGGCTATTCACACTGCTCCAGTTTAAAAAAACGATTAGACAACTAGCGGTGGGTAAGTCCCTCTTTTGGTTTGATATTTACAAAGTTAATACCATCATCCTGTTATTCTGAAGAAGTTAAAATACATTTTTGACCAGCCGACTTCATACAGCTGGTCCTATCACATCAGTAGAGGGGCACCTGTCGTCTATCTCCTTCAGTTTTGATCGGATTCCTTTCAAATTTTGTACGAATGATTACTGGGTAGGGCTGTCTTGAAATTTTTTGACGATCCACCAAAAATTGGCTAAGTGAGGCAGGGGGGGGCGGGGCATTTATAATTTGCTGGTTGCCAGTTTTCAAGATCTTTTTTGTCTGCTTGCCTTCAAATTGTGCATAAATGTTCACAAGGCAGTCCTCTTGAAAAGTTACGTATTTTGGGCGATCCGCCAAAAGTTGGCTAAATAGGGGGCATTAAAACCATTTGGTTACGGATTTTCAAAATGCTTCTTCGCCTACAATTTTGACCGGATTCCTTTAAAAGTTCAGTAGGAATGTTCCGTAGATGGTGCTCTTTCGAAAAATTACGTTTTTTCTCGATTCTCCAAAAATTGGCCATTTGGTGGCATTTTAAATCCATTTGTTTTCAAAAATGCGTTGCCTGCTGAAGTTTCATTGGATTTGTTCGAAAACTTAGAATATTACTCTACATGTGATGTTTTCTTCAATAATTCTTTTTTTTTTTCGCCGTCATTTGAATGTTTTGGGGATCAAGTTTTACAAAGTAGTTCTTCGGCAAGTAATTTATCAGATTGCTTTCATTTTTAGGCGTAGTCCAACGATATTGCTCTTTCAAATTTACTGTTCCGAGATCCGCCAGAGATAATGGAAATGGTGGCCTGTGAAAAATTTTCAGTAACAGGTTTTTAGGCCCCAACCCTTCGGATTGGGGCCTATAGGTTTGGGGTGTCCGTCCGTCCGTCATCGCTCTGTACCCCTATGAATTTGGGTTGCGGTTGGGGCCTGCTTGTATTTCACAAATACTTACTTGTTAAAATAGGACAACCACTTTTGGCGACCATACAGGCCCGATTCACTAGATCTCGGCTTGTCACAATGCCCATGGAAATTCTTGTTTAAATTTCACGCACGGATAAAACAGATATTGAAAATTGCCAAAATATCTTTTTCAACATAAATCTTAGCTTTGTCGAAATTTAAACATGCAGAACTGTTAGATTTGTGAAAAACGTGATGAAAGTGGCAGTAGTGTGGTACTTTACAAACCGACATCAGCACCAATTTCATAGGTCATCCGCGCTGCACGAGGGATCGTGTCTGTCTGGTCTGAGCTCTAGTTTTACCAGTAATTGACAGTCCCAATTCCTGTCACCAGCTCTGACATTATACTGACAAATTACATTCTTTGGAAACTTCATCCTGGCCCCGCATAGGTTTTCGGTTCTAGTTTTGTGTGTGTGTTAAAAATAGGATGTTGCAAGTTTAAATGGCGAAAATACAAAGATATTTGTGGGCTGATGCTGAACAACGGTCGTTGTATCGTGTTGTAACAGTCGCCTGCAATGTTTGTACCTCAATTTGTGCATTCTTACTTTATATCGTATATTTCCCAAGCATGTTTTTCTCGACATTTATCGCGTTGGCATAAAATCAGAGTGGAAACTACTTTGCTCATTCCTATAGTATTAGCAAACGGTCTTTTTAACGGCATTTTTAGACATCAGTAGAGGCAACCGTTGTCTGTATGTACGTGTGTGCGTTTGCACGTATGTAACTTTACTTAAAATACCTCTCATCGTTTTCATCGAATTCATTCTTCAAATGTTGTGTGAAAATTCTCCAGGTAGGCCTGTCTTGAAAAAAATGCTTCTTTGGCAATCCACATAAATTGGCCAAATGGGGTGCATTTGAAATTTTTTGCTTGCAAATTTTCAGAATACTTCTCTCACAAGTTGGATGGGATTTTCTTCAAATTTTTTATATAAATGTTCACTAGGAAGGCCTTTTTTGAAAAATCACTTCTTTTTTTTTTTTTTTGGCGAGCCACCAAAAATCGACCAAATGGAGGAAGAAAAGGGGTGAATTTTTGCATTTATTGGTTAGCAAGTTTGAAAATGCTATTCCCACAATGTTGATCGGATTCCTTTCCAGTTTTATGCGGTTTTTCCGTAGATGGTTTAAATTGCCTTTTTTTGTATTTGATGACGGCAAAAAATTGGCCAAATTCGTTTTTTTTTTTTTTTTTTTTTTTTTTTTTTTTTTTTTTTTTTGGTGCCATTTTTCAGAGGCTTCTCCCCCCTCCCCAGTTTTGATCGGATTGCCTTCAAATTGTGCACAAATATTCACTAAGAGGTCTTGTCTTGTACAGTTGCTTTTTTCGCTATCCTTCAAAAATTGCCTACATGAGGGGGGGGGGGATTTTTTAAAATAAAAACTGGTAGCCAATTTTGAAAACGCTTCTCCCACAATGTTGATTGGATTCCTTTTCAATTTTGTGTGCATGTCTGTTAGGTGGTTCTTTTTTTGGGGGGGGGGGGGATCCGCTAAAAAATTGACCAAATGGTGATTCTCCAAAAATTGGTCAATTGGCGACATTTTAAATCTTTTTGTGTTCCAAAGTGCGTTGTCTGCTGCAGTGTGTTTGGATTTATTAGAAATTTTAGAATAGAATATTGCTTTTCATGTGATTTTCCTTTTAAAAAGTTGGCCTCATACCGCCGTTTGAAATTTTTAGGCATCAAGTTTTTCAAAATAGTTCTTCTGAAAGTAATTTTAGTCAGATTGCTTTCATTTTTAGGAGTAGTTCAACGTTAGGGCTTCTTTGATAATTAGTTTGCTGAGATGAGGCAAATTCCGGCCTTTGAGTAAATTTTCAGTGACGGAATTTTAAAACACGACTACCACTTTTTGGCGAAAATACAAATTGATATTTGATTCACTAGATCTTGGTTGGTCACAATTTCCCTGGAATTTTTGTTTAAATTACGCAGTTTGGCAAACAACCATGAATGTAATGTACTTAGCAACGGCTTTCGTTGACCAAAGTGAAAACTTCAAAACGGGTGTTTTCCTGTCAACGTTTACACAAGATTATTGCTTTTTTTTTTTTTTTGGGCTTTGCTATAGCATTTAATCACACTTCTTTGGTTTCTCACTTTTGGTTTTGTTTCAACTGTAAAACGCCGAGCCATATTTAGAAACGCATAATTAAAAAAGGTCTGATGCTGTGGCGTTTTATACTCTTAGACATGTTATGTAAATTTGGTTTGTATTGCCCTGTTTACTGTAGCAAGATATGGACAACAAGGGGTATGACATACAGCGCCTACAACAACAAATAACCGCTCTAAAGGTCCGTTAACTTGCTCAAACTGTTAGGCGACTCACTGCTTTGTGCATAGCTGCTAAGAAACCGCGCATATTAAACAAATACTAACTGAATGTAGAAAAGTCTCAACGGGGAGATTGGTACAACTGGGCCGGATGCAAGCAGGGCTTTCCCCCAAACGCCTTTCGGCAATTTCCGTGCTTCAGGGCCTTGTTTTGACGTGCTTATGCTTCATCTAAACTGCGCATGGGCGTCGCTGCTTTTCTTAACAGTTTTCCTGCAAATAGCCCCAGTGTATATTGCTTAACATTACTGCTGCGCGGCAATAATATTGTGTGTTTAACGGTACACGCGGGAGAATAGCGTATTAAGCAGTGTTGGGCATGTGATGACAAATGAGTTCATTAGCCAGTTGACAACATTTTCTTAACCCTTCTTCGTGTTTTCGTAAAGTGTGTGAACGCAAGTTTTGGGTGTGAGATCGGTTGGATAATAATCATTCTTGGAGGTGTCCGGTTGCTTTTTTCTTAATATTCAACAAGTATATCAGTGAAACTGATCATAGTCCCCCGCCGTGAGATATCTGAATGTACACTCCTTTGGTCAAAAGTTCACTGAAAAAATTGCAAGTAAAAAAGCTGGAGGGTGGTGGACGAAATTTTGGTCAGCGAACAAAAGTGAGAGCATCGTGCCTCCACAAACAAAAATTTGGGTGATGTTGGAAGTTTATAGCTTCGTCAATTTTTGGTGAAATCAAAAAAAAAAAAACAATCCCACGTCGCACATTCGCGATATATATTCCTTCGCTCCATAAAAACCCAAAAGGCCGCCGTGCGGAATAACTGAGAAATTGCGCGTACAAAAGTGCCCCCACAGTACCTCTACAAACAAAAAAATTTGGTCAAGTTTGAAGTTTCACAGTTTCGTCAATTTTTGGTCAAATTCAAAAATAACCCCAGGTTTCACAACTGCAACATATGTTATTACTTCCCACAAAAAATCAAAAGCCTGCGATTAAAGCTGACTGAGAAATCGCGCGTAAAAAGGTGAGGGCATTGTGCTCCAACAAACAAAAAATTTGGTCAAGTTCGAAGTTTTACAGTTTCGTAAAGTTTTGGTCAAATTCAAAAATAACCCCAGGTCGCACAACTCCAACATATGTTGTTACTGCCCACAAAAGATCAAAAGCCTGCGATTAAAAGTGACTGAGAAATCGCGCGTATAAAAGTGGGGGGATTGTGCCCAAACAAACAAAAAATTTGGTCAAGTCTGAAATTTCGCAGTTTCGTCATTTTTTAGTCAAATTCAAAAATAACCCAGTCCGCACAATTCCAACATATGTTGTTACTTCCCGCGAAAAATCAAAAGCCTGCGGTGAAACGCGAGTGAGTAATCGCGCGTGCAAAAGTGGGGGCACTGGTGAGGACAGGCGGACAACGGGCGCTTTATAGTCCCCGTACCGCGGCGGCGGGGGACTAATAACAGCTTCAGATTTAAAGCCAGTGCATTTCTAACTGACTGAGACTTGTATTGGGTGTCTTAAACGCATAAATAATCTGAAATCGTTAGTACTTTGTAAAATATTTCAAGCGGCTTGTATAAAACTTATGATGGGTTTGTCATTGGCTTTGGTGTATTAAGTTATTAAGTTATGGTAAACTCTTCAATAAATAAATGATAGAGAATTTATTATGTGAAAAAATGCAATGGATATGTGTGCGCTGCGGCCGTCGAAAATGCTGCTGAGTGGGCGACGTGGAGTGAGCTTCCGTTCCTCGTTCAGTCACGCGAGGCAGCTGTTACACAACAAGTCTGTTAATTCGCCGTCAGCTGTGTGAAATAAACCTATGTCATCCTATTGCTGTTTAAACATTGATTTCCTTGGTTTTTCTCGGTAGCATTTATATCAGAGCAGTAGTGCTCAAATGGCCATCCTTAAAGTGAACAGATGTCTCTGTTTTTTGTTTTTTTTTGTTTTTTTTTTTCGTCATGGATGCCATTACGCGGCCATGTTACGTGTGGGGCACTTCTTTTGCAGGGCATAAATAATTCACGACACAGGGACAGTGTTGTCACTGCCATTGGTACTGTTACGGGTCTGGTGCTGCCCAGACTTTCGGTACCTTTTTTTGTCTGGTCCATGTTTGAGTCCCACGATCCCTCGAGGCGAACATTTTGTATGGAAGCCTCGAAGGACTTTTGACGAATAATTAGAACTTGTGTGACACGGACAAAGCAAAGTGCTAAACTGTGAAAGGCCTTATATTCATATTTTTAAAATTATCAAATTAATTCTGCGTATTAGTTCATAAGCAGCAGAAATTGAATCTCGAAACCTTTCACAGATAAATGATTATACTGCATAAAAAATGATCAGCTAGAATTTAGTTTCACAATTGATGTGCAATCTGATTTGTACGTCTGAGCTTTAAATAGTTCTGAATAGAAACAATTAAAATTGTTTACACTGCAGAAGGAATTGAAGCCTTTTTGTCAGGTATTTAATTGGTACGCCTGAAATTATATACCTCGCATATTTTATTCCTGTCAAAATAAAATTACTTGCTCATGACATGTTTAAAAAATGTTGTCCCGTTGTTTTAGGCGCAGTTATTAATGCAAAACCAAGCACAAGCGCAATCTCCACAACAACACCAACAATTTCAGCAGCCGCTACAGCAGCAGCAACAACAACAGCAACAATATCAACCAGTTCAACAAAACCAGTTCCAACAGCCCCAGCACTTACAGCAACAACCACAACAGCAGCCGAACCCACAGTACCAACAGCAGCAGCTGTTTCACCAGCCTGTACATGGAAATCAGCAGTACCAGCCGCAGCAGCAACTGCTGCGGCTGGACCAGGCAGCAGCCCATGCTCAAAATCAATTGCCTAATCTGCCTGATAATCATGTAAGCAACACACTTATTCTTGAAATAAGGCACCAATGTATTAAAAAGAAAAACTGAAAGGAAATTCGCTGTTACGAAGATCATGTAAATCAGCTTCAATTAAAGATAATACTTGAGACCAGAGCGTGTATGAAATATTTGAAGCTTAAAAAAAGCTTTTAAAATTTTTATTTGACAGAATTTCATATCTATATGTCTATATAAATGTTTTCTGTTAACATTTCCCGCCGTGAGACTCGCCTAATTCATTTTTTAAACCCGATTCGTGGCGACGAACCTTCCCACCAAAACGCTTTATATGGCCAGAGTGTCATGTCTGTATTTCCCTTCATCTAATGTATGCCTTCTTCAGGCTTTCCCGCAGAGCTTTCTATTACGAGTTTTAATTGCTAAAATAAGTAGTTTTCTGGTAACAGGCTGATTCATTGCATACATGTATTCCAAAGATAAGTCCAATAGTCCGATCTCCAAATAAACAGCTTCTTAATGACACATCAATTAACCACACTGATACAGAAGCAAACTGACAAGCTCTGTTCTTGTGCAGTAAAATTTACGTTATGTAAAAACACAAAAAAAAAATTTTTACACGACGTTCTTGCAAGTCCTGATTGACCTTTTTTGAAAATGTCAAAATTTTTACCAGCCCAGACTTCAAAAAAACTGGGAATAAATTAACGCTATAAAGTCGCATTGGGCATCACTAAGAGGACAAAAGACACAAATATGTTGGGCTTTTCGACATGGCTGAATATATGAAGGAGCTTAGACGCGGCATTGTTGTTCAACATCTGCATAGGGGTCATCCCTAAAATACAAACACACAAGGTGGCGGAGGGTTCGGCTGTGTGTTCGCCTGTGTTATAGTAAATGGGTGACATCACAAAATTTGCATACATGCGAGTGTGGTGGGGGGGGGGGAGGCAAAAGGCCCTACATTTGTGTATCTGTACTTTATGGATGGGCCCTTTGTGACATCTGATTTTGTCTGTTTCCAGGTCGATAATGCGCTGCCTTTCCAGCAAGCGCCTAACCAAGACGTGCACAATGCCGACCAGATGCAAATAAACAAACCAGGTACGGCATCAGGTGTCGATAAGACCAACCCTCAAATATAGACCACCGTCTAGTCCCCCACCACGGCTCACCTTCCCTAACCCGCTACATCAACCACACTGCCGAACAACTGCTTGTCAGTCAACTCCATCAAAAAATGTCTGCTATAAGGTCATCCACACAACCCACACACCGATTGAGACCAGATTTAAAGTGGTTCAGTTAGCTGTGTTTGTTGGGTCGTAGTACTGATGTAACATAGGGCTATTTTTGTGTTGACAACTCAGTCGTGAATAACATAAGCTATGGGCCCATTAGTTAGAATCTTCTGACTCATATCTTCACACATTTGGTGTGGATATTGTTATCCCCCGTGAAACGGAGGGATATAGGTTTGAGATTGTCCGTCCGTCCGTCCGTCCGTCCGTCCGTCCGTCCGTCCGTGCCCACAATGATTATGCTATGTGGTGGATTTTCGGTACATCCGTCACTTATGTGGTTTTTCTTCCTTATGTGGTGGTTCTTATGAGGTAGCCACATAAGCACCCATTGAGCACAAAACAAACCACATAAGGGAGTCCGTCAAAGTCCGTTGATCAACTGTCCTGTAACACCATCTGTTGGTAAATAATGCAACTATAAAGCTAATTTCTAAAGCAAATAAGGAGAGCAGCATCTGTTTAAATCCCGCTGTGGGGTTGGGAGAATCTTAAGAATACACCCACTGCGAAAAATGTTTGTATTTTGGGGGATTTTTTGAAGAATAAACTTCAAAGTGCGTTTCCTCCTACAGTTTTTATCCGATTTCGTTTATTTTTGGTATCTAGTACGCGAGGCAGCCCTAGATGGGTCGGGCATACGACTTGTGCTTTTTGACTCGATCTTGAATTTTGATTTTAGGGGAAATTTTTGAAGAAAATACCTCAAAATGAATCTTATCCTACAGTTTTATCCGTTTATTTAACTTGTGTTAATGTGCGGTTATTATTTAAACATGCACACTGGTCCGAAATATGAACCGCGCATGGACGCAATTTAAGTTAACATGCGCCGTGATCCGAAATGTGAACCGCGCATCAGCGCAAGTGAAATAAACATGCGCACTGGTCCGAAATGCGAACCGGGCATGAACGCAAGTTAAATAAACATGTGCACTGGTCTAAAATAAGAAACGCGCATCAACGCAAGCTAAATGAACATGCGCGCTAGTCCGAAATGCGAACCGCTCATCAACGGAAGTTGAATAAACATGCGCACTGGTTCGAAATGCGCAACCGGACATGGACGCAAGGTAAATAAACATGCGCACTGGTTCGAAATGCAAACCGCGCATCGACGCAAGTTAAATAAATATGTGCACTGGTCCGAAAAAAGAACCACGCATCGATGCAAGTTAAGTAATCATGCGTACTGGTCCGAAATGTGAACCGCGCATCAACGCAAGTTAAAGAAACATGCGCACTAGTCCGGATAAACAAGCGGAGTTGTGCGAAATGTGAAACACGCACCAACGGAAGTTGAATAAACATGTGCACTGGTTCGAAATGCGCAACCGGACATGGACGCAAGGTAAATAAATATGCGCACTGGTTTGAAATGCGAACCGCGCATCGACGCAAGTTAAATAAATATGTGCACTGGTCCAAACAAAGAACCACGCATCGATGCAAGTTAAGTAATCATGCGCACTAGTCCGAAATGTGAACCGCGCATCAACGCAAGTTAAACAAACATGCGCACTGGTTCCAAATGCGAACCGCCCATTAACGCAAGTTAAATAAACATGCGCACTGGTCCGAAATGCGAACCGGGCATGAACGCAAGTTAAATAAACATGTGCACTGGTCTAAAATAAGAAACGCGCATCAACGCAAGCTAAGTGAAAATGCGCACTAGTCCGAAATGCGAACCGCTCATCAACGGAAGTTGAATAAACATGCGCACTGGTTCGAAATGCGCAACCGGACATGGACGCAAGGTAAATAAACATGCGCACTGGTTCGAAATGCAAACCGCGCATCGGCGCAAGTTAAATAAATATGTGCACTGGTCCGAACAAAGAACCACGCATCGATGCAAGTTAAGTAATCATGCGCACTGGTCCGAAATGTGAACCGCGCATCAACGCAAGTTAAATAAACATGCGCACTAGTCCGAAATGCAAACCGGGCATCAACTGAAGTTAAATAAACATGCGCAGTTGTCCGAAATGTGAACCGGGCATGAACGCAAGTTTAAATAAACATGTGCACTGGTCTAAAATAAGAAACGCGCATCAACGCAATCTAAATGAACATGCGCACTAGTCCGAAATGCGAACCGCTCATCAACGGAAGTTGAATAAACATGCGCACTGGTTCGAAATGCGCAAGCGGACATCCACGCAAGGTAAATGAACATGCGCACTGGTTCGTAATGCGAACCGCGCATCGACGCAAGTTAAATAAATATGTGCACTGGTCCGAACAAAGAACCACGCATCGATGCAAGTTAAGTAATCATGTGCACTAGTCCGAAATGTGAACCGCGCATCAACGCAAGTTAAATAAACATGCGCACTACTCCGAAACGCGAACCGGGCATCAACTGAAGTTAAATAAACAAGCGCAGTTGTCCGAAATGTGAACCGGGCATGGACGCAAGTGAAATCAACATACGCACTGCTTCGAAATGCGAACCGCGCATCGACGCAAGTTTAATAAATATACGTACTGGTCCGAAATTTGAACCGCGCATCAGTGCACATTAACCAAACATGCGCACTTGTTCAGAATGTGAACCGCGCATCGATGCAAGTTGAATAGATGCGCATTTGTCTAAATCAAGAACAGTGCATCAACGCAAATAAAAGAAACATGCGCACTGGTCCAAAATGTGAATCTCGCATCAACGCAAGCTAAACAAACCTGCGCACTAGTACGAAATGCGAACCGCGCATCGACGCCAGATAAATAAAAATGCGCACTGGTCCGACAAAAGAACCATGCATCGACGCAAGTTGAATAGACATGCGCAGTTTCCGAAATAAGCACCACGCATTAACGCACGTTAAATATATCCACTGGTCGGAAAAAACCACGCATCGACGCAAGTTATGTAATCATGCGCACTGGTCCGAATTGTGAACCGCGCATCAACGTAAATTGCATAAACATACGCAGTGGTCTGAAATGCGAACCGGGCATCGACGCAAGCTAAATGAACATGCGCACTGGTTCGAAATGCGAACCACGCTTTGACGCAAGTTAAATAGATATGCGCAGTTGTCCGAAATACAAACCGCGCATCAGTGCACGTTAACCAAACATGCGCGCTGGACCGAAATGTGAACCGCACATCGACGCAAGTTAAGTTGACATGCGCCGTGATCCGAAATGTGAACCGCGCATCAACGCAAGTTAAAAAAATATGCGCAGTTTTTCCAAAGGCGAACCACGCATTAACGCAAGTTAAATAAACATGCGCACTGGCCTAAAATAAGCACCATGCATTAACGCAAGTTAAATAAACATGCGCACTGGCCTAAAATAAGCACCATGCATTAACGCAAGTTAAATAAACATGCGCACTGGTCTAAAATAAGCACCACGCATCAACGCAAGTTAAATAAATATGCGCAGTTGTGAAAGATAAGTTGTAAAATATCTTTATACAGTAAAGTGCCACATATATAATTCCGTTTATTTACAAATGACACAAACAAAGCATAAACATTATTGACATTGACATGACGCCTGCTGGGAACCACACAAGGGCACGGGCAAATATAAACCACCACATAAGTATTTTTTATTCTCAAATAATCTTGTCCGTGACCTACCACTTAAATGCATTTCAGGCATATCAAATGCTACCACATAATGCAACCACCACATAAGATACCTCTCGTTGGCCCGTCCGTCTGTCCGTCCGTCCGTCCGTCCCCTCTTCAAGCTAAGGACTTTGTGGACACCACTTCTATATCAACGAAGCATAATTCAGCTTTCATATTTCATACAGGCAAAATATAGGGTATAAAGATGTGCAACGTCAAGGTTTCAGTTTGATCGAAGCAAAATTGACAAATTGACAGGCTTTTGAAAATCGTCGAAAATAGACATATGTGCACATGTATAGGACTTTGTGGACACCACTTCTATATCAACGAAGCATAATTCAGCTTTCATATTTCATACAGGCAAAATATAGGGTATAAAGATGTGCAACGTCAAGGTTTCAGTTTGATCGAAGCAAAATTGACAAATTGACAGGCTTTTGAAAATCGTCGAAAATAGACATATGTGCACATGTATAGGACTTTGTGGACACCACTTCTATATCAACGAAGCATAATTCAGCTTTCATATTTCATACAGGCAAAATATAGGGTATAAAGATGTGCAACGTCAAGGTTTCAGTTTGATCGAAGCAAAATTGACAAATTGACAGGCTTTTGAAAATCGTCGAAAATAGACATATGTGCACATGTATAGGACTTTGTGGACACCACTTCTATATCAACGAAGCATAATTCAGCTTTCATATTTCATACAGGCAAAATATAGGGTATAAAGATGTGCAACGTCAAGGTTTCAGTTTGATCGAAGCAAAATTGACAAATTGACAGGCTTTTGAAAATCGTTGAAAATAGACATATGTGCACATGTATAGGACTTTGTGGACACCACTTCTATATCAACGAAGCATAATTCAGCTTTCATATTTCATATAGGCAACATATAGGGTATAAAGATGTGCAACGTCAAGGTTTCAGTTTGATCGAAGCAAAATTGACAAAATGACAGGCTTTTAAAAATCGTCATAAATCGACATATATGCAAACGGAGTGGACTTCAAGGAAGGGTGTCCAGCTTAGATATTGCTTAGGGGTAATATTTAGGGTTTCACGGGGGATATTGCTGCTCTCTGACAGCATCTAGTTTTTGATGCCATTCGGCTGGCACAATGGCTTAATGCATGGGCGTTTAAAAATGCTGTGAATGCGTTATCCTATTCCCCATGGCTAAAATTATTGAGTAGCAAAAGGGATTCAACAACCCATGGTGAATCAAGGCCTATTAGTTACTATCTAAATTGCATTGTGTTCTTTATATGACCTAAAAAATGGGTTTAAACTTAGCGTTGTCTTTCTTTTTTCAGCCTGACTTTTCATTTCCTCGCTTTGTTTAAATTCCACTTAATCTTGCATCAAGTGTTCGTTACAGGAGAGACATTTAATTTGGCATCAGTACTTATTCCCATGCCAGACTTGCCAATAGCACGTGTACCATAACTGGGACAGTGCATTGCTCCAGGCCCATATCAGTGTTTATGGGGTCAAGGGCAAAGGTCGTGTGGTGCTTCTTTCAAGCCGCTGCGACACCGCTACAGTACTTCAGTGTTACTCGTGCCAAAATGTTTGCTCTACAGTTGTGAATTTTTCAAGTGTGATCGAAAAGTCCCCCCTCCCTCAAACCCCTCCCCCCAAAAAACCCACAACAAATAAAAAAAAAAAAAAAAAACAAACAAAAAACATAAATTTGAAGAAAGAAGTTCAGTAACTTGTATCAATTTATGTAGGTGAAAAGCCGGGATATTTCGAGCCCAAACTTCCAGACAACGCACCTGTGCAAGCACGCCACATAGAAGAGCACGAAAATGGTGACGTCAGACTGGGACAGGTCGTCAATGAACAAGTTGTACAGCCTCCAAAAGACGAACAGGTCAGTCCATTACTTTTTCCAATACTTATTTTTTTCCTGCTTGCCAAGAAAGCGAAACGTTTAGCAAAGTGATATCCTGAGTAAGGGAATAAAACCCCTTTCGTTGTTCGCCATTTTACGGCATGATGATCGATTTTCATTTGACAGGTTGTAAATCGAAGGGTTTAATTCATTTATACCTGAATTTCGAACCTATCACGGAAACAGAGATGATCAGCTTTAAAATAAATGCTTGCATTAACTTTTTTCGAATCACTTTGATAAGCGTTTGAGGTATAATTGGAATGTATTCGAATGCTTTAGTTGCCTTATTTCTCCATTACGAAAATTACTTTGCATTTCCTGATTTTTTTTTCAGTGGCCAATTGTTTTTCATTTAACATTTTAAAATTTTTCTTTTCTTAGAGGCTTAATAATTTCTGTTAGATCTGTTCTCGTGATTATGTGACTGTTTAGTGCTAACTCTGTTTACGAACTATATATAGATTTTACATTTTATTTTAGCACATATTCACAGTTGGAAAGCGGTCTTCTTTCAAATCGGGATTGCATATGTCATATTGTAACAATCTTAGCAAGGGTGAATGAATCTGTTTTAACCAAAAACAATTAAAAAAGAAAAACAATATTATAATACGAATGGTTTGGTCAGTACTAAGACTCCAGCGCTTATTACTAGCGAGGTTTGGCTTTCTGTGGTTCGCCGTTTCGTTCGATGTATGCAAATAGGGTTGAATGTGATACAACTCCACCCCACGTAACTCCAGGCACCGCATGGGTCACGACACAATGCCTAGAAGAAGCTTAAAAGCTCGATTGACACCTCCGCCGCGACACCACCCCCCCCCCCCCCCTCACCCCTTTCACCCTCCACTCCACGCAATATAGGCCCTGTAGCTGGTCAGAGTAGAATTTAAAGGATCTCTCGAAACCCTCAAAAGTCCTGTTGGGTCCCAGTATTGCATTTGCCTTAATTTGTAGTCGCAGGCTTTTTTTATCCTGATTAGCGAGTGTTCACTGTGTGGGGGAGAGTGATGCTTCATGTTTATTGAAAATCAATGTTCAAACCAATGTGGCGTATCGGCCGCGTCACCAGTCTATTTTCATGAGGGTGGCATGGATGGCTTGACGTCCGAATGCGGATGGTCAAGGTTGTTTGCGTTTTTTGTGCTGTGTACTGCGTGAAACGTTCCACTGTTGTAAATATAAGAACATCCGTGCTAGCCCTGATGTTTCCAAGCTGTTGTATGTGTCAACCAAACAAAAACTCGCTAAGCAACTTTATTTAGTGGTAGTCTGTGTGTTTTAACCGGCGATTTACTAACCCTCTTTCCAGCATGGCGCTAACTTGCCTAAACCGCTGGCCGACGGCAGAGACATCTACCGGGCGGCCGACGGCAAACATCCCATCCACAACGCCGACGACGTGGCCGACGGCAGGCGTGACGTAGACGCCCGGGACGGCAATGACGTCAGACTTGTGCCGCCCCCTGCCCAGGACGACATCGACAAGCAAGGGCAAGGCAATGATGAAGGCCGCTGGCCTCGTTTTGATAACAGAGCTCAGGACGCTTTGGAGGAGCCCGATTTCGGCAATGATAATGCGAAAAAAGCTGAGAGACCCGGCTTATTTGGAAGACTCGCTGGTTTGGGTGATGCAGATCAGCCTGAACATTTAGTCCGCAGGGGCGCCAGAGATTTTAGATAGGCATACATTTTCGGCGCGATCTCATTTTTATACCATGTTGCGTAGATCCGCGTTCTGTCCATCACGATTTAAATACAACTAACAATGATCCGGCATTACTTTGAAATACGTTTTCTTTACAAGTGTTCTATGCATTATTATTTTTTTCAGACAAAATAAAGAACAAAAACGCGACGTCAAATTCATTCCATGCCATCGCACACATGAAATGTTATTATATATATATATATATATATATATACATATATATATAATCTGTCCTGTCAACAAAAGGAATTCGTGTCGACGCCGTAATCTGCTGTGTTAGCAATTTGGAACCTCGAGTTGAGATCTGGTGGGAACAAAGACAATTCTGTGATTTTTGTTTTCTTTTATTTTGAGAGTATTGTTTCATTTCCCACTTAAGCGAGGAGCCGTCACTGTAGATATACCGTAGTAGGTGTGTGCTTGTGAGCTTAAGATCTGCCAAGTGGGGCTGACATATTTTAGTTTCTTAATATGATCCACACTTATCTGGTATTTAGTCTTTCATGTCGCACTTTGTGGGAGATATTTATTTACTTTTTAAGATGTGAAGTTTCAATGCACTGTGGTTTTGTTTTAAGGCATCTTCTGCCTTACAGACCTGGGCATAAGGGCCATGAAAGTAGCGAAAGTCTGGGTTGGGGGGTGGGTTTGGGGGGTTGGCGGGCGCCTTGGCCTTGGCTGATGGTAGAGTAGTGGATGGCGTACAGATTTTGTATAATCCCCAAGCTGATTGGCTGTCACGTGCCCCTTAATCACGTGCCACACTGGTGGATGCACTAAATGGTAACAATAAGTGTAGTAACAGTAGTAACATTCAGTAATTTGATTAACAATAAGTGACTCAAAATACTAAAAATTAACGAGGGATAAAACGATAACTTCAGAATAGTAAAATTTTGTGAGTGTGGTCGCTATGTAAGCGACCACAGATTTAAATTACTAGACGGCGATGGAGTGACTGAGACGTAACCTTTGATAAAATATTCGAACAGAGCATATAAGTTGGTTTAAGTGTTCCAGCGCAATAAAAAAAAAATGCCGTTTTGTCGTAAATTTCTCTTTAAAGCCGAAGGCGGCTTCCGTAGCGATAAGCAGGAAATTACCATGGCACTGTTCTTGGTTCCACTGTGAGGACTGTAAATTGGAAACACCACAGTTTGTAAGGGAATTGCGACAAAAACTTGATGACTAAAAGACTAAAAGTTATTCGGGGGGGGGGGGGGAGCTTGGGGTGGTTTGATATTTTTGGGTTCACTTTTGTATTTAAACCTTAGCTTTGCATTATTTCCTGAATTCAGTGCATAGTAGGATATGTAAAATACAATTGTTGTAAAATTCTTGTGAATTATTCCAGCGGACCTATTTTTTCTTGAATTCAGTGCTTAGTAAGAGTACATAAAATACAGTTGTTGTGAAATTCTTGTGAATTATTCCAGCGGACCTATTTGTAGTCAGCTATAGTTGTATATGTGCGAGTTAAGCTGAAC
This sequence comes from Protula sp. h YS-2021, assembly GCA_949752745.1. NCBI lineage: Eukaryota > Metazoa > Annelida > Polychaeta > Sabellida > Serpulidae > Protula > Protula sp. h YS-2021. The sequence continues at coordinate 68,405,026 of OX457026.1, forward strand.
TCGAATACTTAAGCTGATTTTTTGGGAAGAAAAATTATGTAGCGCTTTTGTGGTGATAATAAGTGTTTATTTGATTAGTTTTTTTTCTCTAACACATCAATACATTGTTGTGTGAATAGATGTGATATGCACATGTCGTACTGGGATAGCATGTACATGTATTGTCGGGACTTGTGTAGTGGTTTCAGATATAGCAAGTGCTTCTATGTTCTTGTAAATGAATCTGTCTTAATATGCATACCTGAAAGTCTCTAAAGTGCAATGTCTCGCTTCATAGATTATCGGGGTCTGGTTAGTAAGTAGTCTGCCCGACCGAGGTTTTGGTTCCGTCTACACAAAACTGTTGTGGGCACAGTACTTCACTGTGTAATACAATATTTTCATATCATGCTGCTGTTGTTATTATTTTTAAATTTTTTTTTACTTTGTTTATTTACACGTGTTTTTTTTTTTTTTTTGTATAAAAAGGTTGATATTGATTAGGGTTTTTTAAGATGTTGTTACAACTGTAAAACCGCTACAGGTATTCTATAAATTAGTGCTCGCATGGGGTGTTAAATTTCTGCATACAGTTGGACTCCCGACGGTCCTACGTCACTTTTTTCAAATAATGGCAAAATTAAATAATTTGTAGTGACAGACATTTTATTGTTGTGGCCATATTTTCTGCTTCCATTTTGTACACGTTATCCTTTTTGATGACGGCAGCACGAACGTCTAAATAAACATGCACACTGGTCCGAATTGCGAACCGCACATACGCGTAAGTTAAATAAACATTGGCACCGGTCCAAAATAAGTACCGATCATCAACACAAGTTAAATAAATATGCGCAATGGTCCAAAATGCGAACCACGTATCAACACAAGTTAAAAAAAACATGCGCGCTGGTCCGAAATGCGAACTTAAATAACATGCGCACTATTCAAAATAAGAACTGTGCATCAACGCAACTTAAATAAACATGCGCACTGGTCCAGAATAAGAACCGCGCATCAACTCAAGTTAAAGAAATATGCGCATTGGCCTGAAATAAGAACCGCACATCGACACACGTTAAATAAACATGCGCAGTGGTTCGAAATGCGAACCACGCGCCAACGGAAGTTAAATAAATATTTGCACTGGTCCAAAATAAGCATCGCGCATCAACGCAAGTTAAATAAACATACGCACTGGTCCGAAATTCGAACTGCTCATTAACGCAAGTTGAAAAAACATGCGCACTGGTCCAAAATGCAAACCGCGCACCAACGCAAGTTAGATTAACATATGCACACGTCCAAAATAAGCACCGTGCATCAACGCAAGATAGATAAACATGCAAACTCTTCCGAAATGCGAACCGCGCATCAAGGCAACCTAAGGAAACTTGTACACTTGTCCAAAATAAGTACCGCTCATCAACGCAAGCAAAATAAAGATGCGCACTGATCCGAAATAATAATAAAATAAACATGCGCATTGATCCGAAAGAAGAACCGCACATCAACACAAGGTAAATAAACATGCGCACTGATCCGAAATAAGAACCGCACATCAACACAAGGTAAAAAAACATGGGCGCTGGTCCGAAATGCCAACCGCACATCAACGCAAGTTAAATAAACATGTGCACTGGTCCAAAATAAGCACCGCGCATCAACGCAAGTTAAATAAACATGCGCACTGGTCCGAAATTCGAACCGCGCATCAACGCCACTTAAATAAACGTGTTGAGTGGTTCGAAATGTGAACCACGCTCCAACGCAAGTTAAATAAACATTTGTACTGGTCCAGAATAAGCACCGCGCATCAATGCAAGTTAAATAAACATGCGCACTGGTCCGATATTCGAACCGCGCGTCAACGCAAGTTAAATAAACATGCGCACCGTGCAAGTTAGATAAAAATGGAAACTCTTCCGAAATGCGAACCGCGTATCAAGACAACCTAAGGAAACTTGTGCACTTGTCCAAAATAAGTACCGCTCATCAACGAAAGTAAAATAAACATGCGCATTGGTCTGGAATAAGAACCGCGCATTAATCTTTATTAAGTTAAATGAACATGTGCACGGTTCCAAAATGAGAGCCGCGCATCAACGCAAATTGAATAAACATGCGTACTTGTCTGAATAAGAACCGCGCATCGAGGCAAGTTACATAAATATGCGCACTGGTCCGAAATGCGAGCGTTGTTTGAAGGTATCTATGGCAGACTATCCAGTCTACCAGAGATACAAAAAATCTGTTCCCCATTTTTCACGTAAAGAAATCTTTGTATGCATTTATCGGTCTATGTTCTGGTCCGGTGCTAAATTAATTATTGAGCTAGCTCTTTGCCGTCTCATCTTTTGAAGCCCGATATTTCAGGGAAATTCCTTCGCTCATGCACGCTGGAATGGGTCTTATTGCTTTTCGTAAGCTGGGACTTTGTCCTTGGACAAACTTGTTTCATATTTACCTTTCCAAACCTTTGACAATTTAGAGTTTGTAATATAAATAAGAAACCAATCTTGGTGTGGTGATGACAAACAGATGAGTCTGCTGATTGTTAAAGTACTGATTAACTTGACAATAATGCACAGTCACAATGTTTGCTATGGGATATATTGTTACCTTCTGTCTATTAATATTTGAAGAGGAATTTTTGTTTTTCACTTCCCAGTGGGGATTACATGTGTGAATTTATAGCCAATGCAATAAATTAACAGTGAAAATTGCCATTGCTTTATTTTGAATTTTTATTTTAAACGCTGTAGTTCCTTTGTAGAACAGTAAAAATGCCTTTTGTTCACATTTTATAAACTTGAATAATTTTTTAATGGCAGAACGAACCCAATTGAAATATTTACCAAGATTTGTAAATCCGTATTTTGTAAATGTGCAGTTTAATTTTTTCCACACCAGATTAATGTAGTTAAAGAAAAAAATGGACGAACCTATTAACTGAAAAATTCAGTGCATAGCTCAAAATCAGTAATGACAGGCGAAAACTGTACATTTCTGCATAATGTGAGCGTAAACGAACATCATCAGTTCCAGTATTTGTGTAAGTGTAACGTTTCATCGAGTCCAAATCTTCTTAAAATACTATCTTAATGCTTGAACCTTCGGTATAAAGGTAAAGAGATGTGCAGATCATGCTTAACACGCCCAGCGGGAGCTCCGTCTGTTGTCCTTTTAACAATGTTTCGACGTTAATGCGCATCTCTGCACCCCGTATCAATTTCACCTGAAACTAATATGAATGAAAATTATCGCAGTGACCTTGAATCGGAGCTTTTAAGTGTGTTTTCAAGGACAGATACTTCTTCCGGCCATTTGCAACTAGGTTTAAATTTTAAAAAAATGTGTTCAAGTGTCTATGATACCGCAGAAAATTGGCTGTTGATGTTTAAGTGACACCAATAATTGCGCGAATTATTTTTAAAAATACTATACTTCGTAATTACAGTTCATAATGTTGGAAAGAATTGGATATCGTTTCTCGTGCATTTAAGCGTAAGACTTGAACAGACAATCACACGGTTGACGCATTTAACAGAAGTCTTCGAAAGTGAGGCTGTGGGATTTCTAATTATTATTGGATTATCCAATTTCTTTTCTTACTTCCAGAAAGAAGCGGTTGAAGCGAGAGAAGAACAGCCCGAGGAGAAGTTTGACTTCGCTTTAAAACACAGAAGAGATATGGGTAAAATGTCAAATTGTTTATGTAATACAATAAGACTTCTATATAGCATTGGACCTAGCGACATAATTATCTTTACCCATACCAACTGTTTCTCTGTTTAAAAGTATCGGTTGAGGAATAAAAGAGAAAGTAGGGTTGGGGTGGCTGGTAATCTCGTGATGACAAGGCTGTCTCTACCGCTGAGCAAGCGTCATTTTTTGGGTCTGGATCCATTCTAGTGATCATTAACCTTTTTTTCGCGAAACTTTCTGTTCTGAGATATGATTCCTGATGAAATGGAGGTGTTTTAGGGTGTGAATTTGTTTTTCAGTGTACGACGAAGAGGAAGATGAGGAGGGCGACGACGACCAGTATGACGACAACGCCGAGAACGATGACGACAAGCAGGATGACGGTCTCGACGATTACGACGACGAGGGACGGGGTGTTAACCAACCACACGTAAGTGCCGAACCGGGGGGAGGGGGGGGGGAAGGGGCTTGGATTGTTAGGTAGTGCTTTTGTCAATCTGTGATTAGCACAATGTGAGTGCACTTTTTTATTTCGCTTGTGGGCTTTCGCTGCTTTTGTCTTTGTTTTTAGATTTTGAGAATTTACGATGATTGATTATGTTTCTTTGTTCTGGCGTGTATCGCAACCAATCAACTAATCAATCAAAAAATGTAATTTTCTTTTCCTGCAGATATAACATTATTACGTTATTTGTGTAATAACTTTTCAGACCAGTATGAATAGCTAATTACATGTACGGTGGACCACTAAAAATTAACCCCTCCTAAGTTGAAATTAGGATGATATGAGGTCGAATGAAAGACAGTTTTCCATCAAAAGTAATTTCAAGTTCGGATCATGTGAAGTACTTTGCTTGGAGTGCCCCCCCCCCACCCTCCCCCTCAAAAAAAAAGGTGACACACTGCAAGCTTATATTTAGGAACGGCATATTTTTTTACCGGGAGATATTCAGGTATTACACTAGCCCCTCGTTAATTCATCCTCGGTTAATTCGTAGCCCCGGTTAATTCGTACCAAATTCGTCGGTCCCAAGTTTGGAACCTGTTGGTTCCTGTGGAAAAGTACGAATTGATGAGGGCTGGGATAATTCGTCCCAAATGTGAGACCTAATTAGTTCTATTTTTATTGCCAGTTTTTAGAACATCATCAAAGAAAATACATCTTATAAGATATGAGATTGACAAACTCCTCAAGTTTAGTTGATTGCACAGTAAAAGAGTGACATTAAAGTATAAATACGACTTAATTACGTATGTGTAGGGATTAGTATTACGCCACCCTCTCAGCAGTCATGTGTCGTGCTCTTGTCATTACGTACTCCGGAGTAGTACGTGGCTGCTGCTTCTGTAGTCCAGAGTCTTATATGTGTCACGTGCTACAGTACCTACTACGGAGTTTGCGATAAAAACTGAACATTACTCAAATATTTACATCCAAACTGTGAAAATGGCATCGAAAAAACGAAAATACAATGATCACTCAATGGATATAAAATTTAAAGTGTTAAAGCAAATAACGAGTGTTGCTAAAACTAGGACACAAATAATGACAGATATGGGTTACCAAAAACACTCTTGCATCATAGATAAAAAACAAGGATAAATTATAAGTGATTTACAAAGAAACAAATTTGAGCCGGACAGAAAAGGGGCTAGGCTCGCCCAGCATGAGGATTTAGAAGAGGCGTTAAATAAATGGGTAGTTAAAGCTCGAACACACAATAGGACTATTTCGGTGTTCAACAGTAAATTGAAAACCATTAAATTAGATATCGAGAGCGAAACTGTTTTTAGGCGACCATCTGTATGTACACATTGAACATATATTTTTATGTATGCCTATGATATATCATTTTTTTGTGTATATACAGTAAAACCCCGGATATGGACACCCCTCTAGTATGGACACCCCTGAATTATGGACAACATTTTTCAGTCTTTTAAAACACCATACAGTTCTGTTATATCTAGATCCCTCTGTCCAGAATTAGGGACACTCTTTTTATCCCGTAAGTACGGTTACACAGTTAAAACAACCCCTCTATTGTTGACAGTCAAATTGCTGTCCATATTTTGTGCGTTATGTAAACAACCATTATCAGCTTGTCACTCGGTAGTGTTTTTTTTTTTCTGTGTTGCCACCTGTGGGTATTGAGCACACTACATTGAACACAATCATGTCAGGACAATAGGGCTTATTATAAAGTTGTGTGCTTAAGAGAGAAGCTTTATCCTTATTGACATGTGCTCCGTCTTTTAAAATGAGTATAAAAGAGGAAGTAATTCATTGTCTTTATGCTCAGTTTATATGTAGTGTTAAGTTTGAATATAGGTAGCGTGAAAAGAAAAAGGAGGGGAACGGACTTTCGCCATCTGATAAAATTAAAATAATCAAAGCTAGTGATGGAAAAAGTGTGAGAAAATTAGCCGAAGAGTCATGACTCAAATTAACAGGTCCTCGAAATTAGGGACACCCCGCCATTAGGGACAAAATTATTCAGTCACTTTTTGTCCCTAGTAGCGGGGTTTCACTGTATATTATTTCACTGGTCAGAGAAGACAAAAAATGTTATAAAATTTGTACCGTACATATTAATTTTGGTTTTTGTTAGGCCGGTTAATTCGTACTTTTTGGCTTGGTCCCGACAAGTACGGATTAACGAGGTCCTACTGTATTAATAAAATAATGCATCTTGATTTGGATATTTAGCAAAGGTGTTGGTCAGATAATGCACGGAGGGTAATTTGCATATTCGCTGACATGGAAAACGTGACATTGCTCTGGGAGTACATGTATTCTAGTGTCAGTTTTATTTATTCAGCATATCCCTGTGATGTGGCGATGGTTCTACGATATCGTGATGTACACGTAGTACGTATACCGCTGACCTGTATATAAGTTTACTGTGATATCTGAACTTAGAAAGTGGAGCATCTTGTATATATCAGTTACAGCTGTGCAGTGCAGCTTAAAAAACTGAAGATCCACAAATTCAGCTGTATATGCCCCCCCCCCCGAACCCCCTTCCCCCTCCCCGCCCCCCCCTATAAGTAGCCCTAAATCTTTCATTGCACAACAAAACATTTCCATTTTTCCGTCTATTTCCAAAATGTTATAAAAACAAATAACAGAAATTTAATGTCTTTTCTTTTAATTGGGATGTTGTACTCACCCGTAACTTTATGTTTTTTTGCTCTAGCACAATTTTTTCGGGAAAATACTTCTGAAACGTTGCACCGTTGTTTCCACAGCAGTGTAATTTGTAGTTTGCTGCCACAGCCTGTATATTGGGAGTAGCTTTGCTAGACCCATCCACGGGATCAAAACGACTTTGCCACACATCGAACTGTGGAAAACCTCAGATGAACAGTCTGCGAGTTTCGTAGAGAGTTAGGAGAATTAGGATAGACAGGTGCATCTTGCTTGATTAGGACGCAATATAATGTGACGCCACAGATTTTAGGGTGATGCTGTCAGCACGTTTGTGATGCATTCAGCTTATTTCAAAGTGAACTTGAAAACCTCATCAGTTTTCCCAGAGCTAGTTACATGCGTGTGTGTTGTGTTCTATGGGCTGTGTGTTGTGTTCTGTGTGGTGTGTTGTTTGTCACGTGTTAGCACTATCACCCATTGTTTTCACTTCACAGAACATTGCCAAGGGTTACTTAGAAAAGCAGAAAATCGAGAACAGAAACAACATCCCGAATCCACCAGCCCGCTGGTTGCAAGCCCAGCAAGATATCGAAGAGAACAATCCAGACCATATCGAGGCACCTGCCGGAAAGGAGTTTGCCAACGAGGAGGATCAGTTTAAGATAGCCGCGGATCCAGAAGAGGATGCCGATGCCAGAAACTCCAGACTGAGAATGATGGATCGGCTGAAGGGTTATATCAACAACCAGGGCGTTTTTAAGAGGAAGGAACAAGAAGATGATTTTGGGGTTCAAATGCTCGAAGATGCCAATCCAGACAAAGCGGCCGAAAATGTCAACTTTGAGCACGACAGATTAGACTACCAGGAGCGGGAGAATCGGGTCCAAAAGCAGGAAATGGTGTTAGGTCGAGGCCAAGAAAGGCCACTGCTGGACAATGGTATTCGGGGACGTCAAGGTCAAAGAGAGGATGACGTCATAGATAAGGCGGATGATCCGGAACAGGTAGATCATACATATACGACCAGCTGCAAAAGCATATGAACCATATCTTTTCAAACATTTACTTTGTTTGAATACATATCTGAACCAAATTCTTTCAGTACATACAAATGGTTTGTATGCGGTGTTTTCATCTAACTTTTAACAACGCTAATTATGTACTTATGCTTTTGCAGTTAGTTTTGTGGTATTATACTAAAAAAAGAAGTACATACATTGTAGATAGAAAAGTGGTGTAGGTTGGCTGCAGTCTTTTTTTTCGGTCTCTCTACCAAATCATTGGTTCTCTCTCCATCCCCTCCCCTCCCCCTTCCTGTCTCCTTTCCCTCCCCTCCGCTACCTCTAAATATGACTTGGATACAAGAACGGTAACACAGAGAGGTCGGAGCTCGTATGTGTGTATCTTTGTTCCTTCCCTTCATTTTTTATCCCCCCGTGTAACGGGTGGATGTAGTTATGAGCTTGTCCGTCTGTCCGTATGCGGTCCGGGCTACATCTGTGAAACTGAAGGTCTGATTGTGTTGAAATTTCACACACGGATAGAGCACCTGCTTCCTTCATGAAAAATTGTCGAAATGAAATGACAGTATTTTGAAATTTGGTAAAACTTCGCGTTTCGATATAATTTTACAAAGTGTCGTCCACGCTGTATCTGCAAAACTATTCATCGGAATTTTTAAAATGTCAGATAAAAATTTCGGATAAAACAGATGTTGAAAATTGTCAAAATAACTTATAATATAAAATGTCGCTTTTGTCGAAATGTAAAGGTAGAACTGTGAAGAAACGTGATCAAAGTTGCAGTAATATGACCCTTTGCAAACCAGTTTCTTAGATCATCCATCCTACACGGGGGATCGTGTCTGCGTGGGGCTTTTTTTTTGTTGTTTTTTTGTTTTGTTTTTTTTTTTTTGTTTTCTTTATTTTACAAGTTTTATCTTGTGCCGCAGGAATCGAAACGGCGACCTGTCAACACTGAACTGGAAATGCGTTAAGCGCAAGATCGGATATCGTTGTGCTTTACAGTGTGCATGGCTGTTTACTTATGCGATCAACCTTGTGTTGATTCGATTTCTGTTTCTTTCTGCGGTCTAATTTTCGTTACTTAATTACTTTTTCGTTCAGATTTTTATTTTAAATTTTACACTTATTTAGGCGTTTAAAGCAAGCTTTCGGGTATTTTCTATAATGTATAAAAATCTGAAGGTTAAAATGGTTAAAACATGCGGTGGATTTTTTAGAAGATAATCTGTAGTATGCATGATAGTAAACATTTGACATTTACATTCAAAATCTGCTACCAGCAGCAACCTGGCTTAAGATAAAAACGATGTTATATAGAATGTATGATAGGGCTGACAGGATATAACGACTTGATGAGAGGACTGACTGGGTATATGATCGATGGCCTGATGAGACGACTGGCTGAGGATATAACTGAGAGACCCAGTGAGGGAACTGACTTAGGATATAACCGAGAGCCTGTAGAGGAGCCTGATTGAAAATATATCCGACAGAGGTTACTAACTGAGGAGAGGACTGACAGCCTGGTGAAGGGACTGACTCGGAATATAGCCAAAAGCCTGACAAGGAGACTTACTGAGGATATAACCAACCACGTGATGATTTACTGACTGAGGATGTAACCGGCAGCCTGATAAAGGAACTGACTGAGGATATAACCGACAGTCTGATGAAGGAACTGACTAAGGATATAACCGACAGTCTAATGAAGGGACTGAGTATATAACTGACAGCCTGGTGAAGGGACTGACTGAGGATATAACCGAGAGCCAGGTCAGGGGACTGAATGAGGATATAATCAACAGCCTGGTAAGGGGACTGACTGAGGATATAACCGAACACCTGATGAGGGGACCGGCTGAGGATAAGGCCGACAGCCTGATGAGGGGATTGATTGAGAAGATATAGCCGACAGCCTGATGTGGGGGCTGACTGATGAGGAAAGAGACTAGGAAATTACCAAATAAAGCGTTAAAAAATCTCGAAAAAACAGTCTCACGACAGAAAGTCATTTGAACGAACCCACAATAAAAAGAGGAATGATTTATTATTCTGGGGCACTTGTCGGGTGGCAACGTTAAAGGAATTTTCTTTATTATTTTTCTTGCTGCTGTTGGTGTTTATTATTATTATTATTATTATTATTATTATTATTATTATTATTATTATTATTATTATTATTATTATTATTATTATTATTATTATTATTATTTAAAAAACATGCTAGTAGTGTTTCTGAACGATTTGTGTACAGTTGCAGTCACCAGTTCGCCTGTCAGTAACCTGCAGGTACAAAATGCCCGTAGCCACTAATTTCTTTGCTTGCTTATTATTGTGTAGGACGATGCAGCCGAAATGGGAATGGGTGATGGAAATTTCGATGACAAGGATGAATTCGCTAACGCTGTGGACGATAGGAATAAAGATATATACGGTAGGTGCCTTTATATCTTCGAAAAGTTAACCCCTCCCCTCCCCCCCCCCAAAAAAAAAAGGAAAGTGAAAGGTGTTTCAAAATTTCAAAATTCTGTATGCATGAAAAACATAAATATAATGCAGTCAGAAATACGTCGTAGAAGTGAGTGCGTTACTAAAAAAAATCCTGCATGTGTATCTACTTAAGACATAACTGTTCTATGAAACATATCTTAGATTCTTATAGTATAGGGATCCAAATTCTACTATTTCAGATGAAGGTGACGCACATGAGGAGGACAAGGAAGAGGACGACAATCAGTTCAATAATAACTTCGAAATGCAATAGCGAGAAGCGAACAAAAAAACAGTATCAAAGCATCGCTGCGCCATGACGTCATGCGCACCTATCTCCGAATGCTATGTTCCCCATTTTGTATTAAATGACCTGCAAATTAATAAATATCGAAATAAATATAATCCTCGGCTTTGGATATAAGCAACAGAGCGATATATTTTCTCTTAGGGAAATAAAAGGAAAACAAACGAAAACACGTTGGCTCGGGACGTCAGGATCTGAACATTGTCTTTAAAAAAGATAGTTGCAGTAAATGAAAGTGTATTAGAACAGCATTCTAAGGTGAAACTGCCCAGCTTTCACAATGTACTCTAGATTCTGCCTGATCATGATACTGTTGGAGAAATAGCAATACATTTGGCCCACTGAAATGCATATCATGGTTGCTTCAAAACCGACGGAGGTGGTGCCACAACTAACGGAATGTAACCCAAAAGTAGGGTTTACACTATACAGTTAAACGTTTGTTCTTGTGTATATTATGCAGGTGTTATTCAGTTCTGGAGTTATACTCCCAGTGCATCAGTACAACTTTGTTTGTGAAAGAACTGTTCAAGCCATATAAACCAATTACGTACTGGTGCAGGACTTGTTATCTTGTCAGTTAGGCTATTCTCACCAGCGGAAATGACGTCATTGCATAGCCGTCGTCAGGAGAGTGCACTCTTTTTTCTGCTATGGCAGGAAAGGATAAAAACATGGGAAGAAAGTGATTCGTGCGTAGCATTGTTCTCGGAATCTTGTAAACTATGGTGCTTTGGCATTCAAAACACGGACACTTTTCTCCTGCCCGCACTGCTTTGCAAAACAAACACACACATCTAAAACTAGCACAACGTTCTCAAATCCTGCGCCATTTATTTTTATCTCACTGTAAATAAAGTGTCTGCCTTGTTTCAGTTTTAATTTTAAGCTGAGCAAATGGGGTTTTTTTTAAGATCGATTTTAGCGATTTTGGTAACTTTTCCAATATGTCAATATTTGCCAGAATTAAATAAAGGAAGGTGTTTGGACGTGAAGGTATTAGCGTTCCATTCGGTGCGACTTTACAGCTTGCTGCTTTACAAAACAGTGTAACTGCTAAACAAAAGATATCACCAAATAGTCGAATGTCACATTGTCATACAGTCATCTCGAATCTTGTTCACTAGGCATTGTAAATATGATGAAAGCCAAGTGTGGAGTCGTCCTCAGAACTCCCTGAACAATGCATCACGAGGAGCTTATTATATGTAAAAGGGAAAATACGGCGCAGTCTCCAGTTTTTATCTGGCTGAAATTTACCCTTTGTGAAAAGCCCTAATCGATACATTAATCATAAAAAAACTGCCTGATTTCAATGTCATAACTATTGCAGATACAGTTAATGTAATGTTATTGGTAGAGGTGTATGATTAGTTTAAGCAGCGAATGGGTTACAATATTGCTTTCGTATACAATAACTATTTGTATAATAACATTAATGGTTACATTTACTCTCACTGACATGTGTATGTTTTAGTTTTAATTTCAACTCCTCAAGCACTGTGATAAGCAATTGTACAAACGCTGCCATGTTTTAGTGCAGATTTATTTTAAACTGTCGGTTTATTTGTTGGTTTTCTGTTTGCATGCTGCCAACAAATGTCGGTTTGTCTATGCATACTTGAGCATGAAGGGTCAAGGCCATAACTTTCCCCAGGTACATCTGTACAGCGGGTGATTCATAAACTACAGTTAGATAACACTGTGGATTTAACAAAACAACGGATACCGGCCCTTTCAGCGTTATACAAGTATGATATAGTTACTCTAGGGCACCATTTTGGACTTCTACTATATAGTAGGGATGTTTAGCCAGTGTGCTGTCATATACCAGAAATATCTTGACTTTTCGCGTTTTGTCCATCTGCAGTGTCCTAAAATTTATAAAAAAAGATAATTGCGTTTTATTTTTGAAATCTAAAAAAAATCTCGAAGAATATCGAGTTTCGCTATGGCTGAGAAATATCAATAGTAAAGCGTGTTTAAGTAGTTGCGTTTCATATGCATGAACGAATCTCGAGCGATACGAATGATATTTGTTTTTGCATCAAACTGTCTACGTCATAATAATGTGTTAAAAAAAAAACGTCTCGATAATTGATGTTGTACAACCCGTAAAAAAAATAAACGGAGTAGTGATATTCTAATGTATGTTTCTTGATTCTTGTGAAATCTGTGTTTGGAAGGAAAGGATAGGAGAAAAAATACTCCTTTCTTGTCCGTTGTTATGTTGTTTTTGCAGATATGTGACCCCAAACCATGTTGTTTATGAGTTTTTAGTGCTAACAAGTGGGCCATAGTTTTGGGAAGCCCTGTCATTTCTTTATTCATTAATATCCTATGATTATACATGTTCTGTTAAAATATACTAATATAGATTAGCCCTGGAAATATCAAACGCAGTAGTTACACAGCAGGAAAAATATCCATCAGCATGTTGTTTATTAGCGCTATTTGTTTATATGTTATATTTTCGGGGAAAAATAGCGGTTAGTGACTATCATAAGAAGTGCTGGGCGAGGGTATTTCCGTAAATCTTGCTCGGCAGTAAAATATGGGATTCTTGTATTTTTTAACAAAAAAAAAAAAAAAAAAATACCAACAAACAAAACAACATATTGTACGAGCTGTAGTGAACCACCTCGCCCTTTTTTTTGTTTTGCCTCTAAGGCTGGCAAAAAAGCCTTTTTTCAAGTTCCTTGTCTTATATTCATAATGCTTCTATAATGTAGGTGTTACAGTAGATTACACGATGTGATAAGGTTCCGTGAAATAACTTCTATAATATCTAATATTGATATCTAACGGTCTGGCAGAAGGGGGGGGGGGGTGGGGGTACTGGGTAGGTTCTTTGGCGTTAATACTCCGGTTAAGACTGATAAGAGTGTACCTTTTCTAGTTTGTTGTGATTTAGTAAAGGTGTACATATTATTCTTCAGATATTGAATAACATGTTATGTTACTTAACAGCGGTTCCATTTATTTACCGAAATTTTTGCGGTTGGCCAAATGTGTTCTGTTGTGGTGGTACGTATATGTTTATAATTTTGATGTTCTTTCAATTTTGTTAAGAGTTTTCTTTACAGTTGAAAGACTATAATGTCAGTAGTGAACAGGCTTGTCCATTGAAATAAATTAGAACTGTTTCAGATGTAAACTGTTTTCGGAGCACATGGGATGTCTTATCTACAGTTAAAATTGTCAGCGTTAAAACGTGTACCATGTATTTGTAGGGTGAAAGTGAAATATGAAAAACTGCGGAGAAATTGCTCTTTGCAATCGTTTCCCAGCCTATGTTTTCAAGCTCCAGGTTTAAGATTGTTTAAAGCACAAACCAACTGTAGATATTTCACTACTGAAATTGTGGTGTTCTTTATATTTATGTCTCAAAATTTGTTTTCTCAGCTATTATCGGTTGAGTAAAAAAAGCCCTGTAATTAGTAGTCATTAAATGAGATAATTTCCATATTTGAATTAATGTTATGTTTGTGTGAGGGTAAACACGTAAATGGCGTCATAGTGGTTGCGTGTGTATTGTTATTAGTTTTTGGGGTGAGAAATAAATAAAACTAAATAGATCGTTGCTATGTTATTTCCATGTGAACTCGTAATAGCCCGTTGACAGTAAAACCCCGGATGTGGACACCCCAATATTATTGGCACCTCTGACTTAGGGACACTTCCTGCCAGTCTGTTTTCAAATGCCATTGCCATTTATATTGACCGTATAATAAGGGACACCTTAAATGAGTCCTTATTTTGGGCAATCTGTACATAGACGCTTTATTCAAAGGTTCTGTCCCTTATGTATATCGCATCACTTTTCTTAGCTAAAAAAAAAAAAAGCGAAAACAAAAAAAACCCTGTGTGTACTATCTGCAATTCTGCATACACTTGAACGTTTATTTCTTTATTTTTTTACATTAACATTCGTGGCTATTCGTGGGTTTTATGCCCCGGAGGAGGCTTATGGATTAGGCTCTATCCGTCTGTCCGTCCGTCCGTCCGTCCGTCCGTCCGTTACTACTCATTCCTCTTAGATGCAGAAGCCGTTTGGTCTGATATTTTGCAAAGCTTACTCACATGACCGTAGTTTGATGCACGCCAAATTTTTTGGCGGTCCGATAAAAAATTGAAATTTTTGGCGATTTTTTTTTTTTTATTTTGGTGCTTTCAGTGCTGTTTTTAGACTTCTCGATATTTTGAAATCCGCTCTCCATCATACCTTAGAGGAAGAAAGACCATATACTGCAGATCTGCACTGAGGAATTATTTTGGTTTTTGCCCAAAAAAAAAAAAAATTGGAATTTTTGACGAATTGTAGAGATTTTCACTTAGATGTTTTTAACTGTTTTGGACTTCGTTTATGCGATATCTCTAAAATTTTACAGCTCTTTGGATCTTCACCAACCCCGTGGAATTAGAAAGGCCAGATAGTGCACATCATCACGAAGGTTGATTCTGGTCAGGAAGAAAGACTTTATAGATGGTCACTGAAGTACTGGGTCTGTTTAAGGTGACTGATTCGGACGGGAAGGTGGGGGGGAGGGGGGGAGAGCATGTCCTTTTTGGTATTAGCAAAAACATTGGCGCTCGACGGGGGTTTATGGGACTGGCGGATTGGGCTCTGTCCGTCCGTCGGTCCGGCTCTTTTCCATCCGTTCCCACTCATTCCTCTTACATGCGTAAGCCGTTTGTTCTGATATTTTACAAAGCGCACCCACATGACCGTAGCTTGCTGCACGTCAAATTTCTTGGCTCTCCGATAAACTTGGATTTTTGGCGATTTTTTTTTTTTTGAAATGGTCTTACATGTAAGTAGAAGCGAGGCTTTAAATTACTACTCCTTCTACAGTATCGATTGAATCTTCTTTAAAACTTCACAGATATGCTTCTGAAATGGGTCCACATCTAGATTGTGCACTTCTGGGCAATCCGGCGTTGCATGCAGACAAACGTCTGTGATGGCAAACGTGCCTTTACTGTAGGTTCCTATGGAAAAGGGGTTTTGGTTTTAAAAGGGGGAAGAGACGTTTTGTCTTCACGGAGTTTTTCGGAAAGTTATGAATTCTCCATTATCTTAGTGAATTGAACCTCCGATATAAGTAGTAGGGAAATGACAGTTCTACCACAGCCCCCCCCCCTAGGGGTCGACTGTCAGAGGTGAGGACCCCCCCCCCTAGGGGTCGACTGCCAGCGGTGAGGACCCCCCCCCTTGGGGTCGACTGTCAGAGGTGAGGACCCCCCCCCCCCCCCTAGGGGTCGACTGGCTAAGAAAATTTTGCGATTTCAGCATAGTTATATGTTTCAGACGATTCTGAATAACTTCGGTTTTGAGGACCCCCCCCCCCCCCAGGGCTAAGAAAATTTTGTGATTTCAGCATAGTTATCCGTTTCAGACGATTCTGAATAACTTCGGTTTTGAGGACCCCTCCTAGGGCTAAGAAAATTTTGCGATTTCAGCATAGTTATATGTTTCAGACGATTCTGAATAACTTCGGTTTTGAGGACCCCCCCACCCCCCCCCCCAGGGCTAAGAAAATTTTGTGATTTCAGCATAGTTATATGTTTCAGACGATTCTGAACAACTTCGGTTTTGAGGACCCCCCCCCCCCCCCTCTATAAAACCACCTTTCACGAATGTTTAGATTTTTTTTTTAACACATCACTCAAGGGCGTGTTTGAATGAGAAGTTCTACCCATTCACAAGATGCGTTTGAATGGATAGCTTATTCAAACATGTGCTCGAATGTCTAGCTCATTCAAACATGCACCCATACATTTCTCCAACCACCCATTATTATAACATCTATGTTTAGATATATTAGAATTCATTTTAACATCTGACAAGGAACTTGGAAGACGGGAAAACCTGGAGGGTATAAATGGGATGAGCGAGAACATATATTGTCATTTCACGTGTTGGATTGTGTGAGTAAACAATGTCGACATCCCTTCTTCACAGACGTATAGAGACATTGGATGAGGTCTTCCAAGTGAACTATACTGACTATGTGTTTTCAAAACTTCCTAATTTTGAATGGGATTGGATTTTACAAGTGAAGAATTTGCATAAACATTGGGAAGCGACTGGAATGGTAATTCCAAGAGATCGTTTCATTGAAGCTTTTCTGAGTGAATGTGAAGACCTGAATTTACCAGGAAACACCTATGACATTGAATCAGCATTTATCAACGCCAATACAATTTGGGCAGCTGAACTCATGCTAGTTGTGGCTGCTGGAATTATTTTACATTATGATGACGACGTTCCATTGACGACGAATGTATCAGAACTTGTTCGCTTCAACCACGGACGAGTTGAAGTGAATTCAAAACTTTGTAAGATGTTTGAAAAGGGAGCTAACTCAGCAGATAGTTGGGTATAAAAGGGAGTGAACTCAAAGTCATCATTACATTGTGCAGCCATGGAGAAGACAAGCAGCTTTAAAATTAGTGTCAACTTAACCATTACTGTGGAGCATGGGGAATTTGGACCATTTCTTCGAATCAAACGTGGAGAGAAATGGCTTGCTTTATCGCCATCTTGGAATATTATGTGTCAAAACTTGAAAAATTTACGCGACATTGACTTCAAACTGTACTTAACGCAGACGAAATGGCTTGAAGTCATTTCATACCGAGACATGCGCTATGTGAGTTTTGTGCGCACATCGCTATTTGAAGGGAAAGAATACAAGTTTTACATCAACATGAATGACGGTGAATGGGAGACCCTGCTTCAGGAGTTGGAAAACATCAACTCAGTCTTATTTGTCAAACCTGAGCCATGTACAAAATGCCATGGTGTGAAAACTGTCATCAAACTGCTAAAGGATAATCGGATGAAGGTATCAAAACTATCCAAGAAAAGACTGGCTGAAGTTGAATTGGAGAATATGAACGTGCAAAATCAGCTTGAACTTACGTGTGAATATTGTGGCGCTTGTGGATATGCCAGTGATTATGATTGTCACTGTCACAAGTACAATTGTAAGATGTATGAACCAGACAACTTCTGTATCAAGTGTGGTTCGGTAACGGTGTCACCTTTTTGAAAATCATTTACTCGCCAGCCGTCATAGTGTGCAGACGAGTCATATGAACATGTAGGATGGATGTAGAAACGTGTTTTAGGGAGAAGTATGTGGACTACATGTTAACTGAACTGGAACGTTTTGGGTCTGTTCAACAACAACTACAACACTTTAGCATCTATTGGGAACTTGCCCATTTAGCGCTGAACTTGTCAAACTTACGCGAGGATTTCATCAAAGAGTGTGGTGACATTGACGGAGCTGAGGATTTTGATGTGGAAGCAGCATTTCACTTTGCTCGATTTGATGAAGTGAGAGAGTGGTTAATGTATATTGCAGTATAATGGCGGACATTACATTGAAACAGTATATTGTGCAAAAAACATATTGTGAAGAAATGTTATTAGCTGTAAAAAAATTTGCATGTTTGTTATGTCCTGCTTGTCAAAATGAAGAGTGTGAAGAACATACTTGCCATTTCGCAAGTGTCTATGCATATTGGAATGAAGCTAAATATTATATTCATTTAGATAAAGTGTTAGACAATGCCAACAAACGTTGTGAGAAGTATGGGTTAAATGCTATAACATTTGATGAATTAGGTAGTTGGTTAGTATGCATTGAAGATGAATGGACGCCAGTTATTCACACCATTGTGTCTATACTCGATTTATAAAAACCTGTAACATATGTTTATTGGACAACGAAATAAAATGTAAGATATGCTGATTAAGGTATGAGGTGAAATAAAATGTAGCGTATGTGTACAAGTGCTTTTCATTTAGTGTTAACATGTCAACGTGGAAGGAATACTTAACCAATATTTACTTTAAACCTGGTCAACCCGGTGCATTTGCTGGTCCTTACAAACTTTATCACATATTAAAAAAACATGATCAACCAATTACTCATTCGAAAGTGAAGACATGGTTACAGAATCAAGATGCATTCAGTTTACTACAACCTGTAAAATATAGGTTTAAAAGGCAACATGTCATTACACGCGGTATTGATGACATGTGGGATATTGATTTGGCTGACATGGGAAACATAGCCTCTTATAACGATGACACCCGCTTTTTATTAGTTGTCATTGATGTGTTTTCGAAATATTTGTGGGTGCAGCCAATACCTAACAAATCACATACCAGCGTCACACAAGCTTTCCAGAAGATTTTTCATGAAACACGTCGAAGACCGCGAACTCTAAGGTCAGATAAAGGAACTGAATTTAAAAACAGATGGGTAAAAGCATTTTTGAAGAATGAGGGAATTCATGCTTATACGACAAAGAATGAAACTAAAGCCAACTTTGCTGAGAGAGTCATTCGTACTCTAAAGGGAATGATGTATCGATATTTTCTACATAATCAAACTTATCGGTATGCAGACATCCTTCAAGAATTGGTATACAATTACAACCATAGACCACATGGCTCTCTCCCTAATAAGAGAGAATGAATCTAAAGTGTGGAAGTATATGTATGTAGACAAATTGAAATTGAAACCAAAGAAGAAGAAAAAACCTTACAAATTTAAAATTGGTCAACATGTTCGCATTTCTCACTTGAAATATACGTTTCAGCGAGATTATCATATAAAATGGACACAAGAAGTGTTCATTATCACACATCGTTATAAGAAGCAAGGAATACACTTGTATCGTGTGAAAGACTTTTTAGACGAAGATATTGATGGTCATTTCTATGAAGAAGAATTGCAAGCTGTTACAAAAGATATTGAATCCATCTACAGAATTGAACAGGTCTTGAAAACACGGAAAAGACGAGGTGTAAAAGAATTATTTGTCAAGTGGTAAGGCTGGCCAAAGAAATTTAACAGTTGGGTAAAAGAAACAGACATTCAAAAATGAAGCACCCATTCACATGTTTGGTCTCTGGACCTACAGGCAGTGGTAAAACTTCTCTGGTGAAGGAAATTCTAGAGCAAAATTTAATTATGGCTCTATGCAGCAGATCAACCTTTGTACAAGGGAATGAAAGGTGTAGAATTTTACCAAGACATTCCAGACGACATTGAAGAGCGCTTTAACCCGAAAAAACCAAACTTACTCATCATAGATGACTTAATGACTAAATGTCATAGTGATGAGCGTATGACACGCCTCTTTAGTGTAGGCAGCAGCCATCAAAATCTCAGCATTATTTTTATTGTGCATAATTTATTTCATCATGGTAGAGAAATGCGAAATATTAGTTTGAATACACATTACATAATTCTGTTTAAAAATCCTAGAGATAGTCAACAAATAAGTACATTAGCGCGACAAATGTATCCTGGAAAATCTCATTTTCTCATAGAAGCCTATCAAGATGCTACGAGCAAACCTCATGGTTATTTATTCATTGACTTGAAGCCGAAGACAAATGATCAACTACGTATTCGTACAGGCATTTTACCAAAAGATACACATTACGTATATGTTGATAAAGTAGTGCATGAACAAGAACCAAGTCACTTAACGATTCGCAGCCAAGATGTCTAAACGTATTCAAGCGAATCAACCTTTTCTTCATTTGCTCGCACGCAGTGGGCCTAAACGACGTAAATACTTGTTAGAGCAAGCTACTAAGGAGGAATTAACTACCCTTCGCACTCTAGCAGATAAGAAGATATCACTTCAAAGAAAAAAGAAGTTGGTTAATCAGAAAGGAGGATTCCTTGGAGCTATTGCTAAATTTGCATTACCTTTGTTAGCTCAGTTGCTGCTAAAATGAAACATACTTTGAAAATGGTCCTCATTCCTGAATATGAATATAAAATGTTGTTGGAAAAGAAGGGAAAAGATGGTGAAATCAAATCGAAAGTGAATAAACTTTTACGTGGGAAACGAACTCGTGAGAAGGCAATGGAAATGTCTCAACTTCTTGGTCGTCATTTACGAACAATTCAATCACAACAACAACGACAAAAGTCTGTTACATCATCTGGTACAGCAAAATCAGAAAAGTCGCAACAGTTTCTAAGCTATTTTCAACCTATATATCATGGAAAACTAACACAGCTTTTGGTAGAACTGAAGAAACATGGTACGAGATGGACAGATAAAAATGAACTTGTATTGAAAACTGGAGATGTCATTGAGAATTCCAACATTATTGATTTGTTGAAAGAAGCATTGGTTGCTACAGGAAGAAAAGAACGACGACAACCGCCGCAGGGGTGGAAGCAGTTTATTGAGGAAATTGTAGACGCTAATATCCCAAAAGCTGTTTTTGGAAAAAAGACAACTCGTGAAGATATTGCAACAGAGATAAAACAGCGTCAACAAAGGTTGTTTCCAGAAGGATGGGAAACTTTTTAACATGGTTTAAACAGTTATGGTGTTGCTGTAAAGACAATGAAAATAAAAATAATATTCCTGTAAAAATTAGGTGTGTAAGCGCTTGTTGTCAAGGAGAAGTAGTAGACAGTAATATAGATCATGGAGACAGTGAAGACGACGTGAGCCAGACATAATGTATATACACATTCAGTCTATCTACATCACATAAACGATTTAGTCATCATGGAGTCAACAAGTTTTTACGTCACTTTGCCCAGCAATGCTAGTTTGAACTATTATCCTACTAATAAGGCGTCTAATTATCAAATTCGTTTACCTCGTACAATATATTTGAACGGAAAATATGAAGTAGCCTTAGCTGAAATTCAATACCCACACACGTGGACGACAATGAGGCCAGGAATAGACTATACTCTACATTATCGATCATCATCATCAGATGTATTTTATCCAGTTTATATTCCATATGGTTACTACAGAACCATAACTGAAATATGTACTGCAATAAATGCAGAATTACAAAAATCTATTAATGCAAACCCTATTAGGTTAAAGTATGATAAAATTAGTCGAAAAGTTTCTCTTATTTTAAAAGAGGAATATGATATTGTCTTTTCTACTGGATTAGCTGAGATTTTAAGATTTAAACCAGGTAGATGGTATAGAGAATCCGGTCCTGCTGAACATCAATCCGATGTGAAACATGGATTTTATACACTTTATGTGTATTGTAGTATTTGTGAGCCACAAGTAGTTGGAGATTATTATGTTCCTTTACTACGTTCTGTTCCCATTGAAGGGTATGATGGTGATATTATTATGAAAACTTATGAAGAACCTCATTACGTCACTGTAAACACATCCAAATTTGACACAATAGAAATGAATATTAAGGATGACACAGGTTATAATGTGTCATTTCAAACTGGGAAAGTGATATGCAAACTTCATTTTCGACCAAAAGCATTATGAAAGCATATAGACACGATCCGTCAGCATATCGCAACCATTTTCTTCGTCAAGTGGGTGGGGAATTACCAGGATTTAAAGGAGCACGAATACAATATGGAGATGGTATTGGTTCAATATTAGGATTATTGGCTCGCAAAGCTATTCCACTGCTTAAGGCAGGGGCTAAAATCGTTGCACCACATCTTAAAACGGCTGCGAAAGATGTCGCGAAAGATGTTACAGGCCGAGTAGCACAACGTGTGATTGGTGATGTGTTAGGAGGACAAAAGAGAGCACAACCTTTAAAACCTGTCAGAAGGCGAAAGGCAGCCAAACGGATAACATCAACAAAATATAAGAAAGATATTTTTTAATCATGTCTTTAATTCATAATAATTCTTGTGAATGTAGCCTTTCTCCATTAGAATGGTTTCACGTACCACCAACGCAAACTGCTGTGGAAAAAAGTTATAATGTGGACTATCAACCACTCACTACCATTAGAGAGGGCGCTCCTATAGAATTCTACATTCCTGCGAGTACAGAAGAATATCTAGATTTAAAGAACAGCAGACTTCATATTGTATGCGCTATTGTAAAGGCTGATGGAACACCATGTGATGTAGATGATAATGTATCATGTATCAATGATTTGTTTAATGCGTTATGGTCCAATATTGAATTGTTTCTAAATGATCGTTTGGTATCACATAGTAACAATACCCAAGGTTATACCAGCATCATATCTCATCTCATTCATGACTCGGAAGAAAGTCTCCATTCTGAGCGCTCTCTGCGTCTCATCTATAAAGATACTGCTGGGTCAATGAATAGTCATGAGGTGAAAAGAGCTAATCATGAAAGATATGTAGCAGGTTTTCATGTAAATGTTGAGGGTGGTGATGTAGCTCTGCAGGGAAATAATGGTTTACATAATCGTTATTTGTATACACGTCAAAGCCGTGAGTTTACGATCACAGGCGGTTTAAGGGTAGATTTGTTTGAGCAAGATCGCTATCTTCCAAATGGTATCAGTATGAAATTACGTTTACATAGACAAAAAGATGAATATGTATTAATGGCTGCAAATAATGGTTATAAAGTAGAAGTGAGAGATGCGTTTTTAACCATTCGCAAAGTGAGGGTTAGTCCAGGCATTCAGTTAGGACATGCAGATGCATTGATGAAAAGTCCTGCTAAGTTTATTATTACTAGAAAAGAGTGTAAAGTGTTAGCTATTCCAGCTGGATTTCAATCTTTTCTGAAAGATAACATCTTTTTAGGTCAATTACCCAAACGTATTGTCATTGGACTGGTTCATAATGAAGCCTTTGCTGGAACAGTATCGAGAAATCCATACAATTTTGATCATTTTTTTCTAAACTTTATGCAACTTTACACGGATGGTAAACCAGTCCTATCCAAACCTCTAAAACTTGAAATAAATCGAGGCAAATATCTTGATGCTTTTGAAACGCTTTACAAATCGTTTGATAAATTGAATATTGAGAAAAGTTCCATTATAAAACGGGAAGATTGGTCTAGAGGTTATGCTTTATTTTCGTTTGACTTAACACCTGATTATGATGGTGATGATCATTATGCCCTTATCAAGCATGGGAATTTGCGACTAGAAATGAATTTTGCTGGTGCCTTGCAAAATACAGTCAATGTTATAGTGTATGCTGAATTTGATAACATTGTTGAAATTAGTGCAAATCGTAGCATTCAATTCGACTACCAGTCATGAATACGAAGCAGATAGAAGCCATCCTATCCCATGATGCCGTGACAAAAGACTTGTTTCAAGGTGTGTTTTCCATGGACCAGTTACCATCTTTACAACGCGGTGCCTATGTCATCAACACAGACGATCATGATGAGCCAGGAGAGCATTGGGTGGCAGTATATTATGACAAAGACCCTGTAGAATATTTTGACTCTTATGGACTTTTACCTATAGACAGTCGTTTGAATAAGTTTTTAAAGTTTAATTTCATGTATAATTCAGTTCCATTACAAACACCGATATCATCTACATGTGGATTTTATTGTGTGTATTATATAATTCAAAGAGCTCGAGGACATAGTCCTTTTGAAATCATTGATGTATTAAGAAGAAGTGATGGTGATTTTGTAGTCAAAGATTTTGTATATAGACATTATAAACCATTATTTTATTGATGTATATAGATCACTATGTTGTATTAGTTAAGGTGTGGTAAATGTCATTCATACTAGGTAAAGGATTTTGTATATAGACATTATTTTAATCATGGTGTATTAGTTAAAGTGTGGTAATTGTCAATGTTCATTTATTATTAATAAAACCAAGGCAGTTCTATACAAGTTTTCTTTTTATTGTGTTATAGATTATTTTACATTCTTCTTTATTCAAAACATAGCATGAGGAATTAGTTACATTTCAAAACACTTATTTTACAAACCCATTCAATACATCGATAAACAAATGCCATTCATACCAATCTAAATTAATATATGTATCATAGACATTACATCCACGTTTGTAAATGCTATGAAAACTAGCATAGCACTGTCCATTACCAAAGTTTATCATTTTAACATCTTCGTGTTCAGACAGTTTCAGTTCATATCCATGATCATTTATATCAATGTCCATCACCATAACACACATGGGATGTGTCAGCTCAATGGACTTGGTGCCCCGCATGAGTTGCACTCCTTCCTCTTTGAATTCAAGTGTCAGGTTCTTTCCAATCCAATGCTTGTAACAGAGCGTACCATTTCACTGTGTTTAGGGTGATGTAGTCGTAGTCTCCTGTAAGCTCGTCATACTGACGAAATCGTACAAACACGTCTAGAGAGTTGTCAGTCACACGCACTTCTAAATCCTCTGAGAGTTTTAGAAGAAAGTCAGGTATCCTCAACTTCTCTAGATGGTCTTTCAACACGGATTGTTCGTCAAGTGATAGAATGATATACTTTCCAAAATGTTTTAGCACAATGTCATCATATACGTTTCTCAGATATGAGAATCCATGTGTAATTGGTTCATTTTCCGATAAAAAGTCTTCCATCTTGTTCAACAGTCAGATCAACTATGAGCTGTCTTCTCTGCAAAGACCTTTTTATGTTCGGATGATGTCAAACAGTGGAAGTTGTATAACTTCTAGGAATCGTAAGACTGCGCGCCAATTCTTGATATTAAAGTGAATCATATCTGTATATGGTGTATCTGGCACAACTCCCTTATAATCCTCTGGATAATCCTGTAAAAGATTTCTCCAAAATGTCACGCGTATGTTAGAATCATGTTCAGTCACAAACACTTCCACTTTATTTTCAAGTCTGCGTTCAAAACCAGCTTCAAGCGGTATGTTTTTAAAGTCTTTCCACACTTCAGGTTTAAACCGATGATAACTTATTCGAGAACCTATTATGACTTCATTCCTATCATTTACAGTAAGGTAAGCACCATTGTTAAGCATGAGTTCATTCATGATTTTTCACCTTGTTATACGCTGTCTTCTTGTCTGCGAAGCCTTTTATCCACTTCTTTCACTTGCTTCTTCAGCATTTTCCATTCAGGTATTGTCAGCAAAATTCCCTTTTTCGTAGGACGGTTTCTTCCAGTCCCCTCATCTCTGAGGTATTTGCGAATGTTTACCACACCTTCATTGCTTTGTTTCATAATCCTGATATACTTTCCATTTCCTAGAGAAAGCATTCCATCCCACGACTGTGGTGTTGGTGCTGTCGTCGCCGTCGTCTCAACTTTCAATTTCTTGATGGTGGTGGTAGGATTTTTCACTTTTAAGTTTTTCACTGTATCTGCAAGAGTATCCATATCAGTTGAAGATCTTTTACGACTTTCACGTTCCATGTTCACGCTTCAATGTTCACACCTCAAATAACTGTTACGTTGGAGGACCTCCCCCTTTTATAACGTTGCTTTGTAATGTCCATGCGCCAAGGTGGAATAGCCATCATTCAGCATGTACCGCTTGTCGTCATATGGAGAGAGGGCTACTTTCTTCAACTTCTCCGAAAAAAGCTGGTGGTCATGACTTCGAATAATGTGTTCTGTAGCCATGGATTGAGTTTGATTGAGCAAACTATCTCTATACTGCACATGTTGCATACGTCTTTGACAAGCTCGAGTGATGCCTTTGGCCGTATGTTTTTCTTTCCCGCCATACATCAAACTGTACATTTTCGGTCTGAGTCCAACAAATTCTTCAATGGGGATGCCCGCCGTCTCATCCTTTATTTTTCCAAGCACTTTTTTGTTCACGTTGGAATGTAGGAAATGATTTGAAGGATAGTCACTTGTGTCAAACAGGTCAGCATCTTGCTGCATATCTTTGTAGATATCTTCCGTTTCTATGTCATAGCATAGACTGTCGGTGTCGCTGAACAACAACTTGGCATTGGGATACTTGACCATGATGTAATTGTAATGAAAGTTGAACATAAGCACTTTGCTGAGATCGAGAATGGTGCAGCCAACTTGAATGGGCTTATCAAGAAGCAAATCCACTTTGCGTAAATGTACGGCGGTCAAATCTTCGTTGAAAATTTTAAATTTGTGGAAAGAAGGTTTAGCCACGAGTTTCTTGAACCGCTTTTCTTTGTGAACAAGTTCGACATTGATTCGCTTTCTCACATTTTCCATGGTTTTGCCGAACACAGAATTATTCATGAGTTTGAAGAAGTCTTTCTCAAATGGGTTCTGGGCCAATTTTCTCTTTTCCGTGTTCAAGGTAATGTATTTCTCCAACCATTTGCTCTGTTCAAACATAATAGCACGGTGCACTTTGGTAACTTTCAACCCTAGTGAGACGTACTGCTGCAAATTCCTATAATGAAGCACATATTTCTTCTTGTTGTATAGGTTAGGTATGAGTTTTTTACCAGGTTTGCCTTTCATGTTCAGATCTTTCCGTAACTTCTGACTGTACTCGGACAATTCTTCTACTTTGACGCATTTCCGTTCTGGAGCCACTGGGTAGTGATTATGACGATCATGGATTGTATGTGGGTATTCTAAATTCACATCTAAAATGTACCCAATGTCGTCATCTTCAGTCACATCCATAAAGTCAAGGGATTCAGGCTCACTCACCCACATAAATCCACGTCGTGGCATGCTTTGCGACATGGCCCGGCTATACAGGTTGTTTGCGTCCAGGTACATCAAGTAGTTGTTTGGCATCTCAGAATTGTAATTTGACACGTAGGGATTATTTGCTTTCGCGTACTTTTGCGTGATCACAGATATTCCTCCACGTAGGCCTTGTTCAACCATTTGGTACATATCAATGTCAGTGATCAATTCCAACTTCACCTTCGTCGCTTTTAGCATAGCATCCCACGACAGTCCTGGTGCTGTATAATAATGGGCAGGATCCAATTCATATGTGTTAAGGCATACTTGACGAAAGTTTTCAAACACGTCAGCCAGCAGCAGCACATCTGATTTCAGGTATAGGTCATGGTATTCGCCAAATGTAGTACACTTGAATGTATCCCACACCTTCTGCGCATGCGCATAATCCTCGTCGCTGATGTCTTCTTCACTGAGCAGACTGTAAAACTTGTCCTTGGACGCTAGTTGTGTTTCAGCAAACTTGGATGACTCATCCACGTAATCATAGGGGTACACTCCCTTTCTCAGCAGTAAATCTTGTTGGTCACTATCGTGAATGTGAGACGTCATGTTGTAGAAATTGTCTTTCCCTTCTGCCGCAAGGTTGGATACTAACTTCTGT
Organism: Protula sp. h YS-2021; assembly: GCA_949752745.1. Lineage (NCBI taxonomy): Eukaryota > Metazoa > Annelida > Polychaeta > Sabellida > Serpulidae > Protula > Protula sp. h YS-2021. The sequence goes on from OX457026.1 coordinate 68,432,737, forward strand.
AGAGAGGTACTCATAAACTGAAAGCTGTCTGTAAATTTCAGATTGCTCATGGTGAATGCAATATATTTCTCAATGGTGTTGGGAATGACCGTAATCGTTTCATTTTTGAATTTCCCAATTTCCTCCATGATCAGGTGACTGTCATAGCCTCGCAAATTGTGGAAAAATACAGGTATGATAAAAGAATCTTTATCCCCCTGCTCATCCTTTCTAAGTCGAAATTGTAGGTTACATTCATTATGGGCTGCTCCGCGATATTTACCATTGATATGGTCATGATCTCTCACACGATCTGCTCCTAGAGGCTCATGACAAATGTAGCAATCGATGGCATTCTTAAAATTCTCTTGATCCTCATGGGTCATCACCATATCTACCGGCATCTCTAAACCGCGCACAATACGGTCACGCTCGTTGACCATATGGTCTAAAAAGACTTTTACAGCATTGTCTCCTCGATACACGACTGGTGCGCGTGTTTCATATTGACTGACAACCACATAGGCAAAGCTGTTTGGACGATGATGTTGATACTTGTCTCCTTCATGCTTTTGCGTGAAACATTCAAAGTCGGCATAAATTACAAAAGGTGCTCGCTGCTGTTTAGCCACATTCTTGAACTTGATGAAAGGTTCCTTGGGAAATGATAAACGTTGTGCTCCATGCCTGCCACACACTTCACGATGCTCATCTAAAAGATCTTGTCGTATAAACCCGTGAAGACAGTTGAAACAATAAAAAGCTGCACCATCATGCTTTGATCGGTAGGCCATAAGTCTGCTGAAATTCTTGATCAAGCAGTAATGCCTTTTCTTACCATTGCTAATCATAAGTAAGTTGATTTCTCTTGCACTGACGTTTCGGCTCAGTTGTATTGGAACAACTACATCATGTTCATATCCAAACACGTTGATAGACACATCGTTCTCCTTTTCAAACTTTGGAATGCTAGTAATCGGCGTCGGAAATGTCATGCCCTCTACCTTTAATTCATTCTCAAACTCTCTGTATTGATTTACACGATGTGCATTTTTTGTTGTTGAAGGGTGAAGGTGAGCCAAAACGGACCAAATAAAACACTTGTTGTCATCATTCTTAATGTTTAATACACCTTTCGTATTCTTCACTTTCTTCGGCAGCGGGATAAAACTGTTCGCTTCCAGAGGTGCTAACGTAGCTGTATGTACTTCAATGTACAGTATATTATCCAGAAACCAGCCAGAGCCTTGTCGCTCATGTTCATCAAACTGGGTAAACAATTCTTTATAGGCTGTTGGTAAGTCCTGATCAATATCCGCTGGATTGTACGCTGCATACGTTGGACTGCTGATAAATGCATTATCCAATTGTTCTATCATGATACCTTCTGCATTTGGTGTCATTCTCTTGAAGCGAGCATGCACTACAATGTACCATTTCATTCCATGTTCTAAAGTCTCCAGCAAATGTGTCTTGATACGGTTCTCTTGCTGTCGCATTTCAAGTAGTAAATCCGTTCCATTGTCGGGCTCAAACCGTTTCTCCTGCGCGTTTTCACCAAGACTAATCCTTCTGCCTTTCCCTACTTGCCCCATCTTTCGCCTCTTTACAGTTTGTTCTTCATGAGGTGGAGTGCATGTATGCACATCAAACACATCCATTGAGGGAAGTATTACATTGCATCCATGACAGAGAACTGAACTCGGTATGAAAATGCCATCTTGCTCCATCTTTCGTCTCTTTGCTTCATTTTGTCGATCAAGCTCTTCAATAGCACGTTTCACAACAGTTGTCATCTCATTTTCAGCGCATGTATGCGACTCCAACAATTCCACTGATGGAAATGTTGCATAACACTCATGGCATAAGACTTGTGAGTCTGAACTATCAGCCATTGTTGCTGTCACATCAATTGCTTGAACTGAAATGCTTGAAATAGGTTCTCACACACACCCTTTTATACCACTCAGACTTCGTCAAATTGACTCAAATTGTAAAATGTCTATACCCGTGAAAGACGACCCCTGGGGGGGGGGTCCTCAGATTTTCTTACCGGTGACAGTCAACCCCTAGGGGGGATCCTCAAAACCGAAGTTGTTCAGAATCGTCTGAAACATATAACTATGCTGAAATCGCAAAATTTTCTTAGCCCTGGGTGGGGGGGGGGGGGTCCTCACATTTTCTTACCGGTGACAGTCGACCCCTAGGGGGGGGTCCTCACCGCTGCCAGTCGACCCCTAGGGGGGGGGGTCCTCACCTCTGACAGTCGACCCCAAGGGGGGGTCCTCACCGCTGCCAGTCGACCCCTAGGGGGGTCCTCATCTCTGACAGTCGACCCCTAGGGGGGGGCTGTGGTAGAACTGTCATTTCCCTACTACTGATATAACACCGGCAATTTTAAAGTTGCGGTAAAAACCTACTTTTGCAGTGGATGTATTCGGTCGGCGACTTAATAGATTCTTTTTTATTGTTCTGGGAATTGGATTTTGCTTCCTGTCGATGAGTGTCTCATTTGTGTGTATTACGTTTAGCATTTATTGTCGAATATTGGTGTGTTCAATGAAAGAGGTTTTATTATATCCTGAATGTACTGTATCGAATTATTTTTAAATCGACTCATCGCCGTCTCCGGTTGGGGGCTGTGCTTGTTATTCGAGCTTTGTTTATCAAACAGGTCAAACATGAGCTTTTTTAACCCAGCCGACGTTGTCACTATAGGGGGCTTGAATATATTTGCGTATGTTAAACTTTTTCTTTTAAAAATCACCATTAAAATCATCTTGAGTACTGTTCTAGCATTCAGGAAAAGCTTTTTAGCCACATGATGTCTCCACAGGAAAAGTAAAGGATGGGATTCTGGTCAAAAATTAATCTTTTCCTGGCAACCCAGATTTTTAGGGAGTCACCCTCAAAGTTTTTCAGTTATGGTGCACATCCCAAAGTTTCAGCATAAACCAATTTCTATACGGCAATGTATATAAATTCCGACATTTTTTATCTTTGTGACATCAAGATCGGGATTTTCTTTTATTCTGAATTTTAAAACTAAATGTCTCTATGTGCCGTTACTTCATCAGAAAATGTTTCTCATTTTGACCTTTGTTTTAAATAATCAATGTGCACCAGTCTGCAAAATTGGGCTTGTTATACACACATTTGATATTTCAGTAGAACTATGGTTAAAACTGACAAAATTCTCTAACAAACGTAGTCACTCGTGGTTTCTCAGCCAGGAAATCACCCTTGCTTGATGTTTCTCTGTTTCATGAAAGGCTACTGCCCCTAAAATGTTATTTGATTAAAATGCGAAACTTTTGACTGTCATCTACCGTATTATTTTACTCTGTTGATTTCGATTTGGCCAATCAAAATTGTTTTTACTTTACATACAAGGATATCTCCTGCAAATTTTGTTCCGATTTGCATGTTATCTGGTGCGAGGACTTAGCGAACTGGTCATATTCCAAACATTTTAATCAAACTGAATCGACAAAATCTTTTTCTCCGTATTATTTTTGCATTGTGAAATTTTTAAAACAACTCTCCATATGAGCCTCTGTTTGCGCGTTGTTATTCTTGGTTGTTCGACAAATGTTGGGCTTTGCCACATGCTGGCGATTGTTGTTCTGTTTAAGCACAAGATTCGATAGATGTAGGGGGTATTGCCATCGTTGAAAGTATGTGCGCTTCTAAGATGAAATATTCTCCTAGGTTTTTAGCCTACATGTCTTGAAATTTTGTGTGAAGGTAGCGGGCGTACGTACCTACCTGGTTGTTACATTTTGGCAAATGCCCAAAAATTGTCATGAATTGTTGGCATAAAAGCCAATTTTCTTTAAAACGTGTCCTCTCCTAGTGTTTTAATGGATTTTGTTGGAAGGTAGGGAACGTAAGTGTCCACATTTTTGGGGTTTCGACAAAAATTATTGGAGATATTGGCGAAAAACCATCTTTTTGTAAAATCTTAACTAACTTCAGCAAAATAGTCTTAGTGCCTTTAAATTACAAGGTAGCAGGCATTACTTCCTACGTGGATATTACTTTTATGGTGATTTGCCCAAAATTGGCAGAAATACTGGCCAAAAAATCAGTAAAATCTTAACTCACACAACACAAAGGGCTTACTGTCTTGAAATTTCGGTTCAAAGTAGCGGTTATTGGTAATTACTTGGCGTAAACTGTTGTTTTTTTTGTGATTCGGAATAAAGTAGCGGAAATACTAGCAAAAAACCAATATCTTACGAAAATCTTAACTAACGCTAGTTATAGAATCACAACCTCTTCAAACATTAGTACCTACTTGGCTATTTTTTTTAGTGATTCGCCTAAAATTGGAAGAAATATTGTCGAAAAACGAAGAATTTTGAGCAATCCACACCAGAGAAGTGACCTTTTCTGTCTTAAAGTTTTAGTTAAAGAAAGGAGTCATTGACAGTTACCTAACTATAATTGTTTTTCGTAATTCGGAAAAAATAGCGGAAATGTTGGCGGAAAACTAAACTACTTTCTTACTAAAATCTTAACTAAAGCCAGAGATATAGTTTTACCGTCTCAAACTTTTGAATGAGGGAAGCTGACATTAGTACCTACCTGGCTATTTTTGTTAGTACTTTTTGGCGATTCGAGAAAAGGTTGGAGAAAATATTGGCGAAAATCCTTTTTCTTACTGAAAACTTAACTGACTCAGGTATAATAACTTACTCTTTTGAAATTTTGCTTGAAGATAACAGGCATTGATACGTGACTATTTCTTTTTTCGTGATTCGCGAAATTGTGCCGGAAATATTGGCGAAAAGCCAATTTTCTTTAAAACATTTTTCCTGTTAGTGTTTTAATGGAAACTTCCCAATATTTTGATGGTAGATAGTCGGCATATGCATCTATCTGGCTATTACTGTTTTCTGTGATTCGAAAATAAAGTGTCACAATTTCTTACTAAAATCTCACCTAACGCTAGTTGAATACTGGCTTGCATAAGGGAAGCGGACATAGCACTGTCCATGGACAATCTTGTATTTTTTATTTATTTATTTTTTTGCCGTGGAGAAATTAGTGTGGGTACAACAAAAGTAAGTTATGAAAGTAATGTTATTATGTTTACTATCACTAGACAAATCGAGGTACGAATACTATTATATCCTATTTTGGTTCATAATTATTTTGACTTCTATATAAGCTTGAGAATCATTTTCTACCAAATGGTCGTTGCGATGGTCAAAGAAGTGACACACTAATAATTCGCATGAAATCCTTATAAAATTGCACACAAAACAAAAAAAACTTTTTGTTGGTTTGCCAAATTTTGACGCTCTGGTGGCCAACCTAGCGCCTTATGTTTCTCGCTATGCTCACTTTTCCATTCTTTATTGATACATGTGTGCATGGTCGCAGATTTTTGCGAATTGGATTGTAACAAGGCATGTGATTGCCTAAAACAGTCACATGGTGGATGGCTGCCACAAAAACACAGTGTAGATAGCTAAGAACAGTCAATATGGCCCGTCCATGTGCGCACTATGTGCATGTAAGATGTTGCAAGAAATAAATTTCTTTACATAAACTAAATATGTTGCAGATGAAAAACGCCGTGTTATTGTTGACACTGGGCAGCAATTTATCAACGCAATTGAAAAAAATACATATTTTGCCTCGCGGCTCTGTGAGGAGTACGGTTATGTCCAGACAAATTCTCAGAAACTACAAATCCGATCTTTTGAAAATGTCAGTGAAAATATACTCCTGTTGCCGATGTGCAATGTCGTGTTATTTTTTAGGGCCAAAAATGAACACAATTGCACTAAGTCAAGAACTGATAAAATTTTAGACATTTCCATCGAACCTGTTGTTTTGTCCATGCAAGTTCTCAGAAAACCATTACGGCCAGCCTTTTGAGACTTGACACAGTGAAGCTAGGTGTAATGCAGATGTGCGATGTCCTATTTTTTAAATCAGGCAAAACACTGGTACATCGGAGTGCACAAAATAAGGAGGCGAATAATCGGAATTTCTTCTAGCTTCTTTTACTATTTTTCATTCTAGGTTTTCCTCCAATTGCGTCCCATTGCAGCCTTCATTGGCGGCGAATGGGAGGCTAAAAACCAAACGGACATACAAACTTTTCAAGCTTTACACAGTGAAAATACATATATTGCAGATGGGCCAAGTTATTATCTTTCAAATCGGTCAACAATTGACTGATCGGTTTTTTAATGCTAAAAAAATATACATTTTGCATCGACACGCGGAGACATCTTTGCATCATCTTTAGCTATGACATGGTCGGAATGAACACAAGCTGGATGTTCAGTCTGAAATCAAATTGAAGATGATACATAAATTAGTTAATAATAGCATCCCAGCTAACTACTCATCATCTTTGGTAAAAAAGCGAAGCGCCAGTTCGTGTCTTGTTCCCTTGACGGCCCCGTCAATTAACGGTTGTTTCTTTTTTGCTATCCAGCTAGCTATTTGGAAGATGTTAGTAAGATAATTCATGCAGTCGGAACCTCATTTTTGAACGAAACGCTGCAAATGCACGTTTGAAATAAAAATGATTCCATGGGGTAACAGCATATTTAGTCGATAAAAATATACCCTAGTTCTATTGATTCTCCATTTTTCTGTTCTGATACACAGGTTCATGCCATGTTAAAACTTGCGAAAAAGTTAACGTATATAAAACTTGATTTCTAAAAATGTGGCTTAAGTAAAATTTGTTTAAAGACATGCAAGTAACATTTTCACCAATACAAATAGAACCGTACACAATGGCAAAAAATAGAGTTTTGTTTATGTTTTTGCTATTTCGGAATATGATTCATGTGGTCAATACCTAGTTCTCTTATTAGTTAATTACACCAGTCAGTATTAAAAACATTCTATTGCTCAAGTTTGCTAGCTGATTCTGGTGCAGTGGGCTATTTTTCAGAATGATCTTGCTCCCTAGCTTTGCCAGCTGGATAAGAAAAAGGGCCTTTTCCTCGGCGTATGGTCTTTTTCTAGCTACGAAAGACTGATAGCACCAGGTTTTCGTTGCTTTTCAGAGATAGCGTCGTTGGTGATAACACCAACGAAAACGTGGCACTATCGGTCTTTCGTACATAACTGATTGTATTAAATCAAGGAACAGACCTGTGAGTGCTCCTTACTTTCTTTAACAATGATTTATGATACGACTGAAAAAAATACAATTGCATCCCACTCCGCATGCTGAAACTAAGCTCTCTGACAGCCTTTTCAATTCATATAACCAAAGAATTTTTGGTACTTTTAGCGTAAATTAACACAAATATATATATATATATATATATATATATATATATATATATATATATATATATATATATATATATATATATATATATATATATATATATATATATATATATATTCATATAAACCTTTTATAGAGAAAGGAATTACATCGAAAGAAGTGATCTAGAAAATGGAAATAAAATGACCGCATTAGGTGATGTTGAAAATGTTTTATATTGTTTCGTAGTATATTTTTAAATTCGTCATTTGTCCCAAGACTACAAGTATTTTTAGCCCCATCGTGTGGGACCTCTGTCGTGTGTCAATTCGTCCTTCCCGATGAACGAAAGCACTACTAGTTTGAGTGATCTCACACCTCACGCAAAGTTGCTGAAGAGTGACACGTGTGCGCTTCAAGATTTTTGTGATTATTTGTCTAATTTTTTCAATATTTAATAAAAGAATTAAAATTTTCACCAACTACCCGCCGTCTTTTTATAGATTACGGTGCCAGTTCGTGTTGCCTGATGCCACCAGAGTACCGTTACTTGACGGTCTTCCTACTGAAATCAGTCTTGCTCGTATAAATACTGGGGTAAAATACCCTCAGATATCATGACCATCATCCAACATGATAATTATTGTACTATTTCTTTGCACAAAGTTTGCAAGTAATTACTTTAATTAATATGTTTTAATTACATGAGAACAAAGTGATGCCAAGAAAGATGTCTACCCGTTAAGTCAATGCAGTAACTTAAATAATCAACTAAGGAATTCAAAAGTAATGTCAATTATCTCTTCCAGATAAGGTGAACACTGACTAGTGGAATGCAATGTTCTAATATTCAGTTAATCCTGCTCGCTTTGCTCCTGTAATTACGTAATCATATGCTATTTTGCTTAAAACAACAGAACCCTCAAACCCTCAACTAAATTTAGGTCACCACGCCATCCTCTCTGCTTTCCGTATATGCCCATTCATACAAATATTTGGTAATAACATTATCCCAATTCTCGGTAGAAATTTTTTTATTTTATAAAAAAATTGGTTAATTTCGAAATTATTGCGCTTTTGCACATCGACAGCACCGAAATGAATAAAGACAGCTTAATTTATATCTGTAGTTCGTATCTAATTAGAAGTTGTCAATTAATCATAAAATTTATGAGATTAAAATTTAAGACAATTTACATCTAAGTTGCAATCGCAATTAATACCTTTAATTTTAAGTCATTTAGAGTCACACACTACTCATTAAATTTATTGTTCATTTATACCTTTTTTCACTGTTTCAACTCTTTGCATCGAATTTACACTTGCGAAATATGCATAGAAATTTTTGGAATAACAGAGATATGGTTTGACGATCACAGAATATGAATCCCAGCAAATCTTACCAAATGGCCACGTTTTTCATCGAAGACAGGTTAATCTGTGGAGGTGAGGTTATTCTTTGTAATGACTGGCTATAAGTCTAAACCTGGGACATTCCTACTTCCTGAATAATTTGAAATATGTATGCTAGAACGTCATGTACTCCAAATACTGCCCCCATATGGTGGTATGCTGCCACCTCAATGCACATTTATCACTTTCTATTAAATATTTTCAACATTTTAGAACATACATGTTTCGGTGATTGGCTTGTTTTATTAGTCGGCGATTTAAATGCACATTTTCTTTCTGCCTAATCCAAATGTGCAGAAATACAAAAAAAAAACATTTGATGGGTATGTTCCAATTCAACATATCCATATTCTCGACCATGTGGTTATTCGTGAATCTGCAACTACTTCAGTGTCAAAAGTTAAGGTTGCTGATTTTATCTCTGACCGTAATTTAATTTAATTTAATCAAAATCAACATGAAAAGAACCAAAAAAGAGAGATTGCTTGCAACAAAAAGAAAAAAATAAGGCTTTGGTGCTTTATTCTCTATTTTTTTGGCTTGTGAGATTGAGTAGATGCCTTTATTTTGTAGATCGTGTTTTATCGTTGACAGGTACGTTGTTTTTTTTTGTCTTCCTGAAGGTCTTTTTACTTTTATGGCTGCTTCTTTAAGAGCTCCCTTATTACTGCAATTCATCCAAAGTACAAGGGAAGCCATGTTCTGCTGCTGAAATCCAATCGAAACGAACTATGGCACGTCGATATAAGCGAATATATCGCAAAACAAACAATGTACAGAATAAGGCTATTTTCCAGGCAAAATATGATGGCCATAAGCACAGCCTTGAAATTACAAAGCAAAGCCATCTTTTTGACAAAACTGGTCATCGTGATGCAGATCCCCTTTTTTGAAATTAATAAAAACATGCACAATGAAAAGAAAATCCTCTTCCACAGCATTTCTTGGCCTCTGAACTGGTTAATGGTTTTAGTGGTCATTTCAAGGATAAGTTTGGTAGCAGTCCAAGTTGCTTTAGTACTGGTATTGAGCTGGCTTCGAATTTGATGATCCGACATTGGAAAGGAACTGTAAATTTAGGTTAAATAGTTGATGTCACAGTTTATTTTCTAACTGACTATTTGTTGTCCATTTAGGTGATATTTGTTTTAAGTATTATGTAAATGCGGGTATCTTGATAAAAAATTACTGTTTATGCTTCGTGTTTTGATCATCATAATGAAAACAAAGGTAGCAACACAAAGACATGTACAACCTCAGATCAAGTACTACAGATGAGCAACTTTTCAGCCTTAGGGCCAGTATGGTCACAGAAATAGTTGAGACAAAATGACGAGCCGGTAAAGAGAAAAAGCCCGAAACATTTGCTCTGTACAATTTCAATATACTGTTTGCAAGTTTTCGACACGAATTATTCTATACCGGTTTTTATACGTTATACATAACAACATTTCTGATTTTGGAGCTACATCTCATAATTATTTTATTACTGTAATTTCTTCATTATGTTTTGAAGATGTTTACTATGTATTGTCTTTTGTTACATGGGCATTACGCATAAAACCCAATGAAAATAGAAGAACCAGAATTAACTCTTTCCCTAAACAGGGATACGTTGTTAACCAGCTTTACCGATCTGATTAAAAATGAATTTGCATGGGTGGGCTTTCTTGAAAAAAAACTCTAATTGATTTATAGTCGAGTAGGATGTTCTGCTACACCGAGGGAAAGGTGTAGCAATATATAATTTCGCCTGGAAAAGTCGGACCCTGCAAGCCCAGACTGAGTAAAAAAAATACCGAACTGAAAATTTTGGTAAAATTGCGAATTTATTTATAATCGAAATATTGTTTTAATTGCCTTTGCTAATTTAACCTTTTGGCGTTTACCTGAGTTTAAATGGGCAACAAGTTCATACTTGAACACCCTGCTTCATGCCACTCTGCTTTTTTTCAATTTAAAGCTAATTTATAAGTACGACAAAACATAAAAGGACGTCAGAGCTGCAATAAGTCCTCATTTTATAATCATTATAGAATTGGAATTCATTGTATATTTGAGATAAATTTTAAAATTATTAACATACATTTTGTCCTTATATTAAACAGTATACAGTAAAATAAATTATTACAAAATGTATTGTGTTAAAACTTGCCAAAGAGTTGCATCGAACTATGAAATAAGAACCATAAAAGATATAGAAACGGCATCTTTATGACCAAATCTTAAATAGAATTATCAACAAAATCGGACAAAATTATCGTTTCTGAGAAAATAGCGTTTCAAAAGGTTCTGAACTCATCGCGGCGAGTTTAGGACAAATTTCGCAAAAATTTATCCGCGTGTACCCTGGATCTAACCGTGATTTCCTTGCATCATAAGCGATCATGCTACCGCCATGTCAAACACAGCCAGTGAGTCATACACAACAGTAGGGTAAAAGTGGGGTTCCGAAAACAGGAAGTGACGTTATAATGACGTCAGGAGGTGTTTTCGGAGCCCCATGGGGTTCCGAAAACAGTGACGTCATATTGACGTCATATTGACGTCATATGGTTGTCATATGGTTGTCATATGGTTGTCATATGGTTACCATATGGTTGCCATATGGACGTCATAATGACGTCAGGAGGTGTTTTCGGAGCCCCATGGGGTTCCGAAAACAGTGACGTCATATTGACGTCATATTGACGTCATATTGACGTGTTATTGACGTGATATGGAGATCATATGGAGATCATATGGAGGTCATATGGAGGTTATATGAACGTCAAATGAACGTCATAACGAAGTAATATGGAGAGTGGGCGGCCATTCAAACGGGCGACCATTCAAACGGCATTCAAACGGGCGACCATTCAAACGGCATTCAAACGGGCGGCCATTCAAACGACCATTCAAACGGGCGGCCATTCAAACGACCATTCAAACGGGCGGCCATTCAAACAACCATCCAACGGCAGACGGACAGATGAGACACCTCCCCAAACGTACAAGTTCTCCATTTTATAAATAGAGAACTCATAGCTACATGGTTAGATCTCACCTATAAAGCCCCCTTAAAGTCAAAAAGGAGGTATAAAAAAGGGGTATAAAAAATAGTCCCCTTTTTTTTCTTAAAGCATTTCCCACACTATCATACATACACATACATACTAACACCATGACACGATTAGCGCTTATTTCGTATTAGTGGATGGCCCTTAGAAGGGCCGGAAGGTTTTTGCTGCCAGACTTAGAAAAATTCGACCATGTCTTGGATTGGCCTTGCGCAGTGTGTTAATTGCTGGCCCTTGAAAACGTAATGATCCGTTTTCAGTCCGCAGGTGAAGCATGCAGTCGTGTATTCATCAGCAAGCGCCGTCATGTGAGTCCAAATTGCAGCGCAGTAAATATATGATTGATGGCCGCAATCCGCAGCAATAACGCGATCAGGACTGAGCATGCAGCTGCATGAGATACATATGTCGAGGTCTTGCTGGAGGAAGAATCTTCCCCATGCTGGATACTCTTCCTCCTCAAGTCTTGATGGTATCGATTCCCCCAGCATGGTGCATCGGAAGTAAGCCTCGACGTAATGTCCCTGCTCAATATTTTCCAACCGCTTTCCCAGCGTCACCCTCCGGTTAAAAAAGACCGGAACACAGAGGACCTTGGCGTTGGCAGGGTTCGGCAGCATCTGGTAGAAAAAAAATCTCTCAGGCTGGAACGCTGGCGGCACCACCGGCACTTGCACCTCCCTGACTTCCCTCACCGTGAGAACATCGTTTAACGCATAGAAGAGCTCCATAGCCGTGAGTGATGAAAGCGGTTGTGAGCCTGAACTGAAATGGCTACCACTTATATACCACTTGAAGTAAGGACCCCCCCCCCCCAGCAGTAGATATGAAGCAAGGACCCCCCTGGGCAGCGAATATGAAGCAAGGACCCCCCCCCTGGGCAGCGAATATGAAGCAAGGACCCCCCCCCCCATTCAGCATATAATGCGAGGATGGTCGCTAGTAGTATATAAAGGTGGGTTACAGCTACATTATCCAACACAAGCAGCAAGATGTCGTAAAGTCGTAAAATCACAGTGATGCGAAACGGCAAGGCAGTGACGCTAACGACTGAGTGTTATAAGTGTTGGGTATGGTTGGAGTACCCAGGTCAACCACACAACTGCCCGGTGCACCACAATGCACCACGACATTACTGCTGCAAAACTTGCGGTGGACTGCTCTGGTACAAGTTTACTGCGAGATTGCCAGGACCGGAGCCATGCACGGACTGCTGGTGGTGCGGTGCGACGCTGAAAAACTTTGGCTACTATAACTTCCATCCGTTCAAGTGTGCACGAAGACCGTTCTCCATGGAACAATTTTACAGATATCAGTGTGATTGTGGAAATCCGACTTGTTGGTGAAGAGCCAACTCACTAACATCTTTCGGCCCTTCTAAGGGCCATCCTCTGCTGTGAAATGAAAACGCAAATTCTGTCTATGTATGAGTGTGTATAAAAGGGGTATGTCTGAGATTACATTTCAGCATTTCAGTTTCAGCAGTTGACGGAACAACAACCAGCTATGATGAAAAGTGAGGATCATGGGAAAGGAGTAAAGAGACAAAGGATGGAAGAAGATGACATTTGGCCATACGGTCAAGTTCAGTGTATGGAATGCAATGTGAAATTTCCATATATGGATACTTATGAGACACATACATGTAGTAAAGCTGAGATGAAAGGAGCAAAGAGACAAAAGATGGAAGAAGATGACATTTGGCCATACGGTCAAGTTCAGTGTATGGAATGCAATGTAAAATTTCCATCTATGGATACTTATGAGGCACATGCATGCATACCAGCTGAGATGGACAATGTACCTCATGAAGAACATGTTTCAAAGAAACAAAAGACAGGACAAGTAGGGAGAGGTAGAAGGCTTAGTCTTGGTGAAAACGCGCAGGAAAAACGGTTTGAATCTGAGGATGGATCAGATTTACTGCTTGAAATGCGACAGCAAGAGAACCGTATCAAGACACATTTGTTGGAGACCTTAAACCATGGAATGAAATGGTACATTGTCGTACATGCACGTTTCAAGAAACTGACAGCAAATGATGAAGGTGTTATGGTAGAACAAGTGGATAATGCATTTGTCAGCAGTCCAACATATGCAGCATACAATCCAGCAGATATTGAGCAGGACCCGCCAGAAGCCTATAAAGAATTATTTACCAAGTTTGACGAACATGAGCGACAAGGCTCTGGCTGGGTATTGGATAACATACTGTAAGTTGAAGTACATACAGCTACGTTGGTTCCTCTAGAAGCGAGTAGTTATGTTCCACTACCGAAGAAAGTGAAGAAAACAGAAGGTGTGATAAACATTAAGAATGATGATAACAAGTGTTTCTTATGGTCAGTATTGGCTTACCTTCACCCTCATGACAACAACCCAAATCGCGTGAATCATTACAAGCCATTTGAGAAGGAATTAAAGGTAGAGGGTATGACATTTCCGACACCAATTACTGACATTCCAAAGTTTGAAAAGGAGAACGATGTAGCCATCAACGTGTTTGGATATGAACAAGATGTAGTTGTTCCAATACAACTTAGTCGAAACGTCAGTGTGAGAGAAATCAACTTACTTCTGATTAGCAATGACAAGACGAGGCATTACTGCCTCATCAAGAATTTTAGCAGACTTATGTCTTATCGATCAAAGCATAAGGCTGCATATTTTTATTGTTTCAACTGTCTTCACGGGTTTGTACGACAAGATCTTTTAGATGAACATCGTGAAGTGTGTGACAAGAATGGAGCACAACGTTTATCATTTCCCAAGGAACCCTTCATCAAGTTCAAGAATGTGGCTAAACAACAGCGAGCACCTTTTGTGATTTATGCCGACTTTGAATGTTTCACGCAAAAGCATGAAGAAGGAGACAAGTATCAACATCATCGTCCAAACAGCTTTGCCTATGTGGTTGTAAGCCAGTACGACACACGTGCACCAGTTGCGTATCGAGGAGACAATGCTGTGAAAGTCTTTTTAGACCATATGGTGAATGAACGTGATCGTATTGTACGTGGTTTAGAGCGGCCAAAGGAAATGGTGATGACTCGTAAAGACAAAAGGAATTTCAAGAACGCTGTTGATTGCTACATTTGTCATGAACCTCTAGGAGCAGATCGTGTGAGAGATCATGACCATATCAATGGCAAATATCGTGGAGCAGCGCACAATGAATGCAACTTACAATTCCGACTTAGAAAGGATCAGCAAGGGGATAAAGATTCTTTTATCATTCCCGTGTTTTTCCACAATTTGCGAGGCTATGACAGTCACCTGATCATGGAGGAAATTGGGAAATTCAAAGGTGAAACGATTACAGTCAATCCCAACACCATTGAAAAATATATTGCATTCAACATGAGCAATCTGAAATTTACAGACAGCTTTCAGTTCATGAGTACCTCTCTACATAAGTTGGTATCCAACCTTGCAGCAGAAGGGAAAGATAACTTCTACAACATGACCTCTCACATTCACGATAGTGACCAACAAGATTTGTTGTTGAGAAAGGAAGTGTACCCCTATGATTATGTGGACGAACCATCCAAGTTTGCTGAAACACAGCTGCCATCTAAGGACAAGTTTTATAGTCAGCTTAGCGAAAAGGGCATTAGCGATGAGGATTATGCGCATGCACAGAAGGTGTGGGATACATTCAACTGTACAACATTTGGTGAATACCACGACCTGTACCTGAAATCAGATGTGTTATTACTAGCTGACGTGTTTGAAAATTTTCGTGAAGTATGCCTCAACACGTATGAATTGGATCCTGCTCACTACTATACAGCACCAGGACTGTCGTGAGATGCAATGTTGAAAGCGACAAAGGTGAAGTTGGAATTGATCAATGACATTGACATGTATCAAATGGTTGAGCAAGGCATACGCGGAGGAATATCTGTGATCACACACAAGTATGCGAAAGCGAATATTCCCTACGTAGCAGATTACAATTCTGAGATACCAAGCAACTATCTAATGTACCTCGACGCAAACAACTTGTATGGCTGGGCCATGTCACAAAGCATGCCGCAAAGAGGATTTATGTGGGTGAGCGAGCCAGAATCCCTCGACTTCATGGATGTAGCTGAAGATGATGACATTGGATTCATTTTGGAAGTGGATTTAGAATATCCAAATTCAATCCATGATCGTCATAATCACTACCCACTGGCTCCAGAACGGAAATGTGTCAAAGTTGGAGAATTGTCAGAGTACAGTCAGAAGCTGCGGAAAGATTTAAACATGAAAGAGAAACCCAGTGAAAAGCTCATTCCTAACTTGTCTGACAAGAAGAAATATGTACTTCATTACAGGAATTTACAACAGTACGTCTCACTGGGGTTGAAAGTCACTAAAGTTCATCGCGCCATCATGTTTGAACAGAGCAAATGGCTGGCGAAATATATTACCTTGAACACGGAAAAGAGAAAATTGGCCAAGAACCCATTTGAGAAAGACTTCTTCAAACTGATGAACAACTCGGTGTTTGGCAAAACCATGGAAAATGTGAGAAAGCGAATCAATGTTGAACTTGTTCACAAGGAAAAGCGGTTCAAGAAACTTGTAGCCAAACCTTCTTTCCTCAAATTCAAAATTTTCAACGAAGATTTGACCGCGGTACATTTACGCAAAGCGGACTTGCTTCTGGATAAACCCATTCAAGTTGGCTTCACCATTCTCGACCTCAGCAAAGTGCTTATGTTCAACTTTCATTACAACTACATCATGGTCAAGTATCCCAATGCCAAGTTGTTGTTCAGCGACACCGACAGTCTATGTTACGACATAGAAACGGAAGATATCTACAAGGATATGCAGCAAGATGCTGACCTGTTCGACACAAGTGACTATCCGCCAGATCACTTCCTACATTCCAACGTGAACAAAAAAAGTGCTTGGGAAAATGAAGGATGAGACGGCAGGCATCACCATTGAAGAGTTTGTTGGACTCAGACCGAAAATGTACAGTTTATTGTGCGGTGGGAAAGAAAAACATACAGCTAAAGGCATCACTCGAGCTTGTCAAAGACGCATTAAACATGCGCAGTATAGAGACAGTTTGTTCAAGAAAACTCAAACGATGGCTATAGGACACATTATTCGAAGGCATAGTCACCAGCTTTTCTCGGAGAAGTTGAGGAAAATAGCCCTCTCCCCATATGACGACAAGCGATATGTATTGGATGATGGCTATTCCACTTTAGCGTATGGACATTACAAAGCAATAGCATAAAAGAGGGAGGTCCTCCAACGGAAGAGTTATTTGAGGTGTGAACATTGAAGTGTTAACATGGAACGTGAAAGTCGTAAGAGATCTACAACTGATATGGATACTCTTACAGATACAGTTAAAGACTTAAAAGTGAAAAATCCTACCACTACCATCAAGAAATTGAAAGTGGAGATGGCACCAACACCACAGTCGTGGGATGGAATGCTTTCTCTAGGAAATGGAAAGTATATCAAGATTATGAAACAAAGCAATGAAGGAGTGGTAAACATTCGCAAGTACCTGAGAGATGAGGGGACTGGAAAAAACCGTCCAACGAAAAAGGGAATTTTGCTGACAATACCTGAATGGAAAATGCTAAAGAAGCAAGTGAAAGAAGTGGATAAAAGGCTTCGTAGACAAGAAGGTGGCTGATAACAAGGTAAAAACATGAATGCACTCATGCTAAACGGTGGTGTTTACCTTACTGTAAATGAGAGGAATGAAGTGATACTAGATTCTAAGACAACTTATCATCGGTTTAAACCTGAAGTGTGGAAAGACTTTAAAAACATAAGTAGGGGGAAAGTGGGGGTTTGAAAACAGGAAGTGACGTCATAATGACGTCACGTGGTGTTTTCAAAGCCCCATGGGGTTTCGAAAACAGTGACGTCATATTGACGTCATGTTAACGTCATATTGACGTCATATGGTTACCATATGGTTATCATATGGTTACCATATGGTTACCATATGGTTATCATATGGACGTCATAATGACGTCACGTGGTGTTTTGATAGCCCCATGGGGTTTCTAAAACAGTGACGTCATTTTGACGTGATCTAGACGTGTTATGGACGTGTTATGGAGGTGATATAGAGGTGATATGGAGTGGATATGAACGTCATATGAACGTCATATGAACGTCATATGAACGTCATATGAACGTCATATGAACGTCATATGAACGTCATAATGACGTAATATGGAGAGTGGGCGGCCATTCAAACAACCATTCAAACGACCATTCAAACGGGCGGCGATTCAAACAACCATTCAAACGGGTGACCATTTTTTTAAGCATTTCTCACACTCTCATGCATACACATACATACTAGCACCATGACACGATTAGCGTTTATTTCAGTATCAGTGGTGGGCTCTTAAAAGAGCCAGGAGATGTTAGTTTTTCTCCTGCTGCTGCCGGTCCCGGTTTAAAAGAATGTCACAATGTCCTGCACTGGCCTACTGCAATGTGTGAGCTGTTGCCCGTTGAACAAAAAATGGTCCCCTCGCATGCCGCAGGTAAAGCACCTCACAGAGTAGCGGTCATTTAGCGCCAGCAGTTGAGTCCAGTGCGCCGCGCAGACCAGGCACATTTGATGGTTGCACTCAGACAGCACCCGGTCTGGGGAGATCATACACCCACATCCTGGGCAAATATCCAAGTCTTGCTGGAGGAAGAATCTCCCCCAGGCCGGGTACTCTTCTTCTTCCAACCGCGAAGGTATTGACTCCCCTAGCATCATCGTTCTAAAGAACGCCTCATCATAGTGACCAGCCTCTATATCTCTGAGCCTCTTTCCAATCGTGACTTGACGGTTGTACAGGACGGGCACACACATGATGGATCCATGAACTGGGTCTGGCAGCAGCTGGAAGAAGTAGACTCTTTCTGGCGGTGCCTGTGGCTGTGTGACAGGCAGGTGAAGTTCTCTAACTTCAGCAATGGTGAGAGCATCATGTAACGCGAAGAAGCACTCCATGTTGACGGAAGCGAGTGTGAGCCCAAACTGAAATGAGCATGGGTTATATACCACCTGAAGTCAGGATCGGACCCCCCCCCCCCCCCCCAGCCAAGCTAAACTCGGGACCCCCCCCCCTAGCCGACCTAAACTCAGGACCCCCCCCCTAGCCAAGCTAAACTCGGGACCCCCCCCCTCCATGCAGTCAACCTAAAGTCAGGACCCCCCCCCCCATCAGCATATAATGCGAGGATGTTCGCTAGTAGTATATAAAGGTGGGTTACAGCTTCATTATCCAACACAAGCAGCAAGATGTCAACAAATCGTAAAATCACAGTGATGCGAAACGGCAAGGCAGTGACGCTAACGACTGAGTGTTATAAGTGTTGGGTATGGTTGGAGTACCCAGGTCAACCACACAACTGCCCGGTGCACCACAATGCACCACGACATTACTGCTGCAAAACTTGCGGTGGACTGCTCTGGTACAAGTTTACTGCGAGATTGCCAGGACCGCAGCCATGCACGGACTGCTGGTGGTGTGGAGCGACACTAAAAAACTTTGGCTACTATAACCGTCATCCGTTCAAGTGCTCGCGACGACCGTTCTCCATGGAACAGTTTTACAGATACCAGTGCGACTGTGGCAATCCGACTTGCTGGTGAAGCGTCAAATTACTAACATCTTTCGGCCCTTTTAAGGGCCATCCTCTGTTATGAAATGAACGCAAATTCTGTCTATGTATGAGTGTGTATAAAAGGGTGATGTCTGAGATTACATTTCAGCATTTCAGTTTCAGCAGTTGACGGAACAACAACCAGCTATGATGAAAAGTGAAGAGCATGGGAAAGGAGCAAAGAGACAAAGGATGGAAGAAGATGACATTTGGCCATACGGTCAAGTTCAGTGTATGGAATGCAATGTGAAATTTCCATCTATGGATACTTATGAGACACACACATGCAGTAAAGCTGAGATGAAAGGAGCAAAGAGACAAAAGATGGATGAAGATGACATTTGGCCATACGGTCCAGTTCAGTGTGCGGAATGTAATGTAGAATTTCCATCTATGGATACTTTTGAAGCACATACATGCAAAGCTGAGATGAAAACTTTAGTGAAACATGAAGGGAAAGGAGCAAAGAGAGAAAAGATGGAAGAAGATGACATTTGGCCATACGGTCCAGTTCAGTGTGCGGAATGTAATGTAGAATTTCCATCTATGGATACTTTTGAAGCACATACATGCAAAGCTGAGATGAAAACTTTAGTGAAACATGAAGGGAAAGGAGCAAAGAGAGAAAAGATGGAAGAAGATGACATTTGGCCATACGGTCCAGTTCAGTGTGCGGAATGTAATGTAGAATTTCCATCTATGGATACTTTTGAAGCACATACATGCAAAGCTGAGATGAAAACTTTAGTGAAACATGAAGGGAAAGGAGCAAAGAGACAAAAGATGGAAGAAGATGACATTTGGCCATACGGTCCAGTTCAGTGTGCGGAATGTAATGTAGAATTTCCATCTATGGATACTTTTGAAGCACATACATGCAAAGCTGAGATGAAAACTTTAGTGAAACATGAAGGGAAAGGAGCAAAGAGACAAAAGATGGAAGAAGATGACATTTGGCCATACGGTCCAGTTCAGTGTGCGGAATGCAATGAAGAGTTTCCATCTATGGATACTTTTGAGGCACATGCATGTAAACCAGCTGAGATGGAAAATGTGTCTCAAGAACATGTTTCAAAGAAACGAAAGACAGGACAAGTAGGGAAAGGAAGAAGGGTTAGTCTTGGTGAAAACGCGCAGGAAAAACGGTTTGAGCCTGAGGATGGATCGGATTTACTGCTTGAAATGCGACAGCAAGAGAACCGTATCAAAGCACATTTGTTGGAGACCTTAAACCATGGAATGAAATGGTACATTGTCGTGCATGCACGTTTCAAGAAACTGACAGCAAATGCTGAAGGTGTTATGGTAGAACAAGTGGATAATGCATTTATCAGCAGTCCAACATATACAGCATACAATCCAGCAGATATTGAACAGGACTTGCCAGAAGCCTATAAAGAATTATTTACCAAGTTTGACGAACATGAGCGACAAGGCTCTGGCTGGGTATTGGATAACATACTATACATTGAAGTACATACAGCTACGTTGATGCCTCTAGAAGCGAGTAGTTTTATTCCACTGCCGAAGAAAGTGAAGAAAACAATGGGTGTGATAAACATTAAGAATGATGATAACAAGTGTTTCTTATGGTCAGTATTGGCTTACCTTCACCCTCTTGACAACAACCCAAATCGCGTGAATCATTACAAACCATTTGAGAAGGAATTAAAGGTAGAGGGTATGACATTTCCGACACCAATTACTGATATTCCAAAGTTTGAAAAGGAGAACGATGTAGCCATCAACGTGTTTGGATACGAACAAGATGTAGTTGTTCCAATACAACTTAGTCGAAACGTCAGTATCAGAGAAATCAACTTACTTCTGATTAGCAATGACAAGACAAGGCATTACTGCCTCATCAAGAATTTTAGCAGACTTATGTGTTATCGATCAAAGCATAAGGCTGCATATTTTTATTGTTTCAACTGTCTTCACGGGTTTGTACGACAAGATCTTTTAGATAAACATCGTGAAGTGTGTGACAAGAATGGAGCACAACGTTTATCATTTCCCAAGGAACCATTCATCAAGTTCAAGAATGTGGCTAAACAACAGCGAGCACCGTTTGTGATTTATGCTGACTTTGAATGTTTCACGCAAAAGCATGAAGAAGGAGACAAGTATCAACATCATCGTCCAAACAGCTTTGCCTATGTGGTTGTGAGCCAGTACAACACACGTGCACCAGTTGTGTATCGAGGAGACAATGCCGTAAAGGTCTTTTTAGACCATATGGTGAATGAACGCGATCGTATTGTACGTGGTTTAGAGCAACCAAAGGAAATGGTGATGACTCGTGAAGACAAAGAGAATTTCAAGAACGCCACTGATTGCTACATTTGTCATGAACCTCTAGGAGCAGATCGTGTGAGAGATCATGACCACATCAATGGCAAATATCGTGGAGCAGCGCACAATGAATGCAACTTACAATTCCGACTTAGAAAAGATCAGCAAGGGGATAAAGATTCTTTTATCATTCCCGTATTTTTCCACAATTTGCGAGGCTATGACAGTCACCTTATCATGGAGGAAATTGGGAAATTCAAAGGTGAAACGATTACAGTCATTCCCAACACCATTGAGAAATATATTGCATTCACCCTGAGCAATCTGAAATTTACAGACAGCTTTCAGTTCATGAGTACCTCTCTACAGAAGTTGGTATCCAACCTTGCAGCAGAAGGGAAAGATAACTTCTACAACATGACCTCTCACATTCACAATAGTGATCAACAAGATTTGCTGCTGAGAAAGGGTGTGTACCCCTATGATTACGTGGACGAACCATCCAAGTTTGCTGAAACACAGCTACCATCAAAGGATAAGTTTTATAGTCAGCTTAGCGAAGAGGACATTAGCGATGAGGATCATGCGCATGCACAGAAGGTGTGGGATACATTCAACTGTACAACATTTGGTGAATACCACGACCTGTACCTGAAATCAGATGTGTTATTACTAGCTGACGTGTTTGAAAACTTTCGTCAAGTATGCCTCAACACGTATGAATTGGATCCTGCTCATTACTATACAGCACCAGGACTGTCGTGGGATGCAATGTTGAAAGCGACAAAGGTGAAGTTGGAATTGATCAATGACATTGACATGTACCAAATGGTTGAGCAAGGCATACGTGGAGGAATATCTGTGATCACACACAAGTATGCGAAAGCGAATAATCCCTACGTAGCAGAATACAATTCTGAGATACCAAACAACTACCTGATGTACCTCGACGCAAACAACTTGTATGGCTGGGTCATGTCACAAAGCATGCCACAAAGAGGATTTATGTGGGTGAGCGAGCCAGAATCCCTCGACTTCATGGATGTGGATGAAGATGATGACATTGGATTCATTTTGGAAGTGGATTTAGAATATCCAAATTCAATCCATGATCGTCATAATTACTACCCAGTGGCTCCAGAACGGAAATGTGTCAAATTTGGAGAATTGTCAGAGTACAGTCAGAAGTTACTGGAAGATCTAAACATGAAAGGCAAACCCAGTGAAAAGCTTATTCCTAACTTGTCTGACAAGAAGAAATATGTACTTCATTACAGGAATTTACAACAGTACGTCTCACTGGGGTTGAAAGTCACTAAAGTACATCGCGCCATCATGTTTGAACAGAGTAAATGGTTGGCAAAATACATTACCTTGAACACGGAAAAGAGAAAATTGGCCAAGAACCCATTTGAGAAAGACTTCTTCAAACTGATGAACAACTCGGTGTTTGGCAAAACCATGGAAAATGTGAGAAAGCGAATCAATGTTGAACTTGTTCACAAGGAAAAGCGGTTCAAGAAACTTGTAGCCAAACCTTCTTTCCACAAATTCAAAATTTTCAACGAAGATTTGACCGCGGTACATTTGCGCAAAGTGGATTTGCTTCTGGATAAACCCATTCAAGTTGGTTTCACCATTCTCGACCTCAGCAAAGTGCTTATGTTCAACTTTCATTACAACTACATCATGGTCAAGTATCCCAATGCCAAGTTATTGTTCAGCGACACCGACAGTCTATGTTACGACATAGAAACGGAAGATATCTACAAGGATATGCAGCAGGATGCTGACCTGTTCGACACAAGTGACTATCCGCCGGATCATTTCCTACATTCCAACGTGAACAAAAAAGTGCTTGGGAAAATGAAGGATGAGACGGCCGGCGTCCCCATTGAAGAGTTTGTTGGACTCAGACCGAAAATGTACAGTTTATTGTGCGGTGGGAAAGAAAAACATACAGCTAAAGGCATCACTCGAGCTTGTCAAAGACGCATTAAACATGTGCAGTATAGAGACAGTTTGTTCAAGAAAACTCAAACGATGGCTACAGGACACATTATCCGAAGTCATAGTCACCAGCTTTTCTCGGAGAAGTTGAGGAAAGTAGCCCTCTCCCCATATGACGACAAGCGATATGTGCTGAATGATGGCTATTCCACCTTAGCGCATGGACATTACAAGGCTGTGGTATAAAAGGGGGAGGTCCTCCAACGGAAGAGTTATTTGAGGTGTGAACATTGAAGTGTTAACATGGAACGTGAATGTCGTAAGAGATCTACAACTGATATGGATACTCTTGCAGATGCAGTTAAAGACTTAAAAGTGAAAAATCCTACCACCACCATCAAGAAATTGAAAGTGGAGACAGCACCAACACCACAGTCGTGGGATGGAATGCTTTCTCTAGGAAATGGAAAGTATATCAAGATTATGAAACAAAGCAATGAAGGAGTGGTAAACATTCGCAAGTACCTGAGAGATGAGGGGACTGGAAAAAACCGTCCAACGAAAAAGGGAATTTTGCTGACAATACCTGAATGGAAAATGCTGAAGAAGCAGGTGAAAGAAGTGGATAAAAGGCTTCGCAGACAAGAAGGTGGCTCATAACAAGGTAAAAACATGAATGCACTCATGCTGAACGGTGGTGCTTACCTTACTGTAAATGATAGGAATGAAGTGATACTAGATTCTCAGAGAAGTTATCATCGGTTTAAACCTGAAGTGTGGAAAGACTTTAAAAACATACCACTTGAACCTGGGTTTAAACGTAGACTTGAAAATAAAGTGGAAGTGACGGTGGCTGAATATGATTCTAACATACGTGTAGAAATCTGTAGAAATCTTTTACAGGATTATCCAGAGGATTATAAGGGAGTTGTGCCAGATACACCATATACAGATTTGATCCTCTTTGATATCAAGAACTGGCGCGCAGTCTTACGATTCCTAGAAGTGATACAACATCCACTCTTTGCCATCTTGCGAGCATAAAAAACGTCTTTGCAGACAAGGAGACAGCTCATAGTTCATCTGACTGTTGAACGAGATGGAAGACTTTTTATCGGAATATGAACCCATTACGCATGGATTCTCATATCTGAGAAACGTATATGATGACATCGTGCTAAAACATTTTGGAAAGTATATCATTCTATCAACTGACGAACAATCTGTGTTGAAAGACCATCTAGAGAAGCTGAGGATACCTGGCTTTCTCCTGAAACTCTCAGAGGATTTAGAAGTGCGTGTGACTGAGAACTATTTAGACGTGTTTGTACGATTTCGCCAATATGACGAGCTTGCAAAATGCTACGACTACATCACCCTCAACACAGTGGAATGGCACGCTCTGTTACAAGCATTGGATTGGAAAGAACCTGACGCTTGAATTCAAAGAGGAAGGAGTACAACTCATGCGAGGCACCAAGTCCATTGAACTGACGCATCCCATGTGTGTTATGGTGATGAACATTGACATGAATGATCATGGATATGAACTGAAACTGTCTGAACACAAAGATGTTAAAATAATAAAGTTTGGTAATGGACAGTGTTATGCTAGTTTTCATAGCATTTACAAACGTGGATGTAATGTCTATGATACATATATTAATTTAGATTGGTATGAATGGCATGTGTTTATTGATGTATTGAATGTATTTGTAAAATAAAAGCTTAATGTGAAATAATTGTGAAATGTAAATAATGTATAACACAATAAAAAAAAAGAATGTTGTATAAAACTGTCTTGTTTATTTACAATATTCATAATACAATTCACAATTACCAACAACTTAACTAATGCAACTTAACTAATACAACATCAATAAAATAATGGTTTATAATGTCTATATACAAAATCCTTTACAACAAAATCACCATCACTTCTTCTTAATACATCAATGATTTCAAAAGGACTATGTCCTCGAGCTCTTTGAATTATATAATACACACAATAAAATCCACATGTAGAGGATATCGGTGTTTGTAATGGAACTGAATTATAAATGAAATTAAACTTTAAAAACTTATTCAAACGACTGTCTATAGGTAAAAGTCCATAAGAGTCAAAATATTCTGCAGGGTCTTCGTCATAATATACTGCCACCCAATGCTCTCCTGGCTCATCATGATCGTCTGTGTTGATGACATAGGCACCGCGTTGTAAAGATGGTAACTGGTCCATGGCAAACACACCTTGAAACAAGTCTTTTGTCGTGGCATCATGGGATAGGATGGCTTCTATCTGCTTCGTGTTCATGACTGGTAGTCGAATTGAATGCTACGATTTGCACTTATTTCAACAATGTTATCAAATTCAGCATACACTATAACATTGACTGTATTTTGCAAGGCACCAGCAAAATTCATTTCTAGTCTCAAATTCCCATGTTTGATAAGGGCATAATGATCAGCACCATCATAATCAGGTGTTAAGTCAAAAGAAAACAACGAATAACCTCTAGGCCAATCTTCCCGTTTTATAATGGAACTTTTCTCACCATCCAATCTGTCAAAAGATTTGTAAAGAGTTTCAAAAGCATCAAGATATTTGCCTCGATTTATATCAAGCTTGAGAGGTTTGGATAGGACTGGTTCACCATCAGAGTAAAGCTGCATAAAGTTAAGATTAAAATGTTCAAAATTGTATGGATTTCTCAATACTGTTCCAGCAAAGGATTCATTATGAACCATTCCAATGACAATACGTTTTGGTAATTGGCCTAAAAAGATGCTATCTTTCACAAAAGATTGAAATCCAGTTGGAATAGCTAAAACTTTACATTCTTTTCTATTAACAATAAACTTAGCAGGACTTTTCATCAATGCATCTGCATGTCCCAACTGAATACCTGGACTAACCCTCACTTTGCGAATGGTTAAAAACGCTTCTCTCACTTCTACTTTAAAACCATTATTTGCAGCCATTAATACATATCCATCTTTTTGTCTATGTAAACGTAATTTCATACTAACACCATTGGGAAGATAACGATCCTGCTCAAACAAATCTACCCTTAAACCACCTGTAAGCGCAAACTCACGGCTTAGACGTGTATACAAATAGCGATTATGTAAACCATTATTTCCTGTTTCAGCTATATCACCACCTTCAATATTTACATGAAAACCTGATACATATCTTTCATGATTAGGTCTTTTCACCTCATAAGTATTCATTGATCCGGCAGTATCTTTAAAGATGAGACGCATAGATCGCTCAGAATGGAGACTTTCTTCCGAGTCATGAATGAGATGAGATATGATGCTAGTATAACCATGGGTATTGTTACTATGTGATATCAAACGATCATTTAGAAATAATTCAATATTAGACCATAGCCCATTAAACAAATCATTGATACATGACACGTTATCATCTACACCACACAGTGTTCCATCAGCCTTGACAATGCGACATACAATATGGAGTTTACTGTTCTTTAAATCTAGATATTCTTCTGTACTCGCAGGAATGTAGAATTCTATTGGAGCACCCTCTCTAATGGTAGTCATTGGTTGATAGTCTACATTATAACTTTTTTCTACAGCAGTTTGCGTTGGTGGTATGTGAAACCATTCTAATGGAGAAAGGCTACATTCACAAGAATGATTATGAATTAAAGACATGATTAAAAAATATCTTTCTTATGTTTTTTTGATGTTATCCGTTTAGCTGCCTTTCGCCTTCTGACACGTTTTGCTCGTTTCGGTCTCTTTTGTCCTCGTAACCCACCACCAAACATACGTTGTGCTACTCGACCTGTAACATCTTTCGCGATATCTTTTGCAGCCCTTTTAAGATGTGGTGCAACGATTTTAGCCCCTGTCTTAAGCAGTGGAATAGCTTTTCGAGCCAATGATCCCAGTATTGAACCAATACCATCTCCATATTGTATTCGCGCTCCTTTAAATCCTGGTAATTCTCCACCCACTTGACGAAGAAAATGGTTGCGATAAATAGATGGATTGTGTGTGTATGCTTTCATAATGCTTTTGGTCGAAAATGAAGTTTACAGATCACCTTCCCAGTTTGAAATGGAACATTATGGTCTGTGTCATCCTTAATATTCATTTCTATCACGTCAAATTTGGATGTGTTTACAGGAACATAATGAGGTTCTCCATAAGTTTTCATGATAATGTCTCCATCATGTCCTTGTATTGCAACAGAACGTAGCAAAGGAACATAATAATCACCAACAACTTGTGGCTCACAAATACTACAATACACATAAAGTGTATAAAACCCCTGTTTCACATCAGCTTTATATTCAGCTGTACACGTTTCAGTATACCATTGATCTGGGATAAATCCTAAAATCTCAGCTAATCCAGTGGAGAATGACACTTCAAAGCCGTATTTTAGATATAGAAAAACGCGTCGTCTAATTTTATCATACTTTATCCGAATACCTTCTTTAAGGTCATCTTTCATAGAATTAGTTGCTTCTTCATTGACTGCATGACATATTTCTTGTATGGATCTGTAGTAACCATAAGGAATATTGATTGTGTCAAGAACAATATCATTCAGTGGTTGTTGTCGATACTGAATAGAATAGTCCATTCCATGTCTCATGGTTGTCCATGTATGTGGATATTGAATTTCAGCTAATGCCACTTCATATTTTCCGTTCAGATAGATGGTTCGAGGCATACGAATTTGATAATTCGAAGTCTTGTTGTTGGGATAATAGTTCATACTAGCATTGCTGGGTAAAGTAATGTAAAAACTTGTTGACTCCATGACAGCTAAATCGTTTATGTGATGTAGATAGACTAGATGTGTATATACATTACTTCATGTTTGACACTCTTCATCCTCACTTTCTACATTGCTGTCTACATTATTGTCTAAATTGCTATCTACATGATCTAAATTGGTATCTACTACTTCTCCCTGACAACAAGCACTAACACACCTAATTTTTACAGGAATAGTATTTTTATTTCCATTTTCTTTACAACAACAGCACCATAGCTCTTTAATCCATGTTAAAAAGTTTCCCATCCTTCTGGAAACAATCTTTGTTGACGTTGTTGTTGCTCTTTTGTAATATCTTCACGAGTTGTCTTTTTGCCAAAAACAGTTTTTGGAATATTAGCGTCTACAATTTCCTCAATAAACTGCTTCCAACCACGCGGTGGTTCTCGTCGTTCTTTTCTTTTTGTAGCAACCAATGCTTCTTTCAACAAATCAATAATGTTAGAATTTGTAATGACAGTACCTGTTTTTAAAACAAGTTCATTTTTATCTGTCCATCTCGTACCATATTTCTTAAGTTCTGCCAGAAGTTGTGTTAGTTTTACATGATAAATGGGTTGAAAATGGTTTAGAAACTGTTGAGACTTTTCTGATTTTTCTGCATTAGATGCTGTAACAGACTTTTGTCGTTGTTGTTGTGATTGAATTGTTCGTAAATGGCGTCCAAGCACTTGAGACATTTCTATTGCTTTTTCACGAGTTCGTTTCCCACGTAAAAGTTTATTCACTTTCGTTTTGATTTCAACATCTTTTCCCTTCTTTTCTAACAACATTTTATATTCATATTCAGGAATGAGAACCATTTTCAAAGTATGTTTCATTTTAACAGCAACTGAGCTAACAAGGGTAATGCAAATTTAGCAATAGCTCCAATAAATCCTCCTTTCTGATTAACCAACTTCTTTTTTCTTCGAAGTGATATCTTCTTATTTGCCAGTGTACGTAGGGTATGACGTTCACGCTTGAATAACTTATACCTTTTTGAGCTTAAGGGTAAATGTCCTCGCAATATATTCAAACAAATTTCAAACAAGCTAGTTAATTCCTCCTTAGTAGCTTGTTGTAGTAAGGATTTACGTCGTTTAGGCCCGCTGCGTGCAAGCAAGTGAAGGAAAGGTTGATTCGCTTGAATACGTTTAGACATCTTGGCTGCGAATGGTTAAGTGACTTGGTTCTTGTTCATACGCCACCTTATCAACATATACGCAATGTGTATCTTTTGGTAAAATGCCTGTACGAATACGTAGTTGATCATTTGTCTTCGGCTTCAAATCAATGAATAAATAGCCATGAGGTTTGCTGGTAGCATCTTGATAGGCTTCTATGAGAAATTGAGATTTTCCAGGATACATTTGTCGCGCTAATGTACTTATTTGTTGACTGTCTCTAGGATTTTTAAACAGAATGATGTAATGTGTATTCAAACTAATATTACGCATTTCTCTACCATGATGAAACAAATTATGCACAATAAAAATAATGCTTAGATTTTGATGACTGCTGCCAACACTAAATAGACGTGTCATGCGTTCATCACTATGACATTTGGTCATTAAGTCATCAATGATGAGTAAGTTTGGTTTTTTCGGGTTAAAACGCTCTTCAATGTTATCTGGAATGCCTTGGTAAAATTCCACACCTTTCATTCCCTTATACAAAGGCTGATCTGCTGCATAGAGCCATAAAATTGTTTTTGGAGAGGGTTTAATTAACTTTTGTTCTAGAATTTCTCTAACTAGAGAAGTTTTACCACTGCCTGTAGGTCCAGAGACCAAACACGTGAATGGATGCTTCATTTTCGAATATCTGTTTCTTTCACCCAACTGTTAAACTTCTTTGGCCAACCTAACCACTTCACAAATAATTCTTTAACACCTCGTCTTTTTCGTGTTTTCAAGACCTTTTCAATTCTGTAGACTGATTCAATATCTTTTGTCACTTTCTGCAGTTCTTCTTCATAAAAATGTCCGTCAATATCTTCATCCAAAAAGTCTTTCACACGATACAAGTGTATTCCCTGCTTCTTACAACGATGTGTGATAATGAACACTTCTTGCGTCCACTTTATATGATAATCCCGTTGAAATACATATTTCATGTGAGAAATGCGAACCTGATCACCAATTTTAAATTTGTAGGGTTTTTTCTTCTTCTTTGGTTTTAATTTCAATTTGTCTACATACATATACTTCCACACTTTCGATTCTATGTCTTTACGAATATCTGCAGGAGCATACTTATTAGGGAGGGAGCCATGAGGTCTATGGTTATAATTATACACTAAGTCTGGAAGGATGTCCATATATCGATACGTTTGATTATGAAGGAAATATCGATACATCATTCCCTTTAGAGTACGAATGACTCTCTCAGCAAAGTTGGCTTTGGTTTCATTCTTTGTCGTATAGGCATGTATTCCCTCCTTCTTCAAAAATGCTTTTACCCATCTGTTTTTAAATTCAGTTCCTTTATCTGACCTTAGAGTT
Organism: Protula sp. h YS-2021; assembly: GCA_949752745.1. Lineage (NCBI taxonomy): Eukaryota > Metazoa > Annelida > Polychaeta > Sabellida > Serpulidae > Protula > Protula sp. h YS-2021. Next base: position 68,463,634 of record OX457026.1, read on the forward strand.
CGTGGTCTTCGTTGTGTTTCATGAAAAATCTTTTGAAAGGCTTCTATGACGCTGGTATGTGATTTATTAGGCATTGGCTGCACCCACAAATATTTGGAAAACACATCAATGACAACTAATAAAAAGTGGGTGTCATCATTATAGGAAGCTATGTTTCCCATGTCAGCTAAATCAATATCCCACATGTCATCAATTCCACGTGTAATGACACGTTGCCTTTTAAACCTGTATTTTACAGGTTGTAGTAAACTGAAGGCATCTTGATCCTGTAACCATTTCTTCACTTGTGAATGAGTGACTGGTTGATCATGTTTTTTTAATATGTGATATAGTTTGTAAGGACCAGCAAATGCCCCGGGTTGACCAGGTTTAAAGTAAATATTGGTTAAGTAGTCTTTCCACGTCGACATGTTAACACTAAATGATCAACACTTGTTAACATATCTTACATTTTATTTTATCAACATATCTTGCATTTATCAACACATCTTCAATTTTATCAACATATCTTAAATTTTATAAAAGCTCAATCAACATATCTTACAAATCAAGTATTGATACAATGGTGTGAATAATTGGAGTCCATTGATCTTCAATGAACATTAACCAACAACTTAATTCATCAAATGTGATAGCATCTACACCATATTTTTCACAGCGTTGATTTGCATTATCTAACACTTTATCTAAATGAATGTAATATTTAGCTTCATTCCAATATGTATAGACACATGCAGAATGACACATATGTTCTGAACACTCTTCATTTTGACAAGCAGGACATACTAAACATGCAAACTTTTTTACAGCTAATAACATTTCTTCACAATATGTCTTTTGCACAATATATTGTCTCAATGTAATGTCTGTCATTATACTGCAATGTAGATTAACCACTCTCTCACTTCATCAAACAGTCTTGGATCATATCGAGCGAAGTGATATGCTGCTTCCACATCAAACTCCTCAGCTCCGTCAATGTTTGAAAACATACACTCTTTGATGAAATCCTCACGTAAGTTTGGTACACTTAACGTGGAATGCGCAAGTTCCCAATAAATGTCAAAGTGTTGCAGTTGTTGTTGAATAGATCCAAAACGCGCCAGTTCACTTATCATGTAGTCCACATACTTGTCCTTGAAACACGTTTCTACATCCATCTTTCACATATCCATATAACACGTCTGCACACTGTGACGGTTGGCAAACAAATGACTCTCAGTCTTACTCCGGAGAAACAGTTAGTGAGCCGCACTTGTTGCAGAAGTTGTCTGGTTCACACAACTTGCAATTGTACTTGTGGCAGTGACAATCATAATCCTCAGCATATCCGTAAGCACCACAATATTCACAGGTAAGTCCAAGTTGATTTTGCACATCCATATTCTCCAATTGAACTTCAGCCAGTCTTTTCTTGGATAGCTTTGACACTTTCATCCGATTGTCCTTTTGTAGCTTGATAGGAGTTTTCTTACCATGACATTCCGTGCATGGCAGTAAGGTTGAGGTTATGCTATGGATTTCCTGAAGCAATGTCTCCCATTCACAATCATTCATGTTGATGTAAAACTTGTATTCTTTCCCTTCAAACAGTGATGTTTGCACAAAACTCACATAGCGCATGTCCAAGTATGAAATGACTTCAAGCCATTTCGTTTGCGTTAAGTACAGTTTGAAGCCAATGTCACGTAATCTTGTCAAGTTCTGACACACAATCTTCCACAAGGATGGTGATAAAGCAAGCCATCGCTCTCCACGTTTGATTCGAAGAAATAATCCAAATTGTCCATGCTCCACAGTAATGGTTATGTTTGCACTAATTTTAAAGCTGCTTGTCTTCTCCATGGCTGCGCGTCGAATGATGACTGCACTTGACACCTCACTCCTTTTATATGGACATTACATGTATGTTTTCATGAGATGTTTGCAAAATCGCGGAGTGATCTCGTTGAAACCATCCAGAAAGGCTGTTGGTAAACCGTCTGTTAGAGATTGTCTCATGACGATCACTAAAAAATCTCCTCGTTTGCGACTTCCAATTATCCATTGGAAGAGCATTGGCATGGTGAAATATCCTTTTTCATAGAGGTAGGCCATCATCTCGTACACCTTAATACGTTCTTCAAGGTACTTGAAGCCATGTAGCATGACCTTTGCACATTTGGAATCGCAATCTTCGTCAACACACTTTGGCGCCGGTAGACATAATGTCTTAAAAAGTTCCTCATGAAGACTTCTAATAAGTTGAACGAAACGTCGGGTCATGGCTTCGGAGAACTGTGGCTCTGACGCGGGAACATGCTCTATGTTTCCTTCTAGCATGTAGATAAGCTGAATGACAGTGTTCACTTCTTCCGTTAGGTATATGTATGTGTGTTGGTCGAAAAAGCCTTCTTCACATAAGCACCATAAAATGTTACAATCTATCAGAGGAATCACTGCTTGAAAGTTCCGTTTCAACAGCGTGACGTCTTCTTCAGTAACAGGAATACTTTTGCTCAATTCGAATTTAGATTTGAGCTGCTTTTCATCGTCGTCGCTGTCGTCATTGTCGTCATTGTCGCCATTGTCGTCATCGTCGTCGTCACCGTCGTCATCGCTTGACATGATCACTTCTTCCTCCTCAAGATGCTCTAGATGAGCCTGTAACTTTGTACTAAGTGGTTTGGCGCTACCATTTACAAGCGCATTGGCAACCCAGAACGGGTAGTCAGATCCCTCGGGATCGGGCATTGCTTGCTGTACTGGCTGTACTTCTTCAGGCCTAGTTTGCTGTACTGTAGACACGGCTGACGGAGCCCCTAATGCTTCCTCCAAGGCTTTTTCAGCTTCTTTTAGTGTACTTAGGAAGGCAGCAGTCTCCTCTGCAGTTAAAACTGCATCTGTAAAAGCCATTGTTTCATTGCTGAACAGGCTATCAATTTCCATGTTGTTAGCCGTTGCTGCGTTTCGAGACGTCTCCATGATGGTTTGGCAATGCAATGATTAGAGTGGTGTCAACCCGACCTTTTTATACTACTGACGGTGAGCCGTGAGCCAGCGGCGTAAAAAGTAGCCGGGAGGGGGGGGAGGGGCTCACTAGGTAGCTGGGCCGGGGGGGGGGGCTCACTAGGTAGCTGGGCCGGGGGGGGGGGGCTCACTAGGTAGCTGGGCCGGGGGGGGTCGATCAGTTTGATTTGCAGTCTGTGTGCAGTCAGTCTGCTTTGAACCTTTGAAGCGAACACATCGAAATTTAATCATGCAGTACAAGGACGAGTTTTTTTCGGATGAGCTTCGAGGTCGCTATTTTCTATCAGCGAGGGATGTCAACCTCTGGGAGGAGATATTTATAGAATATCAAGTTTTTCTGTTTCGGAAGCGAGCACATCGAAATTAAACCATGTTGTATAAGGACGAGTTTTTTTCGGATGAGCTTCGGGGCCGCTACTTCCTATCACCGAAGGATATCAACTTCTGGGAGGAGATTTACATTGAATATCAAACTTTTCTGTTTCGAAAGTGGAGAAATTTCCTTGGGAACAGACCAGAGGAACGGTTCAACCTGTTTGGCAGGGCGGCGGAGGAGAGCCATAAGCGACTATGCCATCGTTCGCCGCCCAGGGACCCGTCGCCCTGCCAGGAAGTGACCAGAGTGACCAGAGTGACCGCGGCAACGATGACAGAGACTCCTCCAGCCAGAGTGATCGCAGCAACGATGACAGAGACTCCTCCTGCCAGAGCAACTCCTGTCAAAGTCGCTGCGTCAACGATGACGACCCCGTTGAAAGTGAATCAAAAGGAAGCTGATGTGACTGTCCGGAAGGTGCTGGCGGCACCAAGCGCAACCGTTACAAGACCGGACAGTCCGCCACCAGCTCCTGACGATGAGCTTACAATCGCTGTCGCCAGTATTTCGGATACAGTCAGCCTCATACAGTCACCTTCAAACACTGACCGCAACAACGAACCTGCTCAGATGAAACTGGAGGATGTCTCTAGAAAAGAGTCAGATTTCCAGGAGGTCATGCAAATCTTGGGCACTTTGGATAATGTTAAATTTTGTGAATTCTGCCATTTTGGCTTTCCGGTAGAATATTCAATGAGATTGCATGAGCAGCAATGCCCGGACGCTTTGAAGTCCCAATATTATTTTTGTAGTGTCCAGGGCAAAGGATTCACCTCGAGCAGGGCCGCGGTTGCGGCACATAAGCGGAAGTGTGGCTGTGGCGAGGTTGGTGGCGGCAGCGGTGCCAGCGGTGGCGTCAGCGGCGGCGCCAGTGGCGGCGGCAGGAGAACCGATGGCGGGAGGCAGTGACAGCGGCAGGAGAACTGATGACAAGAGGCAGTGACCAGGACCAGACTACGGAAATCCCTCCAGGGCCGCTTTTTAGCGGCCCTCCCATTATTACGAAATGAAACGCTTCATCAGACAATCTTAGTATGAATGAGAGTGTGGGAAATGCTAAAAAAAAGAGGACTATAAATCATTGATTTATAGCTCCATCTGTCCGTCTGACCGTCTGAAAAAGCTAAACAAATTGCTGCCTGGGTTAAAAATACCCTGGCATGAGAAATGAAACGCTAAATCTGTCCGTCTGCCCGTCTGAGAAAGCAAAACAAATTGCTGTCTGGGTTAAAAATACCCTGGCATGAGAAATGAAACGCTAAATCTGTCCGTCTGCCTGTCTGAGAAAGCAAAAAGAATTTGCTCTCTGGGTTAAAAATACCCTGGCTTGAGAAATCAAACGCTAAATCTGTCTGTCTGACCGTCTGCTGTGGTGTTATGTGTGTGAAGAGAGAGAGAGAGAAATAAGCCACTGTCTGGGTTAAAAAAAAATACCCAGGCTTGAGAAATATAACGCTGAATCAGTTGTGGCTATTGCTATATGTGTAGAGAGAGAGAGAGGGATAAAAAAAAACAAAAAAAACGACTGTCTGGGTGTCCGTGTGTCTGGGTGTCCGTGTCTGGGTGTCCGTGTGTCTGGGTGTCCGTTGGTTTGGTTGCCATAGGTGTTGCAAGAGTGAGAAAGCTTTAAAGAAAGGATTGTTGCTTGTATATGGTCGCAATGCATGGAGACCTCTCTGTGGTTAAAACACAGCATCCCTTAAGGAAAAAGAGTGCTCATTTTTAATTGCTGCCACGGCAATCCATTAGTGATGGTGTGTGTGCTTGGAGAACGAGAAAAGCCCTAAAAACAGTTGCTGCCGTGATTTGGTGTGTGTGGAAAGAGAGAGGGATAAAAATAAAAAAAACGTATGTATGTGTGTCTATGTGTGTCTATGTGTGTCTGTGCGTGTGTGTGTGTGTGTGTGTGTGTGTGTGTGTGTGTGTGTGTGTGTGTGTGTGTGTGTGTGTGTGTGTGTGTGTGTGTGTGTGTGTGTGTGTGTGTGTGTGTGTGTGTGTGTGTGCGTGTTCGGTTTTCGTAGCCGCAATGCATGGAGAGTTCTCCCCCTTAAGGAGGCAATGGCTGCTCACTTTTAATTGCTGCTACGACAAGCCATTAGTGATGGGATATGCGTGTAAAAGCCCTAAAAACACTTGTTTCCGTGGTTTGGTTTGATGTGGGTGAAGAGGGATGAAAACTAAAAAAAAACAAAAAAAAGGACTGTCTGGGTGTCCGTGTGTCTGGGTGTCCGTGTCTGGGTGTCCGTGTGTCTGGGTGTCCGTTGGTTTGGTTGCCATAGGTGCTAAAAGAGTAAGAAAGCTTTAAAGAAAGGATTGTTGCTTGTAAATGGCCGCAATGCATGGAGACACCTCTCTTCCTTAAGGAAAAAGAGTGCTCATTTTTAATTGCTGCTACGACAATCCATTAGTGAACGTGTGTGTGCTGGAAGAACGGTAAAAGCCCTAAAAAACACTTGTTTACGTGGTTTGGTTTGATGTGGGTGAAGAGGGATGAAAACTAAAAAAAAAACAAAAAAAAGGACTGTATGGGTGTCCGTGTGTCTGGGTGTCCGTGTCTGTGTGTCCGTGTGTCTGGGTGTCCGTTGGTTTGGTTGTCATAGGTGTTAAAAGAGTGAGAAAGCTTTAAAGAAAGGATTGTTGCTTGTATATGGCCACAATGCATGGAGACCTCTCTGTGGTTAAAACACAGCATCCCTTAAGGAAAAGAGTGCTCATTTACTAATTGTTGCTGCAATGGCTTGGTTAGAGAGCGAGAAAAGGGCTCATGGGCCAGTGAGCCGGGGGGGGGGGGCTCATGGGCCGGTGAGCCGGGGGGGGGGGGGTCTGTCGACTAGCTCACCCATATAGATACAGTGTATGCTGAAAGATTGCTGGGCCGGGGGGGGGGGCTCATGGGTTGGTGAGCCGGGGGGGGGCCTACCAACCTGATGTTTGGCAGGCCCCGGGGGGCTTGCCAAGCTGGTGGTGGCAGGCCCCGGGGGGCCTGTCGACCTACTGTACGGCTGGCCCCGGATTGCCTATCCATCAGTTGGTTGCAAGCTTGAGTCGCTCTGTGTGACGTCATTGATGGGTCAAAATACACAGCAGGCCAGCTCTAACCATGTCTCTATGAACCCTTTGCTGTCAGGGTGCTCGGGTGCTCAAGTGCTCGAGTGCTCAAGTGCTCGAGTGCTCGAGTGCTCAAGTGCTCGAGTGCTCGAGTGCTCGGGTGCTCAAGTGCTCAAGTGCTCGAGTGCTCGAGTGCTCGGCTGCTCAAGTGCTCGAGTGCTCGAGTGCTCGAGTGCTCGAGTGCTCGAGTGCTCGGGTGCTCAAGTGCTCGGGTGCTCGGGTGTCATTTTGTCCGGGCACCATTTTGTCCGGGTGTCATTTTGTCTGGCTGCCCGTTTGACTGGTCGTTTGAATGGTTGCCCGTTTGAATGGTTGTTTGAATCGCCGCCCGTTTGAATGGTCGTTTGAATGGTTGTTTGAATGGCCGCCCACTCTCCATATTACGTCATTATGACGTTCATATGACGTTCATATGACGTTCATATGACGTTCATATGACGTTCATATGACGTTCATATCCACTCCATATCACCTCTATATCACCTCCATAACACGTCCATAACACGTCTAGATCACGTCAAAATGACGTCACTGTTTTAGAAACCCCATGGGGCTATCAAAACACCACGTGACGTCATTATGACGTCCATATGATAACCATATGGTAACCATATGATAACCATATGATAACCATATGGTAACCATATGACGTCAATATGACGTTAATATGACGTCAATATGACGTCACTGTTTTCGAAACCCCATGGGGCTTTGAAAACACCACGTGACGTCATTATGACGTCACTTCCTGTTTTCAAACCCCCACTTTCCCCCTACTAACATACCACTTAAACCTGGGTTTAAACGTAGACTTGAAAATAAAGTGGAAGTGACGGTAGCTGAATATGATTCTAACATACGTGTAGAAATCTGTAGAAATCTTTTACAGGATTATCCAGAGGATTATAAGGGAGTTGTGCCAGATACACCATACACAGATTTGATCCTCTTTGATATCAAGAAGTGGCGCGCAGTCTTACGATTCCTAGAAGCTATACAACATCCACTCTTCACCATCTTGCGAGCATGAAAACGTCATTGCAGACAAGGAGACAGCTCATAGTTCATCTGACTGTTGAACGAGATGGAAGACTTTTTATCGGAATATGAACCAATTACGCATAGAAGTGCGTGTGACTGAGAACTGCCTAGACGTGTTTGTACAATTTCGTCAATATGACGAGCTTACAGAACGCTACGACTACATCACCCTCAACACAGTGGAATGGTACACTCTGTTGCAAGCATCGGATTGGAAAGAACCTAACGCTTGAATTCAAAGAGGAAGGAGTGCAACTCATGCAAGGCACCAAGTCCATTGAGCTGACGCATCCCATGTGTGTTATGGTGATGGACATTGACATGAATGATCATGAATATGAACTGAAACTGTCTGAACATAAAGATGTTAAAATAATAAAATTTGGTAATGGACATTGTTATGCTAGTTTTCATAGCATTTACAAACGTGAATGTAATGTCTATGATACATATATTAATTTAGATTGGTATGAATGGCATGTGTTTATAGATGTATTGAATGTATTTGTAAAATAAAAATTTAATGTAAAATAATTGTGAAATGTAAATAATGTGTAACACAATAAAAAAGAATGTTGTATAAAACTGTCTTGTTTATTTACAATATTCATAATACAATTCACAATTACCTACAACTTAACTAATGCAACTTAACTAATACAACATCAATAAAATAATGGTTTATAATGTCTATATACAAAATCCTTTACAACAAAATCACCATCACTTCTTCTTAATACATCAATGATTTCAAAAGGACTATGTCCTCGAGCTCTTTGAATTATATAATACACACAATAAAATCCACATGTAGAGGATATCGGTGTTTGTAATGGAACTGAATTATAAATGAAATTAAACTTTAAAAACTTGTTCAAACGACTGTCTATAGGTAAAAGTCCATAAGAGTCAAAATATTCTGCAGGGTCTTCGTCATAATATACTGCCACCCAATGCTCTCCTGGCTCATCATGATCATCTGTGTTGATGACATAGGCACCGCGTTATAAAGATGGTAACTGGTCCATGGCAAACACATCTTGAAACAAGTCTTTTGTCGTGGCATCATGGGAAAAGATGGCTTCTATCTGCTTCGTGTTCATGACTGGTAGTCGAATTGAATGCTACGATTTGCACTTATTTCAACAATGTTATCAAATTCAGCATACACTATAACATTGACTGTATTTTGCAAGGCACCAGCAAAATTCATTTCTAGTCTCAAATTCCCATGTTTGATAAGGGCATAATGATCAGCACCATCATAATCAGGTGTTAAGTCAAAAGAAAACAAAGAATAATCTCTAGGCCAATCTTGCCGTTTTATAATGGAACTTTTCTCACCATCCAATCTATCAAAAGATTTGTAAAGAGTTTCAAAAGCATCAAGATATTTGCCTTGATTTATATCAAGCTTGAGAGGTTTGGATAGGACTGGTTCACCATCAGAGTAAAGCTGCATAAAGTTAAGATTAAAATGTTCAAAATTGTATGGATTTCTCAATACTGTTCCAGCAAAGGATTCATTATGAACCATTCCAATGACAATACGTTTTGGTAATTGGCCTAGAAAGATGCTATCTTTCACAAAAGATTGGAATCCAGTTGGAATAGCTAAAACTTTACATTCTTTTCTATTAACAATAAACTAAGCAGAACTTTTCATCAATGCATCTGCATGTCCCAACTGAATACCTGGACTAACCCTCACTTTGCGAATGGTTAAAAACGCTTCTCTCACTTCTACTTTAAAACCATTATTTGCAGCCATTAATACATATCCATCTTTTTGTCTATGTAAACGTAATTTCATACTAACACCATTAGGAAGATAACGATCCTGCTCAAACAAATCTACCCTTAAACCGCCTGTAAGCATAAACTCACGGCTTAGACGTGTATACAAATAGCGATTATGTAAACCATTATTTCCTGTTTCAGCTATATCACCACCTTCAATATTTACATGAAAACCTGATACATATCTTTCATGATTAGGTCTTTTCACCTCATGAGTATTCATTGACCCGGCAGTATCTTTAAAGATGAGACGCATAGAGCGCTCAGAATTGAGACTTTCTTCCGAGTCATGAATGAGATGAGATATGATGCTGGTATAACCATTGGTATTGTTACTATGTGATATCAAACGATCATTTAGAAATAATTCAATATTGGACCATAACCCATTAAACAAATCATTGATACATGACACGTTATCATCTATACCACACAGTGTTCCATCAGCCTTGACAATGCGACATACAATATGGAGTTTACTGTTCTTTAAATCTAGATATTCTTCTGTACTCGCAGGAATGTAGAATTCTATTGGAGCACCCTCTCTAATGGTAGTCATTGGTTGATAGTCTACATTATAACTTTTTTTACAGCAGTTTGCGTTGGTGGTATGTTAAACCATTCTAATGGAGAAAGGCTACATTCACAAGAATGATTATGAATTAAAGACATGATTAAAAAATATCTTTCTTATGTTTTTTGATGTTATCCGTTTAGCCGCCTTTCGTCTTCTGACACGTTTTGCTCGTTTCGGTCTCTTTTATCCTCGTAACCCACCACCAAACATACGTTGTGCTACTCGACCTGTAACATCTTTCGCAATATCTTTTGCAGCCCTTTTAAGATGTGGTGCAACGATTTTAGCCCCTGTCTTAAGCAGTGGAATAGCTTTTCGAGCCAATGATCCCAGTATTGAACCAATACCATCTCCATATTGTATTCGCGCTCCATTAAATCCTGGTAATTCTCCACCAACTTGGCGAAGAAAATGGTTGCGATATATAGATGGATTGTGTGTGTATGCTTTCATAATGCTTTTGGTCGAAAATGAAGTTTACAGATCACCTTTCCAGTTTGAAAATGAACATTATAGCCTGTGTCGTCCTTAATATTCATTTCTATTACGTCAAATTTGGATGTGTTTACAGGAACATAATGAGGTTCTCCATAACTTTTCATGATAATGTCTCCATCATGTCCTTGTATTCCAACAGAACGTAGCAAAGGAACATAATAATCACCAACAACTTGTGGCTCACAAATACTACAGTACACATAAAGTGTATAAAATCCCTGTTTCACATCAGCTTTATGTTCAGCTGTGCACGTTTCAGTATACCATTGATCTGGGATAAATCCTAAAATCTCAGCTAATCCAGTGGAGAATGATACTTCAAAGCCATAATTTAGAAATAGAAAAATACGTCGTCTAATTTTATCATACTTTATCTGAATAGCTTCTTTAAGGTCATCTTTCATAGAATTAGTTGCTTCTTTATTGACTGCCTGACATATCTCTTGTATGGATCTGTAGTAACCATAAGGAATATTGATTGTGTCAAGAACAACAGTATTCAGTGGTTGTTGTCGATACTGAATAGAATAGTCCATTCCATGTCTCATGGTTGTCCATGTATGTGGATATTGAATTTCAGCTAAAGCCACTTCATATTTTCCGTTCAGATAGATGGTTCGAGGCATACGAATTTGATAATTTGAAGTCTTGTTGTTGGGATAATAGTTCATACTAGCACTGCTAGGTAAAGTAATGTAAAAACTTGTTGACTCCATGGCAGCTAAATCGTTTATGTGATGTAGATAGACTAGATGTGTATATACATTACTTCATGTTTGACACTCTTCATCCTCACTTTCTACATTGCTGTCTACATTATTGTCTAAATTGCTATCTACATGATCTAAATTGGTATCTACTACTTCTCCCTGACAACAAGCACTAACACACCTAATTTTTACAGGAATAGTATTTTTATTTCCATTTTCTTTACAACAACAGCACCATAGCTCTTTAATCCATGTTAAAAAGTTTCCCATCCTTCTGGAAACAATCTTTGTTGACGTTGTTGTTGCTCTTTTGTAATATCTTCACGAGTTGTCTTTTTGCCAAAAACAGTTTTTGGAATATTAGCGTCTACAATTTCCTCACTAAACTGCTTCCAACCACGCGGTGGTTCTCGTCGTTCTTTTCTTTTTGTAGCAACCAATGCTTCTTTCAACAAATCAATAATGTTAGAATTTGTAATGACAGTACCTGTTTTTAAAACAAGTTCATTTTTATCTGTCCATCTCGTACCATATTTCTTAAGTTCTGCCAGAAGTTGTGTTAGTTTTACATGATAAATGGGTTGAAAATGGTTTAGAAACTGTTGAGACTTTTCTGATTTTTCTGCATTAGATGCTGTAACAGACTTTTGTCGTTGTTGTTGTGATTGAATTGTTCGTAAATGACGTCCAAGCACTTGAGACATTTCTATTGCTTTTTCACGAGTTCGTTTCCCACGTAAAAGTTTATTCACTTTCGTTTTGATTTCAACATCTTTTCCCTTCTTTTCTAACAACATTTTATATTCATATTCAGGAATGAGAACCATTTTCAAAGTATGTTTCATTTTAACAGCAACTGAGCTAACAAGGGTAATGCAAATTTAGCAATAGCTCCAATAAATCCTCCTTTCTGATTAACCAACTTCTTTTTTCTTCGAAGTGATATCTTCTTATTTGCCAGTGTACGTAGGGTATGACGTTCACGCTTGAATAACTTATACCTTTTTGAGCTTAAGGGTAAATGTCCCCGCAATATATTCAAGCAAATTTCAAACAAGCTAGTTAATTCCTCCTTAGTAGCTTGTTGTAGTAAGGATTTACGTCGTTTAGGCCCGCTGCGTGCGAGCAAGTGAAGGAAAGGTTGATTCGCTTGAATACGTTTAGACATCTTGGCTGCGAATGGTTAAATGACTTGGTTCTTGTTCATACGCTACCTTATCAACATATACGTAATATGTATCTTTTGGTAAAATGCCTGTGCGAATACGTAGTTGATCATTTGTCTTCGGCTTCAAATCAATGAATAAATAGCCATGAGGTTTGCTGGTAGCATCTTGATAGGCTTCTATGAGAAATTGAGATTTTCCAGGATACATTTGTCGCGCTAATGTACTTATTTGTTGACTGTCTCTAGGATTTTTAAACAGAATGATGTAATGTGTATTCAAACTAATATTACGCATTTCTCTACCATGATGAAACAAATTATGCACAATAAAAATAATGCTTAGATTTTGATGACTGCTGCCAACACTAAAGAGACGTGTCATGCGTTCATCACTATGGCATTTGGTCATTAAGTCATCAATGATGAGTAAATTTGTTTTTTTCGGGTTAAAACGCTCTTCAATGTTATCTGGAATGCCTTGGTAAAATTCCACACCTTTCATTCCCTTATACAAAAGCTGATCTGCTGCATAGAGCCATAAAATGGTTTTTGGAGAGGGTTTAATTAACTTTTGTTCTAGAATTTCTCTAACTAGAGAAGTTTTACCACTGCCTGTAGGTCCAGAGACCAAACACGTGAATGGATGCTTCATTTTCGAATATCTGTTTCTTTCACCCAACTGTTAAACTTCTTTGGCCAACCTAACCACTTCACAAATAATTCTTTAACACCTCGTCTTTTTCGTGTTTTCAAGACCTTTTCAATTCTGTAGACTGATTCAATATCTTTTGTCACTTTCTGCAGTTCTTCTTCATAAAAATGACCGTCAATATCTTCATCCAAAAAGTCTTTCACACGATACAAGTGTATTCCTTGCTTCTTACAACGATGTGTGATAATGAACACTTCTTGCGTCCACTTTATATGATAATCCCGTTGAAATACATATTTCATGTGAGAAATGCGAACCTGATCACCAATTTTAAATTTGTAGGGTTTTTTCTTCTTTGGTTTTAATTTCAATTTGTCTACATACATATACTTCCACACTTTCGATTCTATGTCTTTACGAATATCTGCAGGAGCATACTTATTAGGGAGGGAGCCATGAGGTCTATGGTTATAATTATACACTAAGTCTGGAAGGATGTCCATATATCGATACGTTTGATTATGAAGGAAATATCGATACATCATTCCCTTTAGAGTACGAATGACTCTCTCAGCAAAGTTGGCTTTGGTTTCATTCTTTGTCGTATAGGCATGTATTCCCTCCTTCTTCAAAAATGCTTTTACCCATCAGTTTTTAAATTCAGTTCCTTTATCTGACCTTAGAGTTCGTGGTCTTCGTTGTGTTTCTTGAAAAATCTTTTGAAAGGCTTTTATGACGCTGGAATGTGATTTATTAGGTAATGGTTGCACCCATAAATATTTGGAAAATACATCAATGACAACCAATAAAAAGTGGGTATCATCATTATAGGAAGCTATGTTTCCCATGTCAGCTAAATCAATATCCCACATGTCATCAATTCCACGTGTAATGACACGTTGCCTTTTAAACCTATATTTTACAGGTTGTAGTAAACTGAAGGCATCTTGATCCTGTAACCATTTCTTCACTTGTGAATGAGTGACTGGCTGATCATGTTTTTTTAATATGTGATAAAGTTTGTAAGGACCAGCAAATGCCCCGGGTTGACCAGGTTTAAAGTAAATATTGGTTAAGTAGTCTTTCCACGTCGACATGTTAACACTAAATGATCAACACTTGTTAACATATCTTGCATTTTATTTTATTAACGCATCTAACATTTTATCAACATATCATGCATTTTATCAACACATCTTAAATTTTATTTTTATCAACATGTCTTACAAATCAAGTATTGATACAATGGTGTGAATAATTGAAATCCATTGATCTTCAATGTATATTAACCAGCTACTTAATTCATCAAATGTGATAGCATCTACACCATATTTTTCACAACGTTGATTTGCATTATCGAACACTTTATCTAAGTGAATGTAATATTTAGCTTCATTCCAATATGTATAGACACATGTAGAATGACACATATGTTCTGAACACTCTTCATTTTGACAAGCAGGACATACTAAACATGCAAACTTTTTTACAGCTTATAACATTTCTTCACAATATGTTTTTTGCACAATATATTGTCTCAATGTAATGTCCACCATTATACTGCAATGTAGATTAACCACTCTCTCACTTCATCAAACAGTCTTGGATCAAATTGAGCGAAGTGATATGCTGCTTCCACATCAAACTCCTCAGCTCCACCAATGTTTGAAAACATACACTCTTTGATGAAATCCTCGCGTAAGTTTGGTACGTTCAACGTGGAATGAGCAAGTTCCCAATAAATGTCAAAGTGCTGCAGTTGTTGTTGAATAGATCCAAAACGTGCCAGTTCACTTATCATGTAGTCCACATACTTGTCCATGAAACACGTTTCTACATCCATCTTTCACATGTCCATATAACACGTCTGCACACTGTGGCGGCTGGTAAGCAAATGACTCTCAGTCTTACTCCACAGAAACAGTTAGTAAGCCGCACTTGTTGCAGAAGTTGTCTGGTTCACACAACTTGCAATTGTACTTGTGGCAGTGACAATCATAATCCTCAGCATATCCGTAAGCACCGCAATATTCACAGGTAAGTCCAAGTTGATTTTGCACATCCATATTCTCCAATTGAACTTCAGCCAGTCTTTTCTTAGATAACTTTGACACTTTCATCCGATTGTCCTTTTGCAGCTTGATAGGAGTTTTCTTGCCATGACATTCCGTACATGGCAATAAGGTTGAGTTAATGCTATCCATCTCCTGAAGCAATGTCTCCCATTCACCATCATTCATGTTGATGTAATACTTGTATTTTTTCCCTTCAAACAGTGATGCTTGCACAAAACTCACATAGCGCATATCCAAGTATGAAATGACTTCAAGCCACTTCGTTTGCGTTAAGTACAGTTTGAAGCCAATGTCGCGTAATCTTGCTAAGTTCAGGCACACAATCTTCCACAAGGATGGTGATAAAGCAAGCCATCTCTCTCCACGTTTGATTCGAATAAATAATCCAAATTGTCCATGCTCCACAGTAATGGTTAAGTTTGCACTAATTTTAAAGCTGCTTGTCTTCTCCATGGCTGCGCGTTGAATGATGACTGCACTTGACACCTCACTCCTTTTATATGGACATTACATGTATGTTTTCATGAGATGCTTGCAAAATCGCGGAGTGATCTCGTTGAAACCATCCAGAAAGGCTGTTGGCAAACCGTCTGTCAAAGATTGTCTCATAACAATCACTAAAAAGTCTCCTCGTTTGCGACTCCCAATTATCCATTGAAAGAGCATTGGCATGGTGAAATGTCCTTTTTCATAGAGGTAAGCCATCATATCATACACCTTAATACGTTCTTCAAGGTACTTGAAGCCATGTAGCATGACCTTTGCACATTTGGAATCGCGATCCTCATCAACACACTTTGGCGTCGGTAGAGATAAAGTATTAAAAAGTTCCTCATGAAGACTTCGAATAAGTTGAACGAAACGTCGGGTCATGGCTTCGGAGAACTGCGGCTCTGACTCGGGAAGATGCTCTATGTTTCCTTCTAGCATGTAGATAAGCTGAATGACAGTGTTCACTTCTTCCGTTAGGTACATGTATGTGTGCTGATCGAAAAAGCCTTCTTCACATAAACACCATAAAATGTTGCAATCGATCAGAGGAATCACTGCTTGAAAGTTTCGTTTCAACAGCGTGACGTCTTCCTCAGTAACAGGAATAGTTTTGCTCAATTCGAATTTAGATTTGAGCTGCTTGTCATCGTCGTCGCTGTCGTCATCGTCGTTGTCGTCATTGTCGTCATTGTCGTCGTCACCGTCGTCATCGCTTGACATGACCACTTCTTCCTCCTCAAGATGCTCTAGATGAGCCTGTAACTTTGTACTAAGTGGCTTGGCGCTACCATTTACAAGCGCATTGGCAACCCAGAACGGATAGTCAGATCCCTCGGGATCGGGCATTGCTTGCTGTACTGGCTGTACTTCTTCAGGCCTAGTTTGCTGTACTGTAGACACGTCTGACGGAGCCTCTAATGCTTCCTCCAAGGCTTTTTCAGCTTCTGCTAGTGTACTTAGGAAGGTAGCAGTCTCCTCTGCAGTTAAAACTGCATCTGTAAAAGCCATTGTTTCATTGCTGAACAGGCTATCAATTTCCATGTTGCTAGCCGTTGCTGCTTTTCGAGACGTCTCCATGATGGTTTGGCAATGCAATGGCCATAGTGGTGTCGACCCGACGTCTTTATACTACTGAGCCGTGAGCCCAGCGGCTAAATAGTTGGTGAGCCAGGGGGGTCCTTGCTTCAGGTTGACTGACTAGGGGGGGGGGTCCTTGCTTCAGGTCGACTGACCAGGTCGACTGACTAGGGGGGGGGGTCCTTGCTTCAGGTTGACTGACCAGGGGGGGGGGGGAGGTCCTATATAATAGCAGCCTCGCACTGTTTGCAGTCAGTCTGCCTTTGATCATTGAAGGAGTAACAGCTAAAAATGCAACACAAAGATGAATTTTTCTCGCCAGAGCTTCGGGCTCGCTACTTCTTGTCGCAGAAGGATGTAGATCTCTGGGAAGATATCTATATAGAATATCAAACATTTCTATTTCGACAGTGGAGGAATTTTCTCAGGAACAGACCTGAAGAAGAGTTCAACCGGTTTGGCAGGGCGGCGGAGGAACGATACAAGCGCCGGAGGGAGAGCTTGCTCGACAGGAGCCAGGACCCACCGCCCTGCCAGGAAGAAAGGCCAGCCAGGACCACAGCAGCGACAACCACGACGACGGCGACCCCTGCCAAGGCGACTCCTGCTGCAGCCACGACGTCGACGCTGACGACTCCGCCGATAGTGATTCAAACGGCAGCTGATGTCACTGTCTTGAAGGTTCCGGCGGAAGAAGTTGTAGTCAAACGGCGAAATCTTCCTAGCGCCACAGTTACCAAGCCGGAGACAGTGACACCAGCTCCTGAGGAAGAGCTAGCAACCGCTGTCGCCAGTATAACGGACCTCACGCAGGTGGACTTCAGCCTCATGCAGTCGCCCTCCGATAGTGACTGCACCGTGGAACTGGTTGAAGTGAAACAGGAGGATGGCTCTTCCAAAAAGTCAACCCTCCAGGATATCGTAGAGTTTTTGGATACGGCGGATAATGTGCAGTTTTGCAGCTTCTGCCATTTTGGATTACCGGCAGGAAGCTCTCTACGAGTCCACGAACAGACATGCCCAGATGCGTTAAAGCCGGAGTACCATTATTGTAACGTTCTGGGTAGAGGTTTCAGGACACACAGGGCCGCGGTAGCAGCGCATAGGAGGAGGGCTGGCTGTAGGGAGGATGACGGCAGCGGCAGAGGCGGAGACGGCGACGACGCCAAGGCGAAATGGTAGGGGAAGCGGCGGCAGGGGAAGCGACAGGAAGTGGACCGGCGGAGAAAGCAGAAAATACCTCCACGGCCGCTTTTTAGCGGTCACCCATTATTACGAAATGAGCGCGAATCGTGTCATGTTGTTAGTATGTATGTGTATGCATGAGAGTGTGGGAAATGCTAAAAAAAGGGGTCTATAAATCATTGATTTATACCCCCCATCTGTCCGTCTGACCGTCTGAAAAAGCTAAACAAATTGCTGCCTAGGTTAAAAATACCCTGGCATGAGAAATGAAACGCTAAATCTGTCCGTCTGCCCGTCTGAAATAGCAAAACAAATTGCTGTCTGGGTTAAAAATTCTCAGGCTTGAGAAATGAAACGCTAAATCTGTCCGTCTGACCGTCTGATGTGTTATGTGTGTGTGGAGAGAGAGATTAAAAAAATAAAAAAAATGATTGCCTGTCTGACCGTCTGAGAAAGCAAAACAAATTGCTACCTGGGTTAAAAATATCCAGGCTTGAGAAATAAACGCTTAATATGTCCGTCTGACCGTCTGATGTGGTGTTATGTGTGTGTGGAGAGAGAGATTAAAAAAATTAAAAAAAATGATAGCCTGTCTGACCGTCTGAAAAAGCTAAACAAATTGCTACCTGGGTTAAAAATATCCAGGCTTGAGAAATAAACGCTTAATCTGTCCGTCTGACCGTCTGATGTGTTATGTGTGTGAGAAGAGTGAGATTAAAAAATAAAAAAAAAATGATTGCCTGTCTGACCGTCTGAGAAAGCAAAACAAATTGATGCCTGGGTTAAAAATATCCAGGCTTGAGAAATAAACGCTTAATCTGTCCGTCTGACCGTCTGATGTGTTATGTGTGTGTGGAGAGAGAGATTTAAAAATAAAAAAAATGATTGCCTGTCTGACCGTCTGAGAAAGCAAAACAAATTGCTGCCTGGGTTAAAAATATCCAGGCTTGAGAAATAAACGCTTAATCTGTCCGTCTGACCGTCTGATGTGGTGTTATGTGTGTTTGGAGAGAGAGAGATACAAAAATTAAAAAAAAGACTGCCCTTTTATCCGGATGTCCTTTTATCCGGGTGCCCTTTTATCCGGGTGTCCGTTTGTTCGGTTGCCGTAGGTTTTAGAAGAGTGAGAAAGCTTTACAGAAAGGATTGTTGCTTGTATATGGCCACAATGCATGGAGACCTCTCTGTGGTTAAAACATAGCATCCTTAAGGAAAAGAGTGCTCATTTCTTTTAATTGCTGCTGCAATGGCTTGGTTAGAGAGTGAGAAAGCCGAAAAAAAGACTGCTTGTTTGCCTCCAGCTACCGTGTGGAGAGAGAGGCAAAAAAAACCAAAAAAAAGACTGTCCGTTTGTCTGAGTGTCCGTTTGTCCGGGTAGACCGTTTGTCCGGGTGTCCGTTTGTCCGACTGGCCCATTACCAGTCTGCCATGGTGTGTGTTTGGAGAGAGAAAGCTAAAAAAAAGAGTTGTTGTTGCCTGTATATATCGTGATGGAGAGAGCTCTGGTTAAAAATGATGTCTCTTTAACGTGAGAAAGCCAGAAAAAGACTGTTTGTTTAGAGCGTGGGAAAGCCGAAAAAAGAGTTGTTGTTGCCTATATATGCGTGGGAGAGAGAGAGAGTTCTCACGGTTGAAAATAGCGTCTCTTATTTAGGTCACTTCTAATTGCTGCTACGGCAATCGATTAGTGAAGGTATGTGGGTTTAGAGAGTAAGAAAGCCGAAAAAAGACTGTTTCTTTGCCCCTCAGACGCCTTGGTGTGATGGAGAGAGAGAGAGACAAAAATTTAAAAAAAAACATGACTGTCTGGGTGTCCGTGTGTCTGGGTGTCCGTGTCTGGGTGTCCGTGTGTCTTGGTGTCCGTTTGTTCGGTTGCCGTAGGTGTTAGAAGAGTGAGAAAGCTTTAAAGAAAGGATTGTTGCTTGTATATGGCCACAATGCATGGAGACCTCTCTGTGGTTAAAACACAGCATCCCTTAAGGAAAAGAGTGCTCATTTCTTTTAATTGCTGCTACGACAATCCATTAGTGAAGGTGTGTGGGTTTAGAGAGTGAGAAAGCAGAAAGAAAGACTGTTCGTTTGTCCCCGGCCGCTGTGGTGTGATGGAGAGAGAGACAAAAATTTAAAAAAAAAAAAACATGACTGTCTGGGTGTCCGTGTGTCTGGGTGTCCGTGTCTGGGTGTTCGTGTGTCTGGGTGTCCGTTGGTTTGGTTGTCATAGGTGTTAGAAGAGTGAGAAAGCTTTAAAGAAAGGATTGTTGCTTGTATATGGCCACAATGCATGGAGACCTCTCTGTGGTTAAAACACAGCATCCCTAAAGGAAAAGAGTGCTCATTTCTTTTAATTGCTGCTGCAATGGCTTGGTTAGAGAGTGAGAAAGCCAGAAAAAGATTGTTTGTTTGCCCCCCAGCTACCGTGTGGAGAGAGAGGTAAAAAAAAAAAAAAAAAAAAAAAAAAAAAAAAAAGGGGACTTTTTTTTATACCCCTTTTTTATACCTCCTTTTTGACTTTAAGGGGGCTTTATAGGTGAGCTCTAACCATGTAGCTATGAGTTCTCTATTTATAAAATGGAGAACTTGTACGTTTGGGGAGGTGTCTCATCTGTCCGTCTGCCGTTGGATGGTTGTTAGAATGGCCGCCCGTTTGAATGGTCGTTTGAATGGCCGCCCGTTTGAATGGTCGTTTGAATGGCCGCCCGTTTGAATGGCCGCCCACTCTCCATATTACGTCATTATGATGTTCATATGACGTTCATATAACCTCCATATGACCTCCATATGATCTCCATATGATCTCCATATGATCTCCATATCACGTCAATAACACGTCCATATGACGTCAATATGACGTCAATATGACGTCAATATGACGTCACTGTTTTCGGAACCCCATGGGGCTCCGAAAACACCTCCTGACGTCATTATAACGTCACTTCCTGTTTTCCGAACCCCACTTTTACCCTACTCACAACATCATTGTTAACGAATGCATATTTTTATGAAACCTGTGTCTTATGCAACAATAATAACACCACAGTTTGTTACCTGAACGAATATGAAATTTTTTATGTTTCAATATCAGATTTTAGTGCAATCCAACCAATCTGTAAATATATCGGCCCAGATCCATAATGAACATGCATCAGTCATTCGTGCAGAATTGATTCGAGTTTTCAGTTGCTGATATCATCTTTCTGTAATATTATGTTAATTTCTTGTTTTTTATGATATTAGAATATTTGCATTAGCTTTTAAGTGACAAGAATGTGATAAAATAAATAAAATTATATCTGGGACTAGAATCTTATTCTCAGGTTATACCGGTCAAACAGTATAAATGTAAAAACCCGTATGTGTACCTTATTGCTACGCAACGCCAGAAGAGACCTTGACCATATTTGGAAACTGTGCTTATATTAATCCAACAATTAAAAAGTTCATTGAATAAATCCTTATCATTACGCCATTTAACCGTGTGTGATAATAAAATATAACACTACAAAACATATTTACAAACTCCTATTTATTTAATAGATTCCAATGTGTTTTGTTGAGCTTGTATGTAAAATATGATTTCTGCTGGTAAAACATGCACCCTGATACAACCTGCAATGAAAAGTAGTTCCATGCCCAACATGGCGGAGTTGGAAAGCAGTTTGACAGCTATGGATTGGCTTCCCCGTTTAAGTGTCGGGGGAGCAATCTCTGGTAGTTCTGGGGGCAAGAATGATTCAGTTGCAAACAAAGTCGCCGGTGGACATATTGCTATGCGCAAAGGCCCAAATTCACCCCTAGATACAAACGCAACGTACGATGACGATTCTCAATCCAGTCAGCAAAAAGACGGGAAACCGCCGTATAGTTATGCAAATCTGATAACATTCGCAATCAATAGTTCGCCTAAAAAGAAAATGACATTGAGTGATATATATCAATGGATTTGTGATAATTTTCCGTACTATAAAGATGCTGGGAACGGCTGGAAGGTAATATATCAATTGGGGAAAGGAACGCCCCTTTTTGGATTACGGGTGAAATCCAGTCTCAACGGACCCTTTCTGTCTTCCTGATAGATAGGAAGATCGCAAGAGTCCTCCAGGACTAGGTGAGATCTGGCTCCAAGTCATCACCTCTTAAATTTTACTCCGCATATCTGTCAGAGGGGGGCTTCGATCTAACAAGAGCCCATATTGTCAGAGGGGAGCTGCGATCAAGGGCCGTATTCTTGGAGCTCCAAGATAGATCTTCCTTACTTTTACTCAGAGCTATAAATCCTTCATCGTTCATATTATATGGGTCAAATTTTATGTTTTCTGAGCGGGATAATCAGTTTATTTTTCAGCAGCGAGGAGAAACCGACAGGCAAATATATTTTTGCTAATATTTTTGCTAGCTCCAAGAAGCGGTGCGCTAGAAAGTTTCCAGGCACCGCTTCAAAGCCTCGCTATATAACGATAAGCAAGTCAACTGCGCTAGCTTTAAGGCATCCCTGTGGCTATTTGTGCGATATTCAGCGACTCTTAAGTCTATTGGCATTTGCTAAAGGCCCTCAAAGTACAACGGTAATGACATACACCTTCTGTGTTACACTTTCTTTAAAAGAAAATAATACGGAAATAACCACAAATTTCCCACAATAATACTTTATTACGTGAAAGAGTAACAATATTTTTGGAGTTATCCACTTTTGGTTTGATATTTTAAAAAGAACGTAAAAAATAAAGCGTCAAATATTGTGGGTATACAAAATAAATTTATACCTAATTCTGCATCTATAAACTATTTTAGTATATATTTTACAAATAAACTATAACCGATTTATTTAAATTTTTGGCCATTTGACTTTGGTCACGTGACATTTAAAGGCCGTAATGTAAAGAAACATTTGGGTCAGGTGGGTGCAGAAGTTAATTTTTCTGTACTTTTATGAACAAATAAAAGATATGCAGCGTGCTAAAAATTGTGCCTGTTTTACAAAAAGGGTATATTGAGCATGAACTTTATGTAAATGTTTGAATAATACGGGCTGGTATGCAGGATTCGTGCCTCAGAACATGTGAAGTTGATCCCTATTAGTGGAACAATGGAAGGCTTCGTAGCTCTGACAGAGAGATACACGATGTTATACAAGTCAGAGCTGACTCGGAGCTGACTTTTTGCCAGCTTCGAGTCAGCTTTTACTTGGTATAATTCAAACGTTTTGCTCTCCCAAAGACATAACCCTATGGTTTGTCTACTTCTAGATCTGTATACTCTGTATAAGTTTTCATAGACCATAAAACAGTGGGGGAAAAACGTTTTGGAAATCCTGTTGCAACCGTAAGTATACCCTTTTTTGCAAAACAGGCGCAAGTTTTAACAGACACCACATCTTTTATTTGTTCGTTGAACTCGAGAAAAACAGCACGTGACCGAGGTTAAATGACTACAAATTCAAATAAAAAAGGCTATTTGTTGTTATCCTCCGTGTAGCGGTGGGATACGGTTAGCTTGCCCGTCTGTCCGGGCTATTTCTCCGAACTACTAATTGGATTGTTTTGAAACTTTACACACGGATAGAGCATATATTGAAGGTGTGCAACGTCATATTTGTGTTCGGATTCATGAAAATTGTCAAAATGACAATTTTCGATTATATGAGGTTAGCTTATTTTCGACGCTATGTCTGGGAGAGATGTTCCAAAATTATCCCCCGTGAAACGGAGGGATATAGTTTTGTAAAATATTGGATTGTTTAAAATACGGGCAGAGAATATATTGAAGGTGTGCAAAGTCACAAGTTATTATTCAGATTTGTGAAAAATTGTCCAAATGACAATATTTTGAAATTTGATAAATATTAGCATCCATGCAATTTTGACACACAGTGGGACGTCGGACCCAGGTTATATCTCCGAAACTGTAGTTAAGAATTATTTTGAAATTTTACACACGGATAAAACGCTGAATGGAATGTGTGCAGCGTCATGTTTTTATTCGGATTCGCGAAGTAGCAAGAAATGTGTGATTTTTCTTTTTTTTTTTTCTTTTTTTTTTTGATTGTTGAAAAATCTCACACACGGATTTTGTCTGCGTAATTGAAAGTGTCGTCTAGGCTGTATCCCATTGCCAACGCTAATAAAGACCTGTGGGTCCTTTAATCTTCCACTATATCAGCAAAGAGCGGTGCCTCAGAGTGAGCGCAGTTGACTTGTGTGAGCGTTTCGTAGCGAAAAACTAGCTAGGCATCCACTTATGTAGAAATCACAAAGGTGCATTGTAGCTCGCAAGCATCAAAACTACCGTTGGAAGTTCCTTCGATACTGCCAGATTGTTTCTACAGCGCTCGACCAACGAAAACCATTGTCAGGCCCCGCCCCTTCACCATTGGGTAACCGTAGTGTGATTTGGACTATCGGGAGTGGCAAGAACACGCCATCCCATTATTTCATTGTCCCCCGTAGAATGTACACAGCTTCTTTGAACCCTTCCGCAGTGCAGTGACAAAAAATCGGATCGGAAAAAAATTGACAAAATGGCGGACTTTTGAAAATTGGCACTGGACTTAGCGTATATACGGGAGTCTCACGCCTCTAAAGGCCACAAAAATGGATGGATTCGTTTCAAATTCTGCACACGGGTTCCCTGGGACCTTTCGCAGTGCAGTGATTAAGAATTTTCCGAATGGGACTTGACAAAATGGCGGATTTTTTAGGCCCCAACCCTTCGGATTGGGGCCTATAGGTTTGGGGTGTCTGTCCGTCATCGCTTTATACCCCTATGAATTTAGGGGGCGGTTGGGGCCTGCTTGTGTTTCACAAATACTTACTTGTCAAAATCGGCGCTGTACTTAGCGCACCTACGACAGTCTCACGCGCCTACTGGTTAATGGATTGATTCGTTTAAATGTTAGACACTACGTCAACCTATCCTTCCACTTTTAAATTTTGCGTAGTCAACACGCAACAGCCTTACACACACCATACCCCCCACGGGGGATAGACGTACTCCTCGAGACGTAGTCAAATTACATATGTCTCAGCGGGGAGAAGGCTTGAACTCAAGGTGCCGAACTGAACCTTTACTTAATTATTTCTAGGAGTGTGGTAAACCAACTTCAAGGCCACTTCAATTTTTGTCATCGTAAATTTAAGTTTTTTTTCACACACGATAGGCATGCTGTCTTGGGCGGTAATGAATGTATTTTCGGGTTTATTGTTGAAGTTTTTATGGTGTAATGTTCAATATGAACAATAAATTCACGTGCACCTTAGTGTGCAGGAGTAGTTTTAAGCGCAAAACTTCTTAAAAATCAGTTTCTTTATTTAAAAAAAAAACTCGAGTAATCTTTTTATTTAGTGTGTGCTTTGAAATCACGTTTACGTTTTGAGTGCAGTCTTTTTTTGTTAACTACATATTGGAAACCTCATCATAATTCGAATTTCTCGAGCACAATGACATGCATCATTTTGAACGCTGTGTAATTGCGTGCCTAAAGTTTATTTATTTACCTCGTTGAGAAACTTTATCCAGTAAATACTATAAATTAATTTCGAGTTGTCAGCAATTTTGAAAGCTCTTTCTTTTAATTAAACGTATTAAAAGAGTAGGGTTGGCGGTATGCGCGATGGTTCGGTTTTCATTTTGAAAAATCTGTTTTTTTGTTTTTTTTGTTTTTTTTTTTTTCGATTTTCTTTTCCTAAAATGTGCTGTTTATATATTTGTGAAGGTGATTTTTTTGAAGTTTTTGTAGTTGAAATCTAAACTGAAAGTTATTTGTGAGTAAATTGATCAAAGCTGCGTTCTTCTTTGAATTCATTGCTGGTAGCCTCTTTTATCCATTTACCTTTTTTTAAACTATCTTGTAAGTTGAAAAAATCGGTAGTGTAACAATTTATAGTTATTTTGTGGTTATTGCAGTTTTTGGTATAGGTAACAAAACCGGGTTATACCACGGTTTTTCAAACCCTTTTAGAACCGGTTTTTCATGGCCGGTGTGCAACCGTAATAAAGAGTAACACTGATTGTATTTGGTATCAGCTAGCATGATACTGTGCCATCAGATGATATTGGTTACCGTTTGGGTATACGTCATTTCTGAAATAAATAAAACATTTGATCTCAAGATGCTAAAAACGTACCGCGAAATGTAAGCTTTTCTTCTCTATCTTTTACTCGTACAAGTACAGTCTTTCCCATAGCATGCGTAGTTGAGACGGAGACTAATTTAAGGTCGGCGTCATTAAAATAGATAAAAAAAGAATTCGCAAGGGATTAACGAATTTGTTTTAATATGTGTTGTGATTTCAGAACTCCATCCGGCATAATTTGTCACTCAACAAGTGTTTCCTTAAAGTTCCAAGGTCAAAAGATGATCCGGGAAAGGTAAAATTAAGTCGACTATCTTTGTGGGTGGCATGTATGTGTTCGACATTTCGGAACGCGTGTGCAAGCAGTGTTTCTCATAGTTCAGTACTTCGTTGTGTACTAAAGGCGCTTGTTTGTATATGTGGCTTTGGAAATTAAAAAGACAAAGAAAGTTCAGAGCAAATATCAACAGAAACGATATTTGTAAATAAATCAAGTGTTTTAAGTTTTTGAAAACCTGTTCAGTGAATTCATATAATTTTTATTGTGTACTGTACTTGTTAATTTAGGGTTCTTATTGGGCCATAGACAACAATCCACCCGAAGATCCGCTTCCAAAGCTAAAGAAAAGGCGCTTAAGTGGAGCAGTAAGTATTTTTTTTTTGGTTAAAATATTGTAAATTCAAGCTCGTTGGGAAACAGGGTTTCTGTGACTGTAGTGTTGATAGCAGACATGATCTCTTTTAATTGCTCTCGCGTGGGAATGATCAACGGGAAGGTAAATTCGAAATACCCATCGTATGTGTGGACTTCGAGCATCATGTAATGAGATAATGAAACTGTGTTCATTTTCCAAGGAGTTTTATTTTTCGGGAAGATACAGGGTTGTTTGGGGGGGGGGGGGGGGTTGGTATATTAAGCGGCTTGCTGATCCACCATAATGTTTTCAAGGGAACCTGTAATTTCTATTTTATTCGTTGAAAGTTAATCAGATTGCGCTGGCAGAAAATTTGCGTTGGAGGTGCCAGAATGTTTTAATTCTTTTTCCTCCACGTGCTTGTAAGAGTTTGAAGTGAGTTTTATGGCTCGCATGGTTGTTTTTGACATCCTTCAGACACATCATTTGAAACAAAGTAAATAAATCGACACCAATCATTCTGATTATGACAGAGTTAATTTCAAACATTAACTGTCGGGAAGGTAATAATTATTGTTGTCTAAGTGTGTACTCTTTGCATCACGTAGATACCATGGAGAGAGATAG
Source organism: Protula sp. h YS-2021 (assembly GCA_949752745.1). Classification (NCBI taxonomy): domain Eukaryota; kingdom Metazoa; phylum Annelida; class Polychaeta; order Sabellida; family Serpulidae; genus Protula; species Protula sp. h YS-2021. The sequence goes on from OX457026.1 coordinate 68,490,733, forward strand.
AAGGACATAAAAGTATAGGACAGAGATTATTCTTGAGCCACAGACATTGGTTTTGTGAGACGTGAAAAATTAAAACATGCGGCATGGTCGGGAAATTTCGAATATTTTAAAATTATAAAACGTCTGCGTTATCAGAAATAACTAAAATAAGCATTTAGGTCAAGTAAAGTGTCTAAGCATCAAATCGTGCCCAGTAATTTTTTTTTTTTTGGTAAGAGGGGGAAGGGTCAAGGAAAATGAAATGCAAAAGTGTTGAAGATGCGTGGGCCAAAACAAAGTCGTTGTTTGTTAAGCAATTCAAGAGAAGTACAAGTATAGGCTGGTGCTGCAAACATTAGGAGTGGTGACATTTCTTTTCCGTTTGCGTAGGCGGAAACTGATGCAAGTTTGAATTGAATACTTTACTTAAACACTTAAGAGGTTATATGGGTTGTCATTGATGCTATAGAATAGTTTCAATCCCGATCATCTTTCGTAACTCAGTTTTGTTGATAAAAATCTGGCTCAAAAATTAAAAGCATATGAACCGGGTTAGAATCTGGCCCAGCCTGTAGTCTGTATATTTATCATGTTCATGTATAGAGATATGTTTTCAAGATTAACCCCCCTTTTTTTTAGGCCCCAACCCCTGAAAGGGGAGGGGCCTAATGAGTTACCTTCTGTCCGTCTGTCCGTCAACATTTGTTTTGTAGAGTTTGTCCGCGCCTGTTCTCCGCAACGATATGGTGTATGATTATGTTACCCTGCACAGTGAAAATATATATATTACAGATGTGCCTTTTCATATTATTGTTGAAAGCGACAAAAAAATGACCAAATTAGGACTTGTTAAATTTATGCGTTAACTTAGTATAGAGATAGAGTTTTGTCCGCGACAGTTCTCGAAAGCTATTAGGCACCGGCTGTTGTTACCTTGCATAGTGGAAATATATATATTGCAGATGTGCCTTTTCGTATTATTGTTGAAATCGGCCAAAAATTGACCAAATTAGGACTTGTTAAAACTGGGCAAAATTTATGCGTTCACTTAGTATAGAGATTGAGTTTTGTCCACGACAGTTCTCGAAAGCTATTAGGCACATGCTTTTGTTACCTTGCACAGTGGAAATATATGTATTTCAGATGTGCCTTTTCGTATTATTGTTGAAATCGGCCAAAAAGTGATCAAATTAAGACTTGTTAAACTGAACAAAATTTATGCGTTCACTTAGTATAGAGATTGAGTTTTGTCCGCGACAGTTCTCGAAAGCTATTAGGCACATGCTTTTGTTACCTTCCAAAGTGGAAATATATATACTGCACATGTGCCTTTTCGTATTATTGTTGGAATCGGCCAAAAATTGACTAAAGTAGGACTTGTTAAAACTGGACAAAATTTATGCGTTCACTTAGTATATCGATGGAGTTTTGTCCGCGACAGTTCCCGAAAGCTATTGGGCACATGCTTTTGTTACCTTCCATAGTGGAAATATATATATATTGCAGATGTGCCTTTTCGTATTATTGTTGGAATCGGCCAAAAATTGACTAAAGTAGGACATGTTAAAACTGGACAAAATTTATGCGTTCACTTAGTATATCGATGGAGTTTTGTCCGCGACAGTTCCCGAAAGCTATTGGGCACATGCTTTTGTTACCTTGCATAGTGGAAATATATATATTGCAGATGTGCCTTTTCGTATTATTGTTGAAATTGGCCAAACATTGATCAAATTAGGACTTGTCAAAACTGGACAAAATTTATGCGTTCACTTGTGTAGAGATTCAGTTTTGTCCGCGACAGTTCTCGAAAGCTATTAGGCACATGCTTTTGTTACCTTGCGTAGTGGAAATATATATATTGCAGATGTGCCATTTCATATTATTGTTGAAATTGGCCAAAAATTGACCAAAGTAGGACTTGTTAAAACTTGACAAAATTTATGCGTTCACTTAGTATATAGATGGAGTTTTGTCCGCGAAATTTCTCCAAAGCTATAAAGGCACATGCTTTTGTTGCTTTGCATAGTGGAAATATATATATTGCAGATTATTGTTGAAATCGGCCAAAAATGGAACAAAATATGAGTTGTTAGAAATTGATAAAATATATGCATTCACTTAGCATACAAGTTTTGTCCGAGTCAGTTCTCTAAATCTACAAAGGACATTCTTCTGAAGCCCCATACAGTTGAAATATATATACATATTGCAGATGTGCCTTTTCGTATTATTGTTGAAATCGGCCAAATATTGATCAAATTAGGACTTGTTAATGTTTTCTAGGCGATTCTGTCTGCGAATTGGGGGGGGGGGATTGGGGCCATGTGTATTTCCTAAATATTTTCTTGTTTTTTTTTTTGGAATGATATATCAGTCAGCGTGGAGTAACCTGCTGAATTGCTATTTTAGGGGTCTCCATATAGTCCAGAACAGCATGGATTATCGAATTCGAGCAACAGCACGAATTCACAGACTCTCACCGCCATCAACTTATGTTTACCCCCAAACCCGCAGGTAGGACTTTTACGTGATTTTGAGTTTCTTCACAAAAACAGCACTTTGATCTAGCAAAGCATCATTCGCGCAGCGACCTAGCATTTGAACAAGATATTTGAAATGCCTATTTTTTATTAAAATTGATGTGAACAACATAATATGACACACATGCATATATATATATATATATATATATATATATATATATATATATATATATATATATATATATATATTCCGCAGGGTACTGGAACATATTTTGCCCCAATTTTAAAGTCTTGGTTATAACTATGTACAGATGAAATCACTTAATCGCATACCGGTTAAACGCATAAATCGGTTAACCGCATATTATTCGCAAATCCCAAACCATTTCCAATGCTATCTATTGGAAATATAACCGGATAATTGCATACCGCTTAATCACATAAACTGGATAAACGCATAGCTTGTTCCCGTTAAAATGGGAAGCACACCGGTTAATTGCATAATTCTGGGTGACTATCCAAACAGTGCCACACTTAAAGCGGAGTAAGGGAGTGAGCTGCTCCTCGTTTATTTATCTAATGCATTGTCTTCTGTTTGTGACCCATTGTGTACATTCACCAACCCCACTCGCGGTTGTTAACAGTGAGTCTCGAACTCACCGCACTGTCTCAGCTCTCACTAGATAATGACCTTTATCTTAATCCCCGCACTGCCTTAGCTGACGTTAGATAGTAGCCTGCAACTCCTAATCCCCGCGCTGCCTGAGCTCTCAATAATAATGGCTTGAAACCCTTAATCCCCACGTTGCCTCGGATAACCGTGAGCGCGAAGTCATCATTTAAATACGCAGCCAAAAAGAAATTTTACCATTTATAATTCGAAACTGTGTCGGTTATGGTTAATTCGTCAAAATGGCAGAAAGTAAATCGAAATGAAAAGACCTAAGCAATCGTTACTTTTCTTTTTTGTTGGAAAAATTAAATGCGGCGATGAGGAGGGGCGGGGTGCACCTCTAATAACTACCGCAAATGAAAAAAATAGGTACGGCAAGAGTATTCCGGATAAACGCATATATCGGATAAACGCATAACAGGGCTTGGCAAATTGGCTATGCGATTAACCGGTTTCGTCTGTAATTGTATAGTATAGCAGAAAGCTGACGTCGGAATCAGACATTCATACTTGGGGGTCGGGGATGGTTGCGCGGAAGGAAGGTAACCCTTAAAAACGGGTGTATCGCAGTGCCAATGCTCGCAACTAACAGTTCTTGCCTGTGAATGAAGTGCTGAGTTGCGAGCATCAGTATAGACTAATGACGTTTGAATTTATGCAACGGCTATTTAATTAAGAAATAAAAAACCCAACTGTAATATAGTTTAAACTACTTGAAAAGCTTTATTGTGAAGATATTTGATTTTCATGTCACAAAAAGAAACATTATACCGTCCCTTGATCCAGCTGTTCATAAAAAATTGATTCACTTTGAACTAATGCATTACGAGGCCGAATACATTTACAGGAACGATCCAGCAGTAGCAGTACATGGCCTCACACTTTCACTTGCGACATTGTTTCAGATACAATTACAGCCCGGTCCGGCGCCCACGCCCCAGGTGCAGACCTCGCTCGGACAGGTGCCACAAGTGCGCAGTGTCTCCTTCGTGGACAGCAATCCACACTTTCAGGACCTCAGCGAATCCTTTCGCAGCCTGTATAAAACAGTGTTTGAAAATTCACAAGGTAATGCCGATTCCATTGCTATGCTTAAGTTAAAGGTTTGAAGGTGAGATAATGGAAAAGAGTACTTTAGTAAAGTTAAACAGCCATATTTTTGGAGTACTCGGACCGGCAAGCATAACGAGATATATCGTCCCTATATCGTCCCGCACACTGCCCGACGTTTGCTTCAGAACATCCCTGGGGTCGGGGGAGGATTTGGGGGGGGGGGGGAGTATGTTGGTAAATCTTTCTCACTGGACTTTATTGAGCTTGATTCGCCTGGAAGTGAGACTTTGCGGAGAGTCCAGTCTGGCGTTTTCCTGCTTTTGATTTTAAGCTCACAACTCCTCAGTGATATGGTTCAAAGAAGCGGTTACTGAGGGCTTGTAAACATCTTCGTTTCAGTATTTTATTGAACCCAGTGAACCCATGCCGGGGCGTTGCATGCGGTTAACAGCTAATGAAAATGATGGACACTTTACCTGCTATTTACAGGTGGCCCTGGGAGTATTTTAAGTACATCTGCGGGCCAGAGTAATAATTCTCAGATGTGCACAAGTGATTCAGGTTAGAGCCACCAAGAAAATTGTTTTTGCTTTGCATCAGACGAAATGAACACACCCTCAGCATTGGTCAATTTCTTCCGACAGAGAAGTTCTCATTATAAACTAATAGCCAAAGAAATAATAATAAACAAATCAATAAAAAAAAAAAAAAGAAAAAATCAAAAGATTGCAGAATGAATGTTTTGAGCTATCTTTTAACTTTTGACTTTGTTTCGGATGCGGTCATGTAGGGCTGGTGGCTCAGTTTTTGTGCATGACCCGAAATATATATGATATCATTCGAGGGTTCCGTGTTCATTCAGTGGTGCTTTGAGACAAAGGTGTTGTGAACTGAATTTGTGGAGTTGCATATTAATTCCTGTAACGTCCTACTCACTGGCATAGAAATCTCAATTAAGCCTAGTCACTATTTAATAATCTTTTTTCTGTGCAGATTTGTTTAAAACTCCTTGTGGATTAATTGCAGAATTTCAGCATTAATTTTTGCCGCAGAAATTAAAACCTTTATGTTGCGGCTTTTGCTAATATTTAACTAATAAGGTCTCTATGTGCAGATGTCTTTTTGGGCTGTAGCAATAGCCCCGCCGGTGTACGCATACTATTTTTTTTTTGTGTATTATATATATTTATTTTTCATGTGTGAACTTTCATTTTTTTTCCTTTTGCCATATGTATTAATCACAGTCGAGTTTCTTTTCGCCAGTATCACGCTGTGAAACCGCTTATATTTTCGCTCTGTTTTGTGCGTCTGGTACCTTTTTTCCACTCTCTAACACAGATGAGAAAATTTCACCGTTTTGCCGTCCATCTCGACTGGGCTTTGTCGGACTGAATATTTGGCCAAAAAAAAAAAAGCAAAAAAAAAAAAAAAACAACAACAACAACAAAAAAGAAAACACAATTCTGTATTGTAGTTTGTCAAAAAAGATGGAAAACAGTTGAAACAATGGCCGTGTTAGTCTGTCAGCAAGTTAAGTTTCAGGATGTTATTGAAATCAAACAAAAGGAACAGATCATTTCCAGCTTAGTGCAGGATTGCCTCAGTAAAATGATAACCTGGTTGAAATACTATGAAATATTTCTATAAAGTAACCACACCTTGCCTGAAAATTTGACCACAGTTAAATCTATTATTACCCCACATTAAACCGAAAAGAAAGTGTGAGGCACAAATGAAGGCAAAAAAAAAAAAAACAACAAAACAGAAAAAGCCGGACGATATTTTTTTGCTCGTCGGTGACCGGTAAAATTGTTGTCATCTGTGTTCTGATGTCATTTCTTTGTGGAAGATCTACGATTTTCTACGCTAACTGCATCATGCTTCTTTTCTACAGAAAACGATGTACAGATTTTCAGGAGAAAGAACAAAAAAGAAAGAAACATTTTTCGCATGGATATAGTTTATTTGATCTCCGCGAATTATTCGTTGACTGATTAGAATTCATGTGTTAATTTTATTGAACTGTCTTTATCAAGTGTCGTGCATTATTATTCTAGAATTGAACAGTTTGGTAAGCGGGGTACAGTCGGATAGCAACGGTTGTTATGGCAACGCCTCTTGCTCGAGGACCGCCATGTACGTGCCCCCTCACCCTCCCAACGGTGTGTATGCCGAACTCACTGCCGTCAATGCCAGATGCTTCCTTGACAACCATCAATGTCGTAAAGACAATGATGACTGTTACCATAACAACAATATACACGTTATATATATCCGTGACAATCATAGCAAGAAAAATGGCCGCCGCAAATCACGTGATCGCCGCAAAGCACCAATCAAAAAGCAGGGTGGTGGTATGTTAATTATCGCGAGGCTTGACACGCTTTTTCAGCATGGATGTGTGATTGGTAAACGTTTGATCAATCCTTGCCCTGAAGGTTTAATACCCAGAAAATATAGTGATGCATCATTGTAGTACTATATTATTAATAAAACATAATGATTTATGCATGAATTTGTAAAGTTTTTCCTTTCATCCAAACCACCAGCGTAATACCAATCGATTCTAACAAACTTACCCTTCGCATCGAAGTGGGCATGAGAACTGGAGATGGTTTTATTTTCCAATGTGTTACCCAAGATTCTGGAGTTTAAAACGAAAGACCTGCTTTGTATTTTTTGTGGGGAAATCATTTTAATGCTTGTCATGCTTAGTTTTATCTCAACTGATAGTAATCTTGGAGTGTGTGTAAATTATGCTTGTTTTCAGGAGGCTTACATTAACAACCGAATGTATGTAGGAAATGTGTTTTGTCTTGCGCAAGTACTAACACAGAATGTCTGTTCCTGGAAGCGTGAACAAGGTCATGGCTACTGTATTATAAATAATGGTGCCGTTTAGGGGACCCAGCAATTTTGGTGGCCACATTGGCAGCTAAAATAAGCTTAATTTTAATCATTAGTGAATAGGATTAAGTATTATGGATTAGGAAGAAGTTAGGAAGAGATTGTGCCTACATGTATCGAAGGGTCCCCAAAACGACCCCATTACCCTGTTATAGCCAAATGTTAAAAGCTTGCTGTTGAACCGTGAAAATACCGAATACTATAAAAAGATTTCAATTTGTTTATTATCATGCTAAAAAATAATTAATGAAAGCATTATGCTGTATGACGTTGATACCAATTTGATTGCTGAAGTATACACTTGTATATTCGGTGCATATAAAAGTATTTGAGAGGCAGAGAAAAGTGGCATAACCGTGTTCACACTGTCCTTAAAAAAAAACTTCAAAGAGCGTACTTCGTGTTAACATGTGAGGTTGTTTTATTTATGGAACTTTTTCATGAGTGCACATATTTACCCATCGACCAAACTTGGCCTGGTGATTATCATTTTCTACAATGTCCTTTCGTGCCTGTCGGCACCACACTTAATTGATCCACAAGGTAACTTGAGAGTGAATCGGGCAAGAAACTTCTGCAGATGCTTGTAACGCCTAACCAGGCCCTGGATCTTTTTTCTGACTGATCCAAAATACAAGATGCCATTTCTTGTTATGACAGGCACTTCCATATAAACATATGGTATCTCAGATCTGCTTGGCCAGTCGTCGCCAAATTTTACAACACCATTGGCCATCTGAAAAGCTTGATCGGGATTTTTAGCCCAGCAAATTCCAAATTATCCGCCGGCTAATTATCGGTCGAAGGGTTTTAATGGCTGTTGTATTTCCAGTGTTAACAGTTATTCAGGTGTCTCAACCAGTTCAAAGTAACACCAGTGCTTCAGAAAAAAAAAATTAAAAATCAACATGGTCAAGATACCATACAGAGCGCTTTTGAGTTTAATGTAGATTAACAGCAACGTTTCAAGTCTTGCTTGCAACTTGATTTGAAGGCGTAACTGGACATGCTGTTTTGAAGTGCACTTGCTTCATGTATCCCATTCATGTTTGACAGGGAATGCAGCCCTCGGGGGCAGCTTGGATTGGCTGCAAAATTTGGACGCGTTGAAGGAAAGCGTCAAATTGGCAGGCAGTACGAAATGGGACGATAAAAACCTCACGCAATTTCAAGGTACATTGTTTCTATATATATATCTAAATGGCGTGTTCATATACTTTCGTGATGGCTTGTGCACGGCCTTTTGCATGGTGGTTGTTTTGGTCTTTGGACAACTCGGCACCTTGCAAACTCGGCGCCATTTGGAGAACTCGGCACCTTTTTTTTTTTGGACAACCCGGCACCGCACTTTGGACAACTCGGCACCATTTTTAAGTCGGCACCAAGAATTTAAAAGTTAGGTTGACTATTTTATTTTAATTCACTCTTGTTTTATTGTAGAAACGAAGTAATTAAAAGTCACACTACAACAAAATGCCAAATTTATTGAAAGCAGTGTGAATCTCACGAACATCAAATATCACAATATCCAAATATATATATATTATGCAAAGTTCATGATCTCAAGAATCACCACAATTTGAATGATTTATGGTAGACATGCAAAAATTACTCGCCATGTATTGGCTATCGCATGGCATTCGGCTTAATTTGGAATGAGAACGGGTAGTTTTACACACCACATTTCACAGTCCATTTTATACGTGGTGTTCCATCCTAAAAACCAGGTGCATAAATCCTTTCAATAATTACCTGTCTTTGCCCGTTGAAAATCCGGCTGTGAAATACCAGAGCCGCAAATCCGATGCTGTTTCCCTCCACATAAAATAATCCTAAGTAATTTACACCTGTGTGATTTCAATATCACAGAGAAAATGTTTCATGTTTGTTGTTTGTTTAAATTCTTGGTGCCCACTTAAAAAAATGGTGCCGAGTTGTCCAAATGGTGCCGAGTTTGTCTGGTGCCGAGATGGCAAGGTGCCGAGTTGTCCAAACCCCGTTGTTTTACGTTTTGAACACGTAAAGTTCTTTCAGTTTATTATTAGGTGTGTTCCTGCGCTGAGGCTTAAGCTTAAAATAGAAGCTCGTAGGTTATATATAGATATATGTTACAGCGAATCTGTAGATTCGCTGAAAATTTTCAGCGAATCTGCAGATTCGCTGGTTTTTCACCTTTAAAATTATACAGATTCGCTGAAATTGCCTGACCAGTCACCTTTGCCAACAGGATTACTTGTGATGAGTGATATTTGAAATTTAATTGCTTTTATGTGACTTGGTTACTCAAGAGGTGTTTTACACACCCTTTTCTTGTTTTTTTTTTTTTTTTGAATGTGATATACTGAAATGGGAACTTTTAAAATTACACATATTTTTATTTAACTAGGTTTAAAATGCATGGCTGAAATGCGAATTTCTAGTCTCAAATGAAAAACAATATTTGAAAGTGTTCGAAAATATTTGCTATCAATGATCAGAAAGGCTTAAATTAAGTTTCTCTCTTTGTGTTATCGTCTTTCATAAGAGTGATCACAGCAAATCTTAATACTATTGTTTCTAAATAAATTGCAATCATTACTGAGTATCATTCAAATTGCTATTAGCCAAATTGTAATTATTTTTCTGTGAGTGCAACACAAAAATCTCTTCACCTCCAGGTGATATAAATTGCAATTGAATTACGGTACGCTTACCCAATCAGGGTTAATTTTCGATGCTCCGCACACTAATAGTTTATGATAGGACGAGGATTTCGACGAATAGAAACTTTATTCCGGTGTAAGCATATAAATTGCTGCATTTTCATCAGATGACCAAAAACTCTCACCTACATGAAATGAGTTAATAACAATGGAAACAGAGAATAAAGCTCGATTTTAATATATTCCCTTCACACAAACCACGAAAAAAGTGTCTAAAATACATCTGGAGTAACGAAATCACATTAAAGCAATTAAATTTCAAATATTAGCAAAAACAAATGATCATGTCGGTAAATATGGCCGATCAGGCAATTTCAGCGAATCTGTATAATTTTTTGGCTGAAAAAAAACCAGCGAATCTGTAGATTCGCTGAAAATTTTCAGCGAATCTGCAGATTCGCTAAGTGAGTCAGCGAATCTACAGATTCGCTGAAATTTTTCAGATTCGCTGTAACATATATACATCTAAAGAAAACAAACTTAAGATTTTAAAAAGTAGGCACACTTGGTTACAGACCTGTTTGAGAGCATGCGTCAGTATGACGCCAAGAACTGGTCGCTGAACCCGGATCAATTCGCAGACCTGGCATCGTCTCTGAGTAACTTCTTCGCAGCACAGCCCCTGCCCACGCAGGACCAGTTCAGCTCAGCTCCACACGGCGCCGCGAACGGCACTGTATCAGGTAACGCACACGTGCATACGTCCTTTCTTTTGATTCACTCCATATCAGGGGGGCCTTGCTCAGACAATCAGATTTGTGGTGAATTCAATTTTTCTGTGGCCAGCTGTGTATGGGACACTTGTGGGGGTCCTTCAGTTGCATAGGTAATTTCTTGAATTACCTAGCCCAAAAGACTTAAAAAGTGGGCGTTGTAACTTAAAAATGTTGTGCTTCGTGAAATAACGTTTCTGCCGTGAGAAAATTGAGCTGTTTGTTCTGTGGTTTCACCTGGCTCCTCTGAACACTTTTAATTTGTGTTTCATATGGCTGCTGTAAACACTTTTAAGTTTTTAACCATGTTGATTTTATGTTCATAGATTGATTGTACCTCTGAGCTGAAACTAATTTCTAACTAAAGTTTAAATTAAAAAATCGTGAAAATTCCCTTAACAATAACGGATTGTTTTAACTTATTTTACCGATATATATATATATATATATATATATGTAAAATTATATATATATATATATATATATATATATATATATATATATATATATATATATATATATATATATATATATAGAAAGAGAGAGAGAGAATCACTGTTATCGAATTAATTCTCAGTTGAGAAAATGTTGGGTCCAGTGGCATTCAATTTTCCTTCACACGGAGTTGTTTGTACCAACAATAATGTCAGCGTTGCTAATACTAACGGTGAACAAGATCCCACGTTATGGAATTCATGTAGATATCCCCGTCCCTTTTTTTGCCCTGCGGTGGCAAACCAGCTCTTCTGATTGGTTGTTTAAGCCGCCGTTCGATTCTAGGCTCATTTTGCATGCACCGGCTTCTTAGCGCTTTTTCCACGGCATGAACCGCCATTTGATGACGTTTGCACTGATTAAGTGTGCCGTTGTGTTTTGAGACGCTTTTACTTGTTGGCTATTATTAACAGAGGCAGAAAAAGAACAGATTCTGAGGGATTTTAACCAGTCCGAGGGCTCAGGTACTGTAGTGTTTTTATCATTCTCGAACAGAGAAATCACTGCCAATTAGATAAAACTGCAGAAAAAGTTTGAATGCGAAGTAAATTATCAGAATTACATAAGCAGTTTAGGTAAACAATTATGGACTTCTAAAAGTGTTGCTTCTTTAGGCATATCCAACTTTAACACGATAATAATAATAAAAAAAATATCTTTTGTGTGCATTTCGATATATATGTTAGAAATTTGCTAAAAGCTTTTTATCAATGGGAAACTTGCACAGGAAGTGTTCGTCTGGGTGTCATATATGACTCCATAAATCAAGAATAGTTTTTGAATAGTATGTATATGGTAGTCAGCATAAAAGTTAGAAAAGTTCTCGTCTAGTTTGTAGTCGAAGACTTTGTAATCAAAAGGCTAAAATAAGTAGCGATCATTCTACATAAGCTGTCTAATGTTGCATGTGTGCTGATGAATTTGTTTTGCATGTTTTACTGGGAAGCTAACCCTTTTACTTATGTTTTTTTACACTGTACACGGCTTTTAGAACCTTGCACTGTCCTGAACTAAATTAAAATCAAGATACAAAGCAGTGAGAAGGAAAACTTTTCATGAAACACTTGCTTTCTTTGTTTAGGTTTTAACAGCTGCACAAGTTCGCGGACGAGCTCCTTACTCAATTCTCCAACAAGTGGCAACCATTATCTACACTCTCCAAACAGCGTCACGTCCAATCTCTCTCCGCGCAGCCACGTTGGGGCCGAAAATTTCCATGTAACTATAAATAGCTCATTTATAAAATATAGTATTAACATGGATTCTTGTACAGTTTTAAAAACAAGAAACACTGTATTAGTCAAAATAAGAATTCTGAAACAAATTGGAAACCAGATGTTTTTTCACAGGATGTTCCGTGATAGACTACAGGATAAATTGAATGGCATCGAAGCTTTTTCACTGTTTCACCGTTTTAGATTTTAGACTATATAAACGACGTATTTTCTTGTGTATCAAAGCATAAACAAAATTAAAAATTCAGGTAAATTTTGAAAAGGTTATTCAGTGCTAGACTACCGACATTTTGATAAACAGTCAGATATAAATCGAATTTTCTAGTATTTTTATTTTCCTTAAGCCAAAAGGTTTGAATTTACATTGTTCAACTTGTTTTCACTCTTTTGGTACAAAACAAATGAAGCATTATTTGTTTATATTACACTCGAATTATCGGTAGTCTGTTCCGGAATAGCCTACCGAAAAACATTTGGTTTTCGTATCTGTTGCAGAATTCTTATTTTAAACAATACAGTATTTAAAAGCAATATTAGAAAGTGACACTGTGCCAAGGAAAAAAAATGTAATAAAAGTTGGCAATACAAAGATTTTTAGGTGTATGTTTTATGTGAAAAAAAAATAAAAACCGCGATTGTTTTAAAATAAGAGACAAAACCACGGGGAAATAACAGCAGAAGGTGTGTACAAGAGCTGAATCTTCCTTCATTGTCTCTTCATGACCTTGGCTTTTCGTCTTTCTTCGACAGCCGTCCATCACCGTGGGCAACCCGTTTCCACAGCAAAACGTGCCCGTCGGCTCAGCAACAGCGGCCTTCTCGTCAGCCTGTGACGAAATCGAGGACGACTTCAATTGGGATAAGTTATTATAGAAACTGGAAAATGAGGGGGGCGGCGTCCTTGTTCTGTTTCTTTAAACGGGAAAGGAAAAAATGAAAAAAAAAGAAGCAGAATGGCATTTTGTATTAATGAAGTCATCATGACACAAACTGTAGCTGCCGTTTGTCTGTTGGTCTGTTTCGCAGAAAATTCGACCCATTAGCGAGCGGTGTCGTCAGACAGTACTTGAATATATATTTTTGTTTTGTTATAACTTTCCCATTTGTTGGTAAGTGTTCATTTTCCCTCCAAATTAAAAAAAAAAAAACCCGACAAAGAGTGCTGACTTTATTATCAAATCTTGTGTTGTTTGTTTGTTTGTTGAAGAATGCAATAACAGCTGTAAGTGTGGTATCCACGCCCAATGTTGTGTTAACTAGTCACCAGGGGGCTCTCGAAACAGGGCCCTGGGTGGATCTGAAAACATATCGAGAAAGAAAAAAACAAGACAAAAATAAACACAAAATGATATCCCGTGCGTTTGCGTTAAAAAGTGAAAAGTAGAGTAACTGTCACCAGCCCAATAGTAAATTGTTTAGTTTAAGAACATAAAACGTGGAAAAAGTAAAGGGTTAGTTGAGGGAATGATTACCGGCCTCTCTGGAATGCACGTCTGCTTACTGCGCGGTGAGGACGAATATAAATCTTCTCCCGGAAGTGACTGACGAAAAAACTTACCGGTACCCAAACTATCTTTCTGGTTAATGGTATGGAGGTAATTTGTTTAAAAGAGAGGATTATTATAAAGGCCAGTATTTTCTTTCATCAGGGGAAGCGGAAGTTGGGGAACGGGGTGGGGGTAGGGATGGGGTGCGATTTCCGCTTCTGAACTGGTTTTTGACTCTCAGCTTTACTGCCGCGCAAATCCCAAAGACTGTAAAGCTTGTGATTACTTCTAAAGTCATTTTTGTTAAGCTTGGTATGCGTTAAATACGCGTTTGTTTCTAATGGAAACGTGTGCTAATGAAGAACTGGGCTTTGTGTAAATATACGCGTGTACAAAGCATTTATGACCACTTGTGTACCTGTTACTATACTGCCTTAATTTAAGTATTTATGTTCAGTTAATGTATTTCTTGCAATGTTTTAATCATCTGCTCCTGTTGGCTTGAGATTAGAGCTCAATCCGTGCGTTTCACAATGTTTTTTTCAGCTGTTTAACAAGTGTATCTGACTCCAGAGCTGCCGATCAATTAGGTCAGTTGCAAGACACCAACAGTTTTTATGTTTCCATATGGGACTTGTCCAGCCTTAAGATAAAATTACACGTGGTATTGAGATCTTTCAAAAACTGATCCAGACAGCTCTTGGACAGCAGTACACCTCAGACTCTTCTTTAGAAACTTGCTTATGCCACAGTCTGCCGTAGAACATTAAAATAACCATACGAGACATTCTTATGCGAAGTAGTGCCCAACACTTGGGTGCCATTGCTGTAAAGGTCACAGTGTTTAAGAAAAGAAGCATAAGACTATCAGATGAAACTTTGTAATAATTAAAATAGGATGTTTGCAAAATGGTGGCGGTGCGTCGTAATGGCAAGCCATTCCGTGAAAATTGTCAATTTTTTTCATGTTTTTTTTTTCCAGCACTAAAGTTCCAATTTTTTTTTTTTTGGAGAGTTCGACAACTCGCTGCTGCTAATAGACTCTCATAAATATCTGGCTTTAGAAAATGAGTATTCTTTTTTCTGTTTAGCGTATTTATAAGCACTCGCCTTCATATTGACAGCAGAGGATTTCTCTGTGAAATGCTTACTTCTCCTTTAAAATTATTAAAGAAAACTGCACTTTCTGTGCTTTACCGCTCCGCTGTTGTACATTCAGCTGATGACCGTTTTTTTCTCCTGCGCGGGAAAGATGCTAGTATCAAATCATTTAGCTGGTTTTGTGTGACTGTTTTTTTTTACACCAATGTTCCTTGTTAGTTGTATTAAAGAAGTATGCAAGTTAAAGACTCCTATCTGTGATGAACAATGCACGGGAATAATGCATAGCGTTGCGCATGTGTACATAAGCTTCCGTTGTCTAATGGTTTACATAGCAATCGATAGTGAAAATATACGTCCAAATTGTAAATACATAGCCTATTTATTCAACTGTAAATGAAGCATGGCATTTGGCGCGAATTTCTGTTTGGTCAGTTTTAAATGTTATTCTGAATTATTTTATCAGAAGGAATGACTATAAAACCATGATTCGCGTACCAATGGGAGTTTTGATAATACGTCTCATATATTTGCTCACTGGTGTTTATTTGAAAGTAACGTGTGGTCGTTGGTGCCAGTCAGATGAGGCTGGTGCCAGTGACGTGAAGCTGGTGCCAGTCACGTGAGGCTGGTGCCATTCATGTATGCCGGTGCCATTCATGTATGTCAGTTTCGTTGGCCGTTTACGAGACGACCAATCATTTATGTACGCTGTAACCGTAGAGCGAAGTGCAAAACAAATGTACTTTCATTTCGTGAACATTTTCGCAGAACCACGGATTTCATCTTTATCTACCTTCTAAAAATAATTGAGTCGAGGACAGGGTCATGTGGTGTATGTAATCCTTATTCCTTATCAGAGAGTACTGAAAGGCTACGTCAGAGTTGTTAGGATACACAAGGCAGTCTGAGTATCCAGTACTTTGGCTTTGGCTCTTTGAGAACGAGTCACGTCTGGGGTAGTGATTAGAGCAGCGCTGGTCAGGTCACATCCGTCAAATATTTTTATGACATTGAAATATTTGTTTTGTCGTAAAATAGTGTAATATAGAAAAGGTAAACTGCTCATATTCAGCTCGAGTGCATTTATGATATAGAATAGAGTGGATATTTGTGTGTGTCGTATTCATATGCGCATGCGTGGTGTGTGTGTGTGTGTGTTTTTTTTACGCCCTTAAAATGTATCTACAAAACACGGGGCTTGAAAATATAATAATTGTACAAGAGCAAAGACATACTGACTAATGCCAATACAAAGGAAATCGGAGTAGCCGAGAGTTCCTCCCCTTCCTACAACCTCTTCAGCGTGGAGGAGCGTGATGAGAAAACAAAACCGAAACTGCTCGTATGTGGTTGCTGTCTGTGCCATCTTGTCAGTTTTTAAGCCCTGTGAGAAGTTGCTGTTTTAACCCGGTTTTTTTACTTGACGTTTTGGTAGATGATTAGAACAAGAATAACATCATAATCCCCGTCCTCGCATGTCATTGTCAGGTATTGGTTTTATTCAAACAGTGCAAACTATTCGATTTGCCATTCTTAGTTTTTACTTGGTAAATATCTGTTGTGTGTTCGCAGCAAAACAGTGTATTAAAACGTCTGTGACACCATGTGTCGGTGTACAGACATGTCCCCACTCCCGCAGCTCACCATGGGGTGCTTGTTTGACAACTCACCATCAGCCTGTCATGACAGCGTAGGTTCACAAGCCCGAGTATTCACACCATCATGTATACAGCGTACTTAAGTGAATCAAGTGAAGGGAAATGATACAGAAAGATTCTTCCATTGCTCTTTATCAGTGGACTCAATAACACAAGGAAATTACAATATATTTTGGGGGTGAAGGTGGAGATGGGGATAAAAGTTTTCCGGTTTACCTAAAAGAAAAATACCATGAAGGAAACTCAAAATAGAACTCGTTGACAACGCGCACTCCTGTGCAAACGTCAAGCCGTGTAATTTTCGAACTGAATTTTAATGTTTAAACCGCTTTAAGTTGCTTTGTCCTTGTTTTATCCATTTGAGCTGGGATTAAGAAATCACTCATTTCAGGAAAATTTTCTCCTAGAATCAGTGTACAATGTCAGATCCGATTTACTTGGCTATGAGACGCCAACAGACGCAAAAGAACACCACAAAGGTTTGTCGTTACGTCGTATTTTATTTTCGCGTTTCATTATTACACCAAATATGGTGCACAAAACAGAAAATGCAGGGTGCGGCGACGTGGCCGAGAATCGCTGTTGTGATGGGGACTAATTGTGACAAGAGGCTATTGTGAGATGCAAGTGTGGTGACATGTCCTGATGCCCATGTGTCATTGTACTTATAAATAAGCGTTGCAATGCTAACCCTGTTTCTTGGATACATGTAACCTAAAAAGTATATTTTTACGATTTCCAACTTCAGTTAATGAAGTGCACCAAGTTTGTGGCGAACAAGAATGCCTTAGTTGGCCTGAAGATATCCATAATTAAATACAAATCCTTGCTCTCATTTTACTAATTAGTCAGCCCGCTGAAATGAAATGGTCGCTTCACGGAGTGATATTAGTTTAATGTACAACCCACAGTTTTTTTTTCTTTTTTGGTATCGAAATTTTAACAAGGTTTTTTTTTCAGTTTTAAATTGTTGTGCGTTTGTGTATGCGTTTTGTATATTTAGTGTAGTTCTGTGCTTTAGCTGCTGTCTGATGTATTAATTACACGTAGTTTTATTTCAAACGTCGCCAGGTTGTTCCTTCTGAGTTCTCTTTACATCAATCACATCCGTGTTGTATTTTATTGTACAGTGACGTAGGTTTTAGCTGATCTCCAACATTGCTTCCTAATTGCAAAAGCGTATTTGTCATCAGAAGAGCAAGAAGTCAAATATTATTTTCTTGTTTTCTTGAGAGTTATTGTCAATTTTTTTTATTTACCTTGCTACATTAATGATGTTTATGCTTTATAAAAGTGATAGGTTAAGTCAGGTTTAAAAAATGACTGCAATTAAGTAGTGAACCATGTTGCTTTGAAGTGATAAATTGAAATGTAGAATTTCTTTGCATGCGTAATATTTATTTTGCAAACGAGGTTTATTTTGTGATGTTGCCGTCCCAAGCATGCAAAATATACACGTAAACTTGTTAAATATCCTTTGAAGAAGTCAATAAAGAAATCTGATAAAAGTCGTTTTGTGCTTTAACATTTACAAAACATGGAATACAGGTTATTTTTGCTATTGCATTCTGTCACTTTCGCGTTAATTATTATATTCATCCAAAGTCCCGTACAGATCAATTGTTCTAGTTCTGTCATTTCTTTACACGTTTTATCCAATATTTTGCTGAAGAAACGACGAAACGTTTATGTAGATTTTAGGGACGACTTTTGCTTCTTCCTTAAATGCACGGTGTGTTCTATATAAAAAAATCCTTTTGGACAATAGTTTTCGTGAAAAAGCCTTTTTAGCGCGGCTGACTTTCGACGGTGGGCTAAAAGTGTCATTTCCGGGGTGTCCGTCATCCGTTACGCGTGTGTTCCTCTGTAAACAATTTTTAAAAGTGCTCTCCGATTCTTTTTGAAATTTTACAGGAATATTTCCTAGGTATTCCTCCACACAGCTTGTCCTTTTTGGCGATTTGGCCAAAATATTGGCACAATTAAAATCAACAACAAAGTGTTACTATTCCTGTATTCGATTGCGTTGAAATTTTACAGAAATATCCCATCGAGTTCCTGCATCTGGCTTGTATTTTGTTGGTGATTTGGTGAAAATTAGCCAAACGATTGGCCAAAACGGTCCTAGTGCAGAAATATCACAATGTGCTCTTACTTGGCGCTCCTTCACCAGTCGCAAGGGTTGGGAGAGCGGATTGCTCTAGTGGTAAGAGCTGTCTCCTGCGAAGCAAGAGGTCGTGAGTTCCAACCCCGCTCCAGGCGTACTTTTCATTGTCTCCCTTCAGATTGTGCAGGCCATACTTACAGCTCTGCCTCTCGTGGAAGCATACATAGGTCATTACTACATTAATTCATGTTTGTGGTTCAGACTTAGTCTATACCTGTGTTTTACATAACGTCTATTTATGGTGAATGTAAACCGGCTTCAGCAAGATCATGAAAAAGTCATATGAAAACTCTTTTTTCCCCTTCGTTTTGTTTTTTTCTTTCTTTCCCTCGCTTCCCTGCTGCCAGATGGATCTTAAGTGGAACTGTAGTATTTTGTTATGATTCGGCAAAAACTGGCCAAATAAATTTGTTTTTCAGTCGTAAAAAGAACTTTGGAAGTCCGGAGATGTAAAAAGGCCATTTTACCAATTTTGTGTTAAAAAGGGTGTTCTGTGCTTTGAATCTTAAAAATCTCTTAGTTTGTTAAATTATAAAGTAAGTAAATTAGTAATTTAAGTAATAACATAAAAAGACATT
This sequence comes from Protula sp. h YS-2021, assembly GCA_949752745.1. NCBI lineage: Eukaryota > Metazoa > Annelida > Polychaeta > Sabellida > Serpulidae > Protula > Protula sp. h YS-2021. The sequence goes on from OX457026.1 coordinate 68,509,970, forward strand.
CTATGAAACAGACTATAAAAAGGTCTTTTATATGCACAAAAAACTTCTTCTACAAATAGGTGAAATTTATGTAACAAGTCAACCGTGAAAACCTTTTTTATAATTTGACATGGAATAAAAATCCATATATATTTACTCGAATATTTTCCAATACGATTTATGCAATAACAATACAATTTAAAACATCAGTAGTCAAATTTTCTAACACAAAAGAAAAATACTCCGACCTGGTACAACATTTTCGGAGAAAAAAGTTAAAAAAATTTGAGGTCACTCTTTAAAAATGACCTTAAAGGTCAAAGTGAGGTCCAAGTATTTTTCAAAACGTCTATTTATCAAGATAACTGGCCATAAAAAGAGCTCAAATCCCAGTTTGAACATATAAACCTATTCAGTATGAGGTAACCCTGTATCCTGAATCTAGACCTTGATGGTAAAGGTCAAAGGTACGTGGCTTTCTGTACCGTTAACGTTAGGCCGCCTTATCTCGCAAACGGTTGGATATTTTGAGCTGATTTTCGATCCTTTGGGCCTAAGCAACGCAACATAGGAGGTATGTCGGTGACCTTGACCTCGGTCAAGGTCAAAAACTGGAAGTTGGCCATTATCTCGAAAGCAAATATAGAGCGATTTTTAGCTCATTTTCGACCCTACTCGGTCCATGTCATAAACTGAAAGTTGACCATCGCCTCGAAAATGCTTAGAGACAGCAATTTTGTGCTCATTTTCGACCCTTTGGGCTTAAATATCGTTACACAAGAGATATCTCGGTGACCTTGACCTGGGTCATAGTCAAGAGCAAAAGCATGAAGTTAACTATTACATTGAAAACGGTTTGAACTATTGGGCATGCACAACATTACATAACAGGTACCTTGGTGACCTTGACCTTTTCGGTCACGTTTAAAGTCACCGAACTGGAAGTTGACTTTATCTAGAAAAAAGGCTGTAGTTGGTTGGCTTAGTCTCCACACACGCTCGCCCGACGATACAGCAGAGAAAGATCTACTACCTAGAGGCGTCGAACAAATACAGACACCCTAAACAAAAACGCCCCATTATCTCATACGTGGCAGGGCGATCTAAAGACATGGAAAACAGACTGTCTCTAATGACATTAAAACACCATTGTCATGGCTTATAAGAAGTCTGGCTCAGAACCCGGCCACTTTACAAACCCTCAATTTGAAAGCTCACCAAGTACGACATGTTGCTAACTCGCTGGCTTTTTGTAAAGGTGCTTCGTTAGAAGAGCTTCTCTGGGCAGATTGATGGATGACACCCAATACATTCATTTCCCACTATTTATAGGACTTTTCCACCGACTCCTCGGGCCTACACAAGCTGGGACCTTTCGAATCGTATTCCTTAAAACGCCACATTTCTAATATGCACTAACATTAACAGGCCAAACGAAAACCCACCACCAGTTGCATAAATCATACCCACTAAGCATGCGGAAGGAGTAAATTGTGTTATAACTAAACAAATTAAAAGAAAAATATCCCTCAAGTGATTCACATGATAAACGTCTATATGTACAAAATGTTAGTTTTTGCGAAACCCCCCCCCCCCCTTCGGGATTATTCCATACCGCATTCCTATAGTGTAACCGACGGACTCAGCAGTGCATATGACCGTCTTTACGGCCCCAGAGGCTTTTGTGATCATCACTGACAGGATTTCTGTGTTCTCTGGATAAAAAAGGATTTTGTAACTGGGTGATCCTGGTGAGGGTTACGTCTGTAAATATCCCAACGAATGTGTTATCAATCAGTGAAAAACATGCCTGCATCATATCAAAAATTTACCTCCCAAGAATATAAATATTTGAATATAAGAGCAACGATAATGAAAATTACACAGATATCAATCATCAATTGCGAACTGATTTCAACAGATGCGGGCGAGAAATGTTCTTGTAAAGAAAATTTTAACTCTTTATTTACTATTGCTTAAAATATTCACATCCCATAGAAAATAAAACAGTTGCATTTCTCACCATGCTGAGCAAAGGTTCGGGTGTGATGGTTGGCCACACTGTACAAACACCGGCAGTTTATTGTAGTGTAGAGCACAAGAGGTTCTCTGTCAATGCCGTGTAGAGATGTCTTATTGGGGCTGAATTTCGGCAAAATAAAGCTCGACTAAAATGCACATTCGACAAAATCCCGCTGCAGATAGGGCAAATCCTTTTATCAAATTAGATCAATTAGAGATTAGGTTAAACTAGGTTAAACTACACCAAAAGAGGTGACGTTACATTTATTTTTGCGCGCAAAAATTCAGAAACACTTTCTAATCAGGATATCTTTTTTCTGTTTTCACCCGAGAATTTCGGATATTCTTACTGGATTGTTCAACACACTTTAAAAATGTAAGTTTCTGAACCTAGGAGATCCAGTGTTTGCTTATTCGGGTTTATCGTCTCGCTCGGAGCCACATTCTGCCAATGGATCTATTCTAGGTTCGGCTTACGCTGCTGGGCAGCGCAAAGCCTTCTGATCCGGGGCTAGGAGAGTCTGGAAAAGGTTTTTTGTTTGCAGCTGTTTGACAGCTCGGACGCAGTGTCTTTTTTCTCACTCCCCTCCCTTCATGTGGGTCAGCCTGTGTCGACAGTGTGTTCTACACACTCTGATCCTGCTGCCCACCACAAGATTCACACCTAAACTGCGGTTATTCGCCGTTTGGGGCGATTTTTGTCGCCTGACAGTATCTAGGTCACAGTAACTGTCATGGAGCCATCAACCGAGGCGGGAAAAAGGGTTTTCCCAAGCCTTACAGGCAAAGTCGGCGCGGCTGAGGCGCTTACTGCCTGGCAGAACAAGGCTACGTACCCTCCCCCTTTGTCCACGGGCTTTTGAGCCCCACAGGACACTTTCTGGGCGGTTTTACTTGGGAATTCCTCAAGAAATGCGCCGCGGGGTTTTCCCAGGTCTGTACGACGTCACGTGACTTGTTGTATTGACAACAGCTAACACGCCGTATGACAGCAGAGTTATTTTGCGCTCGCACGCGACAGTAATGGGGTTGGTGTTGGACTAACAGGTGATTAAGTTGCCTTACAGTCCTATCTAACATATATTTCACCCCACTCCTGGAACGCCCTCGTATGGTCATAGATTTAACAGGTAAACTACGAGGAGTTCCCCTCCAAGTCTCGTAGGACATTGATCCTTTTGTCACGACAGGGGGTCTGCGCGACCAGAAGGCTCTGGCGTGACGAAATAAATGTATGTAAAGTCAAACTTACTGCGAGTATTAGGTACTGGAGGGTCAGGCCGCAGTTTCCGGTAGATTGTCGTTTTACAGATCTCTAGACACGTGGTTAATTCGATCGTCTATGTCGGAACGCCTCAAACAACAGTCTCTCGGTTTGTCATGACAGTCAAGGTTCGCGTGACATCGGAGTCTGGTTATGACAAAGCCAGTGTAGCTACAGGTTAAAGTTTACCATGTAGCAATAAGAAGGTGTGTCTCTGGAAAAGTTTTTTGCTTATCAGCCCTGCAAAAAAAAAAAAACACACACACACACACAACACACACACACACTTTGGAACCCTGCAGAGTAGCAGGTCAGTCTTCGTCATGACAAACAGGTTTCGCGCTGCCAAGGGGTTCGTCGTGGCGAAACATTGTTACGACTGAAGGTTATCTTTGTCATGACAAGCAAGTTTCGCACGACCAACGGGTGATTTGTCATGACGAAATGTCACTGCAACCTCTTGAGTTTTGCAGAGCATTTCTTCTTTAGTTACGACAAGTCAGTTTCGCGCGGCCAACGGGCTCTGTCGTAACGAAGTAAGTTTCACTGCACCCTCAGATTTACTGCAGGTATCAGATGCTGGATTGTTAGACCGCAGTGAGCGAATACCCTGGGATAATTCTTTATCAAACTCGTAGCACAATATACGGTTCAAAATGTCATTCCGGGATTCTGCAAAACCGCTGGCTTGTGTTTGTCAGGACAAGCAAGTTTCGCACGACCAACGGGTATTTTGTCATGACAAAATAAATGTCACAGCAGCCTCTTGATTTTTGCAGAGCATTTCCCTTTTCGTCACAACGAGTTGGTTTCGCGCGACCAACAGACTCTATCATAACGAAATAAGTTTCGCTGCACCCTGAAGTTCACCGCAGGCATCAGATGCTGGATTTCAGACCGCAGTAAGGGGTAATAGCTCGGGATGATTTTTATTTCATCGAATTTAGCATAATATATGATTCAAAACTTTCATCCTAGAATTCTGCAGAACAGTTGCCTTGTCTTTCTCTTGACAAACAATCTTCGCACGACCAACGGTTATTTTGTCACTACAACCTCTCGAGTTCTGCAGAGGATTTTTTCTTTCGTCGCGACTAGCCAGTTTCGCGCGACTAACGGACTCTGTCGTGACGAACTAGTTTCACTGCAGGTATCACGTGCAGACTGCAGTGAGGGGGAATATCCTGGGATGATTTTTTATCGAAATCGTAGCACAATAGACGATTCAAAATGTCATTCCGGGATTCTACAGAACCGTTGGCTTATGTTTGTCATGACAAGCAAGTTTCGCACGACCAACGGATATTTTGTTATGACAGACTAAATATTACTGCAACCTCTTGATTTCTGCACAGCATTTCCTCTGTTGTCACAGCGAGCTAGTTTCGCGAGACCAACAGGCTCTGTCGTGACGAAATAAGTTTCGCTGCACCCTGGAACTTACTACAGGTAGCAGATGCTGGATTTCAGACTGCAGTAAGGGGCAATACTCCGGGATGATTTTTGTTTTATCGAAATTAGCACAATATACAATTCAAAACTTTCATCCCGGAATTCTGAACAGTTGGCTTATCTTTGTCATGATAAACAAGTTTCGCACGACCAACCGTTATTTTCTCGTGACGAAATAAGTGACACTACAACCTCTTGAGTTCTGCAGAACATTTCTCCTTTCGTCTCGACAAGCCAGTTTCGCGCGACCAACGACGAAATAGTTTCAATGCAGCCTGAAACGTAACTGCAGGTATCACATGTTGCACTTTCAGACCGCAGTGAAGGCGAATATTCTGGGATAACTTTTTATCGAACTCTTAGCACAGTATACGATCAAAAGTGTCAATCCGGGATTCTGCAGAACAGTTGGCTTGTGTTTGTCATGACAAGCAAGTTCACACGACCAACGGGTATTTTGTCATGATGAAATAAATATCACTGGAATCTCTCGATTTCTGCAGAATATTACCTCTTTCGTCGCGACTAGCTAGTTTCGCGCCAACAATGGGCTCTGTCGTAACGAAATAATTTTCGCTGCACTGTGAAACCTACTGCAGGTATCAGATGCTGGATTTCAGACCGCAGAAAGGGGTAATACCCCGGGATGATTTTTGTTTTATGGAACGCTTAGCACAACTTACGATTACAAATTTCATTCCGAAACTCTGCAGCACAGGTGGCTGATTTTTGTGATGACAAGTAAGTTCGGACGACTGACGGGTTTTTTGTCATGTCGAAATAAGTATCACTGCATCCTGAAACTTACAAATTGTTATCATGTGATTGGCTCTTAGGTAGCAGGCAGGAAGAATGCCGTCGTATTACGTTGGAAGAGTGTGTGGACAACTTACGTCTCATCTCGCCCAACACGTACCCCAGGTGGCGTGAACGTGCTTGGAAAGCCTAACACCAAGTATACTCTCGAACACACGTACGACGAATGCAGCAGACGTACGTAAGGGTAAAAGCGCACGTTACTTAAAGTACGTCAGCACAACGCTGGTAGGCGCAGTCCAATGCTAAAATGGTACTGCCAACCGAGGAGTTGGGAACTCTTGCATAAATGTCGATACCTCTCTGCTAAACATCGCCTCACCAGACGCCGATGTTTTACCGACGTCTAATTCTGCAGAACCCCTGCAAGGACTCACCCGGACACACATTGGGACCTCTCGTATCGGGGAAAACCATGTCATCTAATTAATAAAATATGCCTGCTCTTGTCTGTCAAAACAGGAAGCCAGGCAGAAACGGACGTTGCAACCATTACACCGGGAAAGACCGCGCGAAACGAGCTCCCAAGCCGACGGCAGCGCAGTAATTTCGTACAGACCAACATAGCTGTCACGCCAGGGGACGATGTGTACTGACAGAAGGTTCAAAGTTCATAATGCACTAAGACACTACAAGCAACTGTGTATTCACGAATGTTTAGTTGAGTTTTCTACTCGTCAGACGATGGACTGTTTCGCGGCGCGAACTCTCGTCGTCAAGCCAGAATTGGCTTCACCGTTACGTCACGTTGTGTTACTTAAATCTTTTAACAATAGTGCAGAATCAGCAAACTAGTTAAATTAGTTAACTTCAAAGAACGTTCTCTTTTCACTGATTAACTGGACGTTGAGGTTTTAAAAAAATCAGGTGAAAAAGGGGGCATGTGGTGATTCGCATGACATCGCTTCCCACTGGCATATGTAATGCCTACTAGTTGGGAACTAAGAGTGAAGGAGTGAGACAGATTCGTTGGGGATCTACGAATATGTTACTCCAGATCAGTTTTGTTTACTGTTCACACCTACAGGAGGTGATACACGCTTCGCGTGACGAAGTCTCGCTGAACATAAATTCACGCGACAAAACGAAACTCGCCTAATCAAAGACACCCACTTCCGGTTCTACGTCTATCAACATTGGCAGCATTGCTGGATTAAATTATTATTTAATTATTATTTAATACATTTGTATAGCACTTTATCTAATAATAAGCTCCAAGTGCTGCACAGAGTATACAATTATAAGTTAAAATGATAAACGTGAACAATAATACAATTATAATACTGTTACAAATTAGTTGACAAAAGCATTATTAAAAAGGTGTGTTTTAAGAGCTCTCTTAAAAGCTGCAACGTTATTTATAGATCTAAAATGAATAGGCAGCGAGTTCCATAGTTTAGGAGCAAAATTCACGAATGCTCTATCACCATATCTATTGTTGGTTCTGTGTTCTACCAATAATCCTTGACAGCCCGATCGGAGCGAGCGACAGTTCCGGTACGGTGTTATCAGATCCATTAGATATTGAGGTGCGCGTCCATGAATACAGTTAAAAACAATGACTAGAATTTTGAATACTATCCGCTGTTCAACAGGCAGCCAGTGCAGTTCGATGAGTAGGGGCGTTGCATAGTTAAATCTGCTCACTTTGGAGATGAGACGAGCTGCCGAGTTTTGCACGACTTGAAGCTTTCGAATTAATGATTTATTTACGCCGTAGAGTAGGGAGTTGGAGTAATCCAAGCGAGATATTACATATGCGTGAACTAACAACTTAGTGGACTGAGTAGTTAGAAATCGTCGAATTCTAGCTATGTTTCGTAGGTAAAACAATGCAGAAGATACTTTGAGGCTAATAAATTTATCCATGGTTAGCGAATTATCCAACATAGCACCCAGATTTTTCACTGTAGGTTTGGATGAAATAACTGTAGATTCGATATTGATTTCAATACCCTCAAGTCGCGACAAATTACATTTTGAGCCAAATAAAATAAGTTCAGTCTTGTCATCGTTGAGCTTCAAAAAATTGGCACACATCCATTTCTTGAAAGCCAGGATACATTCTTCAATAGTGTTGATAGCCTTTACAGTGTTCTTCTTGTGATCAAAAGCAATATAAATTTGCGAGTCATCAGCATAGAAATGATATTTAACGTTATATTTATTAGCTATATCCGCCAGCGGAGTAACATTAACGGTAAATAAAATAGGGCCTAAAACAGAGCCCTGAGGTACGCCATGACTGAGGGTAGCAGTTGATGAGGTAAAACCATTCACGATCACAGTCTGAGTTCGGTTACGTAAGTAGGACTTAAACCATGATAAAGCCAGATCGCTTACTCCAAAGCGGTGGTGTAGACGTGTGAACAGCGTATCGTGGTCAATGGTGTCGAAAGCTGCACTAAGATCTAACATCGCCAGTGCAACCATAGACAACAAGAGCGGCCATGACATCACTCTGAACTCGTAACAGTGCAGTTTCGGTGGAACAGAACATGCGATAGGCTGATTGATATTTATCCAAAATATTGTGTGTGATAAGATGTTCATTCAACTGTGCTGCTACTACACGTTCAACGATTTTGGAAACATAGCTTAGATTCGAAACAGGACGGTAGTTTTTCAAAATGTCTGGATCCAGACTGGCTTTCTTGAGAAGAGGTACAACGAGGGCACACTTTAGATTTTCAGACACTTCAGCGTTGGCGAGGGATAAATTCACAATGTTCGTAAGAATATCCAGAAATTCATTACTACATACTTTCAACAGCCATGCCGGAAGTGGATCAAGCGAGCAGGTAGCCGGGGATGACTTTTCAATAATACCTTTGAGTTCTACTGTGGTAACAGGTCTAAATTCAGAAAGTTTTGAGCTACAAAATGCACCATTGAGTTCACGAAATTCTTCAAAGAATTTTGAGCGATCATCGCAAGAAATATCATTTCTAATTTTAATAATTTTATCCAAGAAAAACTCGCAGAACATGTTGGGCATGACTTCCTGTTCAATATTTGTTGGGAGTTTGCTAGACTTAGACCACCCAAGAAGCTCCTTTGTGACGTTAAATAGTCGTTTTTGATCACATTGTGAGTCGAGAACTTTAGCTGAATAGAACTCCGATTTGGCTTCATTGCACAAATGATTCACCAGTTTACACTGATTTCGGTATAGTTGTTTATCCTTTTCGAGACCGGATTTGGCATACCGCCTTTCAAGTCGGCGTTTGATGACTTTGGCACTGCGTATATTGGCGTTATACCACTGCGTATTGGGACGTATTGTGACAGTTTTTTCAAGTTTGGGGGCGTGCCTGTCAACGATAGCTTCAATGCCGTCATTATAAGACTTGACCACTGATTGTAGAGTAGCGTTTTTAGAGGGTAAATCAAGTTTTAGAACATCATTTTTGAAATCATCGAGGTTAATATTTGAATATTTCCTATAAATAACACGATCCTGTAGAGCACGAGGCTTAGTCACAGTGATGTTAAACGCAACTAAATAATGATCTGAGATGCAAGGGTCACTAACATTTATGTTCGAGATTAGCTCAGGATTTGAGCAAATTATCACGTCTAAAATATGGTTACTGTGGTGAGTTGCAGAGGTAACCAGCTGAAGATAACCGCACGCGGCCAGAGTGGAATTAAATTTTAGTACATCAGGATGGTCGATAACATCAAGATGAAAGTTTAAATCGCCTAAGAAAATAACATCTTTCTTGTAGGACGAAGTAGCTATTAGGAAATCCGAGAATTCCTCTAAAAAGTCAGCATGGTTTTTTCCGAAAGGATCTGGGCGGTACAGTGTGCATACGCGTACAGATTTGTCTTTTACTGAAAGATTTGCTTCAATAACTTCAAATGATCCGTAATGCAATCCGGAGATTTTCTTTACTTTGATAGCGGAATGATAGAGCATCGCTACTCCACCACCGCGGCAGTCTGTTCTAGGTTCGTGGATAAAAGAGTAGCCATCGGGGCAAAGACCGGCGATGACAGCACTGTCATCATCGCAACCAAGCCAGGTCTCTAAAATACATTAAAAGTGACGTTTTAAGGAATAGAACGCATTTTTATGTGTTATTGGAGTTTAGCCTAAGCAATGCTGCCAATGACGCAAGTTTACCCTCCCAGCCTCCCTCTCTCGTCTTTGGACTAGGGAAAGTGACTGGAGCAGGCTCAAAAATTAAATGTGACGTCACCTCTTTTGGTGTAATTTAACCTTACCTCATTTGGTACGAAAAGTAAACAGAAACACGTGAAAGTTGTTTCATTGTTTTTATTCGGTTTGCGCGCCGAAGTACCTGTGTACTTTGCATATCAACATTAGCAGAATTGCTTAAGTTAAACTCCAATAACACATAAAAATGCGTTTTAATTCCTTAAAACGTCACATGCATCACATATGTCAAGTATCACCGATTTAAATGTGGAAACACTGCAGTTCTTTGTAATTTAAAAGCAAAAATGACACAAATGTGAGATTATAAATGCAAAATGACGTGTTAGCTTGCAAGACTGAGAATATTGTGTAACGTCAGAATAATATCCAGAAGGTTTAAAAAAAAAGAAAAATCCCATATTTGTCAGTTAAAAGCAAAATAAAAAAAAAAGACAGAAAATCCAGGAGCGAACCCCGCATGACGAAGCCGGTGTGTAAGTACCGAATTACCACCGGTCACACGACCGACAGACAACCATTGGCCATATCACCACCAACGAAATGAAAAAAAAACCCGACTATTTGAAAACCAACCTGTTTTTTCCTGATTTTCATTTAGTCTTTTTTTCTTGGGAGGGGGGGGGGGGAGAGAAATTTGTAGAAAACTATCACAAATTTAGTTTGTATATTATGGGGGAGGATTTTCAAATCGAGAAGATACATGTACATCTAGAGCTTAATAATAAGAATACTGCACACCTGCAAACACAGCTTGACAGCACGAAGTAGCCATAGGATTAGGATATGGATTTGGGAGAGTTTAGGGTGTGCTTTTGTTTATCTTTGTTTTTGCCGAGTTCTGCCCTCTATCTGGTGTTCGGCAACAATTAGGCTTTGGAAGAAGGGGGGTGTCGCTACGGGCTACATATGTGTCTCAGGGATTCGGTCCAAACCATTTCAGACAGCTGACATTTCTGTAAGTTACTGAAAAGGTGCCGATTTATACAATTTCTGCCTTCTCTATTCCTTATAATCATCCTTATAACCGTCTGTCCGTCTGCCCTTCCGTTCGTCCGTCCGTGTGTCACACTTTGGATGGTGTTTTGTTTCCACGCAAGTTCTTCAAAACTATTTACCCTAAGCATATGCAACCTTGCACAGTGAATATATATTTTGAAGGTGTGCAACGTCGTGTTATTTTTCAAATCGGTCAAAAATTGTCAAAATGGCGACTTGTCAAAAATTATGAATTTTTTTTAGATAACTGCAATGTTAAGACTTGGCTGCTTTCCACGCAAATTCTCCGAAACTATTTATCCTAGGCATATGTTACCTTTCACAGTGAATATATATATATATTGAAGCTGTGCAACGCCGTATTACTTTTCAAATTGGTCAAAAATTGTCAAAAGGATATCTGTAATGTTGGACTCTGGTGGCTTTCCACGCAAATCCTCCGAAACTATTTATCCTAGACGTATGCAGCCTTGCGTGGCGAAAATATATAAACACTGTACTGAAGTTGTGCAGTGTCATTTTATTTTTCAAATCAGTCAAAAATTGCCAAGATTGCGACTTGTCAAAAATTGCTGATTCCTATATTCCAGTGATTGTTATCGTTTAGTCAATCACAATGTTCGGTTTGTTCTTTAGTGGTTTCTACAAGTGGGTCATTTCGCTATCTAACGAAATTCTCTCTAGTTATTACTCGCCCTATGGTTGAAAGAAACCCGGGAGCACTCATTTAAAAACTGTTTGCCATGCATATCATTGTCAATTTAAAATCAATGACTGTCAATGTACTCAGAAAGCTGACTGAACAGTTAACTATATATACAGTGTGCTTAAAAGTTACTTTCTATAATTAACCAAACAGTTCAGTTTCAAAAACGCCGTTTGAGCTGTGATTTTAAAAAGGTTATTGATATGTGGTTTTGGAAAGAATAGCATTAAATAGCCCTCATTGTAATGCTCATATATATCTCAAAGTTCAATTTATATTGTTCTGTTACGCACTAAAAGACATTCAGAAGTCGTTTGAGGGTATCAGAACAAATTGGACTGAGGTAATGACAGCCTAAAAATAGCAAACATTAGTAAATGTATCTTGCTTGAATAATGGATTTACAAGATTTTTTTCTCACCTGCTGTAGAAGAAGAAATTTTCGAGAGGAATTTATTTTCGCTACTTTCATGCCACGTCCATTCGCGAAAATAAATTCTCGCGAAAATTTAGTCCCAAATTAAACGATTCTCTTTTCCCTTGGGTAACAGAGGGCAAAACTGGAAAAAAAATTTCAGCATTTGCTCCTACACAGTTACGTGCTTGTTCTGGTGTTGAACATTTGTTTGGATCTGGGGCCCCTCCAGTTACGGGCAAAGGCTGTTCTATCAGCCGATTTCGAATCCGCGACAATTCGTCTAAATGAAGGGTACGACAATTCATCTATTTTTTTTAATTCAAAGTACATTGTAAGAAGAATTTTTAACTGAATATTGAGGGTTAAAAACAAAGTAAATGCGGTGGCCTATACCTGAAACAGGCCAGCGCTAGCGCTCATATCCCCCCCCCAACCTCCATCACCCGTCTTACTCATTATCAGAGAATATCGACTAAGACCTTTGCAGGGTCAAAAGAAAATCCATCACTGCTAAGGGGTGTCTACATCGTGGGAGTTTGAATGTCCACATGTGCGCCCTTAAGTCCCGGAGTAAACATATACAACGCTCCTGAAAGATGCTGTTATTACCTACAAGCAAATTTGCAAAATGCAGATAATACAAAGCAAAAGAAGAAAACCAAAAATTGCTTACTATTACATAAACCTTGCCTACTATAACTAATCCAAAGGTTACAAGTGATTTGGTATAGACTGACAGTTGGTTTAATTTAAATAGTTTTGTTTCAAGTTCTTTTTGCAAGTCTATGTGTTTTGCAGTTATTTTGTTATGCAAGTTTGCATGCTGTATGTAGTTAGATTTTTTATGGCAACCACACTGAATTCCGTGCGGTAGTTACTTTTTGGAGGGGGTGATATAGGAAGGGGTTCGGGGAGAAGCTTACGTTTTGCAGTTAGATTTTAACTGCAACCGAGATGAACCACATGCAGCAGTTTTAAAACAAGTGCGGAAAAGTACAATAAACAGCTTTAGTATAATGCTGTACATTATTGCAGACTACATATCGCTATGCCTACGGTCCACTAAGATTACGGTCCACAACGCCTACGGTCCACAATGCCTACACGGGACTCCACATCAATGATGTACATTCTCCACATCAAAGATAAAGATCATGAACCAGAGATATTGATTGTTGTGGTCAATCATACGTAGAATTATCTTTTAAACACTGAACAATTTAAGATCACAAAACCTGATAATTGTTATTACACAATTGCAATTAATACATCAATCAACCGTAATCGTTGCAAATGCAATTGTAGTAATTGCAATTATGGGATCACGTTTCGGAGTCCATTCTCAGGTATAAGCTTTCGAAACTTTTCCAATAGAAATGATATGACTGGAATTATTTTTCCGGAGTAATCTAAATAATGGGATCAATTCTCCAGAGTAGGTAAGTGTGAGTATAAAAACGGCTGCGTTTTGCACCTAAAATCAGAGAAAATCATGGCTTACCTTACCAAGGGTATAGAAATAACAGCAAAATACTTCTAAATGAAAATTTCAAGTGTGTTCGAAATCGCCAAACCGAAAACCAAAATTAACTGGCGATGTTGGAGACGCAATGAATGCAAAACTACTCATAAAAAATATTTATGATTGGGACAGAGAAAATCCACAGGTAACGATTTTGAACGTAAGGAAATATTGGATCTTGCTGATTATAAAAAATCTATAAACTAAAAAAGTAATCGTTATAAAGAGTTTTTGTGCGGCAGATATTTACGCTATTACGGTAATCTTACGGTACCGTATTAGGATATCCATGTCAATTTTTGGTTTTAATAGTTATAAAAATAATAACTGAAACAAAAATTGAATAATCGTTATGGAAAGCACAAGCATAATTTATAACTACATCACATAAAATATTTCATTATTTATTTCCAGGCTACTGAGCATCAGCACCAGGACGAAAGTGTTGACATCGCAGCTCGAGATGTCCAGAAACAAATGGTGAATGATCCTACAAAACAAATACGCAGGATCTATAATATACGATATTGTAACGGACACTGACGCTCTGAATTCTTAAGCGTTCTTAAGCGTACGTACAATGCTGCACAGGATCTTTCTCCATGTCACCAATATCCCACGACGTGGAAGACGTTACTATCGAAGGGGAATGGGCCCGCACATGATCTGTATAGAACTTTCTTAGTTTTCAAGATAATGACTGGGGTATTCTGGGATTTTGCACTGATAAAAACCTGCGCAGACTCGCAAAATGTAAAACGATCTACATCGACGGCAAGTTCAAAACCTCCCCTTCCCCATACTGTCAGTTTGTTAGTATTCATGGCATTTTTCATGACCGCGTTCTGCCATTTGTTATGTGTCTGCCTACTGGAAAAACTATCGGACATTACCGCCAACTGCTGTCTCACGTTTCTGATCGCATCAGAGTTTACAGGCCGTCACTTCCTGCCAGTTGGGGTTATTTGCGATTTCGAGCGTGAGATTATTACTGGTATAGAAACCAATTTACCCGTACACAAATTTGCGCATGCTGTTTTCACTTTACCCAGAGCTTGTGAAGAAAGATCCAAGAGCTGGGACTGGCGGCACATTACATGCGCTCTCAACGCTTGGCGAAGTGCTGTCGAAAGTTTATGGCCCTTGGTTATATGCCGTTGCCACTTGTGAGAAACAACTTTCAGCTTCATGCCCAGTCACAATCGGCCATTTGCATGATCCGTCGCTGTCCTGTTATAGCAAATGTCATTCGCTATTACGGGACGAACTACCTTGACGATACCTTTTAACCTGCTATTTGGAATGTCTTCAACCGCACCAGCGACACGTACCAACAATCATGTGGAAGGTTTCCATCACAGATGGAATAATGCCGTTGTCCGGGTTCATCCATCCCTATGGCTATTCATTAGAAAATTACTGAAATGTCGTCTGCTGCAGCTCTGCTTGGTCAGCCAGCTCCCAACAAACGCAGAAAGTGGCGAAAGTCTGACAAGTGCATTTGTACGCTGAAGCGCCAATACAACGCTGGTGAAAGAAACTCGTTGTACTGGCGAGCTATGGTGCACGTGGTCAAGGCGTTTGCATAAGTCAACCTAGAACTGTCGGATAGTGCTGACTTTGTGGGTTTCCGCTTTTTTGGTAGAGTGATTTTAGAAGGTAAAAATTTTAATTTTTCATAGAATATAGTGTCGAATATTATTGACCGGCTCTATGTTGTTTAGCAAAACTAGAACAGGACAATTTATCTGGATTTTAGTAACAGCAGCAATTAGTATGTTGCAGAAAGTAGTTATTTTTAATTTGTGTAGCTATTTGTTATATTATAGATTCAATACATTCAATAAAATTTTATTTCAGTATAATTCTTAATCAAACAATGACAATTAACATAGGTAATTGGGTAAATTGGGGTAGATCACTTGCATTTTAATCCTTTGTGCATTTCTAACGAGTTGCATTTGCTTCCTAAGACATCTATTGTATTTTAATCTGACTGGGCGACAAGGATGCACGTAGTAAACAGGTAAGACCTGTGGTTCATGTGCATTGTTTTATAGGGCTTTGCAAATATGGCAGTGTGCTCCAAACAAGCGCGTGTTGTTGGTTTACACAATATGTGTGTACTTGTAACCGTTTACAATTTAGAGCACAATTTATTTTAATTTGCATGTTTATAAAACGTGCTAGTTTTTTCAAATTTGCACGAGGAATTTATTTTTGCGAAGTAAGTACAATCGCAAAAATGCCCCAGGCCGGCTATTCGCGAAATTTTCTTCTGGGCAAAATTTTTTTCTTCTACAGTATATTTTGGTTTTTAAATTAAAATGGTACCAAATGATGCATGTTTTTTCTCATAGACTTCATAGCAGCAGCGAGGGAGAGATTACAAGTTTTTATACCTGTGTTGTTATTGGCTTTACTGCTGCTGTGAACGAATTTGAACTGACAACATGTCTCAGTGTCCCGAGTGTCAACAAATTTTCTCTAGAAATGATGTCATGTTAATACATTTTAAATCCAAACACAAAAATAAAATAGAACCGTCCGATATGCCATTGCTGCTGCTGTCACCACTGCCGCCACCACCACCACAACCGCCGCCACCACCACAACCGCCGCCGCCACCACTACCACCACCGCCGCCGCCGCCGCCGCCACCACCACCGCAAGATATGGAATTACTTCACGCATCGACACATATATTCCCCACCACCGCCACCACCGCCGCCACCACCACCACCACCGCCGCCGCAGCAGCAGCAGCAGTAAGATATGGAATTACATAACCCACTACATCGAATCAACTTACCCCTTGCTGTAACTACCCTTTACATTATACACGCAGACTACACACTCAGTCTTTTTATATAAAGCGTGAATGTTAAACAGACCTATTAGTACACTGTGACATTGCAAACCATACCCCCTTTCCCTATAGAAAATGTTTACAGAATTACATGCCTCAATGCATTTAAATACCATGACTTTACTAACCCTACAGCTAAGCCCCTTATTACAAACATGACTGCACTTGGGGTCATCCCTATTACATACATATGAACGCATTTGAATACCACCACTTTGCTAAACCCCTATACGCACGACCCGTCAGCATAAATTCAGATGTTTCTATAAATAGAATATGACGTCATTGGGTCAGCTACTCTCCCACCGCTGAACCAAGATCTTTTAACTATGGGGCCTACGGGGCCATATTAACGCCCTTGCTACTTGATTAAACGGGAAACTGATCTCTCCCGTCTTCTGTCCCCCGGTCTTCTGTCTCCTCTTTTGCGACCAGGTGAAGTGCCGTCCCCGTAAAAAAGGGTGGGGATGTCATCTGCCCCCTCTGCAAAAAAATCAGATTGTATAGAAATTATGTTACATTTAAGTCATTTTTATTGGCCTTTCCAAAATCATGTTTTAGAAAAAATGTTGCTATAAAGTCGACAATTGTAATTCAACGGTTAATACTTTTTCCACTGTCTTTATATTCGACCACAGTGTCATTGCTTCGAGTGACAACTGATACAATACAAATTTATAAAAATTTCTTCACATTATCGATCTATTCGAACACGAAAGTTGTCTTCGGACTATATGCTATTCCAATTGCAATTCAATATAAATTACAATCAGTCCGATTATACTCTGGTTTTAACAAACTATTTTGAAAAATAGTGATCACGAAAATCCCTAAGGCCCTAAAAATTACTTAAATACTATTTTTTGTCTTTTTTTTAGGAGAGGGGGGCAGATGACATCCCCACACATTTGGAGGAGGGGCACTTCACATGGTTGCAAAAAAGGGGGCAGAAGACAGGGGGACCACGAAGCAACTGCACCCCTCCCTGTTCAGCATGCGATTTGCTGAATGTTGTGCACAGTTGACTAAGTAGTGCCAGTCACATAGTTAATTATAAACAATTTATCAAGTCAAGTGTTACTAAATGAATGAGAATTATTTGTTGCAAATAAAAAGATGTTTTAGCTTTTTTATGCTACTTAATATGATGGACTGTAAGTACGAGTATAATTTGCTCAGAAGTATACATGAAACTGGAATTAAAAAAATATGTAGTAAGTTACCTGTTCTCTTTTACATGTTTTTGCCAATCAGTTGTAATAACAATGACTAAATTATGTTCTTCTATCATTTGCAGTTTGAAAAGTTGCTCCCTGACTCGTGTGCTTATATTGAAATTATGCAGCCAGGAAATTGAAGGGTCGAAAATTTTTACCATCAGTATTCATATTCTTTTGCGAAATTACCGCGCGAGAATTAGAATTTAATAATAAGTACTGTATCAATGATTAATGATACTTCTATTAAAGTACAATTCTTCTAGTTAGAAAATAAATCTTTAAAGATATATTTCAAAGGCACTTTTTCTTTAAACATGTGATGGTAAATTTTTGCCTAAAATCTGCGTGATAATTAAAGAACTTATACAGCATAAATCATAACGCGCAGTGGCAATAATCAGACTAGCTGTATGTGAACCTATAGCAAAAGGGTGAAGGTCATACATATGTCTAACTGGGCATTGGAACAACGGCTCCCAAGGTCAGCGTCAAGCAATGTACTGATCAATACAAAGCCAAAAAGCTTCTCAAAGATATACAGAAATATATGATATTGTTATTTTTTGGAGGGTGGGGTGACGGATGTCTTAGTTATCAGAAGGTTTTTTTTTATAGATTAATGTACCTTTCAGCAGTTTCCATATCCACATTATTGTTTTACAGAATTGTCTTTTTTTTAGGCATAATTGTCGAGGTAGGCTTTACAGAAAAGTTACGTGGGGGGTATGAATTCTCATTTAAAGTAAAAGCATTTTATTATTGTAAAATAGATTGCTTTGTTGGGATATATAACTTATAACTTCCAACTTCCTGTCCCCATCTGTGTTTAAAAAACCTCCGCATTTCCTGTGGATACAAAATTTACTTCCGCTCCTGCACAAGCCTATATAAAACAGAAATTGAATCGCACATTATACCGTCCTGAATCTCTCGAAAAATGCAGATATTTAAAGAAATGGGTTAGTGCTACTTGCACCATTTTATAACCTTCCACAAATGAGGCATTTACAATGGCGAAAAAAATTACAATTTTTATCAATCTCTGAGTTAATCACGGTCGCTTTCGATGCTATGAAACAGCTGACATCTAATGAGATCTATCTGCCATGTAGAAACATGGAGCGAATGGACATTTTAAAAAGTAGTCCCCCCCTTAATGAGTATCATTTTCATCCCTTGTGGATTTAAGGAGTGAAAAGGTATTATACACAAAAGACCAAACAGCACCCATGTAAAAGGTGGTTACTCTCTTTTATTAGTACTTTTTTCCGTATAATCCCAGTGGGTTTGCTGAGTAAAAAGATGTTACACACAACAGTCCGAGCCGCTGAAGGGTAAAATTTCGCTGGCGGTCTGCGCTCCACGGGGTAAAAACGCAGACCTGGGACGGGTAAACAATGAAAATTTGTAGAACTGCTCAAGAAATAGCCAACAGCAAACAGTAACGGAACAAAAACGTGTTTGGGTAATTTTTCTACTTATTCGATTTAATGTTAGTATATGTTTTGTATATCATAAAATGTCATCTAAAATGTTATGTAAATATCACTGAGACATTAATAAGTTATAAGCGGAAAAGGCACTTTGCGGATATTTCTCGTTATCGCTCAACTAAGTGGTTCTTGTCCTGGAAAAATTACACGAGGGTGTGGGAGAGAACGAATGGTTACAGTACGAATAATTGATGAAATTTAAAAGAACATCTTCTGTTGCTTAGAAGAATTTTTATTTACCAAATATCCTCTCGAACTGAGAAGATTGGCATCTAGCTTACTTGTGTTACTACGAGTATACGTACCAGGCCCCGGATTCACAAAACTTCCCTTAACTTAACTTAAAATTGATTTATTGATTGATTAAACTTAACTTATCATTAGCTTAAGGGTCCTTAAATTTCTTAAGGTTTATTTGTCGATTCACAAAGCCCACTTAAGTCAAACTTAAATTTAAGTGACCATTTGTGTCGTTTGCACCGACTTCAAAAACTAGGACTTTACCCAATGTAACAGATCGAAACCTTCCACAGACATGTTTTTTACTATTTGAAAATTTTGATACTTTTTTTTAAAGAATTACCGCATTTTCCTTTCATTTATACTTTCACTTAATAGTTAAGGGACCCCGGGACCTCCCTTAAAATTTTGCTAAGTTAAGGGCCCGCTTAGTGCACTTTTAAGTTAAGTGGTATGCAACACTTACACTTTCCTTAACTTAATCTGATTTAAGGGATGATTCAGCAAAATTGAAAGATTTAAGTGAAATTATAAGTTAAGAGACGTTCGTGAATCCGGCCCCAGTAACCTAGGTCTTTCGCCAGTGTTCATGCAAGTTCGCCATCCCGGAAAACAACATTTATCCCGAAAATGTCATTTATGACTCTCCAATTATCACCCTAGAGGTCAGCTAAATAAAACAGTACCCCTTTAAATGGTAGGGCTACCTAAACCAGTTCATGTTCGGCACTTTGGTATACTTTTTCGTTTAATATTAGCTGTTTATGTCGTTATCTAATAAATTAGTTTGCAAAATTCATAGATTTCGGGATGATAAAATGATATGGCTTATTAAAGTTGTCCAAAAATATTTTGCCTGGAAATATTTAATTTCCCTATAACTCAACACAAACACTACAGTTTGCTTTGTAATTCTCTGGAAACATGTCTAAAATTCTACACTTTCGACGTTCCAAAGGGGAACTCCATAACATCGAAAACAAAAAAGTAATCGTTGAAAAACCACCCAAAAGTGGCGGACAGTCGTAGGTTACTGGTAGTTTAATTAGTCCTAGATGAATAGCTTCCTTCCCAGCAGGAGTTTTGCCTGGAAATATTTAATTTCCCTATAACTCAACACAAACACTACAGTTTGCTTTGTAATTCTCTGGAAACATGTCTAAAATTCTACACTTTCGACGTTCCAAAGGGGAACTCCATTACATCGAAAACAAAAAAGTAATCGTTGAAAAACCACCCAAAAGTGGCGGACGGTCGTAGGTTACTGGTAGTTTAATTAGTCCTAGATGACTAGCTTCCTTCCCAGCAGGAGTCATAGTTCCCATAATAGAAGATATTGATCTCAATTTAGCCTTCCGCCGTTCCACTAATAGGGGTCACCTTCATATGTTATGAGGCACGAATCCTGCATACCAGTCCCTGTTATTCACACATTTACAGAAAAATCATGCCCAATATACCCTTTTTGTAAAACAGGCACAATTTTTGGTGAGCTGTATATCTTTTAGTTGTTCATAAAAGTGCAGAAAAGTTAGCTTGCGCACCTACCTGTCAAATGTTTGTTTACATTCGGACCTTTAAATGACACATGACCAAAGTCAATTGACCAAAAATTTAAATGAAGGGGTTATAGTTTATTTGTAAAATATATACTAAAATAATTGATAGATGCAGAATTACGTATAAATTTATTTTGTACAACCAAATCATTTGACTTTTTATTTTTTTTTGCGTTCCTTTTGAAATATCAATTCAAAAGTTTTTTGATGGATAATTGCAAAAATTACTGTTACTTTTCCACGTAATAAAGTATGCTCCCTGTATACAAACAAATGTCAATTATGGCGGGAGATTTGTGGTTATTCCCGTATTATTTTCTTAAAGAAGGCGTAACACATAAGTTGTATGTCATTACTGTTGTACTTTGACGGCCTTTAGCAAATGACAATAAAGACTTATGGGTCGTTGAATCTTGCACGAAGTAGCCACAAGGGTGCCTCAAAGCGAGCTTAGTTGACTTGCTTATCGTTAAATAGCGAGGCCTTGAAGCTAACAAGTTTGGTATATAAATAAGCTAGTTCACGATATGAAATGCGCATGTTCACAGGATTACAGTGAGGAAAACGCAAAGAAACAAATAAGAAAATTACAATAAAAGTTAATTTTCTCTGCCATTACGTACCTATAAGCTTTCAAAGCTTTATTGGAATGTGACAAAAATATTTATATTATTACAATCGGTTTCTAACGCAAAAATAGCGCTTAAACTTTTTGAAAGAGATTTTGATGAATTTATTCACCGACTTCTATGTTTCTAACTCTCTATGCTTCTATGCTTATCCCCCCAAAAATGTAGCCCTTTTTTTGAAATTACAAACCAAAGGTCTAAGTTCAATCTCGCGCTGTTGCTGGGTTTGGGTTGTGAGTTTGATTCCCACAGGGTAGTTAGCACAACGATTTATTACGCGCAGAATCTACACTCTGTGGTAGTAGCACAGTAAGAGAAGTTGAAAAGTAGAAAAAAAAAACGTTTATTTATTTCTTCACTTAGTTATTTTTAGTTACTTTCACATATGATTCTACAATGTTATTTGCATTTATGTGTGTTAAAGTGTTTGTTAGATATTTATTTATATATTTAACAAGCATGTCCAAGGACATGACCCAGCCGAGTTACCAAACAAGGAAAGAGAGAAAAACTGAAACGAATACTGTTAGGCCAAAAAAAATGAAGAACTTTGTTTCTGAACGTAACTATTTCATAATTTTAATACACAAAAACGAGTTTTCCCGGGTGGAAGCTACCCGAAAAGGGATGTTGGAGAGGTTGAGTTTTGACGATTCACATATTTACCGACATTTACACAATTTTACAAAATTTTTAAAATTCCACCATTTCGGCATTTTTTTGTCATTTGCGGTGGGGAAGCACCTAAGAAACTTTCGATTAAAATTTTATAACTATTTGAAAAAGACTGAAGGAAATGAATGGTTTGACAAGTTCCGCCATTTCGGCAGTTTTTGGCGAACCGCGGAAAAAGTAATAGCCTGGTAGGCGAACCCCTGGGGAACATCCCTGCGTAACATCTAAACGATTGGAGTAAAACTGTAGGAGAAGCATTTTAAAAATGGGTCAAAATGGGTACAAAGAGTGCCGCCATTTTGTCAGTTTTTCGTCAATCATCAAACAAAAAGTAATCGCCAGGTGGGGAACCACCCGCGGAGCATTCCTGCGTAATATTAAAACGATTCGAGCAAAACTGTAGGAGGAGTATTTTAAAGAAAAAGTTAAACATACGCACATACATTAAAGCCCTCTTTAGTGATACGACTAACCCAGTCCGACAAAGTCGGCTGGGTTAAAAAGTATTTGTCGTATTGAGAAAATGTAAAAGAGGTAAGGCGAAAAAATCGGATTTCTTATCCCACATCAAAATGGAGTCTAAAATAGCTATTTTTAAAACTTAAGATATGTTTACCTGGCGTCAAAAAAGCACTAAATTGGACAAGGCCAGCAACAACTTTATCCTCCAGTTTTTGCACTTGCATTCTCATAAACACTTCAAACACCCCGATCTATTGGGTGCAGGATTTTTCTGTAGTCATTTAAATAATTACTTAATAATTCTGTGGTCCGTTTAAAAATTCGTTTCATTTCGTTTAAATTTATTGTGTGAATTAAGGTTTGATAAAGCAATGAAAATATTTTACTGGTTAAGAAAGTAATGGATAATGAAAAAGAATACCTCATACGTTTGGTGTTGGGGAGAGGAACTTAGATATGAAAGATGAATTAATTATTTTTGTTAATTAGTTATGGTTATACTCACTCAAGTGCGCGCTTAATATTTCAGCAACTTATGTCTGGAGTACTTGTAATACATATTTTTATTCTTTAAGTCGTAATTTGCAATTTTTTGGTTAATTCCTTGAAAAAAATTCGGTGTCAGATACAGTTTGTAAGTATTTATTTACAGATTTATTTTAGTCATTGTAAACTAGTTGGAACAAATGATCAGTGAGCCCTAATTTACAAATATCTTAATAAAACGTTATTTAGAGGCCTCACTCGTGCTGAACACGAACATTGCTTTTGGATTAGAAATAAACAAAAAGTAATAAGTTTCAGATATTAGTTTATTGTAATCAGTTATTTTTTTCTAAACTTATTTGAAACTCAGACTTCATGTGCCACATTTTTCAGACCCCCAACAGACTCATATTTATATTCGTCGTACTCTGAAAAGCGTTATATAAAAACTCGTAATTCCCCAATGACCATTTTCCTTTCTTTCTTGTAACTGAAATAAAAGATTCATTTCTGCAAATAGAATCAAAATTCACTGTCAAAAATAAAAAAACTAGAGCGGCCAGTACTCACCAACATCAGTGTACCCGAACATGTCAAACACTTATATTAGCCCGTCGTTGCATCTTTTACAAGCAATTCTTTCCCCCGACAGCCCTTTCATTTTTATTGGAACAAGTTTGAACTATATTCAGAAAAATAAGACCCTGTACCTCATATGAGTGTATCAGAGTAAATATATCTCGTATGCCCAGAAATCGTTTTGCATATCACATTTACTAGGGATGGGGGAAACGGGGCACTTTTTTGGTGACCACTTCCAATCCTGCTCGCAAAGGGTTTAAATGAAGGATTAACATCCCTGGACACCGAATCTAGCAATAATTAGCGAATTGATGAAAAATTCGCACGCCAACCTGAGCTTTTGTACCCCCACCCTAAAAATAAAAAAAATTCAATAAAATGACAGCTTAAATTTGTATTTTGCCGAAACTAATGTAAATTCTTTCAAATATCCTGTTGTGTTCGTCATCACAGATGTTGAATAATACAGGTCTGACATTGAATTAATTTATACCCGGAAATTCGTTGCTTTTCGGGAATTTTTCGTAAATCTAGGTTTTCCTCAGGATAGATACTTTCGTATGCAAATTTAAAATCTTCTATTAATTTCTGTTATTACAAGCATAATATTCTCGCTAAATTACCGATATTTATCGGGCAAGTTATTATAAGAATTTCGTAGGAATTTTGTGAAATCCCAAATAACACATAATCCCTGTAACATATACTATAACGCCCTTAGGGAACACTTCCTGTTTTAGAACAACATCCGTGACGGAACAAGCTTTGGTCCTAGTTGCTATGATTTCTTCATTAAAAACTCAATTTAAAACATGTATTTCGAGAACACCTCTGTATTTTCCCAAGTGTAATGGAGGAGAAAAGTTTTCATCTTGTCTGTCCGTCCGTCCGGTGTAGTATACCATCTCGTGTCCGCGCTGTAATTCAAAAACTATTCATGATTTTACCTTTTTCGCTTTGCATGCTGTTAATACAAGGTATATTGAAGGAGCGGAACGTCGTTGTTACGTTCGATTTGATGAAAAATTGTCAATGGAGAGGTATAGTTTTCAGCTCGTCCGTCTGTCCGCAGTTTTGTGTGCGCCATATCTCTGTTACTATTCATCGGAAGCAAACCACATCTGTCAGGAAGAAAGTATTTGGAGAGAAGTTGTGCAATGGCGGTTATTTTTCGATTTTGCAAAAATAAGTGAAAATTTCAACATTTTTACATTTTTGGATTTAGTTATTTTTGTATCCACATATTCACAAAAGATCGTCTTAAGCTTGAGAGTTACATGCATGTTGCATTAGGGGAAGATGATGGTAAAAACCAATGGTATATTAGACACTGTACAGAATGTGGACCTGGAAAGATTATCGTAAATTATTCGCACCGCAATCGAAAATCGTCAGACACGCTGTGGTATCAACCACGAATACCCGATACTACAGTTGTATCAGAAGACCAGATTCTCTCGTTCAACCCCGGACACTGGAGCATGCGCTCAACAAGGAATCAAACATTTAAAATAGAAAATTTTGCAGAAATACGTTGAAGTATTACCGCTTTAAACAGGAAAAAATTGTCTTGACCAGAACAAAACTGGCTATTCTGCGTTGCTGCCTGTATTTTTATGTGAAGTACTTACGGCATAGCAGACTAGAGCAGTGTGCATAGCCCATATATCCCCATAGCCCCCCCCCATCAGTTAAACACGGCCATCAGTAGTCAATCAAGAGCTGAAATTTTCCAAGTCCAGCTGGTCCATTTTCCTTGGATGAACCTGGCCCATTTACAATACAGATTTGTGTTTGTTCCCACAGAAGCTATATACAAGTTCATTAAAACCTTTGCAGCAGTTTTTAAGTTATCGTTTTAACAAGCTGTTGATGACAGACTGACACGCGGTCGATCGCATATATTCCCCACAGATTCTACCTGTGGGAAATAAAAAATTGTTATTAAAATCCACTAATGTGCTTTAAATTAGTGTACAACCCTTTACTTGTTGCTCATCATTTCATTTTCACTGCTTTAGCACACATAAATCAGTTTTAGAAAGAAATAAAAGAGATCTGGAATAAAATAGTAAATTTAAGTTACAGTTCTGGTCGATATTTTGATTAAAATTGGCATTTTTCTCTTCCAAATTTTAAACTCAAGTTGGCTCGCGAATTTTCAACCGATTTTCAAACGGTTTTCGGTTTATGCGTCAGTGATGATTGTAGTTTCAAAAAAGATTTTTGCGAGCGAGATCCGAAGTGGTCGATTTTTTTCCCCCACCCCTACATTTACCCATTTTTGAAAGGGATAGGAAGGGGGTGGGGGGAGGCTGCCATGCAACTTGACCTGTAGTTATTTCAATCCTCTTTTTCTATACAAGTCCAGGTACAGGTCTGGGTCTGGATGGTTGGTACTATAAAGATTTTACGGATTTTATGGCGTCTTTTTTATCTGAGTCTAGAAGGTGGTTGGCTGAAATGGGTTTTAGTGTACGACCTTTTTATGTGGGTCTGGAAGTTGGTCACTGCTGTATGTTACTTTTTTATCCGGATCTGAAAGTTGATAAAAAAGGGGGTTTTACCGCACGTCTTTTTATCCGAGACATACAAGGAGTCACGACAAACAGATAGGTTTTACAACATTTTTTTTTTTGCGGCTCTGGAAGGTGCTCGCTACATCACTACTTGCCTACTATACGTACATTTTTAGGCCCCAACCCGTCGGAGTGGGGACTAAAGGTATATATTTGAGCAAAATAGGCGATAATTGGAGTTTTTTTTCGGAAATTAAGCTTGTTGTACACGCCATATCTCCTGTTCTATTGGTCGTAGAGCATTGATAGTTAGATTAAATGAAAGGCCTCGACCTGTAGATGTGCCTTTTGGTACTTTTGGTCAGATTCGGTCATCCGGAAGTGGTCAGATTGATCAAAATGGGCGATAATTGGGGTTTCAGGGAAATAAGCTTGTACACGCTATCTCTTGGGTTCTATTAGAACATTAACAATAGGCTCAACTGAAAGGTCTCGACCTGTAGATGTGCCTTTTGGCACATTTGGTCAAATTCAGTTTTTTTTGAGGAAATTAAGCTTGTTGTACACGCCATATCTCCGATTCTATTGGTCGTAGAGTATTGATAGTTAGCTTAAATGAAAGGGCTTGACCTGTACATGTGCTTTTTAGTCCAGCTAACGTTACAAGCTGGGGTATTCCTGTCGGTCTGCGGGTGGCGTCCATTAGTTAGTTAGTTAGTTAGTTAGTTGTTTATTTAGTAAACTTTGTTTCAAAATGCATCTCCTCCTACAATTTTGATCCGATGTCATTTATTTTTGTGTGTGAGGCATCCCTAAGGGGTCGTGCATACGGCTTGTGCTTTTCTGGTCGATCGGGTAATTTTTTAATTTTTGGGGAATTTTTAAAGAAACAATTTTAAAATTTATCTCCTCCTACATGTTTGACCCGATGTCATGTATTTTTGGTTTGAGGCACCCCTAAAGGGTCTTGCATACGGCTTGTGCTTTTTTAGTCGATCGGGCAATTTTTGGGGAAATTTTTAAGCAAAAGTTTTAAAAGTAATTCAAAATGTATCTACTCTTACAATTTTGATTCGATGTCATTTATTTTTGGTGTGAGGCATCCCTAAGCGGTCTTGCATACGGCTTGTGCTTTTTTAGTCGATCGGGTGATTTTTGAATTTTTGGAGAATTTTTGAAGAAAAATTCTAAAATGTATCTCCTACATTTTTGATCCGATGTCATTTTTTTTTGGTATGAGACACCCTAAAGGGTCGTGCATACGGCTTGTGCTTTTTAGTCGATCGGACAATTTTTGTATTTTTAGGGAGTTTTTGAAGAAAAAAAAACTTCAAAATGCATTTCCCCTACAGTTTTGAATCGATGTCTTTTTTTTTCTTTTTTTTTTTTTTTGGTTTGAGGCATCCCTAAGGTTTAGAGCATACGGCTTGCGCTTTTTTAGTCGATCCGACAATTTCTGTATTTGTATTAAATTTTTGAAGAAAAACTTCAAAATGCATTTCCTCCTACAGTTTTATCGGATTTCATTTATTTTTGGTATGAGACATCCTTATGTGGGTCGGGCATACGGCTTGTGCTATTTCACTCGACTTGGGAATTTTTGATTTCGGGGGGAATTTTTTATGAAAATACCTCAAAATGCATCTTCTCTTGCAGTTTTGATCAGACATCATTTATTTTGGGGCTGAGGCATGCTTACGGTGTCGTGAATACGGCCTGTGCTTTTCGAGTCGATCAGGGAATTTTTGAAGAAAAAAATTTAAAATGCATTTCCTCCTAGAGTTTTTATCAGATTTCATTTATTTTTGATACGAGCTGTCTCTAGGGGGTTATGCATATGGCTTGTGCTTTTTGAGTGAATTGGAAAACTTTTTTTTGGAATTTTTGAAAAAAAATTAAGTGAATCTCCTCCTACAGCGCATAAACGTAAGTTTAATGAACTGGCGCAGTAGTCAGATTTAACAACCGCACATCGACGCAAGATAAATAAACAAGCGAACTGGTCCAAAATAAGCACCGCGCATCAACGCAAGTTAAATAAAAATGCGCATTGGTCCGAAATATGAACAGCGCATCGACGCAAGTTGAATAAACATGCGCCCTGGTCCAAAATGCAAACCGCACACCAACGCAAGTTAAATAAACATATGCACATGTCCAAAATAAGCACCGTGCATCGACGCAAGTTAAATAAACATGCAAACTGGTCCGAAATGCGCACCGCGCATCCAGTCTACCTAAGGAAACTTATGCACTTGTCCAAAATAAGTACCGCTCATCAACGCAAGTAAAATAAACATGCGCATTGGTCTGGAATAAGAACCGCGCATCGACGCAAGTTAAATAAACATGCGCACTGATCCGAAATAATAACCGCACATCAACACAAGTTAAATAAACATGTGCACTGTTCCAATATGAGAGCCGTGCATCAACGCAAATTAGATAAACATGCGCACTTGTCTGAATAAGAACCGCGCATAGAGGCAAGTTACATAAATATGCGCACTGGTCCGAAATGCGAGCGTTGTTTGAAGGTATCTATGGCAGACTATCCAGTCTACCAGAGATACAAAAAAATCTGTTTCCCGTTTCTGGGAAAGAAATCTTTGTATGCATTTATCGGTCTATGTTCTGGTCCGGTGCTAAATTAATTATTAAGCTAGCTCTTTGCCGTCTCATCTTTTGAAGCCCAATTTTTCAGGGACATTGTCTTGCTCATGCACGCTGGAATTGGTCTTATTGCTTTTCGTAAGCTGGGACTTTGTCCTTGGACAAACTTGTTGGTACTTTTGGTCAGATTGGGTAATAGGCTCAGCTGAAAGGTCTCGACCTGGAGATGTGCCTTATGGTACTTTTGGTCAGATTCGGTCACTCGGGAGTGCTCAAATGACCAAAATAGGCGATAATAGGGGTTTTAGGGAAATAAGCTTGCACACGCTATATCTTCGGTTCTATTAGTCATAGAACCTTGAGAATAGGCTCAGCTGAAAGGTTCCGACCTGGAGATGTGCCTTATGGTACTTTTGGTCAGAATCGGTTACTCGGGAGTGCTCAAATGACCAAAATAGGCGATAATAGGGGTTTTAGGGAAATAAGCTTTGCACACGCTATATCTTCTGTTCTATTAGTCGTAGAACATTGAGAATAGGCTCAGCAGAAAGGTCTCGACCTGTAGATGTGCCTTATGGTACTTTTGATCAGATTCGGTCACCCGGAAGTGGTCAAAATGACCCAAATAGGCGATAATTGGAGTTTTTCGGGGAAAATTAAGCTTGTTGCACACGCCATATCTCCGGGTCTATTGGTCGTAGAGTATTGATAGTTAGCTTAAATGAAAGGGTTTGACCTGCAGATGTGCCTTTTGGACGTGGTGAAAATGACCAAAATAGGCGATAATTGGAGTTTTTTTGGGGGAAATTAAGCTGGTACACGCTATATCAACGGTTCTGTTGAACGTTAAGCATTGATGTTAGGTTCTAATGTGCCTTTTGGTACTTTTGGTCAGATTCGGTCATTCGGAAGTGGTCAAATGGTCCAAAATGGGCGATAATAGGGTTTTTAGGGAAAAAAGGTTGTACTATATCTTCGGTTCTAATAGTCGTAGAACATTGGTCGTAGAATAGGCTCAACCGAAATTTCTCGACCTGTGTATGTCCCTTTTGGCACATTTGGTCAGATTTGGTCACCCAGAAGTGGTCAAAATGACCAAAACAGGCGATAATTGGAGTTTTTTTTGATACAGTAAGCTTGTACCCGCTATAAATACTCACTTAACAAGCTATTATTTAAAATAAGAATATGTCAAGTAAATAAGAAACCCTGTTTTTTTCAGAGCAATTGCTTATTGGCAATTAGTAACTGGCGTTATAGTAAATTATATAAACGTAAAACCGTAAGTGAAAGTGATGTGTAAAATTTTTCTACTTTATTTAGTGGTCTTATATATGTTCGGTCGTATATACACGGAATATACGACTTTCAATGTTCAGTCGTATATACAAGGAATATACGACTTTCAATGTTCAGACGTATATACAAGGAATAAACGACTTTCAATGTTCAGTCGTATATACACGGAATATACGACTTTCAATGTTCAGTCGTATATACAAGGAATATACGACTTTCAATGTTCAGACGTATATACAAGGAATATACGACTTTCAATGTTCAGTCGTATATACAAGGAATATACGACTTTCCAAATTGCGGTTGTGGTAAGGACGCAATATAATGTGAATTTCGTCCAGGACTGAAATATTGATTTTTTACATGTATTACAATGACAGGTCTCAGTCGTACAACTGGTCCAGTGGCGTGGTTGATAGAGCGTGGGACTTCAAATCGTTTGGTCTGGGGTTCAAGTCCCATCGAGACTTTTACTCGAACGTTAAAATTTTGCCATTTTGACTGGGAAAGCCATGTTCAAAACTCATGAAACTCGTAGAAAACTATTTAAAAAATGAATTTGTTTATAATTCAGGTGCATCATGCTTTTAAGGTTTGGTATTTATTAAATTTTTAGGCATATAAACAGTATTTTTACGATTAAACGGCTATTTAAAACGTGTGTTTTGGCGGTTCTGTGAAAACCAGAAGTAATTATAAACTATTTTAAATTCCATTTTAGGATTTTTAAATACGTTTTTTTGTATTTCATATGCCGGGAATAACTGAAATGGGTATTGGAAAATATTACATGACATTTATTTTAGAAATTAAGACCGTTTTAAGGGGGAAAATTTAAGTTAAAATTATGGGTGATAATTCGTGATAGCTGGTATTCGTGACCAGTTGAGGTTCTAATGTTTATCTTAATTGCTCGTTTAATTTACCAACTTACCTTTTTATGGTACGAAGATAGTTACTAAATTTAATAATATTGTCGTTTTCAGCTGTGGGAGGTTTGAACAACGTCCCAAAACCTTTAAAAATCAAATGCATATTTAATGTTCGTATTTGAAAATGGCGGTTGTTTACATGTTGGCTTGGTAGATGCGTAGGAATTTATTCACAAAAATAAGGGAAAATGGCTAATGTTTAGCGTTTTGAATGTAGTTATTGGTGAAATATCGGAAAGTTGGTATTAAAATAATTGTTAAAGTTTTACATATTTCAAAGTAGTGTTTAGTGGTAAAAGTACTGGTAACGAAGTGAACTAGTTCGGGTCGTAGAGGGCTACGACTGTGTTGCTAGCGTTGTTTATGTTGACACCAGCGCAAAAAATAGTCCAGAACGTATTAGGCGCTTACTTGTGCAATATCAAGATCATTTAAGTGTAGAATTATTTACTCCAGTGTTTGTGCAATAATTTTTAAAAATTACACTTAACATCATTTTACACACCACAAACACGATAAACCGATTAGTATATAATATACCTATCAATTTGACTTTGTTTGATGACAAAGTTTAGAAAAATTGATTTCTTCATATTTTTCAAAGTCTTATAACCTTTCTTATGTGTATACTCACTTCCTCAAATTAAAAAAAGTGATGTTATAAATTTGAAAAGTTGTATATTCCGTGTATATATACTGCTAAACATTGAAAGTTGTATATTCCGTGTATATACTACCGAGCACTCAAAGTCGTATATTCCGTGTATATACGACGGCAATTTGAAAAGTCGTATATTCCGTGCATATACGACCGAACATTGAAATGTCGTATATTCCGTGTATATACGACTACAAAATGGAGTAGGCTATTCTGACACATCACTTTCACTCAAGGTGTTACGTTTAAACAATTTATCATAACACAGCAAACAAGTAATTGCGCTAAAAATAATAATATTTCTTATTTGCTTGACATATTCTTATTTTAAATAATAGCTTGTTACTTGTTTATTTACCGTTATCCCCCGCCCCTCTAGCCATTCAACTCAACCCTAACTCGTTTACCAGAGGCTACAGTAACGCTGTTTGCCCTAAGTGTAATTATAGCCATTATATGTTACCTTGTCTTTGTACATTCTTCATAACTGGCATTCTTTATAACTGTGGAACAGATGACTCACCTCGGTTGGGGGTGAAGGGGGGGGGGGGGGTAGGAAGTATTATGGTGCCGAAATGGTGAGCTGCTTGTCATAACACAAGATATCAAATGACCCACTTTAAAAGTGAAAAAATACTTCCAGGTACTGCAGACAATGGTATCCGTTGTTGTGCGGCTGAGAAATATTATATACAGTTTTAACGCAGTGACGTCATACGTCTTTCTTAATTTCCCATCATCCGTCAATAGTTGTTAGAACCGTCCTACTGACCCAAGGAATATTCATATAAAAATGGAAGTCGATCCGACTTTCCGTTATCGAGATATGTTGCATACAAGATCTTGTCCACGATATATACATATTTTACGTGCTGACCTCATACGCCGCACGCGTTCGATATACTCGCGATAAAAACTGATCAAATTTTTCAGTGTATGAGAAATTCCGAGCACAAGATTGTAACGTAATGACGTCATACGCCTGCCCTAGTAACGTAGCATCCGCCAGAAGTTGAAAGAACCGTCCGACTAAACCAAGGAATACACATATCAAGTCGATCGGACTTTATGTTCTCGAGATATCTTGCGCAGTACATTTTGTTCACCAGGGAGTGACGCACGCGGACCTTACACATTCATATACACACAGAACGTACAAACACAACATGCCTCCCCGTGGTCAGGGAGACATAATACTATGCACCAGGGTGGGGGTGGAATTTTCCCTGGTACCACCAAGTGTTGTCCAGTTTCCTCCCCCCCCCCCCGTCCCCTTTGAAGCATGCGGCGAACCATGTGGTCTAACAAAAAAGCGTGATTATGATTCATTTTGCTTAAAAAGGTTTCATTCTCTGTAATTTTAAAGAATGAAGTGGGACACTTTTTCATTTTGTTTTGGGTGGGAGTTGGGGTTGTTATAGAGTGTATGCTTTGTTTATTTTGATCTCTTTCAAAGAGTTGTTATTCTTGACATAAGTATGTACGCTGATAAGGATAGTAAACCAATAAATATTATTTCGTCATTTTCGTTTTCCCTTGGCATGATGCATGCTTACAGTTTCGTTTTTCATGAAGTGATAACACGCGTGGAATGACTGACATCCCGGTTATTTTTATTTGTGATTGTTCAAGGTTGTGCACGCCAGGTTATTTTATATTTACTTGCGGTGCTTCGTTCAATGGGTATTCTTAATAGTAGAATAGTATTGCATTTACAGTGATTAACAGAATCGTGACAGTTTTTATATGGGCCATACTTGACATATATGTGGTTTTATGAGAATACTTTTGATTACGGCTGCCGTATTTCATAAGGTTACGCATATGGTTAACTGTAACTATTTCGGCGCTCACAAAGTTGGTACACTTGAATTTACGAAACAAGCTCACCGAAAGTCAGCATGCCAGTAACCTCGAGTAGCCATGGAAGTTAACTTTTCCGTTGAAGTATAGAGGTAACCTTACAGTTAACTTTCGTGATTACTGCGGCTGGAGTGAAAATATATGCCATCAG
The DNA here is from genome assembly GCA_949752745.1 of Protula sp. h YS-2021. Classification (NCBI taxonomy): domain Eukaryota; kingdom Metazoa; phylum Annelida; class Polychaeta; order Sabellida; family Serpulidae; genus Protula; species Protula sp. h YS-2021. The sequence goes on from OX457026.1 coordinate 68,543,584, forward strand.
GGCTTTACGTTAACTTTTTCGGCGCCTCCCCGGTGGGGCAAGTAGATTTTAATCTACCTGCCCCTTCAGCACTCTTACTTGCCCCACCTTCGGCCTCTTCTGTTGGTCACCCTCCCCCGACCACCCCCCCCCACACCCCTCTCCGCGACACCCTTAAACATTCCACTTATATAGCATGCATTAATGTATAGACGCTGTGTATCAAATAGAACAGTTCATCAGTAAATGTCAAAACGCAGATGTCCTAAAAAAGCTTAAAACTTAAGCATGTTCTTTGGGAGCATCGGCGACAGCTGGTAAAAATTTGGGTCTTTTCTTGCGCTGGCCTCCCATGATCCAGCGCTATAGTGTTGTCTGTGTTTGATAATCTTCAAACGGCGATCCTTCAATTGATATCAGAAGTAAATCCGACAGCATTCCAGTTTCTAAGCTGGCGCGGCAGTCGCTTTTAACACGTTTCACTGCAGAGAAATCTCGCTCACATATAGCGGTTGATATGGGTTGATACATTCTAAAATTTTTAGAATGTTCTGCAATTCGTTCGTGTGTTGTTGAAAAGTGGTAGCATGAAAGTCGGCGCATTTAAATCCCGGGACTAACTTAGCCCGACTGCCTAACACTTTGAACGTAGTATACCCATGTAAAAGATCTTCGTCAAACTCTCCAAGCAGTGGTTCAAAATGATTTGTCAAATTGAGAGCAAATTTGTTGTGGTGTGTCGGGCCCGGTTTTCTCTATAATCAGAGGATTCCAGTGGGTCAGAAACACAGCGGGCCAACCTGTGTTCGTTGGAGACAAAGTGACTCTTAATATTGGAATGTCTACAAGGTCAGTTCCAAGAACAAAGCTAGATTTTGCAGTAGCTCCAGGTCCATATTTGACACATGTATCACGATAAAGTTTTCCATCTTTCTCAAACAGTCCAGGAAAATCAATTTTCCATCTTGCCACGAAGTGTCGTGACCGCATGACATCCTATTTAACGCATTTGCTAGCTTTGGTGTCAGAAGTTTCTTCTTCAGCACCTTCTTCGGAATATGTTTTCTCCTTTTGAGTCTTTGAAATAACTTTAAATCCATATTATCTAAAGACTTTTTTAAGTTCTTAACTTTGATAATTTTACATATTTTTCTTCAATTATTGTATCACAAGTGGCGCGTATCCAGGCACAGTCCAGCACCAACATAGAAACTGGCATCGTGCCAGTGGCTAGTATGTAAGTCAGATGGGGGGGGGGGGGGGGGGCTGGAATGCCCCATTTCAGTATAATGTGGCAGGGGCATCCCGACATGACCAGTTGAAAGGGCTCTATTAAAGAACAATACAATACAGATGCAGCCAGCGGACACTTATCAATAGCTACAGTCGCCTACTTGACAAGTATGTTGTTAAGGTATTATATCACGCAACGCTCCCCCCCCCCCCCCCCCCCACGGATCTACCTGCCCGGTGAGGCAGCTAACCGGACGAATCTACCTGCCCCACCCGGCCTTTCACCTGCCCTGGCAGGTGGGGTAGTCGTTAATGTAAAGTCCTGATGGTTGGGCAGCAATTCCTATTCAGCAGCTTTCCACAACGTCTTGCTTTGGCATGGTTTGTACTTGACTTATCCTATTAAAGAAATAACCAACGGAAGGAAATAAAATGTCGGTTTAATAATTTTGGTAAATTGCACCGGCCGCATTCACAAAAATTAAGTGTTCAGTTAACTTATTCCGGAAACTGTTTTGTTAGCAGTAAGAACATCCGAAAGTGCATTGATAAATCTAAGTCGTTAAGAAAAATCGACCTAAAATTGTTTGCGTGGTACAGCTGGATGTACTCTTCTGGGAGTACAGTTAACTGTGAGTTAACCTCTATGAATACGGCGGCGTCGGCTTCTGGGTACTTGATTAGTTGTTTTTTTTTTCTTGTTAAAGAATTATGAAAAATAATACAACGGCTAATTAGGAGTTGAGTACTGTGAAGTTTCTGAGTCGAGAATACTGACATTGCGAACCCTTCCCGCAGAACCTGAGCTTTGCTTTGTTACTTGCTGCGGCTGCTAGTGACGTGTATTACTTGTAATGTGTTCAGAAAATATAGTTACTCTTTGATACATTCAAGTTTTTCTGGGTGATCGTGTATGTGGAAGTCAACACAGTGTTGTATAGTCAGCCCACACAGTTCACTTCTTTGTGCACCACTTTAAAATCACTTCTCAGGAAGACATTTTCAAAATGCAAATAATCGCTTTTTCAATACATGCTGTCGGCTTTGTCAGTGTAAGGCGCACGGTATCTGCTGTGTAAATAACTTGTTAGCGAGGGATATTCACAGACGCTTCAGGTTCGTTGAGACAAGAGCAATGTTGAGGCACCTCTCCCTTTCATATTAGCCCGCGGGGCAGAAGAATAGACGTGGTATTCGTTCACAAATAAGAAGAGATTTGTTATACAGGATAAAATGAGATAAAAAATGGTTTTCGGCTCTTAGAGCACTCTGAATTACGGATGTTTGCGAGTATGAGGAGAGGTGGTTGGGGGCTTAGTCAAGTGGACACGGTGAATTTTTGTTCTCGTCAACTTAAGCTCGAAACGCAAAAACTAAAAGCGCGGTCATATCACCCAGTTTCTTAAAGACGCGCAAGCCACTGAAGCATAAACGGCATGCAGTTTTGGACCTTTAAGCTATGGAATTCAACGAGATCATTTGCATTGCTATTGTTCTTTTTTTTCTTTGCGCAACGTGAAATGAGTAGAATTCTGGATGCAGGCAGCTTAAGTGAGCAAGTTCAAACATTTCAACTGTCTGCGTTCAGGAAAATTGTTCCGATTTATTTATTTATTTGGCTCCTCATGTGCCTTCGTTCTTTGAGGCCACACTAAGAAGCCGTCGTGTAGTGCTAAAAAGGCTTTTGAAACGTCTGGAAGCAGGGCGGTAAAGGGTACCGTAGATAGATGACAATGACTGCTTTTTAATAATGCATTTACCCGGACCTGTTATGTGATTATGATGGCAATTGTAGTTACATATAGCGAAATAAGAGTGCAGTTATCGACAAGTATCGGATGATTTAAGCAGCTTACTTAAAAATTGGAATGGTTAAAGATTTTACTGGATATAAATTGTACTGTCAAGTGCATAGCTTTTTATTGTCCTATAGGTGAATGTGACGTTTTTAGCCAGCCGACTTTCTCGGGCTGGTCTTATCTTATCTTATCGCCATTATGTACGTATATACGTGTGTAAACTTTTGCATAAAATGCATCTTCTCCTTCAGTTTTGATCGGATTCCTTTCAAATATTGTGCGAATGTTCCCTAGGTAGGCCTCTCTTGAAGAATTACTTTTTTTTGGTGATCCTCAAAAAAAAAAAAAAAAAAAAAGGCCAAATGGGGTGCATATAAAATTTTTCGACTGCCAATTTTCGAAATGCTTCTTCTCCAACAGTTTTGATGAGATTTTCTGAAAATTTTGTGCGAGTGTTCTCTAGATAGTTCTCTCTTGAGAAAGCGCCCTTTTTTGTCGGTCCGCCAAAAATTGGCCAAAAGAGGAGATGGTGAGTATTTTGAAATTTTTTGGCTTACAGTTTTCAAAAGGCTTCTTCTCTCACAATTTTGATTGGAGCCCTTTCCAATTTTGTACGATTGTTCTCTAGGTAGGCCTCTCTTCAAAAAGTACTGTTCTCGCGATTCGCCAAAAATTGGCTAAATGGGGGGGGGGGGGGGGCGGGGGGTTGCATTGAATTTTTTTCGTTGCCAATTTTCAAAATGCTTCTTCTCCCACAATTTTGATTGGACTCCTTTCCAGTTTTGCACGATTTTTCTCTGGATAAGCCTCTCTTGAAACTTTTTTTGGCGTTCTGCCAAAAATTGGCTAAATGGGGGGGCATTTAAAATTTATTGCTTGCCAATTTTCAAAATGCTTCTTCTTGCAATTTTGATCACATTTTCTTTTATTCTTTCTTTTTCTCTAGGTAGGGATCTCTGGAAAAATTGCTTTTTTGGCAATCCGTCAAAAATTGGTTAAATAGGGGCATTTTTTATTTCCTGATAGCCACTTTTCAAAATACTTCATCTCCCACAATTTTGATTGGCCAGAACGTTCCCAAAGCAAAATTTGTCACAGTGGAATCCTGCACAAAACGTCCCCGGCCATCAGGTACCCAGCCATAAAGTCCCCGACCACAAGGCCCCCAAATGAATCTAGGGCCAAAACGTCTCCAAAACTAAAAAAATGTATGATGACCTAAATTAACGCTTTATTAAGCCTTACCTCGGCCAAAATGTCCCCGGCTGTAAGGTCCCCAAAAGAATTTATGGCCAAAACGTCCCAAAAGCAAAATCTGTCCAGGACAACACGTTTCCAGCCAAATAGTACCCTTCTCAAAGCCATAAAAACTTATAGTAACCTAAATAAAGCTTTATTTTGCTTTACCCCGGTCCAGGTCCCCGAATGGATTTAGGGCAAAAACTTCCTAAAAGCTAAAAAAGTTGTATAATAACCTAAATTAACGCTTCATTAAGCTTTACCCCGGCTATGAAGTAACTTGCCGTAATGGCCCTGGCCATATGGTCCCCAACCATAAGGGCCCTAAATGATTTGAGGGCCAAAACGTCCCGAAAGCAAAAAATAAAAACGTATAATAACCTAAATTAACGCTTTTTGAGACCAGCCGACTCTGTCGGGAGGTCTTATGCCATCACTTTTGAAAAATGTGCATGTGTGTGTTAACCTTTTTTTCAAGATGCATTTCCTCCTACAGTTACGGTTGGATCTTCTTCATATTACACCTGTACAATCTCTAGATGGTCCTACACGGGAAAATTACTTTTTTTGGCGATCGGTCGAAAATAGCCGAAATGATGGGACATTGCAGATTGACAGAAAATGCTATATTTTAGACTTTGCAAGACTTCATCTTGCAAAGAGTTAAATGCTTTGGTATTACGGCGCCCGTGAGATTTTCATCGTTTCTTTTTTTTACAGTCGGCCATCATTTTGTCATCACAACTCGTTAGAAACTGCTGATCCGATTGACACCAAACTTTCGCAGTATATATGCCCCCCCCCCCCCCCCCATTCCGACACCCACGAACAGAGTCGCTTGTGGCCGGATTGAATGGTCTCAAAGCACTGTTAACAACAGATGTCTGGTTTTCCCACAGATTAAAGGCATGGCAATTAATTTGGAATCAGTCGATTCAATTCATCCATACTGGGGCAAAAGTTTTTTTTTTCGTGTGAAACTTCGCTTGTATGAAGAACAACCATTTTGCAACATTTTTTCACAATTTTATTGAATTCTAATGGTTTCGTGAAATTTCAGTATCCAGGTATGTGTCGACTGATTCCAAATTAATTGCCATGCCTTTATTTTCAGCATTGTATACGCTGAGTGTGAAGCCTTTGGAGTCGATCAATAGTTGTGTGTGTTGCAGATGGGACCGATTACACAAGAGATGCTGCAAAGTTTAATTCGTTCTCAGTGGCGGTTCCGCGGGGGGGGGGGGGGGGGGAGGTTCAGGGGTAGCAACCTCCTTCCCTAAATTCAAAAAAAAGTTTGACTGTTAGGCCTCGGGTCCCTTCAAACTTTTAAACTCAAGGTGTCGGCAGTTGAACCCCGCCGCCCCGCCCCCCTCTTTCACGAAAAGTTGGATCCGGCCTGATCGTTGAAGTCAGTTGTGTTTGAGTGACGGTCACACTTTTTTGTCGCCTGGTTGACTCCAGAGTTGTCGCCCAGTTGACTTCGCTGTCGCCAAGTTGACTAGGAACCGTTCAAAACGTCCCCAAAGCAAAAAAAGTAATGCTTTATTATTCAGTACAATGTTTTTACATGCTTTTAAGGCAAAATTTAACTTAAAAAATGGCAAATTGTCAGAAAGTGCAAAAAAATCGTTAAACGTAGCAATTGTACGATGTTTTGTCCGCACCACTTCGGATATAACCGTTTGTCGTAGGGACCTGCAACTTTGCACAATGAAAATATATATACTCGAGATACGCATCGTCGTATTATTTTTGAAGTGGTTGGGAGTGATTGGGAGAATTTGGGACAGAGAAAACTCGTCCCTAATAGAAGGTGTTCAGTATTGGGAGGTGTTCAGTGATGGAGGTTTTACTGTATATAATTTACCTTACCCGGGGGATCCTGTCTCACTGAGACTGTAGTTTCGGGACTTTTTAAAATCAATTCGTAACCAATTTTCCAAAAGGTTTTTCTTCAAAATTTTTGATCGGATTACCTTCTAATTTTACAAAAATGTTCGACAGTCCTTCTTCTCTTGAAAAGCTAGTTTTCAGCTGAGCTCACGTTACACGTAAGCTGGAGTATACCTATCGGTTTGCAGAGGCGGCCGTTAGTTGTTTATTGAGTAAACTTTCGTTACAAAATGCATCTCCTCCTACATTTATGATCCGATGTCTTTTATTTTTGGTATGAAGCACCCCTTAGGGGTCGTGCGTAGGGCTTGTACTTTTTTAGTTGATCGGACAATTGAATTTTTGGGGAATTTTTGAAGAAAAAATTTCAAAAAGCATTTCCCCGCGCAGTTTTTGTCCGATTTCATTTATTATTGGCAAGAAGCATCCCTAAGTGGTCGTGCATACGGTTTGTGCTTTTTTTGGGACAATTTTTTTATTTCTGTGGAAATTTTGAAGAAAAAACTTCAAAATGCATTTCCTCCTAAATTTCAAAAATAATTCAAACTACATTTTTGATCCGATATCATGTATTTTTGGTATGAGGCATCCCTGAGAGGTCATGCATACGGCTTGGGCTTTTTTAGTCGATCGGACAATTTTTACATTTGTGGGGATTTTTTTTAATTCAAAGTGCATTTCCTCCTACAGTTTTTATCGGATTTCATCTATTTTTGATGTGAGGCATCCCTAGGTGGGCATTAGTGTTTTGTTTCGATCCATGAAAAATAAAATAAAAAAATCACAGTGTTTTGAAATTTGGTAAAACCTCTCATTACACTTGGGGATTTTCAATCCCCTAGTTTATTGAATCGTACGATTCGGTGAGGTGCTCCCGTATGTTTCCGTTTTCCCGCCAAAACCTTGTCACGCGAACTCCTCTGAGACAAATTTGTCAGATAGGAAAACCAAATTTGGCAAGAGACATGTCTAGTTCGTCCAGCTCAATTTTTCTTAGAAATTCATTAACATTTTACATGCAAAAATGGACATTGAAATTTAAAATTTGAAAAACTTTTTTGTCCGGGCGATATCTCAAAAACTATTCATCGGATCCCTATCAAAACTGGCAAGAAGAAAGAATAGAAAGTGCCGATGTTAAACGAAATGTGTAATTTGAATTGTAGTTGTGCAGTTGAGGTTTATTTTATCACCCGTTCGTCTATCCATTCCGTGACACCAAAATCTTAGTTTTATCCGGGCCATATCTCAAAACGGTAACTCGCCAACAGTGATGTCACTGCTTTTTTTTTACCACGAGCTCAGAAAACGATTGACCATTATCTCGAAAACGGTGAGAAATTTTGAGCTTATTTTCGACCCTTTGGGCCTAAAAGACTATATGTAAAAGGTACCACGGTGACTTTGACCTTCTTGGTATGGTCAAAGTAAAAAACCGGAAGTTGACTATTATCTCGAAAACGGTTAGAGATAGAGCGATTTTGAGCTTATTTTCGACACTTTGGGCCTAAAAGATGATATGTAAGAGATACCTCGTTGACCTTGACCTCCTGGGCTATGGTCAAGGTAAAAAACCGGAAGTTGACCATTGTCTCGAAAATGGTTAGAGATAGAGCGATTTTGAGCTTATTTTTGACCCTTTGGACTCAAAGACTATGTAAGAGAAACCACGGTAACCCTGACCTCCTCGGTCATGGTCAAAGTCAAAAGCCGGAAGTTGGCCATTATCTCGAAAACGGTTCGAGATAGAGCCATTTTGATTTTATTTTCGACAATTTGGGCCTAAAAGACTATAAGTAAGAGGTACCTCGGTGACCTTGACCACCTCGGTCATGGTGACGGTAAAAAAAAAAGGAAGTTGACCAGTATCTTGAAAACGGAAAGAGATGGATCTATTTGGGGGCTGTTTCGACCCTTTCAGCCTAAAAAGCGTTATGTTAGGGGTGCCTCGATGATCTTGACCGTTTCGGTCATGGTCATTGTCAAAAACCGGGAGTTCAAAAAACGGTTAGAAGAAGTGTGATTTTAAGCTTGTTTTCGCCGTTTGGGCCTAAAAGAGAGGATAAGGGAAGAGGTTTCTTGGTGACCTTTACCTCCTCGTTCATTTTCAGTTCTGAATTTTAAGAGTTCAGAATCGTATCTTTTGTGGGTCCCCAAGTGTAATTTTCTCTACTCGGTAACGAAAACGGTCTAGTTTGATCTAACTTTGTCTGTGAAACTAAACAGTCTTGGAAACACAAGCTTCCAGGCTGTGTCTTGAAAACTGTTTTTCAGATTTCTTTTAAAAGTTCACATACGAATAACACGGATACTGAAAATTGCCAGAATGGATTATTTTGAATAAAAAATTAGCTTTTGTCGTAATTTAAAAAATGAAAACCTGTTAAAATATTTTTAAATGCCCCCCCCCCCCCCAATTTAGCCAAGTTTTGGCGGATCGTTAGAAACTCTCAAACTAGAGCCTCAGAGAGACACAATCCCCCGTGTAACATGGAAAATCCACGATATAGGTGTCAAAACAGCTTTAATATTACTGCCACCTTCATTACGTTTTTCACAATTATATAATAATTTGTAAATTTTGACAGTACCAAGGTAACTATGTTATATTTGTCCAGCGCCATTGGTGGCGTTTTTTTCTTATGTCCGGTGACTCTATGTGGGAATTTCGGAATGACACTCGGACCCATCGAATGTTTGTTTGTTGATAAACCATGTAAATATTACAGGGGGAAGTACCACCGACGATACAGATATTAGATACTGTATTGAGGAAAGTTTTTGGCCGTCAATATTTCATAACCACAGCGAGGGTTAGCGTGTAAGACATGGTCTGTAAAAGTCAAGTAAAAGCCAAATAAAATTATTTCTTATCTCATCTTAAGTAATCTGTGTGTATAATTTGCTGTACAAAATAAGTTATAATGTTTATGTGACTTTAAGTGCAGCCTTTAAAAAAATGCTTGGACATATCAGCCTGATGTTAATACTGACAAAGTAAGTGAGAACCCCACTCTTTCATGCATACTGAAAATTTAAAAAAATCGGGGAACAGTAATAAAAAGTAAAAGAAATTTGCAAAAAGAAAATGTGTCTGCAGTGAGTTTTGAGCTTAAGTGGGTTTTTGACAATGGTACGACGCTTAGCCGATGCGTTTTTGTCAGGCACGCCAAGTTCTTGAATCTGCTTTGTTGGGTAATAAAATGTATAAAAATGATTTTAATAAAATGGCATGCCACATAGAATTCTGTTTGTGCAGGAAGAAAAAGCTTACAGAAAAAGTGCTGTTAAAAGGTTCACGTGTTTAATTTATACCACATATTTGGCGGTTACCTTCTGCGATTTTTGTTGTCATATGAAGAGTTGCACTGATTTCTATACTTTGTTATGTTTATAGATCTACTTGTGGTTAGCAAATACGAGAAAGTACTTGTCTGTATTGTACTTGTGGAGTAACCCTGAGAGACTGAGAGTGCTTATTTTCTTTTCGGTTTTAATTTTTGTTAAAAGACAGCTGAGTGGCGGTGGCATTAGACGGTGATACAGCATATTATTGCTTTTCTTGACTAAATATGATGTATGCTCGATAGAGGAGTATTTCATTTGAAGTTTATTATGCTTTCTCTGTTATGAAGGATGATGCTTCGGTGACATCCATGTGATGACCAGGGTCAGCTTACGGTTCTGCCACGGAAGAACCGAAAGAATACTACGGAATCCCACGGAAAGAGCCAAAGGGATACCACGGAGTAATCTGAGGCGTTAATTCGATGGAGCCCAGACTAGAAATCGATGTGCTTGTGGTGGTTGCGTTGGCTGGCTACTGCATTGCGGATTTACAATGTGGGCACCATTCTAGTCCTTGTGCTCGTAAGTGTATCTATCGATTTTTTTTAAATCGGAACTTTTTTATGTCTCCCCGACCAAGGGAAGACATATGTTGTTTGTACATCCTGTGTGTGTGTGTATGTATGCGTTTCTCCCAGTTTTGACGTATGTTGCGTGATAAGGGAAGGCGTATGACGTCATTACGTAAAAATTTTGTGTGCGAAATTTCTCAATCGCCGAGCATCGGAGAAACTTGAAACTTGGCGGGAATGTTGCCTGGTAGGTCCGAAAGATTCTGTCATATTTTGGCACGGGTACAACGAGCGAGTGCGGCGTATGACGTCATCATGAACAAGATCTTGTGTGCAAAATAACGGAAAGTCATGTCAACTTCAAATTTTGTTTGGGTATTCCTTGGGTCCGTCGAACGGTTCTTTCAACTTTTGACGGATGTCGGGAAATTAAGAAAGGCGTATGACAGCACTGTGTTAAAATCTTACATGTAAGATGAGTCTAGGCCCGGTGGGGTGGAGGGGGGAGGGGAGTTCGGCCCTGTTTCAGTGTAAGATTTCTCAGCCGCTGAACATCGGAGGAAGTTGAAACTTAGTGGGACTATTGCTTGGTAGGCCCGAAAGAATCTGTAAAATTTTGTCGCGAGTGCAACGAACGAGTGCGGGGTTTGACATCATCACGTAAAATATACATGTTTATAGTTTGGACACCATCTTGTGTTCAAACTGTCTCGCTAAGGACAAGTCGTGAAAAGGGCAAAACTTAAAATTTTATGTTGGTATTCCTTGGTTGAGTCAGATGGCGTTGCAACTTTTGACGCGTGTAGCGCAATTAAGAAAATTCTCATTACGTAAAAATTTATCTGTTGTTAAGCAAAATGTGTCGATAGTTGAAAGTCGGATCGACTTCAGATTTGGTGCAGTTTTTCCTTGAATAGGTCGCACGGCTTTGGGTAAACGTTAAACTCGTAAGGAAAATTCAGAAAGGTGTATGACCTTAGCACACCCCCGCCCGTCTTCCCCGTTTAGTCGGCTCCTTTGTAAATAAGCATAGCTGTTAACTACGCTGGGGATTTCAGTATGTCTTTATCCGGGTCTATAAGCTACTCGCTACATCACCACTTCCCTACTTCATTGGTGATTTTTTTACCCAAGTTAAGATAACCTCAACTGAACTTGGGTAAAAAATCACCAATGAAGTAGGGAGCAGTGTTGATGTGGTAATGTAGTGAGCAGCTTACAGACCCGGATAAAAAGACCGCGGTAAAACCTATTTGTACCGACCACATTCAAGGCTGGGGTAAAAAGGTGTGCGTCGCGACCCCTTCTTGATTTGGATAAAAAGACGAACGGTAAAACATGCCTGGCTTGACCAACTTCCAGATCCGGATACAAAGGACGTATAGTAAAACCCGTTTTGGCGTCGACCTTCCAGTCTCGGATATAAAAAAGACGGACAGAAAAATCTGTTTTAGTAACCACCATCTAGTTTGTTTATTTTGAATTTTCAACAGTGCGTTATGATTATGATTGTATAAGTAAATCCTTTATTTCGGTGATAAGAAAAAAAAAGGAAAATTGGCAATGGGGGATTGTGGATTTAGTCTGGGAAACATTTGTTTTTGTTTACAAAAACAAGAAACTAAGTTGATGTCGAATGAAAGTGTGTAATATAAACCTGTACTCTTATGTTCTGTTAGCATTGGCCGCCCTAGTTGTCTACGAGGCCGTGGAATTTTGTTATTGTATATAAAGTCTCAACAGGAGCAGTTGTATTCTTTTAGTCCCCCGCCGCCGCGTAACGCAAAGCGGGTGGGGGGGGGGGGGGAGGGGGCTATGGAATTCGATCTGTTGGTACGGCCGAAAATTGTGTCCTGGGGAGAAAATTCAAATATCTTAGGACGTCAACATCTGGATAGGATGTCTTTTGTGCGATATATCTCAAAGACTACCTGAGGGATTCTGTTAACACCTTGCATATGAAAGAATATAGGGTGTAGTTGTTCACCTGGGTATAGGTTTTGACGGCGGCGGAAAAATGTGTCCTGGAGACATATGTCGAAATCCTGTAATTGCACCCCTGGTGCAAAGGGCATCGACTTCTTTTTCAGATTGAAAACTGACGACATTATAAACGCCTACAAGTTTAATAAGTTGCGATGTCATTCTATCCGTATAATGGATTGTTCTGATTTTCATCAGCAAGTGATAACGGCCTCTTATTTGATAGTATTTGGAAGACACGCGCTTGACAGAAACAATAAGTAATTAAATTCGAACAGAACACTACAGAATGTTTTCTGTAGTGTTCGATACTGAAAGCGAATGAGATAAAAAAAAAAACAAAAAAACAGACGACCCATATCACTGACGGCTACAACACTGCTAGTAAAACATCTCCACACAAGCTATCCTTGTGATGGCTTTTCAAAGCGCTTTTTTTTTCATTCTGTTATCTTGAAATGTTTACCTGTGTGTCCCACTAGTTACCAGCATAAGCAATATTAGGAAAACATCGGGGTTGGTAAGGAGTGAAATGGAATACCTTTTGTCAGCAAAGGGTTGGGGTCGTTTCCAGAGACTTTGCGTACGCTGAATTCACTATTGTAAAGCGGAGTGCGAACGCTGAATCCAGGGTACTGATCTTAGATGCAGTTTCCAAAGGTGAAGTTTCATAAGTATTACCTTAAGTACACTTTTCCAGACATATATATATATACTTATTTTACTCAGGAAAAAAAGATCCAGGCAATTTGTTTGACGCAAATGTCCTTAAGCACAGTTTAAAAAACGCAGTCTGTAAAATAGTTTGGCGGGTCCAGTGTGTATGTGTGTGTGGGGGGGGGGGGGGGGTGGAGGGGTGGAATGTGGAAAAATGGAAGGTGACATGTGCTTTTTTTGTCATATACGGTAATTTTGTGATCTTGTTTTAAAACAGTGAATCTTTTCCCATAACACATAGGAATAGTGCAGCTTGTATGTGGAAGGGACTGACATACTTTAAAATTGGGGTGGGGGGGGGGCGGTCAGGAGGGAGGGTAGGAGGGCAGGGTGAGACATATCCTACTGAATCGAGTGCGAGAATTTTTGACTTCCTAAAGAATTTTTTCCGTTTTTAACCCAGCCGACTTTGTCGGACTGGGTTAGTCGTAAAATTATAGGGGCTTGAATGTATGTGCGTATGTTAAACTTTTTCTTTAAAATGCTACTCCTCCTACAGTTTGGCTCCAATCGTTTTGATATTACGCAGGAATGTTCCCTGGGTGGTCCCCCATCTGGCCATTACTTTTTTGACGATTGAAGAAAAACTGACAAAATGGCGGCACTTTTTGTGCCCGTTTGACCCATTTTAAAATGCTACTCCTCCTACAGTTTTACTCCAATCGTTTAGATGTTACGCAGGGATGATCCCCAGGGGTTCGCGTACCAGGCTATTATTTTTTTCACGGTTCGCCAAAAACTGCCGGAATGGCGGAAATTTGAAGTTTGGCAAAAACTGGAATAAATGGTAGTAAATAACTGAATTGTCAAACCGTTCATTTCTCTCAGTCTTTTTCAAATAGTTACTTAGGTAATTCTCCACCTGGACTTCTTTTTCGCAAATGACAAAAAATCCCGATATGGTGGAATTTTAAAATTTTTTGTAAAATTGTGTAAATGTCGGTAAATACGTGAATCGTCAAAACCCAACCTCTCCAACATCCCTTTTCGGGTAGCTTTCACCCGGGAAAACTCGTTTTTGTGTATTAAAATTATGAAAAAGTTACGTTCAGAAACAAAGTTCTTCATTTTTTTGCCTAACATATTCGTTTCAGAGTTTTTCTCTCTTTCTTTGTTTGGTAACTCGGCTGGGTCATGTCCTTGGACATGCTTGTTTGTTTTTGCGCATGTAATGGCTATTACTTGCTTGAAATGTGTCACAACGCTTTTTCAAGAATAATTCTGTGGTACTACAATGGTGAAAAAAGAAAAGAGTAAAACAAGTGCTTTTTTTTTAGCCATTCATCTTATGTTTCTTGGATGAGCATTGCTATGAAGAGCAGAGATCCAATGACAATCGTTTGACTGAATTGATTCTACTGAACCCTAGCAACCATCTTTTGTCCTCGTTGCCTTGTTTTTTTTTTTTTTTTTGTCTGTGCTGGGAAAATATACGATATCACCTTACAACGATGATATTGTATTGTTTTTTTTTTTGGCTTGATATTTTTTTGAGGATAATCAGGGCCTTGATATTTTATGAAGTTTTCATGCATTTGGCATGCGTGAATTGGCAAGTCAAATATGGGCAGGAACTAAAAGCAGAGTTATGTCACTTTTAACATCAATCTCATTTAAAACGCAGCGATGGTTCTTTCAGTTTCTATCCGATACTTTGTTATTACAAAACGTCGTAAATCGTGTGCGGTGCTCTCTTCATACATCAAACAATTTTTGTGTCTTATCATATTGTGTGTTCTCAAAAACAAACTTCCTGCTATTTCGTAATAGGATACAGGTTTCATTACATAGTTTCTTTGGTTTGCATTTTGGGATTTTCGCCCTTTTCGATGACAAAGCAGCCATGAGAGGTAGTAGTCTTGACCGTAACAGAAACAGGAACTCAGACTCCTCTGCATTAGGAATGGGATGCGCAAAGATGATTCGAAAGGAGCGGTTATTGTTTTTAAGATGACATCCGGGATATCCGGGATATGAACTGAGTGAACAGCGTTCGCACCAGGTTTCAACATACTGCGTCCAACTGGGCGGAGATCTTGTGCAATCCCGCGTCCAGCTGGTCATGAAAGTGGGGTATTTAATTAATAAAGAATTATGTTTTTATCTTGCTATTGTATTTTCTTCATCGTATTGGACCCAGAGCCCTCACATTTCTACGGTTATTGTCAAATATTTTTGCGCACTTTACCATTCATTTCATGATTGCCAGTGTGCGTATAAAGTGACTGTCATATATTTGCAGTGCATATGACGGGTAAATACAAAAATGCTTATCATAACACCCACCAAGTGACAATACACTCTCATGTAAAGAAATGCTAAGCAAAGTCTAACCCCGTAAGAAAAAAAAACTCCACAGGTATAAGCCAACGTGTCTCATATAGAAGGTTTAGTGACGAAAGCCGTTTTGTTTTAAAGCACAACAGAAGTTGCTGTGTAACACATAAGTGACATCACAGTACGTGAAAAACAGCTTAGATTTTATGTAGTTTATTGCCAGACATGAAAACCGTTTCAATATATGCTCCTCCGACCAAGGAGACACATAGTGTTTGTACGTGTTGTGTGCATGCGTGGGTGTGTGTTTGTCAGTCTGTTGTGACAAAATGTTGTGTGCGAAAGATTTCGAGAAGGTAGGATCGCTTTCAGACTTTCTGTTTATTCATTGGGTAGGTCGATTCTGTCAGCGTTTGACGCGTGGTGAGTTATTAGGGAAGGCGTATAACGTCATTACGTAAAAATCTTGTGTTCAAAATTTCTCTGCCGCTGAGCATCAGACAAAGTTCAAATTTGGTGGGACTATTGCCTGGTTCTGTCAAACGTTGTCAGGAGTAGAACGAACGACTACGGCATATGACGCCATTACATAAATATATATACATTTTTGACAAGATTTTGAATATGATCTTGGCTGCAAAATATCTCTTAACGGGTTGTCGTATCGGTTTCCAAATTTGTATGCATATTTCTTGGGTCGATTCCACTGAGGCGTATGGCGAAATTAAGAAAGGCGTACAATGTGTTTATGCAAAAATCTTGTGTAATATGTTGATTTTGTTTACCTGTTCCCCCGTCTGCTCTTTAGTTGACGATATCATGAGTAAAATTGTGTTGTTATTACTGCACTGGGGATTATAGCGTTTTCCGGTAAGATTACCCATCATGCCTCAGTTCTTGAGGAATTAGAACAGTAACAGCGTAGGTCAAGCTACTGGTCAATGCTGCATAACTCTTACACTGTCTTGTTTTCAGCCATTTTCTGACATTGCCATGAGCACGGAACATTGAATGTAATTACGTAATGAATTCCTCGGAAAGAGTATTTCTTTCGCAATTTCCTTTCAGTTTTTATTACGCCTTCATGTGGGAGGCCTAATACTGTACTTATTGTTTTTGTAGTTGAAAACCATACCAAGGCAATTGCTCATCTGGGAGTCCCTTTTCCCCAAACCATATGGCAGTTCCAACAGCCACATTTCTAGTCTATTATGAATTTTAATTACATTTACAGAAAAGGAAAATTATTCTTTTATTTCTGTAAAAGGAAAAATGGGAACTGGGTATTGCAGAACCATGGATTTGGTGTGGGAGACATATGTTTTGCTTAAACAAGAAATTAAGGTCTGAAGTGAAAGTATACGATATATCTCTGTACACTAATGGTTAGTGTGCAGTGGCCGTTCTAGTTGATACTGGAGTTTGAAAGCAAAAATCCGTTTCTTTTTTCCATTGGTCCTGAGTTCGCCGGGTAAACAATAATCCTTCACTCTAACTTGTCATAGAAATAATTTATCAGTATCCACAGTCCTGGCCATCGAGGTTGAATGGGGATATGTTTCGATGTGCGAATCCTGTTTCGTAGTCGATGAGTTGCCAAGTGAAAGCCGCCCTCCAAATGCGCGTGATGCCTTTCTGTTGCCTTTGAGTATATGTTGACGCGATTTTGTTTTATCGGTTATTATAATTTATTATCTATTGTACTGTCTTATGTTTTCTTTGGTATGTGGCAAACAAGTTTACTTCAAGCAGAGTTTCCTGAAGCACAGTAAATCCTCTTTAGAATGAACACCTCCCGCTCCAGCTAGAATGCTAATCACACAGAGGGATTCACTCAGGATGGATTAATTTATCAATGAAAGTTATGAACTTGAAGAAATTGGTGTTCATCATCATTAATCACACGTTGTTATCTATATGTTCGTTTTCTATTTTACACCTACCTCCTTCCGTTTCTTCCTTGGTTAAGAGTCTTGCTAATTGCATACATCGGTTTCCATTGAGTGAAGTAGTTTATTTCATGATTGCAAGTACGCGTACAAAGGTAGCAGTAGTATGTTGCCTGACACGTACGTACGGTGCGTACCTGAAGCCGTATTACCTGCTGTTCCATTCTCATAAACGATACGCTTCGCGTCATTGAAAGTGTGTCCTTGACATCGTCACAACAACACTACTACGTGACAGAAAACTTCGCCGAGAAGTGCAAAAATATCCAATGCGTAAGAGAAAATATCTGTACCAAAAATCATGAAATAAAAATAAAACCACACTTGCGTTTGGACTGATCCGAAACCCTCCGTTAACCTTGAGCACAGTTTGCACTCTCCTTTCTGGCCCATGCTACCAGTGCTACAGGCTGTGGGAGGGTATTTGGGATCAGTCCACCCGCTCGTGTGGTTTTGTCATTATATGGTAAATTTACACTGTGGTTGTAATTTTTGTTCTGCAGGTTTGAGACCCATGGACCCAAACATATCGCTGGATGACTCGCCTCCTCTCAATGTCACATGCACACTGTCTAAAAACTACTCCAGAGCTTACGCCGCCAACAGTTCTTCTATTTTTTTCAAGATTTGGCGAAACGGAGGCGTCGGTTATCGCACTATGGACGAACAAAGCGTTTCGGTAATCGTTTAATTTATAGCCCTCTGTGTCTCTAAGCAGATATAATTTACCCTACAAAAGGTGCGGAATGTTCTGTTTTTATTACCTTCCAGAAAAAAATTTTTAGTTTAAGGATTAGTCTGGGATAGAGTATTTTTCCTTCGCAGCGAGACCTTTGCATAATATCTGAGACAAATATCTGCAGAGCTTTATTAACCCAGCCGACTTTGTCGGACTTTGTTAGTCGTATCACTATAGGGGGCTTGAATGTATGTGCGTATGTTAAGCTTTTTCTTTTAAATGCTACTTATCCTACAGTTTTGCTCCAGTCGTTTTGATATTACGCAGGAATGTTCCCTGGGTGGTCCCCCATCTGGCTACTACTTTTTGACGATTGACGAAAAACTGACAAAATGGCGGCACTTTTTGTGCCCGTTTTGACCCATTTTTAAAATGCTCCTTCTCCTACAATTTTACACCAATCGTTTAGATGTTACACAGGGATGTTCTCCAGGGGTTCGCCTACCAGGCTATTATTTTTTTCGCGGTTCGCCAAAACTGCCGAAATGGCGGAACTTTGAAGTTTGGCAAAAACTGGAATAAATGGTAGTATATAACTGAATTCTCCAACCATTCATTTCTTTCAGTCTTTTTCAAATAGGTATAAAATTTTAATCGAAAGTTTCTTAGGTGCTTCTCCACCTGGACTTTGCTTTTTTCGCAAATGACAAAAAAATGCCGAAATGGTGGAATTTTAAAAATTTTGTAAAATTGTGTAAATGTCGGTAAATACGTGAATCGTCAAAACCCAACCTCTCCAACATCGCTTTTCGGGTAGCTTCCAAATTCGAATTTAAATGCATTTTACACACTTCATTTTTGGCCTAACAGTATTCGTTTCAGAGTTTTTTCTCGCTTTCCTTGTTTAGAAACTCGGCTGGGTCATGTCCTTGGACATGCTTGGTATAAATATGTTTCCACCGTAGAGGGAACATTTTGTTTTTGTACATTCTCTTTGTGTGTATGTAGTATGTTTGTGTGCCTGTCTGTTGTGGACAATTGACTTTGTTAGCAGGATAACTCTCGAACGAAACATCGGGTCAGCTTCAAACTACCGGCTAGATATTAAATTAAATACATATTTAACACCGCATGACCCTGTTTGAACTCAGAACGTGAAAACTTGCCATCGTTCTCGAAATTCAACATAAACTCATATGTGACTCCCAAGTTGATGATACCCTGACTTAAGTGAAGGGCTTGTATTCTCTGTATTCGGGTGTTTGTCCAGGTTGGAGAGTGTGTGGGTATGAACCCCCCCCCTAAAAGAGCGATATAAGACGAATGAGCAAGACATACCATGGGCTCATCACGACACTTATGACGCTTAGTTCAACAATTTGGTGCAAAACGTCAATTTACTGTGTTCTGTTTCACCCGAATTGACTTATCTGTTGTATAGTTATGAAGAATTCCTTTCTAATGTTTTTGGGCGATGAGACCGCACCGTGGCAAGGTATAGCCACTACTACATTTTGGGTACTGGTTAAAAAGGTTGGGGTTGGGTTGATAAAGACGCAGTGTATAAGCCTGGTGTATCGTTTCGAGGTTCAACTAGGACGTAAAAGCGCGGAATAAACATTGAGAAAAAGGTATTAAAAGCGCGGAAAGAAAGTATTCAAATGCGCGGATTCCTTAACCTGTTAAAATCGGTGAATTTTTGATACACCAGGCAAATTTGTGTTTAATACCTTTTTACCAGTTGCATGTAAACCTGTGATTTTCCGCGCTTTTTGCTACATAAAAATATCTGCGCATTTACATCTTTTTTTCCCGTGCTTTTACGTCCCACATCGGCGCATTTGGGTTTTTACCCCACGTTCCACATTGCTACACCTGCACCTACACGTATATAGAAATTGAGGATTAAGATACCCACAACTCAGGTTACGTACCTCGCCTTTTAAGAAATAGAATAAAGGTGTTACGTAGACCGACTTCTGTGCACATCAGAGATTCAAACAAGGCATGCGTATTCATGCGTATTTAAACAAGGCAGAAGTCTTATATTTCTGAAATAGTACAAAATAATTATGTTACTTTCTAAAGCAAAGGAGGGGCAAGCGATGGAAAAGACGGGGGGGGGGGGGGGGGGGGTTGTGAGGGGGATGCTGTCGAGGGAGACTTTATTTTTGTTTACTAAAACATAAACGGCAATGGCTGGCTGATGAAAATGTTTGACATGTTCGGTAACACTTAAGTTGTTGCGCACTGGCCGCTCTAGTTGAACACCGTCTTCAGTGAACACGTTGGTTCATGATTAATAGATTTCACTGTATCTTTGTGTGATCCCTGTGATTAGGTACTCAGCAGAAGAAAAGCCTTACTGAGTAGCTCAGACATATCAGAAAACGACATCAATATCAGCTGTTGGGTGAGGCGAGACGGCGAAGAGGAACGGGTAGCGGAAATGCATGCTTACGTGGGACGTACGTAGTCCATTTCTCCTCGTTCGGCGCCTCCTCCCTCCCTCTGTCCCCTGCTATGGTAGTGATATCTTATGCAATCCTTTTTTTTTAGCCCAGCTTACGTTACACGTAAGCTGGGGTATTCCTATCGGTTTGCGGGCGGTGTCCGTTAGTTAGTTAGTTAGTTAGTTAGTTGTTTATTTAGTAAACTTTGGTTCAAAATGCATCTCCTCCTACAATTTTGATCTGATGTCATTTATTTTTGGTGTGAGGCATCCCTAAGGGGTCGTGCATACGGCTTGTGCTTTTCTAGTCGATCGGGTGATTTTTGAATTTTTGGCGAATTTTTAAAGAAAAAATTTTAAAATGTATCTCCTCCTACATTTTTGACCGGATGTGGTTTATTTTTGGTATGAGGCACCCCTAAAGTGTCGTGCATACGGCTTGTGCTTTTTTAGTCGATCGGGCAATTTTTGTATTTTTGGGGAATTTTTTAAGCAAAAATTTAGAAAATAATTCAAAATGCATCTGCTCCTACAATTTTGATTCGATGTCATTTATTTTTGGTGTGAGGTATCCCTAAGGGGTCGTGCATACGGCTTGTGCTTTTCTAGTCGATCGGGTGATTTTTGAATTTTTGGCGAATTTTTAAAGAAAAAAATTTAAAATGTATCTCCTCCTACATTTTTGACCGGATGTGATTTATTTTTGGTATGAGGCACTCCTAAAGTGTCGTGCATACGGCTTGTGCTTTTTTAGTCGATCGGGCAATTTTTGTATTTTTGGGGAATTTTTTAAGCAAAAATTTAGAAAATAATTCAAAATGCATCTACTCCTACAATTTTGATTCGATGTCATTTATTTTTGGTGTGAGGCATCCCTAAGGGGTCGTGCATACGGCTTGTGCTTTTCTAGTCGATCGGGTGATTTTTGAATTTTTGGCGAATTTTTAAAGGAAAAATTTTAAAATGTATCTCCTACATTTTTGACCGGATGTGATTTATTTTTGGTATGAGGCACCCCTAAAGTGTCGTGCATACGGCTTGTGCTTTTTTAGTCGATCGGGCTATTTTTGTATTTTTTAAGCAAAAATTTAGAAAATAATTCAAAATGCATCTACTCCTACAATTTCGATTCGATGTCATTTATTTTTGGTGTGAGGCATCCCTAAGGAGTCGTGCATACGGCTTGTGCTTTTTTAGTCGATCGGGTGATTTTTGAATTTTTGGGGAATTTTTAAAGAAAAAATTTTAAAATGTGTCTCCTCCTACATTTTTGACCGGGTGTGATGTATTTTTGGTATGAGGCACCCCTAAAGGGTCGTGCATACGGCTTGTGCTTTTCTAGTCGATCGGGTGATTTTTGAATTTTTGGGGAATTTTTGAAGAAAAAAATTTTAAATGTATCTCGTCCTACATTTTCGATCCGAAACCTCTCAAAGATCTGATGACCCTAAAAGGTCGTGCATACGGCTTGTGCTTTTTAGTCGATCGGATAATTTTTGTATTTTTAGGGAGTTTTTGAAGAAAAAAACTTCAAAATGCATTTTCCCCTACAGTTTTGATCTTTCTCTCTCTCTTGTTTTTTTTTTTTTTTGGTTTGAGGCATCCCTAAGGGGTTGAGCATACGGCTTGCGCTTTTTAGTCGATCCGATAATTTCTGTATTTTTAGGGAATTTTTGAAGAAAAACTTCAAATGCATTTCCTCCTACAGTTTTAATCCGATTTCATTTATTTTTGGTATGAGGCATCCTTAGGTGGGTCGGGCATACGGCTTGTGCTATTTGACTCGACTTGGGAATTCTTGATTTCGATAGGGAATTTTTGATGAAAATACCTCAAAATGCATCTTCTCCTGCAGTTTTGATCAGACATCATTTATTTTGGGGCTGAGGCATGCTTAGGGTGGCGTGAATACGGCCTGTGCTTTTCGAGTCGACCAGAATTTTTGGTGAATTTTTGAATAAAAAAACTTCAAAATGCATTTCCTCCTACTGTTTTTATCAGATTTCATTTATTTTTGATACAAGCCGACTTTAGGGGGTCATGCATACGGCTTGTGCTTTTTGAGTGAACTGGAAAACTTTTTTCGGAATTTAAAAAAAAAAATAAATGAATCTTCTCCTGCAGCGCATAAACGCAAGTTAAATGAACTTGCGCAGTAGTCAGATTTAACAACCACACATCGACGCAAATTAAATAAACATTCGCATTGGTCCGAAATGTGAACCATTGACGGAAGATAAACATGCAAACTGGTCCAAAATAAGCACCGCGCATCAACGCAAGTTAAATAAACATGCGCAATGGTCCGAAAAAAGAACTACGCGTCGACGATATTTTGAATAGACATGCGCAGTGGTCCGAAATGCGGATCGAGCATCAACACAACCTAAAGAAACATGCGCACTGGTCCAAAATGCGAACCGCGCATCAACGCAAGTTAAATAAATATGCACACTGGTCCGAAAAAAAGAACCGCGCATCAGCGCAACCCAAAGAAACATGCGCACTGGTCTGAAATGAGAACCACGCATCAACGCAAGTTAAATAAACATGGGCAATGGTCTGAAATGCGAACCGCGCATCGACGGATGTGAAATAAACATGCGATCCGGTCCAAAATAAGCACCGCACATCAACGCAAGTTAAACAAACATGCACACTTGTCCGAAAAAAAAGGACCACGCATCGACGCAAGTTGAATAGACATGCGCAGTGGTCTGAAATGAGAACCGCGCATCAACGCAAGTTAAATAAACATGTTCAGTGGTCGGAAGAAAGAACCATGAATCGACGCAAGTTGAATAGACATAAGAGTTAGCCATCGACGGGACTTAAATAAACATACGTTCTGGTCCGAAACGCAAATTAAATAAACATGCACACTGGTCCGAATTGCGAACCGCACATACGCGTAAGTTAAATAAACATTGGCACCGGTCCAAAATAAGTACCGATCATCAACACAAGTTAAATAAATATGCGCAATGGTCCAAAATGCGAACCACGTATCAACACAAGTTAAAAAAAACATGCGCACTATTCAAAATAAGAACTGTGCATCAACGCAACTTAAATAAACATGCGCACTGGTTAGAAATGCGAACCGAACTGCGCATTAACGCAAGTTAAATAACGTGCGCACTATTCAAAATAAGAACTGCGTATCAACGCAACTTAAATAAACATGCGCACTGGTCCAGAATAAGAACCGCGCATCAACTCAAATTAAAGAAATATGCGCATTGGCCTGAAATAAGAACCGCACATCGACACACGTTAAATAAACATGCGCAGTGGTTCGAAATGCGAACCACGCACCAACGGAAGTTAAATAAATATTTGCACTGGTCCAAAATAAGCACCGCGCATCAACGCAAGTTAAATAAACATGCGCACTGGTCCAAAATGCAAACCGCGCACCAACGCAAGTTAGATTAACATATGCACACGTCCAAAATAAGCACCGTGCATCAACGCAAGATAGATAAACATGCAAACTCTTCCGAAATGCGAACCGCGCATCAAGGCAACTTAAGGAAACTTGTACACTTGTCCAAAATAAGTACCGCTCATCAACGCAAGTAAAATAAACATGCGCACTGATCCGAAATAAGAACCGCACATCAACACAAGTAAATAAACATGCGCATTGATCCGAAAGAAGAACCGCACATCAACACAAGGTAAATAAACATGCGCACTGATCCGAAATAAGAACCGCACATCAACACAAGGTAAAAAAAACATGGGCGCTGGTCCGAAATGCCAACCGCACATCAACGCAAGTTAAATAAACATGTGCACTGGTCCAAAATAAGCACCGCGCATCAACGCAAGTTAAATAAACATGCGCACTGGTCCGAAATTCGAACCGCGCATCAACGCCACTTAAATAAACGTGTGGAGTGGTTCGAAATGTGAACCACGCTCCAACGCAAGTTAAATAAACATTTGTACTGGTCCAGAATAAGTACCGCGCATCAATGCAAGTTAAATAAACATGCGCACTGGTCCGATATTCGAACCGCGCGTCAACGCAAGTTAAATAAACATGCGCACCGTGCAAGTTAGATAAACATGCAAACTCTTCCGAAATGCGAACCGCGCATCAAGACAACCTAAGGAAACTTGCGCACTTGTCCAAAATAAGTACCGCTCATCAACGAAAGTAAAATAAACATGCGCATTGGTCTGGAATAAGAACCGCGCATTAATCTTTATTAAGTTAAATGAACATGTGCACGGTTCCAAAATGAGAGCCGCGCATCAACGCAAATTAAATAAACATGCGTACTTGTCTGAATAAGAACCGCGCATCGAGGCAAGTTACATAAATATGCGCACTGGTCCGAAATGCGAGCGTTGTTTGAAGGTATCTATGGCAGACTATCCAGTCTACCAGAGATACAAAAAAATCTGTTCCCCATTTTTCACGTAAAGAAATCTTTGTATGCATTTATCGGTCTATGTTCTGGTCCGGTGCTAAATTAATTATTGAGCTAGCTCTTTGCCGTCTCATCTTTTGAAGCCCGATATTTCAGGGAAATTCCTTCGCTCATGCACGCTGGAATGGGTCTTATTGCTTTTCGTAAGCTGGGACTTTGTCCTTGGACAAACTTGTTTGCAAATTGGTATGGCGTTCCGTGTAATGTTGAAGCCACGGCGTCTTCTGCTTGGCAACAAAGTAAACACATGGCTAGTGTAAGGATGAGCTCTCAGTCCTGTAAATGTTGCTTCTGTAGGTGTTATGATTTCTGGACAGTAAGAACTCACTTTTTTGGCAGTGTTTTGCCATTTTCTATCGAACCAGAATAACAAGATGGAGCAGAGCTCCTTCGCACAAAAAAAAAAGAACAAACAAAACAAAATGGTCAAAAGAGAAAAATGAGGAAATCCTTACAAAACAATAACTCCTTGGCAGTGAACTCCAAATGATAAACTAGAACCTCATTTCGCTAGCGAAATGTTAAACACTTGACAAAAATTAAAACGCAGAAATACTTCCTTCAATGGGTTATTTCTTGAATAATATATTGCAAACAACACAGCTTGAACACGGCTTATAAGCCGAGTAGTGTTTGGTTTTTGTTGACGTAAGGTTTTTTTGACTGATCAGGCATACGCCGTGTTATCTATTTACGCAGTGAGAGCTCGCACAAGCTGAGCAACTGTGTGTTCTGTGCTGTGCGTGAAATGCTCCGCATTTACTTACAAAAAAGATGCTCTTTTCACATGGCGTTTTAAACAAGAAAACGAAATCGAAGGCGAAAATAAAAAGTGTCATGCACACGTTTATATCAAGTTCTACCTAAATCCTAAGTTTCGTGGCCCTAGGGCCCGTAGTGCCAGTGGAGGAGATGACACAAGAAATCCGATCACTGTCAAGAAAAAAAAGATACCAACGGCTGCTCGCACAAATTCAAAAACCCCTTGCAAGCCAAAGCCTGGTCAAGTGTTAAAAAGCCCTTGCGAAGGTGTTAAAAGCCTTTGCAAGCCAAAGGCTTGTCAAGTGTTAATAATAATATTAAGATCCTTGAACACTGCCACCTTGTTATTGCCTTATCACTGCTTGTGCGAGTATTATTTCAGCAAATAAAGCGTTTGTAGATTTCTTTCTTTTTTTCAATAAAAAAAAGTAAGGAGAGTAAGGAAGGGAGACTAGATTTTCAGAAACTGATCTGTGCTTACTTTAAAACTTTTTTTTTTTTTTTTTTTTGGCTTTGGTTCTTTTTCCCTAGGGGCACCATATAAGCCCGTAATTGACAACGTTACCATTGACAACTGGGAGAGTATGACTATTACGTGGGTTATTGAGGGTTTCAACCTGTGTTATATCACGAACTACACAGCTTGGTGGAAATACAAGTAAGTCTTCATAAAAGGCGTCTTCCCAGGGGTCTTTTTTAAATCACAGTAATGTGCTCTTTATAAAGGGGAAGAGATGACTAGAAGAAATGTGAAAAGACTGAGCATAGAAAAGGATCTCAAAGTGGGAGCAGGGGAGGGGGGCGAGGTAGGAGTGGCAAATCGATGCATTCTTTTATGACTAGCGGAACCGTATTCATAGGAGTTAAATTTTCACGATTTTAGAAGATTTTTGATCGTGTGTGTTTTTAAACCGCAGAAAACCTGCGCACTGTCCATCTCTAGGATCTGTAAAAAGAACTGGCCTTACAACGGGGACTCCATTCAGGCGAGATCTGGGCAAAAGAGGCCGTAAATAACTCCAGTGGGTGCTATGTATCAAGCGGTAGTTTGCATTTCCGGGATGGTGTTACAGCGGAGTTATGTTTGAATCACAGGGATCGGGGTACCTGGAAGAAGTGTGGGCCAGCGGTGGAAGGAGATGAGCAGCGAAGAGGGCGGTGCAAAGTGGACAAAGCAGATATTAAAACGTACCACAGACTTGACCTGCTTCTCAAAGTCAATGCAACTAATATAGTCGGCACAAAGTCCTCTGAGGTCGTGGTGAAAAGCATCCAGGAGTTAGGTAAGACCGGTGCTGAAAAAGCCAGCCAACTGCAGAGTCGGTTTTAGTGAAGGAATACTGTCGATTGGAGTTTGTTTTGTTTTTCCTCCAAGACAATCTGACTAAAGTTAATAAGACGTACCAGCGATTCAAAGCCTGTGCATTTACCCATCATGTGTCAGTGTACTTCGCCATATGCAGTTCCACAATGCTTTCATATTCTGTGACCGATTTCTCATTTTAAACTGATTTTTAAAATAAAAAGTAATTAAAAATCTTCTGCTAGTTGGTTAAGGCTTGTTATTTAATTTTATTCAATAAGTTTTAAGTTTACATGTAGCTTTGTTTGTTTGTTTGTTTTTTTTTGTTTTTTTTTGCCGACAGTGAAACCTAGAAAAGCGGAGAATGTGAAAGTGATGGGAATTACGTCGCGGGGAGCTGTCCTGTCCTGGCGCAGCCCGCACTATGCTTATTCGTTCCAGTACAACTTGACCTTGACCTGCAAATGGCAGAGTGAATGCCCAATGGTAAGATTTCTCTTAAGTACCAACAAGACCCACTTCTACTGGAAATAAACGAAACTGAAAAGGCTCTGTTTTTTTTCAATACAACCTTTTATTATGTCTCCCCGACCAAGGGGAGACATATAGTGTTTGTACGTTCTGTGTGTGTGTATGTGTGTATGTGTGTGTGTGTGTGTGTGGATGCGGCTTCGTCGGGAAACAAGACGAATTGGTGTGTATCACGTTGCAATGTTAAAGTGAAACGGACCGAATTTCGGTCCGTTTCGCATTTTGGTCGGGTCGTCCGTTTCGCAAATCTGTGTAAGGGGCTCATTTTGCGAAACAGGACGTGCTCTTTCACCTGAGACCACATGCCTATTTCGCAGAAATTTACAGAGACCTTCAAAATTTCTGTGTAAAATAGTTCTCACACCAACATATAGGTGGCTACCTACCATGAACTCTGTGTGAGAAAAGCACGTGGAACGAGAGCCAATCAGAAGGCGTACACATCTTTCGATCTGTGTGAAATCTATTTTTATATCATATTTCAACCAATCAGGTGCTAGCACATGTGTCAGGGGAGCGCGACCACGTGTTGGAATGGACCCGGCCCCGGGTGGTTGTCTACTTTTTGGCCTACATTTTAGTAGATTCTGGGGTGGCATATCCGTATAATTGTATTTAAAACAGGAAGAATAATATCGCAAATACGTTTTAAAGTTATTTATTGTTTTGTTTGTACCCTATAAATCTCAAAAATCAAAGTTAAAGTTGAGGGTAAACAAGGCAACACCCCTTTTGGTAGTGGACGATAATACCAGAAAGTTTCCACTTCATTTTTTAAAGTACATATTTTTGTTTAACTGAAGCAAAGTGTCACATAATTTATTAAGCAATCGTTAGGGTTTGTTTATCTTCGTAGATTCTTGTTTTTTTTTAAACCAAGTCATTCGTTTGACATATTATTCTCGGTTTCTTTATGTAAGCCGGTCTGTTTCGCAAGCCTCATGTATGCGTGTTGTGTGTGAATTGCAGTCACTTTAAACTCTCAGTACAATTTATAACCTTTTGTTGTGCGAACAGGCGTGTTTCGTATCCGTACATGTCTTATTTACACTCAATCTTTCTGTGGCTAGCGCTGAAATTGACTTAATCTCTCATTACTTGATGCCCTTAAACTTGACTGCTGTGTTCACCAAATTCTCCCAAATTCGCCTGGTTTCGCTGTGTAGAGGCAGGTTCTTGAGTGATGCCATTTTATATTTTTCTGGGGTGTACAAGCGTGTGTCATGTGCGTACAAGTCTAATATACACTCAGCCTTTCCGTCAATATCACTTAAACTGAGTTTCGTTTCTCACTGCTTGGTGACCTTTATCTTAATTGTGCTGTCTTTTTTTTAAATTCGGCTTATTTCACTTTGACTGAAACTAATACTCCAAAACTGCATTTTTGTATTAGCGCAAATAGAATGGGTGCGCGACCTCCCCCGCTCCTCCCTCCCCTCCCGTCCCTAGAGCAAAATGCAATGGTAAAGCCTATTAGTCCTAAAAAAATGTTTAACACTGTTAAACTTAAGATTTTTGCAGGCGCGAACTCCCTCCCCCTCTCCCATATACAACCACTGCGAAATTGGTAGTTGATAAACGCATTAAAATCGGCTTATTTTATTCACTGCAGGACGCAATCCTTCAAAAATATGTTGCTCCATTAGTGTAGCTAGTGGGAGACAATGACGTGCAACACCCCTCCCTTTATCGAAAAAAATATCACTTTAACTGAGTTTCACTGTCCTTAATCTTGAGTATGCTTTATTTAAAAAAAAAAACAAAGAGAGAGAGAGAGAGAGAGAGAGAAATCGATTCGTTTCCCATTGACTTTACGTTTTGGCACATCAAAACGGCTTTTTTTCGAGCGAAAAATTGTAGTATTTGTACTGTTAAATTGGCGCAACAACGGGGTGGGGTACATTCGGGGTAAACCCAACCCTTTCCCCAAAAGCGAAATGCTCTGGTAAAGTCTAGAAGTGAAAAAAAAATTTGCCGGCCAGATCCCCCTCACCCTTCTTCCTCCTCTCGTGCACGCGCCAACTGCGAAATTGAAGTTGATAAACACACGGAAACGGCTATTCGCAGTTGATTTGCTTGCATCTGTGAACGGGCTAAAGCGAGAGATTCTCACGCACATGTGATAGGCTGATTGTGTATTATTGTGCGCTGTTTTATTTGTTTGAGCACTACTTTTATGATTGGCTTGCCTTGTTACTATTTACACGCGAAAAATGTCATATCTATCTTCCATATATGGTTCTCAGATCCCCCCCCCCTCTCCATCCACACCCCCGTCCTCCTTCACGGCGGAATTGCCAGTTCAAACACGTATCAGCTCTATTGCGCAGTTGATTTGCTTTGATCTGTGAACGGGCTAAAAGCTCGAGATTCCCACGCTCATGACAGGCTAACTGTATATTATTGTGCGCTGTTTTAATTGTGTGAGCACTACTTTTATGATTGGCTTGCCTTGTTACTGTTTACGCGCGAAATAATCCGTTATTTTGTTAAGGTTTTTTGTCGTTAAAATGCTTGTTTGGTGATATCTTTTAGCTTGTGTTAGTTTATAAAAATATGGCAGGGTTTGGAATGAAATTATCTGCGAAACACTAGACTGTGTACATGAACTTGAATGCTTTTTTTACTCAGTATGCAAATTAACCTGTCACGCGCGCGTCTTTGTTCTTGGTGACATCACTTTCAATGCAGAAAGCGTCCAGGACACATGTGGATAATTTTTGAAAAATTAGAAGTGGATAAAAAGTTAATGATGATATGCCTGAAAGGTAAATACACACATGTTAAAAGGGCGATTATTTTGTGAATCACGAGAAAATGTTGTTTTAGCGTGTTTGGTGTGATTTGTGGCATTTTTTTAAGAATGTGTAAGATGCTGCTGGAAAAATACAGGCTTAATTGTGAGGGCGGCAAATTCTGGGCTAACATCTCTTTTCATTTTACGGATTTAAGTGTTTAGGAATGTTTGCTCAGAAAATTGTTGCTCAGTTTCGCTTGCTGTCGATGTGTTCTTTTGATGGATTTCTTGGTTTACAATTTTATGTAAGTGGCCACTGCTGGGAACTAGGCATTTTAGGCCCGGTCCTTGGGACCCGGGTCTTTGAAAAAGGAGGGTCCAAAGCTATTTAGGGAGGATCCGAACCGTGTTAAGATGAAATAGGGCGCAAGAACACATGATTTTTTGCGGCTCAGTCGGAGTCTGGGTAGCCAAAAAGGAGGGTCAATTTCCAGCCCTGTTAATACGTACCCAGATTTTTGCCAATTTTAACCCCCCCCCTCCCCTGAATGCAGTCTGGATGCTTTGCCCCCCCCCCCCTCCACCTTGAACGCTTTAAAGAATAAGCTAAGTCGCACTTTTGACTTTTGCGGAAAAATTTTTGCGTTTCGACTGAATTCAGATGGGATTAGGATGTAAATGATAGAAAAAAAAACGGCATGGATGGTCTCTTAGAATGTAAAAAAAAATCGGTCAGTTTCGCGCAGTTATAGCTTGTGCTGTCGGCTCATACCTAAGATTGGGATTCCTTCTTGCTACTCCGTGAGGGACTACACATACAACGGTCAGAGAGATTTTGAATGTCCCATATCAGAATAATGTGGCAGGGGGCCCCGATATGGCCATAGCAGTAAAAAAAAGATAGAAAAATGACAATGCTATACAAAATGTATCCGGTCACTTGTCGGTTAGTTTCGCTAAGATTTATGGATTGTGTTGTCGTTATTTCAAATTCCCAATATATTCAGCTAATGATAATTCTCTTATTGCTTTCACAGATGCCGCTGAAAAAAGGGTGCATTAAAAAGACAAAGGTCCCAGAGAAGTTCGTTGATCTGCAGCGCTACAGAGCAGGTGACGTTGTGCTTCACATGTATAGAGGGAAGTGGTGGCCTGCACGTGTGGAAGGCCGGGACCCTGACGGAAGTATAGAAGTCTCGTTTTGCGGTTTTGACTTTGCGTAAGTTCTTTAACATTTTTCTATTGCTTTCCTGTAAAACCAGGTTGATTTAGATTCCCTTTTGTTTTTGCGTGTTCTTGTGGAATGATGACGTCCTATTCGCCGAAATTATACTTTTGTAGAGTTGAAAGACCAGTGTATTGTAGCATTGTTTTGCTCCTGTAATAACTGAAAAAAAACTTGACAAGGACAGAAGTGACGTCCTTACAGCCGCTGAGAGTGATGCATGATTTCAAAACATTCTTTCATTTTTAGTCCGGAGACAGTTTCCGATCCCAGGAAGCTCAAACCGTTTCCTATGGCTGTGGGAATTGGTAATATGTTATTAAGAAATAACAGATTTTTTTCCTTCCCTGTGATTGGGTTAAATGTCTGTTTTGTCGTTTCATGGTTTGCCAATCTCCGTTTCCGTTGAGTTTTGCATGATAGTGCTTCATAAGTTTGCAGGTTCGATTATCTAGCCGGAAGCATCAGACCCAAAAGGACTTGTATTTTTTCAGTATCCTAGAAGAAGTGCTTAATCCCTGTATTGCCAGTTGCACGTTCTCATTGCTAAACGGACTGTATATGCGAGATTTTACTTATTCGTATACCACCTATTTTTAAATTTTCTCTTAGTTGTCTGTTCCCTCTGTAACTTGCGTGGAAGGGAAATTGAAGTGACCATTGTGTACGTGTAATTTTTGTGCTCACGCCTTTGAATTATGAAAAAGTATCGTTTTTCTTTACGCACTGTGTGTTTTCGCATGGTTTTCGGGAATGATTTATGTGCGTCTAAACTTGTATGGAATGAAATGTGGAATGATTAAGCATTCCGTCATTTTTTCTGCAGAAGAGGTGTCTAAATACCCCGGGAAGGGATACATCAAGGCCTGGGCAGAAGCCGCAAAGAGGTTATGCGGCAGGGATCAGAGCCACTTGACCCATTTTGTGGGTGAAATTGTTGGGGGACCGGTTAAAGATGACAGTTCGGATGTTAACCAAGCCTGTAGACAGATGAAGAAAGCAGCGGAAAATATCCCTGCGCGGGTAAAAAATTAAAAGTGGATAAAAAGTTAATGAGGATATGCCTGAAAGGTAAATACACACATGTTAAAAGCGCGGTTATTTTGTGAATCACGAGAAAATGTTGTTTTAGCGTGTTTGGTGTGATTTGTGGCATTTTTTTAAGAATGTTTAAGATGCTGCTGTAAAAATACAGGCTTAATTGTGAGGACGGCAAATTCTGGGCTAACATCTCTTTTCATTTTACGGATTTAAGTGTTTAGGAATGTTTGCTCAGAAAATTGTTGCTCAGTTTCGCTTGAAAATGCTGTCGATGTTGTCTTTTCATGGATTTCTTGGTTTACAATTTTTTGTAAGTGGCCACTGCTGGAAACTAGCTTTTTTAGGCCCAAGGACCCGGGTCTTTGAAAAAGGAGGGTCCAAAGCTCTTTAGGAAGGATCCGAACCGTGTTAAGATGAAATAGGGCGCAAGAAGACCTGATTTTTCGCGGCTCAGTCGGAGTCTGGGTAGCCAAAAAGGAGGGTCTCGGACCCCTGCCAATTTCCAGCCCTGTTAATACGTACACAGACTTTTGCCAATTTTAAACCCCCTCCCCTGAACGCAGTCCGGATGCTTTGGCCCGCCCCCTCCACCTTGAACGCTTAAAAGAATAAGCCAATTCGCACTTCGACTTTTGCGGAAAAATTTTTGCGTTTCGGCTGAATTCAGATGGGATTAGGATGTAAATGATAGAAAAAAAAACTGCATGGATGGTCTCTTAGAATGTAAAAAAAAATCGGTCAGTTTCGCGCAGTTATAGCTTATGCTGTCGGGTCATACCTAAGATTGGGATTCCTTCTTGCTACTCCATGAGGGATTCCACATACAACGGTTAGAGTGATTTTGAATGTCCCATATCAGAATAATGTGGCAGGGGGCCCCGATATGGCCATAGCAGTAAAAAAAGATAGAAAAATGACAATGCTATACAAAATGTATCCGGTCACTTGTCGGTTAGTTTCGCTAAGATTTATGGATTGTGTTGTCGTTATTTCAAATTCCCAATATATTCAGCTAATGATAATTCTCTTATTGCTTTCACAGATGCCGCTGAAAAAAGGGTGCATTAAAAAGACAAAGGTCCCAGAGAAGTTCGTTGATCTGCAGCGCTACAGAGCAGGTGACGTTGTGCTTCACATGTATAGAGGGAAGTGGTGGCCTGCACGTGTGGAAGGCCGGGACCCTGACGGAAGTATAGAAGTCTCGTTTTGCGGTTTTGACTTTGCGTAAGTTCTTTAACATTTTTCTATTGCTTTCCTGTAAAACCAGGTTGATTTAGATTCCCTTTTGTTTTTGCGTGTTCTTGTGGAATGATGACGTCCTATTCGCCGAAATTATACTTTTGTAGAGTTGAAAGACCAGTGTATTGTAGCATTGTTTTGCTCCTGTAATAACTGAAAAAAAACTTGACAAGGACAGAAGTGACGTCCTTACAGCCGCTGAGAGTGATGCATGATTTCAAAACATTCTTTCATTTTTAGTCCGGAGACAGTTTCCGATCCCAGGAAGCTCAAACCGTTTCCTATGGCTGTGGGAATTGGTAATATGTTATTAAGAAATGACAGATTTTTTTTCCTTCCCTGTGATTGGGTTAAATGTCTGTTTTGTCGTTTCATGGTTTGCCAATCTCCGTTTCCGTTGAGTTTTGCATGATAGTGCTTCACAAGTTTGCAGGTTCGATTATCTAGCCGGAAGCATCAGACCCAAAAGGACTTGTATTTTTTCAGTATCCTAGAAGAAGTGCTTAATCTCTGTATTGCCAGTTGCACGTTCTCATTGCTAAACGGACTGTATATGCGAGATTTTACTTATTCGTATACCACCTATTTTTAAATTTTCTCTTAGTTGTCTGTTCCCTCTGTAACTTGCGTGGAAGGGAAATTGAAGTGACCATTGTGTACGTGTAATTTTTGTGCTCACGCTTTGGAATTATGAAAAAGTATCGTTTTTCTTTACGCACTGTGTGTTTTCGCATGGTTTTTGGGAATGATTTATGTGCGTCTAAACTTGTATGGAATGAAATGTGAAATGATTAAGCATTCCGTCATTTTTTCTGCAGAAGAGGTGTCTAAATACCCCGGGAAGGGATACATCAAGGCCTGGGCAGAAGCCGCAAAGAGGTTATGCGGCAGGGATCAGAGCCACTTGACCCATTTTGTGGGTGAAATTGTTGGGGGACCGGTTAAAGATGACAGTTTGGATGTTAACCAAGCCTATAGACAGATTAAGAAAGCAGCGGAAAATATCCCTGCGCCGGTTTCAGGTAATTACAGGTGGACGAATATACAACATATATTTTGCTTGACGCGTATTTCTCGTTTCATTCAACATTTCATTTTGTCTGTGTGAGTGTGATCCGAAGGGCAGTTTCATTATTTTACTGAACCGGAACTTGCAAGACTGAAGCGAAACGGACTGTTGTCAGAATTTTGAACGTGCGTGTCCTGTGCGGCTAAGCTTTAAATTATTCAAGGATGAAATAAGGACGTTATAGTTTATGACTCGGCTGTTACATTAACATTGACATTGGAAGAAAAGTAACCACAGAGTTTAAAATAATTTTAAAAGCATCTGTTCATTTCGCTTGCACAGATTAACTGGTTGACATTTTCATACAATATCCCTGTTGCAGCGATCGAAAGGCATGGCACAGAAGTTACGGTCACCATTGGGGAGAGGGTGGCGCAATCCGAAGATCGTAGTTCGGACAGCGATTGCGTCATTACGGGCGCCGATACCACGTCAAAAGAGCTTTGTGAGAGACCAGTGAAAAGGGAAGAGGGGGCACACACACATTCATCGCAGGGCGAAAAAGACACAAAACTCTCAGCGAATGCGGAATCGGCTGTTGAAGGGGCATCTTCTGAGAAGTTGCTGGGTAAGTGATGATTTTGCGTTTATAAAGGGTAAGAATTGTTGCTGATATGTGTCGGAAGGAGTATCGTGATATATGTAACACTAGTGCAGATTTGGTCAAGCCAACCAGGTGTTGGCGTTTTAAAGAATTCAAAACATTTTTCGTGCGTTATGGTTGTCGGCGAAACGAACTGCTTATCAGTGCCCACTGCTGTGATTGTAAGAGTTTTGTACAGTTCAGCTTTGAATTGAAGATGAAATGTGAAGGTTATTCCTGGGCGCTTCATGGTCTCTTCAAAGGTAGTTGCTATTTTGACTTGATGTGAAGTTGTCAGTGTCTCTGTCGTACGAACTCGCAGTGATTTAGCGTTTGTAATAACAGTGTTATACTTTTTCAGAAAATGTCCCCGTTGCTGCAATCGGAAGCCGTGACACAGAAGTCGCGGTCTGAGTTGGGGAGGGGGTGGCGCAATCCGAAGAACGTAGTTCGGACAGCGATTGCGTCATTACGGGCGCCGATACCACGTCAAAAGAGCTTTGTGAGGGACCAGTGAAAAGGGGGCACACACACATTCATCGCAGGGCGAAAAAGACACAAAACTCTCTGCGAATGCGGAATCGGCTGTTGAAGGGGCATCTTCTGAGAAGATGCTGGGTAAGTGAGGCTTTTGCATTTATAAAGCATTTATAAAGGGTAAGAGAATTGTTGCTGAGGTGTGTCGGAAGGAGTATATTGATATATGTAGCAGTAGTGCAGATTTGGTCAAGCAAACCAGGTGTTGGCATTTTAAAGAATTCAAAACATTTTTCGTGCGTTATGGTTGTTGGCGAAACGGACTGCTTATCAATGCCCACTGCTGTGATTCCGGAAGACCATGAGGGCAATTACTGCTGCTGTCCTATTTGGATTTTGCATGTTAAATCCTGCTAAGGCATTGCTTAAGCACTGCCTAAGCAGGATTTCACTTGCAAAATCCAAGTACGGCAGCAGCAGTAGTGGCCCTCCAGGTCTTCGCTTATATCACATAAATGCATTTACCACTTGCTTGTATAACTCTCATGTCTGTCATTTTGTTTTGTTGCAGAAGCTGCTGGACTTGTTTGCAGGATGGTAGAGAGGCCTGGAGGGGTAGATGCGGAGGTATTTGCGGGACATGAAATTGCGACATGTGTTTTGAGGGATGTGGTAGAGCACTGCCTGTGGGGAATATGTGGCCTATGCACACTGCTCTAGTTTGCATTTCACTTTTCTCTCATAAAGTGACCGACTGTAAATTTATGAAAGTAGCGGTGATGGGTAGTACGGGCAAGTTTCATGTGACAGGGTCACAAAAGCTGCCAAGTTTGCCGATGTGTTTAAAAAAGAAATACTTGCGTCGTAGATTTCGCGTGGGTGCACTATATTTCGCATAGTTATGGATGTGTGCGTACATTTAGCTTGTCAGTTCGAAAGTTTTAACTGTGCTATTTACAGTTCACTGTTCTTATGCGAAGTGACCGACTTTAAAGTTATGAGCATTGCGAAATTGGGTAGTACAAGTAAATTGTATGTGACAGAATCTCAAAACTTCCAAATTTTGCTGGTGTTTCTGTAAGAACATTTTGGTGTTCGCACATTTCGCGTGGTCGTGTACGTACACTTGGCTTGTCAGTTCGAAAGCTTTTTAACTGTGTTATTTGCAGTTCACTTTCTCCCACCAAGTGACCGACTTTGGTACGTACAAAACCATGCGAAATGTGCGAGCATCAAAATGTTCTTATTCACAGAAACATCGACAAAAGAAACTATTTTGGGGACATTTCGCTGTGATGACATGTTTGTGGGATTCTGTTTTGGTTTACACAAGTGCGGGGAATTTTCTGTGTATCACTTTTCCCATGCAGTTCACTGTTCTTATACAAAGTGACCGATTTGAATTTATGAACGTCGCGGGATTGGATAGTACGGGCAATTTTCATGTATCGGGTTTTCAAAAACCTGCCAGATTTCCCGAGGTATTTAGGAAGTGTTTGGGTTCGTACATTTCGCATGGTTATGTGCGTTCGCGTATCAGTTTGAAAGTTTCAATGTGTTATTTGCATTTAATTTTTATCGTATAAAGTGACCGACTGTAAATTTATGAAAGTGGCGGCGATGGGTAGTACGGGCAAGTTTCATGTGACAGGGTCACAAAAGCTGCCAAGTTTGCCGATGTGTTAAAAAAAATTCTTGCTTCGTAGATTTTGCGTGGTTGCACTATATTTCGCATGGTTGTGGATGTATGCGTACATTTCGCTTGTCAGTTCGAAAGTATTAACTGTGTTATTTGCAGTTCACTGCTCCTATACGAAGTGGCCGACTTTAAATTTATGAGCGTTACGAAATTGGCTAGTACGAGTAAATGACATGTGACAGGGTCTCAGAAGTTGCAAATTTTGCTGATGTTTCTGTGAGTAAGAACATTTTGGTGTTCGCACATTTCGCATGGTTGTGTACGTACATTTCGCTTGTCAAGTCGAAAGCTTTAACTGCGTTATTTTCAGTTCACTTTTCTCACACCAAGTGACCGGCTTTAGTACGTACAAAACCATGCGAAATGTGCGAACACCAAAATATTCTAATTCACAGAAACATCGACAAAATTTTCGAAGTTTGAGACCCTGTCACATACATGGTTATGCACGTACATTTCGCATGTGATATTTTTGGACACAGGGATAACGTTCAGTTGCGGGCCTACATTTCAAATTTTTACAAGAAAAATAGAAAGGCGGATGAAGCTTGAGATCCGTTTGAAAAAAGAAACAATTTTGGGGACATTTCGCTGTGATGTCATGTTTGTGGGATTCTGTTTTGGTTTACACAAGTGCGGGGAATTTTCTGTGTATCACTTTTCCCGTGCAGTTCACTGTTCTTATACGAAGTGACCGACTTTAAATTTATGAGCGTCGCGGGGCTGGGTAGTACGGGCAATTTTCATGTAACGGGGTCTCAAAACCTGCCAGATTTGCCGAGGTATTTAAAAAGAATTGTTTGGGTTCGTACATTTCGCATGGTTATGTGCGTTCGCGTATCAGTTTGAAAGTTTCAATGTGTTAGTTGCATTTAATTTTTCTCGTATAAAGTGACCGACTGTAAATTTATGAAAGTGGCGGTGATGGGTAGTACGGGCAAGTTTCATGTGACAGGGTCACAAAAGCTGCCAAGTTTGCCGATGTGTTAAAAAAAAAAGAAATTCTCGCTTCGCAGATTTCGCGTGGTTGCACTATATTTCGCAAGGTTGTGGATGTGTGCGTACATTTCGCTTGTCAGTTCGAAAGTATTAACTGTGTTATTTGCAGTTCACTGCTCCTAAACGAAGTGGCCGACTTTAAATTTATGAGCGTTGCGAGATTGGGTAGTACGAGTAAATGACATGTGACAGGGTCTCAAAAGTTGCAAATTTTGCTGATGTTTCTGTGAGTAAGAACATTTTGGTGTTCGCACATTTCGCATGGTTGTGTGAGTACATTTCGCTTGTCCATTCGAAAGCTTTAACTGCGTTATTTTCAGTTAACTTTTCTCACACCAAGTGACCGACTTAAGTACGTACAAAACCATGCGAAATGTGCGAACACCAAAATGTTCTAATTCACAGAAACATCGACAAAATTTTCGAAGTTTGGGACCCTGTCACATACATGGTTGTGGACGTACGTTTCGCATGTGATGTTTTGGGGCACAGGGACAAAGTTCAGTTGCGAGCATACCTTTCAAATTTTTACAAGAAAAATAAATAGGCGGATGAAGCTTCAGATCCATTTAAGAAAAAGAAACTATTTCGGGGACATTTCTCTGTGATGACATGTTTGTGGGATTCTGTTTTGGTTTACACAAGTGTGGGGAGTGTTCTTTGTATCACTTTCACGTGCAGTTCACTGTTCTTATACGAAGTGACCGACTTTAAATTTATGAACGTCGCGGGGCTGGGTAGTACGGGCAATTTTCATACAACGGGGTCTCAAAACCTGCCAAATTTGCCGAGGTATTTAAAAAGAAGTGCTTGGGTTCGTACATTTCGCATGGTTATGTGCGTTCGCGTATCAATTTGAAAGTTTCAATGTGTTATTTGCATTTGATTTTTCTCGTATAAAGTGACTGACTGTAAATTTATGAAAGTGGCGGCGATGGGTAGTACGGGCAAGTTTCATGTGACAAGGTCACAAAAGCTGCCAAGTTTGCCGATGTGTTTAAAAAAGAAATACTTGCGTCGTAGATTTCGCGTGGTTGCACTATATTTTGCATGGTTGTGTATGAGCGTACATTTCGCTTGTCAGTTCGAAAGTTCACTGTTCGGAGTGACCAATTTCAAAGTTTATGAACGTTGCGAGATTGGGTAGTACGAGCATATGGTATGTTACAGAGCCTCAAAACTTGGAAATTTTGCCGATGTTGCCGTGATTAAGTAAATTTTGGTGTTCGCACATTTTGCATGGTTGTGTACGTACATTTCGCATGTCAGTTTGAAAGTTTTAATTGTGTTATTTTCAGTTCACTTTTCTCATACGAAGTCACCGACTTTAAATTTATGAACGTCACGAGATGGGGTAGTACACCCAAGTTGTGTTGCAGGGTCCCTAAACTTGCAAATTTTGTGCATGGTTGTGTACGTACATTTCGCATGTTAGTTTGAAAGTTTCAGCTGTGTATTTTGTTTTCTTTAGAAAGCTTTTATGTGGTTTATATTCCATTGCCTCACGTTTTTTCGGTCTATCATTTGAAATTTTAACTAGTACACATAACACTGAGCTTGAAAATAAGATAGAGTTGGTTATTTACAAATCACGGTTATATCAGTAGGGGATTTTGTTGTATTATTTTTTTCTGTATTTTGGTTTTATTTTAAAAGAGTTTTGTTTTTAAACATTCATCTGTATTAATCTGTATTTTGTTTTTAAACAATTCATCTGTATAATATAAATCTATGTTTTTAAACATTCATCTGTTTTAATATCTTTTGTACTGCTCTTCAATATTTTGTAACTCTTCAATTAATGTTAAATAGTTTATGTATAGAAATGAAAGAAAATAAATATTACATTGTGATTATGGTGTAAATAAAAGAAAACAAACTCTACGCTTGTTTGGCTTTTATTTAGTGTTTCCCTAATACTCTTTTACAGAAAGCACGTGGCCTTTGTTTATAAACAAAATCGGTTTGTTTACATTTTTTACACAGTCTCGATTCACATCAAACTTATAGTTGCAGATATCAAAAAATGGTGTAAAATATGCAAATTATGTAAACAAAATATTCCGTTTCGCAGGGTTCATGCTTTGTTAAATTTCTCTTAATCTGTTGTCTTTTATATATTTTCGCTTTCGGAATTGAATGTAAAAAAAATCTACCGAGATTTTCATATACAACTTATGTCTGAAAAGTCCCTAATAACGAAGTTAGATTTTTGGCGTACATTTCGCGAGTTGGAGAAGAAATCGCGATTCGTCGTTTGTTTCCCGACATACCTGTATATGGGTGTGCGTGTGTGTGTGTGTCGGTCTGTTGTGAACAAAGTGTTGTGTGCAAGATATCTCGAGAACGAAACGTCGGATCGACTTCAAACTTGATCGAATTATTCCTTGGTAAGGTCGGACGGTTCTATCAACTTTTGACGCATGTCACCTGATTAGGGCAAGCGTATGACGTCATTTCGTAAAAATCTTGTGTGCGAAATTTCTCAGCCGCTGAACATCGGAGAAAGTTGAAACTTGGTGGGATTGTTGCTTGGTTGGTCCGAAAGACTTTGTAGATTTTTTTCGCGAGTAGAACGAACGAATGCGGC
The DNA here is from genome assembly GCA_949752745.1 of Protula sp. h YS-2021. Lineage (NCBI taxonomy): Eukaryota > Metazoa > Annelida > Polychaeta > Sabellida > Serpulidae > Protula > Protula sp. h YS-2021. The sequence continues at coordinate 68,584,344 of OX457026.1, forward strand.
GTATGGCGTCATCACGCAGAATATGTATATATTTTGAACAAGATCTTGTGTGCAAAATATCTCAAGAAAGGAAAGTCCTATCGACTTCAAATTTTATATCAATATTCCTTGGGTCAGTCGGCGGGTTCTAACAATTTTTAGCGCATGTCAGGTGATTAAGGCAGGCGTATGACGTCATTACGTAAAAATCTTGTGTGCGAAATTTCTCAGCCGCTGAACATCTGAGAAAGTTGAAACTTGGTGGGATTGTTGCTTGGTTGGTCCGAAAGACCCTATGTATTTTTTTCGCGAGTAGAACGAACGAATGCGGCGTATGACGTCATCACGTAAAATATGTATATATTATAAGCAAGGTCTTGTGTGCAAAATATCTCGATAACGGAAAGTCCTATCGACTTCAAATTTTATATAGCTATTCTTTGGGTCAGTCGGACGGTTCTGTCAACTTTTTACGCATGTCACCTGATTAGGGCAGGTGCATGACGTCATTACGTAAAAATCTTATGTGCCAAATTTCTCAGCTGCTGAACATCGGAGAAAGTTGAAACTTGGTGGGATTGTTGCTTGTTAGGTCCGAAAGACTCTGTAAAATTTTTTCGCGAGTAGAACGAACGAATGCGGCGTATGACGTCATCACGTAAAATATGTTTTATTTTATAAACAAGGTCTTGTGTGCAAAGTATCTCGATAACGGAAAGTCCTATCGACTTCAAATTTTATATGAATATTCCTTGGGTCAGCCGGACTGTTCTATCAATTTTTGGCGTGTCACGTGATTAGGGCGGGTGTATGACGTCATTGCGTAAAAATCTTGTTTGCGAAATTTCTCAGCTGCTGGACACCGGAGAAAGCTGAAACTTTGGATTATTGCTTGGTAGGTCCGAAAGAAACTCTAAATATTTTTCACGAGTAGAACGAACGAAAGCGGCGTATGACGTCATCGCGTAAAATGTGTATATTTTGAACCAGATCTTTTATGCATAATATCTCGATAACGGAAAGTCATATCGACTTAAAATTTTATATGGATATTCCTTGGTTCAGTCAGACGACTGTTTCAACTTTTGACAGGTAAAAAGTTATCTGTTCTTAAGCAAAATATCTCGACATCGGAAAGTCGGAGCGACTTTAAATTTGGTGCAGTTATTCCTCGGATAGGTCACACGGTTTTATTAAACATTATTGAACTCGTATAGAAAATCAAGAAAGGTGCATAACGTCAACAGCCCCCCCCCCCAACCTCAACCTCCCCATTTTTGGCTGCTTTGTTATCTATGTATTGGTGTTAACTGCGCTCCGGATTTCGGAAGATTTTCCCGAAGATTCTCTAGTGTTCCTGCATTCTTTAGAAAGCTTCAAAACAGTAACAGCATTATTGTCGGTCCATTGCTATTTGTTATTGCCTGAAATTGAGCTTTTGTGCATTTCTCATCTGTGGTTGTTACGTAACATGCCACTCAGTCAGGGGTCAGTGTCAGCTGCGGTGCATGATGGAGTCGTTATCTACGAGGTCATGGAATGTTATTGTCGTATTATTGCTCTAAGCAGCTCTAGCTATTGATTTTTTTTTTCGCCGCATACTTTATTAGGTTGCCAAGATGTGCTATATATAGGAGCCATGCTGTATCGATTAGCATTGTGTGCAGAAGCATTTTTCGCTATTAAATTGGGTCGTCTGATATCTTGTGTTATGAGGAGCAGCTCACCATTTTGCCTACGAAATGCCTCCCCCTTCTCCCACCGAGGTACGTCATCTCTGATGCGCAGTTATGAAGAATGTCTTCCTAGTGCTATTTGGCCGATGGGAATGTGCGAAGACAAGGTAGTCTATCATGGCTATAACTACACTTAGGGTACAGACTGTTACCGTTGCCTTGGGTAAAAGGGTTAGAGCTGTGTTTATAGTCGGACCTACAGTGAATAGCTGGGGGCAGGGGGGGGGGGGGCGTGTGGAGGATGATGGTTAGCAAAAAAAAATCCCGACCACCTTCAAGACCCGGATAAAAAGATGTAAGGTAAGAACCGTTTGTCGTGACCCCTTCCACATTCAGGTGGGCGTGTGGAGGATGATGGTTAGCAAAAAAAAATCCCGACCACCTTCAAGACCCGGATAAAAAGACGTACGGTAAAACCTACCTGTCTTGACCACCTTCCAGACCCGGATAAATATGTAACGTACAGTAAAACTGCTATAGTGACCAACTTCAGATCTGGATAACAGGGGCCTACAGTAAAACCCGTTTTAGCGACCACCTTTCAGACTCCGATAAAAAAAGATGCTCATTTATATCTGGTTTAGTGACCACCATCTGTTTGGTTTTTTTTAAGATTTTTACAATGAATGAAGGTTATGTTTGCAGAAATGAATATTTTGTTTCAGTTTGGGGGGGGGGGGGGGGAGGGGGGTGATGGGTTTAGTCGGGGAGACATTTGTTTTTGTTCACAAAAACAAGAAACTTAAGTAGGTATCGATTGAAAGTGTGTAATATAAGCCTGCACTCTTATGTTTTGTGTGCACTGGCCGCTCTAGTTGTAGTTTGCATGCGTCATTTTGTTTTCAGAGTGAAAATCATGTGGTAAAACTAGACCGTTTTTACTACCGAGCAGCAAAAATTACACTTGGGATCACAAAACATACAATTCTGAGAACTTAAAAATTAAGAATTCTGTAGTGATCTTCGTTAAAAGACGCAATACAGCTTTTGGCATGTTATATCTCAGTAAACATTCTGAGGTCGAGCAAACTTCGATTCGAGGTTTCGTAAGTTCCAAGCCAAGTTGCAATATTGAATCTGGTATTAATTAGTTGCGATCATAGATCAACGTCTCAGATACAACGTTGAATAGACGTTTGATAAGCAATGATGGGTAGATGCTGCTAAAACGCTCTTTAGACGCAAGGTTGATGATTTATGTAAAATTCGAAAAATTTCCAGGCCAGAACCGCAAAAAACATAACCATGTTAACGCTCACAGGAAGTTTCAGCTTGGTACTGGTAATGACGGGGTACGGAAAATATCGCAACGGAAATGATGGCATAGTGAAAAAGTTGGTAAAAAGGCGAAGTTGCCATTATTGCGGTGGCCATATTTTCATACAACCGGTTTTGACTGGTAGCTTTGAGAATTGAAGATCAGGACATAAAGTATGGGATATTCAAAAGAGCGCCACTTTTTACCGGGTCTAGGACAATACCCCCCCAGACAATACCCCCCCGGACGATACCCCCCCCCCGCCAATACCCCCAGACCGTACCCCCCCCCCCCCCCAGGACCATTTCACCCCGTGCCAATACCCCCCCCCCCTCCACCATCATTTTTTTCCAATTTTTCATTTTAACGATTTTCATTAAACTAATACTAATACGGTTCTGTGATCTGTAGTTAAAGGCTAAGCCATTTCGCTATGGTCTAGTTGAATGGGTATCATTGCAGTTCTGTGATCTGTAGCTAAAAGCTAAGCCAGTTCGCTATGATGTAGTTGAAAGCAGGTATAATTGGAGTTTTATGCATACGTTCCATAATTGCAGTTATCAATTCGCGCCCCAGTTTATTGAATTAATTCTGCTTACCAACGGAGTTGTTGCAATACCTTCGTGGAATAGAGCACAATATTTAGTTTTGATAGATGTGGACTATGAACTTACAGATTTGACTGTGAATGAGACGCAGACTCGATATATCGATTTAAAGATTAAACATAGTGTTGGAGAGAAATAAAACAGGCCGCTGTAAATAAAACGTGTTGCTGTACTTTTTCTTTTCATTTTGTTGTAACGTTGAAAACTGGAAATATTCTGGTTTGGAGGGTATTGGCACGGATGGGGGGTATGGTCCTAGGAGAGTATGGTCTGGGGGGGGGATATTGTCGAGGGGGTATCATCCGGGGGGGTATTGTCGGGGGTATGGTCCGGAACCCCTTTTTACCACCTACTTTTGAAATTTATTTATGAAAATCGACTTCATATCCTGTGTTACCCGATGACAACTATGTAAAGGTAGGCGGAGCGATGACCACTATTGCTTATGATTGTCGTTGTCTAGACAGTGATGTGATTAATATTTTAAGTCGGCAGGTAACGTTCTGAAGTTGATGAGCGGAACCGCCCCCCCCCCCCCCCCCCCGCTTATTTAGTCAGCTGCAGAAAAAAAGCCCATCCCTGTCCACACCCAAATCCCCCATCCCCCTTTCCACCGAAAATGATAGAAATAAAAATCAGCAAAAAATGGCATTTTGGTGAATGGTCGGTTTGCCCTTTCGCTGGTGGTCAATTGACTGGTGGTGATTTTTTATTGACGCCATTTTTGTCATACGCAGATTTTTGCCATCTGAACTTCCATAATCGAAAAATCGTAGCAGTCTTATAACACTTAGACGGACCATTCTTCGCGTGTTGTTTTCAGCGAGTTAAGGAAAACCAAAACGGCAGTTATAATATGTAAACAACGTAAGAGCAAGTGTGGAAGTGGGCATTGACGAAACATGGAAGAAAACCATCCCCCTTCAGCCTAACGGCAATGATACAGCACTCAGCATATATTTGCCACTCTTTGCTCAATAGCTTGCTTGTACTGTTGACTATACTCTGAGGGTGCCCCTGCCTTATATTAGGCTTTAGTGGCAGAATTTTAATGTCTATGTTTGTATATAAAATGTTAATGTGTTTCTAAGATTGAGGGGAACCAGTTAGGCATACTACAGTATGTCTCTGTAAAATTTTGTCATCCTAACCCTGGCCATCTCAGGAGTTAGTGTGATGGCGGAAAAAAAAGGAATCACACGGAAACACTTGACGAAATCGTACGAATTGAATAAACTACTCGTTGTATTCAGAAAATAATCTACTCGCTGAGGTATCACAACAGCCTTACGGCGGTATGACTTAATAAACTACCGACAATTTGCAGGCTCTGCACACCGGCAACAGGGATGACATTAACATGACGTACTCCATAACGGGGTTACACCCGAACACCGACTACGAGGTTGTGATAAAGTCAAGGTCGTCGGAGGGTATTCTTTGGAGTGAAGCAACATCGGTATCTTTCAGAACACTGGAAGACGTTCCCTCGGCCACTCCCCCGGTATGTTGACAGGTTAATATTATCAAATAGACGTAAGACCAGTTTCAGCGTTAAGAGTGGGCGAAAATGGGGGCATTGGAGGGGGGTGATCTGGAGGGGTGTAAGATACTGGAGTCTCTCCATGAAATTTTTGGGAGTACTGGTTGTAACTCCCTCCCTCCCCCAAACACACACACACAAACGCATTAACCGATTCCTGGGCCTGCTGCTTGCAATTTTGTTGTGAATTTTACAATTAGGATCTGTAGAAAGAAGGCCCCTGTAATCCTCGATGTCTGGTCCGTCCTCTGCGGTGCCGTAACGTAAGAACAACAATCGTGTACATTATCGGACCCGCGGCAATGTTTTCGATCTTTTACCTACATGATTTGGCAAAAAGAGTGAGAGTGGACTGTACATAAAAATAAATAATTAAATAAATGAATAAATAATAAATAAATTAATCAGAATAATAAGAGTAACAAGAGCAATGTATTGTTTCCTTTCATAGATTACCAAAAATAGTTTCTGGTCTAATTTAATCAACAACACCCATCGTGACGTCACGATATTTTGGAAGGTAATACTAGATTAACTTGTTAAACAAAATTACGTAACATTACTCTGTCGTCTTGACTAATAGACGTCTTTGAGAAACGTCTTAACACTGACTGGGATTTTTAGGGATAAAAGATATCTTGACAGAAATACGGTACTTTGATGGTACAGAGTATATTGTAATTGATTAGTTGCGACCTTCGTGAATCAAGTTTTGGTATAAATGTACATTAGTGAAGCATGAAGAAAAAAATCCTGGGTCTTTTTTTTTTTTTTTTTTTTTTTAGAAATTTTTTGTTTTATTTTATTGCCAAATTGCGCAGAAAACGGGTCTTAGACATAACAAGTCAACCCGCGGTTCTCTTCCATTCCTTTGACAGGCAGTGCCAGAAGAGTTTGCAAACGGAATAATCACAAAATATTTCATCCGAGAAGTGAATTTTCACGACAATACCATGAGAGTTATCAGCAGTAATATTCCAGGTAATTACATGAGAACAACATCAGAATGGAATTAAGTTTAGTAGCAATTTCCGCGTTTTCACTTTAAAAAATTAAATTCACTCGCCATGTTTGAGTTTTACAGGTGGCACTGCTTAAGGAAAGAGGAAGAGGCGAGACGAAACGCTTGCCTTAATAGCAATTTCTTACAATAACCAAACAAACCAATCAGGCATATTCAAATAAAAACCATTTCAGTGAGATGTTTACTTTGCAAGTAGCAGCGTGGAGCTGTTCTCTGACGACTTTTTTTTTCTTTTTGCAGGCGATGGGTTCAGCTACACGGTGAAGGGCTTACGTGTGGACACGAAGTACTTGTTCTATGTCAATGCTGCTACCCAAATGGGTTATAACGAGAATAAGACGGCTGCCATCGAAGTGCCAAAAAGTCAAAAAGGTGTTTTGAACCTTGTGAAACACGTTTTGTTTGTTGATTTTTGTCAGGTATACGTGTAAATGAATTCTACGAACACAACTTCAGGCAAAATAAAACTCCGCTGCTATAAGGAAGTGGTTATTTGAAAAGAAAAAGAGTGAGTTTAAATTACAGGGAAAGCTCTGGCATTCTGTGCCGTTTGTTAGTCTCGCAGAGTTTACAGGTCTGTCCGTCTGGACGTCCGCCTGTCTACCCGTCTGTCGACGCTAACTAACAAGGTGCGGTATTGCAGTTGAGCCAGTTCGGCCAAAAGATATTAGCCCAGTGGTAGCAGTTGAACGGGTTTAACAAGCTCAGTTCTATATTTCTTGATTGATGGTTGAAATGGCGGAGGAGGATTGCGTTGAGTCAGACCTCCGGATCATAGAGTATTTCCAGCTAATCGCATTATAGTATTTGCATTTGTGTGTGATTGTAATATAGATCTTATATTTTATATCAGTTGTTTCTTTATGTAAACTTCAGTACCAGCATTTTGGGACTACCAGTTCGAAGTTCAGACGGAAAACTCGCTGATTGTGACGTGGGAGGACGCAAAGGGTCTGGAGAAAGTGACGGTGTTTTGGTGTCTCGATGATGTACAAGAAACAGCTAAATGCAAGGTTGGTCTTGCATATTTCCACTCCAGTGGATGCTATATGAGGAGGAAGGAATTTCCGCTTTTACAAAAAGCAAAACAAAAAAAAAAGTGGCACTGTGTTGCAAATAAGGACTCTGCGTTTGGCCATGACCGGATTTGGAGTTTGCGAAATTGCAACCATTCCTCCATTAGCCCCATTCTATTTTAAATTACGCTAAAATCTACTATTTTGCATTCTAACACATCACCCCCCCCCCCCCCTCTTCGCTTTAACAGCTGAGATCCCCTATCCACCTCGTTCTAGTGTTTTGTAACTATTAATATTGTGCCAGAAAACTGTTTTTGCATTTAATATGTTCTTGGATCGGGGAATTCAGTTTTATTTAAAAATAAAGGAGGTTGTTACAGGGGAATGATTGGTCCCCTCACATAATACGGAAATGAAACAAATCACCAGGTAACAGGACATTTTTGCCAATATACGTAGTCGTATAGTTATTACCTCAGCCAAATCGAAACACTGATTGCCTGACCTATTATCCCTTATGTGGCCTGTGCACGGCGCACTAAGAAAGCGAGGAGTTGGAATATTTGTTGGACGCGTGTACCAAGTATATCAAAGTGCTCATGGCTTGATTCCAGAGAGCTTTTGTATTTGATCAGTGTCGGTGTTTCGTGTCTGGTTATAGTCATTCACTGTGGGCCGCTATGTACATTCCCAATCACTTAATTTATAATTAATCACGTTTCATGGTTGGAAAGTCAAGGAACATAATTTTCAGTATTTGTGGAGGGAAATTCCCCATGACGCGACAGGGGGGTTTCCCGCTCTTTTCATGGGTACGCGTGACACAGGTACAGTGTAAGAGGGCGTTGTAAACAAACATTACTGTGATCTTAACGTCTTAATTCATGGAGAAAAACTAATATAAAATGTCCTAATTTATGAAAAAAAACCTAAAATAAAATTACAATGCAAAATTTTATGATGCTGTTTTGATCCTCTCCTACAGGTAACATTCGGTTATTTTGCCTGTAATTTAAAGCTAGAGGACCACATTAGATAATAGAATGAAATGAGAGGAAAACTTATATACTAGGAATTAATTGATAATTTACATCCTTAGTTTTCCTGGAGAAAAGTTGGTTTTGTGTTAGCAGGGAAAGTGCTTTTTTTCTTTTGGAATGATTGATATCAAATGTTAAACATATATCCAGTGGAGAACACGAGTGAAAAGAAGCAAACGCAAGCAAGCTCATTTGATTAATAAATCGATAAATGAGGTCACAATGCACTCGGGAGGTTAAGTAGGTAAACAAATGCCGTTATGTGGCAGGAAGGCCGTATAGCTCAGTTGGTTAGAGCGTCGTGCTAATAACGCGAATGTCCTGGGTTCGAGCCCCAGTATGGCCATAGTGTTTTTCTCGTTTTTTATTGGAGAAGTAACCACATCAAACGAGGGTACCATGGTATTTTATACCCGGCACGATTAACCGAGTTGTTTTACAGTTCCATTTTAACTTCAGGCAAAAAGCAACATTCTGCACATATAGAATGAAGTATACTGTTTTAGAATACGCCAAGTGGGTGTAAGTAAAAAAAAATGCTAGAAAACGAAGATTATGTTTTCGAACACGTATTGCATGCCGCTTCCTGGTAAGCCCATTTTCAAGACCCCAGTTGTTACACTGTTGTTTGCCTTGAAGGAGGAAGCGAACAACTGGGTCAGTGACTTACAAAACAAGTTAAAAGTGTCTAATTATGAACTTGTTCATGTGGGTACAGTTATTCATAAAAACCTACCAACAATAACAAGGGACAATGAAAACCCACCACATCCGCATAAACCCAAACCGCGATGCCCCAACTACACATACAGAGGGAGTCAAACAATCTGTTATAAACTAAACAAAACGAGAACCTATTTCCCAAAAGGTGAAATATTCAATACTTGGCCAAATATAATATTTTTAAAATCACTTTCTTCCCTCGAGAATTTAAAAATAAAATTCCGCCTAAATTTGGTTTGCTTTTCCTTTGCAGATGAAGCGTCGTGTTTTTTTTTTCAGATTCGAGACACTTTCTAAGAAATTTGTTACTTACTCAATGAAGCGGGGTCCTACCCCACTCCCCCACTCCCCCCCCCCCCCCCCCCCCATGGACCGCAACATCAGCATTACACTATTAACACCACATTAGACTATTAAAACCAGCACAGACATTACACTATACTCAGCGTATTTTGCGTATGCAATAAAAGCACACATATTAACGCACAGCGTGGCTGTTGGCAGATGCGAAAGGTTTGTCAAAATGCTGCTGCAACCCTTTCTGTATTGTATTTCTTGATAAAAAAATCACTTTTTTTCTGCTTCGCGTTTTGATCATGAAATCGAAAACAAGGCGAAAACAAAAAGCGAGGTGCACAACTTAATAGTTATGTGCGAAATTTTAATGTCCTAGGGCGAGCATAGCCAAAAGAGTAGTAAAGATAAAATGACGCACCGGTAAAGGCAGACTGAAAAAAAGGTCCGAAACATTGGCCTCGTATAACTTCGGTATACTCTTTGCAAGTCTTCAACTTGCCAATGTTAACAAGTCAAAGATGCCACTGAAGTGATGCATATAATAAAAGTAATATGTGCAAAATTCTGTTGTTTTTCGTTTTGCCATCAGCCTACGGGTACGTACGGAACTCCAGGCTCCAGGCAAAAAAAAGAGAGAGAGAAAATATTTCTGCACAGATAGAAAGAAGTATTGTAAAACCTGGCTCTGCAAATTCACGCATCCATACATGCCGGTCAGATACACTAGAGGCCCTCATGGGCTTATAAGGGGCTCAATAATCTCTGTTATTTATGTCTCCCCAACCAAGGTGAGACATTTAGCGAAAAGAAAATGGAAACTGGTCATTGGGGAATTATGAGTTTAGTCGGGGTGAGATTTGTTTTTGTTTACAATAACAAGAAACTAAATAGGTGTCGATTGAAGTGTGTGATATAAGGCTGTGCTCTTATGTTTTATGTGCACTTGCTGCTGTAGTTTATTTGATCTTAAACTTTTATGTATTGTTTTGTAATACTTTCGGAGTGTGTTTGATTATCCGTATATCGGCATTTTGATGGTCCTTTTTTCGTCAGTATGTTCCGCAATATACATATCACTCACTTACTGCCAAAAATTAGCAATAGGTCCCCCGTTTGTGATAGATTTTGACCACCGCACCCTTTTTGAGGGCGTACAGGCAATTAACTATACGTAACTGATAGATCAAGCTTTTAAGGGTAAAGAGAATGTGTGTGTGTGTGCGCGCGCGTGTGAGTCTGGGGCAGGGGGCGGGAATTTTTCTCCTGACAAAGGCATAGGTGCACATTGTGACCGTGCACGTTTCACTCTCCAGTTCATACACCACTTTATACACGTGTATTTGACGATCTTGGTGAGCTAAATTTGGCCAAATTACAGTTCTGTAACATCACAGCGAAAGATTGTTAGCGAGAGAAAGACAATATTTTAAAGAAAATCCAGCATATAAATAGGTTGACGGGTAATTACATAAAATTCAAGTTCCATTTTTTTCCTCTGTGAGATGTTGATAAACAGCGAATGAATATATTGGATATTTCAATCAACGCCTTAAAGTTCAGCTTACTTTCCGGCCGTGGAAGAGGTCCATTGAATGATACTTTATGACTTGTAATTGGATAAAAGCGCATATGGTTGCAGGAAGAATTGTCGTGGAAAACATTCTCAGCATCCGCCACGACTGAGGGCGAAATTCGCATGGACGAGGGCATGAGATACAGGCAGTATAGGTTTGGCATAGCTGTGCAGCTGAACCACGCCTGGAGCGGGATCCATTGGGTAGAATGTATCTACGACGATAAAAAACGTAAGAAATCCTTCGGCTGTACACTTGACAACGGGCGTAATAACGCTCGGATTTTTTAGATGTTGGGTTGCCGCAAGGTCTGCGCCCATCTCCTAAAAAAAGATAAATAATTAGATATTAAGAAAACAAGCAAATTATTAGGAGCTCAGTAAAAAGGAACGAGGCAGTGAGGTGAAGAGAAGGAGATTGGTATTCATTTTGTGGAGCAACAACAACAAAAAAAAAAAAATGACAATATCTTGCAAATGTGGTTAGAACAGCACACTTGATGTTACAGCGCCATCGAGACCAAGACAGTCCGGCGCAGAGTCACGCTGGAGCAGCAGCGTGGCCTTCAAGCTGATGCCCGACTGCCGCGAGAACCCAGGCCGCCCCTCGCGCTATGACATCACGTTTTGCGCGTACAGCGGCAAGGTCGAAGGTTGCCTGGCTGCGGACATGACCGAGGACTGTGAGGGTAAGCTAGCCACTCATGATAGGGCTTCTCCCTACAGTACGTCCCAGGACGTGGCGATGGGATAAACTGCAGCTCGGAATGCCCAGCGTTGCACCAAGTGCGTCCCGCTACCCCCCCCCCCCCCCTCTGAATTTTGTATTTTCAAATACGACGATGCCTTGTTACATTATGTTCACTCTAAGTGGCATCGGAATGAAGTCGCAATAACCAATAGATTATTTATAATTGGGATCCAAAGAACCAGGCATTTTATTAGCTAGTTCGTTATGACATGTGTTTCAGTAGAAAGTCTTTTCTTTTGTTTCTTGAGAACACGACAACATATATTCAGCATCAGTTCATTGTCCTGTAGGATCACTTAGCTGTTATTTAGTGAAAAATTAAATCTAAATCTTGGCAGTATAACATTGATATACTGCCCCTTAGCTTAAAATATATAGTGTAAATTGAATAAACCTGTAAATATACTATGGAAAATGGCAAGGACAGAAAGTGTATGCCGGAGTCCTGGCGGTTTAACGAGTTTATCCGAGAGAGGATTGAAGGTTTCATAGTTTCGAATGATGTTACATTTCGGCTGTTACTTGTACGCGTCTTCTCTCCTCCGTTTCCACCCGTTTGAGTGTAGAGTAATAACACATGACATCAGTGCTAATAAAAGAAAGAAGTACTCACGCAGTAAACGTAGTAATGGAACTGGGTAGCCGGTTTAAGGAGGAACTGCAAGCAAATTAAGTACACAACTGTTCTGTTTAGGAGAACCGCGCTCTGTAGAACTGCCCGTCAGTAAAGATGAGAAGTATGTTTTGGACCGCTTGGAGCCTGATGCACAATATATTGTGAACGTCAAAAGTGTATCAACACGAACTCTTTCCGAGAGCGTTCCCGCTCAGTTTTGCGTAAGAACCTCTCCGGCGGGTATGTGCCTTTTATTCATTTTGGTTATGATTTTCACTCTGCGTTGAAGCGAAGATCGAAGAATTGAAATCATTGTCACTTTTTCTTTAAGCAAGTAATAATAGAAGTTTTCACTGATACATGTAACTTTTCGGAAGATTAGAAATAGACAAATCGAACGCCACGTCACGAGTCCGGAGTAAAGGTGCTGTCACTTATGTGAATTTATTTTTCCTGACATCTTCGTTTCACTCCTAGAACCTGATGCCTGACAGTTGGACAGATTTGTTGTAGTTTTTTTTTTTTTTTTCGTTTAGCCCAGCTGTCTGTATTTGTAAATAGTCTTTTTGAAATGCTACTCTTCCTACATTTCTGGTCCGATTTTTTTTTAAATTTGGCCGGATTGTTCCCTGGGTAATCCTCCACACAACTTGTATTTTTTTTTTTTGTAAATTGGCCAAAGTTGGCCAATATTGGCCAAAATTGAAAAAAAAAAAAAAAAAAAATGCTACTTCTACAAATCCGTTCCCATTGCGTTGAAATTTGACAAGAATGTTCCCCTGCATAAGGCTTATGTTTTGTTTGGCGATTTTACCAAAACCTGTGCGCCTACCTGGAGACCATTCGTCTGTTGTTTCACAACTATTTCACGTATTGTTTCACAACTGTTTCCCACTGGTTTCACAATGTTAGTAGTAGCCAAAAAGCAGTAAAATATAAAAAAATCACAATGTGCCCTTACTTGATGTTTCTTCACCAGTCACCTAACCACTTGCCTCGATAGCTGAGGTAGTGAGGTTGGTGATCACGATATCGTGGGTTCAATCCCCGCTGAAAGCGATTTTTTTCATTGTTTCCCTTTATCTGATTTATAGACAACATTTATAGTTCTGCTTAAGATGGAAGCAGTGGTTTGTGTTGTCACCTGTGGAACCAGAGGTTGTGAATTCAAGCCCGAGTCAGGAATCAGTTTATTGTTATGTGTGTGTTTTGTTTGCCTGTTAATGGAGTTGTAGTATTTTTCTTATTGGTTCGGTAAAAACTGACCAGATAAACGGATAGCTTTAAGAGAAACACCAAAAAAATGCGTACTCCAGATCCTGTCCGATTACTGTCCGATAGCAGTGTTGCCTATGAGGCCTTCTACCAAATCTACATTGTGTCAAATTTGTCGCTTTCTTCTTTCACCTTTGATTGGTTTTCGCTTTTACGGCTGGAGACAATGTCCACTGACATTCTTGCTTGTCAGGTCTAATGGAGAGAATTGTCAGTAGCACAACTATTACGGTGGTACTCGCAGTGGCAGTAGTTGTCGTTGTGATCCTGTCCATCTGGGCAATATACGGCCTGTGTTACCGCCGGTAAGAATGTTTGTATCATTTAACAATCCACTGTATTGTCTAAATAATAGGCCTTTTTGCACAGTTTCAATAACCCCTGTGCACGCGTAGATATATCTCCTATCACGCTGGTAAGTTCAAATCAACGCATGTTTGTACGTATGTATAAGTTGTACGTTTGAAATCGTTTTTAGCCCAGCTTACGTTACACGTAAGCTGGGGTATTCCTATCGGTTTGCGGTGGCGTCCGTTAGTTAGTTAGTTAGTTAGTTAGTTGTTTATTTAGTAAACTTTGTTTCAAAATGCATCTCCTCCTACAATTTTGATCCGATGTCATTTGTTTTTGGTGTGAGGCATCCCTAAGGGGTCGTGCATACGGCTTGTGCTTTTCTAGTCGATCGGGTGATTTTTGAATTTTTGGCGAATTTTTGAAGAAAAAATTTTAAAATGTATCTCCTCCTGCATTTTTGACCCGATGTCATTTATTTTTGGTATGAGGCACCCCTAAGGGGTCATGCATACGGCTTGTGCTTTTTTAGTCGATCGAACAATTTTTGTATTTTGGGGGAATTTTTGAAGCAAAAATCTCGAAAATAATTCAAAATGCATCTACTCCTACAATGTTGAGTCGATGTCGTTTATTTTTGGTGTGAGGCATCCCTAAGCGGTCATGCATACGGCTTGTGCTTTTTTCGTCGATCTGGTGATTTTTGAATTTTTGGCGAATTTTTGAAGAAAAAATTTTAAAATATATCTCCTTCTACATTTTTTATCCAATGTCATTTATATTTGGTGTGAGGCAACCCTAAGGGGTCATGCATACGGCTTGTGCTTTTCTAGGCGATCGGATAATTTTTGAATTTTTGGCGAATTTTTGAAGAAAAAATTTTAAAATGTATCCCCTCTTGCATTTTTGACCCGATGTCAGGTATTTTTGGTATGAGGCACCCCTAAAGGGTCGTGCATACAGCTTGTGCTTTTTTAGTCGATCGAACAATTTTTGTATTTTTGGGGAATTTTTGAAGCAAAAATTTCGAAAATAATTCAAAATGCGTCAACTCCTACAGTTTTGATTCGATGTCAATTATTTTTGGTTTGAGGCATCCCTAAGCGGTCTTGGATACGGCGTGTGCGTTTTTAGTCGATCGGGTGATTTTTGAATTTTTGGCGAATTTTTGAAGAAAAAATTTTAAAATGTATCCCCTCCTGCATTTTTGACCCGATGTCATTTATTGTTTGTAAGAGGCACCCCTAAAGGGTCATGCATACGGCTTGTGCTTTTTTAGCCCAGTTGGCTTTTCAGCCAACAGGGCTATACAGAGAGGGACAAGTGTCGTCCGTCCGTCTGTCTTGCTGTCCGTCTGTCCGTCCCGCGACCGCTAAAAGTGGAATAACTTTATTTTTTATCCGATTCTTACCAAATTTTAAACACGAGTTCCTAACCCTTTACTGCATTTTTTTGGTTTAAACCATTTTTGGCGATTTTATGGCCAATTTAGGCAAAATACGAAAAAACCTATCTAGTCCCTCATTTTTCATCGGAAGATTCCGAAATTTTTTATGAAGAAACTAGAACTAAGGGGTCAAAAAAGTACTTTTTTCGATTTTTGAATTTCGCCTTATTTTTGAATCTACTGAGCTTCAAAGTTTGCAACATCTAAAAATTTGCAAATTTCCAATTTTTTTTCTAAACAAAGTAGTTAAAGTGGAATATCTTTTTTATTTTTTATCCGATTCTTACCAAATTTTAAACACGAGTTTTTAACCTTCTACTGCATAAGGAATTTCTTTATTTTTTGGTTTTAACCATTTTTGGCGATTTTATTGCCAATTTGGGCAAAATACGAAAAAACCTATATAGTCCCTCATTTTTCATCGGAAGATTCCGAAATTTTTTATGAAGAAACTAGAACTAAGGGGTAAAAAAAGTACTTTTTTCCATTTTTGAATTTCGACTTGTTTTTGAATCTACTGAGCTTCGAAGTTTGCAGATTTTAAAAATTGGGAAATTTCCACTTTTCTTCTTAAAAAAGCAAAGTTTCAGTTTGCAGAGGGGCACAATATGTTACATGCAAGTACTTCTGGTTGGTCTTTTCAGTAATTTTGTTATCAGTGGGTCAGTTCTATGATATTTTCAAGTGGGCGATAATAGGGAACATTGGGCGATAATGCAAGAAAGTTGTAATTTTCGCATTAAATGTGCAGGAATCAATTCTATGACCCGAAAATATGATAAATATGATATTTTTCAGTGGGCGATAATAGGCAACATCGGGCGATAATGGATGAAAATTGTAATTTTCGCTTTAAAAGTGCAGAAATCACTTCTATCACCCGAAAATATGATAATTATGATACTTTTTGGGTGGGCGATAATAGGGAACATTGGGCGATAATGGAAGAAAATTGTAATTTTCGCTTTAAAGTGCAGGGATCACTTCTATGATCCGAAAATATGATAAATATGATATTTTTCGGGTGGGCGATAATGGGGAACATTATGCGATAACACAAGAAAATTGTAATTTTCGCTTTTAAAGTGCAGGAATCAATTGTATGGCCCGAAATTATGATAAATGTGGTATTTTTCGTGTGGGCGATAATAGGGAACATTGGACGATAATGGAAGAAATTTGTAATTTTGCTTTAAAAGAGCAGGAAATATGATAAATATGATAAATATGATATTTTTCGGGTGGGCGATAATAGGGAACATTGGGCGGTAATACAAGGAAATTGTAATTTTCGCATTTAATTTGCAGGAATCAATTGTATGACCCGAAAATATGATAATTATGATATTTTTGGGTGGGCGAGATTGGGCGATAATGGAAGAAAATTGTAATTTTCGCTTTAAAAGTGCAGGAATCACTTCTATGACCCGAAAATATGATAATTATGATATTTTACGGGTGGGCGATAATAGTTAACATTGGGCGATAATGCAAGAAAATTGTAATTTTCGCATTTAAAGTGCAGAAATCAATTCTATGACACGAAAATATGATAAATGTGATATTTTTCGGGTGGGCGATAGTAGGGAACATTGGGCGATAATGTAAGAAAATTGTAATTTTCGCTTTAAAAGTGCAGGAATCAATTCTATGACCAGAAAATATGATAAATGTGACATTTAACGGGTGGGCGATAATAGTTAACATTGGGCGATAATGCAAGAAAGTTGTAATTTTCGCTTTAAAGTTGCAGGAATCAATTGTATTATCCGAAAATATGATAAATATGATATTTGTCGGGTGGGCGATAATAGCGAATATTGAGCATAATGCAAGAAAGTTGTAAATTTAATTTTAAAGGTGCAGGAAGCAATTATATGACCCGAAAATATGATAGATATGATATTTTTCGGGTGGGCGATAATAGGGAACATTGCGTGATGATGCAAGAAAGTTGCAGTTTTCGCTTTTAAAGTGCAGGAATCAATCCTATGACCCGAAAATATGATAAATATGATATTTTTCGGCCAGGCGATAATAGAGAACATTGATCGATCATGCGAGAAAGTTGTAATTTTCGCCTTAAAAGTGCAGTAATCACTTCTATGACCCTAAAATATGATAAATGTGGGTGGGTGATAATAATTCTGTGACCCGAAAATATGATAAATATGATACTTTTCAAGTAGGTGATATTAGGGAACATTGGGCCATATAGAAAGTTGTAATTTTCGCTTAAAAGTGCAGGAATCAAATCTGTGCCCCGAAAATATAATAAATATGATACTTTTCAAGTAAGCGATAATAGGGAACATTGGGCGATAATGCAAGAAAATTGTAATTTTCGCTTGAAAAGTGCAGGAATCAATTATATGACCTGAAAATATGATAAATGTGATATTTTTCGGGTGGGCGATAATAGGGAAATTTGGGCGATAATGCAAGAAAGTTGTAATTTTCGCTTTTAAAGTGCAGGAATCAATCCTGTGATTTGGAAACATGATAAATATGATATTTTTTCTTGTAAGGAGCATTGGGCGATAATAGGGAACATAGTGCAAAACATTCCTTCTGGTAATGCAACCGGTTTGAATATTAGTTATGGGTGCCTCCGATCATTTATAAGTGGGCGATAATGCAAGAATGTTGTAATTTGTGCAGAAGTGCAGAAATCAATTCTCTGACCGTAAAATATGATATTTTTCGGGTCGGCGATAAGATGGTATCATTAATAGATGCTGAATACTCGCCACCACAGAATTTCAAAGGTCAAGAAAACACTGCCAATGCCAAAGATCAAAACCTCTCAAATTCTTAACGTTGCACGTTTTTGTGTCATAGTTACTGTACCAAATGTTGTGATGCTACTGTAAATAATGGTGAGTACTGTCCCAGACAAAACTTCAAAGGAACAAATGACTGAGACACGATCCCGTCACTAGCCTCTTTTTCATTTTTCCCACGCAAATTAGAATTAATTAGGGTCCACATGTTTTTGATGAAGCCCCTGCTTTGAAGTTTACCAGGGCATTTGGAGTACGCCTGTCAGGGTAGACTATCCAGGGTCTGGATATTCCTCACCCGATCATTTATTGATTTTTAATTAAACGCTGGCCTAGTACCACCCTAGATAGGAATTTCCAAAAGCTGTATCCTCGTTTATATAATCGTATGCAACTATAGGCTCGAAATAAGTGTATATAAGAAAGGACGTTATTTAAATTTTGGAGTTCCACTTCTCTTTGATCTCAAAAACGAATTGGAGAAAAATTCCTGTTTTTACATATATATTTTTATTTGACAAATATCGTACCGTGTTCTGGATAGGATGTTCCAAAACTGTATGCACATTTTTTCGAACTGTGCATTAACGCAACTTAAATAACATGAGCATTATTCAAAATAAGAATTACGCATCAACACAACTTAAATAAACATGTGCACTGGTCCAGAACAAGAACCTCGCATCAACTCAAGTTAAAGAAGTATGCGTTGGCCTGAAATAAGAACCGCGCATCGACGCACGTTAAATAAATATTTGCACTGGTTTAAAATAAGCAACGCGCATCAACGCAAGTTAAATAAACATGCGCACTGGTCCGAAATTCGAAGCGCGCATCAACGCAAGTTAAATAAAGATTCGGAATGGTCTAAAATTCGAACTGCTCATCAACGCAAGTTGAATAAACATGCGCACTGGTCCTAAATGCAAACTGCCCACCAACGCAAGTTAAATAAACGTATGTACAGGTCCAGAATAAGCACCGTGCATCGACGCAAGTTAAATAAACATACAAACTGGTCCGAAATGCGAACTGCGCATCAAGGCAACCTAAGGAAACTTGTGCACTTGTCCAAAATAAGTACCGCTCATCAACGCAAGTAAAATAAACATGTGCATTTGTCTGAAGTAGGAACCGCGCGTCGACCCAAGTTAAATAAACTTGCGCACTGGTCTGAAATAAGAACCGCACATCAACACAAGGTGAACAAACATGCCAAATGATCCGAAATAAGAACCGCACATCAACACAAGGTAAATAAACATGGGCACTGATCCGAAATAAGAACCGCTCATCAACAAAAGGTAAATAAACATGCGTGCTAGTCCGAAATGCGAATCGCACATCAACGCAAGTTAAATAAACATGCGCACTGTTCCAAAACGAGAGCCGCGCATCAACGCAAATTAAATAAACACGCGCACTTGTCTTAATAAGAACCGAGGCAAGTTACATAAATATGCGCACTGGTCTGAAATGCGAGCGTTGTTCGAAGGTATCTAGGGCAGACTATCCAGTCTACCAGATATACAAAAATCTGTTTCCCATTTTTCTGGGAAACAAATCTTTGTATGTATTTATCGGTCTAATTATTGAGCTAGCCTTTTGCCGTCTCATCTTTTGAAGCCCAAATTTTCAGGGACATTCCCTTGCTCATGCACGCTGGAATCGGTCTTATTGCTTTTCGTAAGCTGGGACTTTGTCCTTGGACAAACTTGTTTTTTTTTGTATGCACCGGTGGAACGTTTCTTGGTTCGTTGCTTTACAGATATTGCTTTAAGGATGCAAAGAAGTGGGTTCGTGCCATTGAAGTTGAGCTCCCAAAGGTTAGAAAACCATCGTGAATAGTCTCGGAGAAATGATCGTAAAACGAATATATGTATAAATGAACTTGTAGTAATAATAATAATAATAATAATAATAATAGTAATAATAATAATAATAATAATAATAATAAAAACAATCATCATCAGAGCAGATTACCTGTCGTTCGTGTATCTTATTTTCTCTGGTTCAAGTCCTTATCAAGTTTGTTAAGTGTGTCTCCAAATTTGCTAGAAAGCCGTCTTAGGGCATGTCAAATTTGCTTGTGTGATTGAAGCAAAATATAGATTTTCTGCGAATATTTATCTTTTTTTTTTTTAATATTAGAAGATGTAAGTAAATTGTGACATTTTCAAATGCATGCAGAGCTATAAGTGAATCTTTTTAAAGTTTACAGACAAGTTTCCTATTTGTGCAAAAACAGGCGTTGTTCTTTTGGTCGAAATTTATTGCATATCGAAATTTTCGGTATTTGGTCATTCGATGTTTGATCAACGTTGCTATCGTTTTCACAACGTATCTCAGCAGTCCGTTTTTTTATGGTCCTGTTCCAAGCTTGATAGAAAGCTGCGCATTGGGAGCCCCATTGTAGCCTTTCTCGGGTCTCGAAAATGGCGATTTGGGTCAGTTTGATCGATTAAAACAAATTGGAAATTGACTCTATCCTACAGTTATGACTGATTCGTTTTAACACTTGACAGATAAGGTTCTCTTGTGCTGAAGATTGCTGGTTGTGCTTTGAATCAAAATTGAACGATATCGAAATTTTATTAGAGAAAAAGTCTTGAACAGTTGAATATTTTGCTCTCTTTCTGCACTGAATCTCCCTATTTGTTCGTTTCCAAAGTTGGTTGAAAACGGACACAGAAGCTTGTGCTTCTTGTTCAGTGTTTTAGCAGGCCAAAATGCCCCCAGATATTCTTATTAAATGTTCATCCCGAAACTGAGTAGAAAGTTGCCCTAAAATGATTCTTCTCCTACAGTCACGATTATCTGTGTAGAATCGTTTCATTTTTTAAGAACCGTAAAATAACTGGCAGACTGGCAAATTTTAAAATCTTTCATAGCAAGAATTTTAAAAAAAGTTAAAAAAATTAAGGGTGCGAAACTGTTGGTGAAATGGTTTGGAAATTCACGTAAGTCTTCAGACGGTTTTCTTTTGGGCCAAGCCAAAACTCCTAAATAATGCTATAACTAATGATTCAGCTGGTCGCCATGTCCCCAGATATGCTTGTTGTTTTGACGTTACAAGACAAAACGTGCGTAGATGCGTGGGTGTTGTTCGCCAGGCTGATAGTATGCTTGAAGTGTTGGTGGTCCTCCACCACCCTAATATTATGTTTTGTGATTGTAGGAAGACCTGGGCAGTTCCATAGGCCTCAGGAAAGGTTGGTATAGTAATAAAGCAATAAAAATAATAATAACGTTGTCAGTAGTAGTAGTAGTAGTAGTAGTAGTAGTAGTAGTAGTAGTAGTAGTATATAATAACACTAATAATAATAAATTATTGAAATGTAAAAAAAAAAAAACGAAAAAAAAAACAAAAAACAAATAATTCTAAAAACAACCGTAAAAATTAAAGAAATAAATTGCAGTGTTTCAAAATTTACTACTATTGGGTAGAAGTGTGTGCTTGGCTCGAATTATCTGCCCGTGCACGTTAAAGCACTATGACAATTGTTTTACATAAACAGCGATGTCGTCATCTTTCAGGTGACAGAAAAACTGCCGAAGTGATTCCGTTTATGTCCGAGTCTGAAGAGAGAGGTAAGTTCCCGAGGCTCCGGAATGCAAGGAATGTAAGGAATGTAATATATAACTGTAGACATTATATGCTGTAGATGGGCAACGTTACATTTGCATCTGGTTTTGTCTGAAATTTTCATAAATGGTGGCGAGGGTGCGGGGGTGGCATGTCATTGCATAATGATGTCGCCGTACTAGTTATGTTCTGATGAAAATAACGGGTTTGTTTTTGATGCGTTTCAGATGAGGACTACATTGAGAGCGACGAGACGGATGAACTACTGAAGCACAAGCTAACGATCGGCATCGGTCTCCAGGAGAACATCAACTCGGGCGGTTCCGGGCAGAGTTCGGAGCCGACCCACGTCCTCGTGCCTGATGTGGAGATCGTGCCATCATATAGCGACAAGAGCGCGCCGGAGTCGGGGGGACGGGTATGTACGTGTGTGTCTATAAAAGTGAACCGTTAGACTACTCGTGCAGACTCTAAAAACTACATAGTAATTGTAGTAATCACGTCGTGAACTGAAATGAAATGAAAAAATCCCGATATAAGTATCACAATGATAGCAAGAATTACAAAAGGTGGGTGACGATGACGATTATGTTAGAAATTTCGACTGCCGCTTGAATAGAAGATAACTGACAGAGGAATTGGCTAAAACTGGCTAAAAATTAAAATTCTATAAACACGCATAAAAACGCATTTACACCTTCGCAGAAAAAAAACCCTGCTGCAGTGAAAAGCAGCTCTGGTCAAGCGTGCGCCAAACCTCAACACACTTGTCACTGATAAAAAAGAACCCGATTAACAGTCACTCAATTAAAATAGAATATCGTTTGACTCCTTTGTTTTTTCAATTAGCTGTAATATCACAGGCAAAAGCCGATATGCTGTAAAATATGTATTTTATTCCCCACAGGGGGGGGGGGGGAGTGGTGAATATATGCGATCGACCGCGTGTGTCTGTCGGTCTGTCGGTCGGTCTGTCCTCAAGAGCTTGTTAACACGATAACTTAAAAACTCCTGCAAGGATTTTAATGAAACTTGGTATGTCGCTTCTATGGGAATAAACACACAGATCGGTATTGTAAATGGGCCAGGTTCGTCCAAGGAAAATGGAACAGCTGAACTTGGAAAATTTCAACTATTGATGGCCGTGTTTAACTGATGGGGGGCCTGTGGGGAATATGTGGGCTTGCACACTGCTCTAGTTGAATATAATGTCCACGTGTACATTTGTTTGCAGGACTCCGGAGTGGGTGACAGCGGCCCCAGCATTTCCGGTATCGATATTGTGGCCGGTCTCAACGTTAACTCATACCAAGAGCAAAGCAGAAATGAAACTGACCACTTGTGTCAAACTAACGACATTCCAGACAGCTCAGGGGGTTCAAGTTCTGGGTCCAAGCAATGCGAAAACAGCGGCTTATCAAGCGGGGAGCACATTGAGAATTATCCTAAAACTACTGTATGTGACGATGAAAACGAGGCAGAAGAAAGCGAAAACGGCGATCCAGTAGATGATCTGTCGAGTGGCATTTCAGAGAGCCCAAACCAGCCCCCGTTCGATGATGGTTATTCTCAGACAGAAGAGTGCCGTGTTTTCAATATTCAGCCTGAGACGATGGAGCCATATCCAAAAGTCGCCACGGTCGATTCAGGTGACGACCCACAGGAGGGCGATAAAACAGGATGTGACGGGTTCACTTTCGGAGAGCAGGACCTGAGCGATAATGGGAGTAGTGACGACGAACAGCCTGGAAGTGGCATCGAGAGTGATGCCAGAGAGTGCCCACCATTTGAAAATCCTGAATCCGTTATAGAACCGTATCCAAAAACTACGGTCAATGAAAGTGGAGAACTTTTAAAGAACTTGGGAGACGGCGAGTTGGAGGGTTTGTATAGCGCTGAAAACGATGGTAGCGCTTCGCCGCCAGATTCCGGAGATAGCTTTGACCCTTACCCAAAAGCAAGAGCAGATCCGGATTCAGGCCACATCCAGATGGATTCAGGCCTTGCTCCGGTGGATTCAGGCCAGAGCAGTGGCCACGAGACCTTGGCCGACGATAGCGATATGGAGCTAAGCGATAGCGGTGGCTATGCTGCCACCGAAGCCAGTGCAGACTTCAACCAACAGCCTGGCAACGACTGTCCGTATTTGGAGTCCGCTGCAGAGGATCCCGATTCGGGTGCCAGCGCTTGCAGCAGCGGCTATGCTCCAGCCAGGCTGCACTATGGTTTCGATGCCATACCTGATGACATAGAACCTTACCCGAAAGCAACGTCTCCTGAAACAGAGGAAGAGAACTAAAGCTAATTGTGTAATTTTGCCAATATCCTGATGTTGTTGGTCATTGCAATGTTGTAGTAATGCCAGACAATACTATAAATTTGAGTCTGTGTTGCAGTGATGTTTATGAAGACCATTGTCAAGAAACCACCTGCGTTGACCACCAACGGCCAGGAGCGTACGGATTCGCGATTCACTGAGTTACTTTGCGTGTTTTTCAGGCGTGTGCTTGCAAGTGGGTTTGTGTCCAGTGTGCTTCTAGGTTCGTTTGGGTCCTGGATGTTTCCCAGGTAATGTGTGTCCAATGTGCTTAGTTTTGGGTCCAGTGTGCTTCCTGGTTGTGTTTTTTTTTGTCCATAATGTTATAAAATAGCTGACCTCTAAGGGAACCTATCTGTTGTGTATAAACACGGTGTGTATGGATATTTTAAAAAGGAGTTCCTCTCTTTTGTTAGTAGTGTTTCCGTGGAATCCCCAATGCGTCTGTGGAGTAAAAAGTTGTAACACACAACAGACCGAACCGCCGTAGAGGTTGGCTGTTGGACAACACCGCCCATTATGGTTGTGAATTAATTTGTGCCCTGTATGCTTGCAAACTGATCCGGTCCTGCTTTTGTGGCGAAGATGTGGTCTGTCTGTATATTCGATCTGTTGAATATATGACAGGACGCCTAAATATTGTTTGGATGCCATTAACTGTGTTAAAACTAGCTCAATTTTGGATGGTGTTAAAGTTATTCCTTACTACTGAATATATATATATATATATATATATATATATATATATATATATATATATATATATATATATATATATATATATATATGGTAAAATGGTAGAATAGCACGATGTAATTTCATCTCAAGGGTATTTTATTGCCTTCGCTTTTTGCATTATCTTTATTGCTGTACTAAAATACTGTTGTAATTTTATCCGGTTCTTTGTCTGTGATTGTTCTCTCATTCCAGGCATCCTTCATTTTTCTTCATATTCAGCTCTGTAGTGGTCCCTGTGGTAGAGTTCAGAATTGGCAAATAGATTGGCCAGGTAACAGCTGCAGAAGAATTTTCATAAGCTCAATTTGACCAGTACAGAGGGAATTCCTGGCATTAGCTGTCATTGTGTTATATACGTCCGTAACGTACACATATCTCTGCAGATTCTTCCCGGAGTTTCCGTCGATCTGTCACTCACTTCTGGTTGACTGGGTAGGATGAAATGATTTAGGCCAGCAAGGGCCATCGAATTTGATCCTCGAACTGGGTCATCTCATTCTCTGATCTGGGTTCAGTGACATGTCCAGACAACTATTTTAGCTTTTTTAGACCAGCCGACCACGTCCGGCTGGTCTTATGACATCAATAGAGGGGGATCCGTCGTCTGTATGTACGCATGTACGCGTGTAAACTTTTACTTAAAATGCTTCTCCTTCATTTTTGATCGGGTTCCTTTCAAATTTTGTACGAATGTTCTCTAGGTAAGCGACTCTTGAATTTTTGTTTGGGCGATCCGCCAAAAATTGTCTAAATGGGGGGCATTCAAAATATTTCGGTTGTTAATTTTCAAAATGTTTCTTCTCCCACAATTTTGATCAGATTTTCTTTAAATGGTGTACGAATATTCTCTATGTGGGCCTCTTTTGAAAAAGTACTATGTTGGCGATCCGCCAAAAATTGGCCAAATGGGGGGCTTTTTATTTATTTTTTTTTTTGTGTCTAATTTTCAAAATGTGTCTTCTCCCACAATTTTGATCAGATTCTTTAAATTTTGTACGAATGTTTTCCATATAGACCTCTCTTGAAAAATTACTTTTTTCTGAATGCGCATTGGTCTGAAATGCGAACTGCGCATCGACGCAAGTTAAATAAACATGCTCACTGGTCCACCAGAGTTACACGCTGTCTGTGTCCCATTTTTCTCGGAAACAAATCTTTGTATGTATTTATTGGTCCATGTTCGAGTCTGTTGCTAAATTATTTAGTTAGCTCTTTGCCTTCTCATCTTTTGAAGCCCAGTTTGTCAGGGAAATCCCCTTTGCTCATGCACGCTGGAATTGGTCTTATCGCTTTTTGTAAGCTGGGACTTTGATCTTGGACAAACTGGTACAATGTGACTACTATTTTTTGGCAACCATACAAGCTTACTCATACGTGATTCACTAAATCTCGGCTGGTCACAATGTCCCTGGACATTCTTGCAAGGCAGGTCCGATCGTCACCGAAAAATGAGCATTGTACTTGCTACTTATACGTCTCGTTTGTGTTTGGTTTAACCTCTAACCACTTACATTGCACAGGACTTTCGAAGCGTATTTATAGCAGTGGAGGGGAGGGAGGGGGTCTCAGTTTCTCAAGAAGAGAGCGGCGAGATGTGGCTTTAGCGAACTTGCCCCACCTGATATCTTCACCACTTCTGTCAAAGGACTACTAAATATTTATGTCTTCCCGACCAAGGGCCGATTTCACAACTTAAGTCTAGACCTGATTTGGAGCAAACTCAGTCTAGCCCGGGTTAAGACTGGGTTTTAGACCATAGTGAAGATCACAGTCTCGGTCCGGACCACATTCATATGTGATCTGCAATTTCTGTATTAACTGACAAAACCCTGTCTAGACTGGGTTTGACACCTGGTTTCAGACCAGGTATAGACTTCAGTTGTGAAGTGGGCCCTTTATAGTGTTTTTACGTTCTGTGTGTGTGTGTGTGTATGTGTGTGTGTGTGTCCGAGTCGTGAACAAAATGTTGTGTACAGGATAATGGGGAACAAAAAGTTGGATCGACTTCAAATGCCTTGGGTATGTCGGACGGCTCTCTCTACTTTTGACGCATGTTACTTACGAGAAGATGTCTGACGTCATTACGTGAACGTCGGAGAAAGTTCAAACTTGGTGGGATTGTTGGTTGGTTGGTCCAAAAGAGGGTGTCAGATTTTGACGAACGAAAACGGCATGTGGCGTCATCACGTAAAATATACAAGTTAAACAAGATCTTACATGTAAAATGTTTGGATAACGGAAATTCGTATCTTCAGATTTTATATGGATATTCCTTAGGTCACTCGGATGGCTCTGTCAACTTTTGACGCGTGTAGCGAATTTAAGAAAGGTATATGACGTCATTACGTTGAAATCTTGTAAGTAAGATGTGTGTGCCGTTGAGTATCGGAAAAAGTTGAGTGGTGGGTACGTTGCTTTGTAGGTCCGAAAGATTTAATCAAATTTTGCCCGGAGTAGAACGAACAAACACTGCAAATAACGTCATTAGGTTAAACGTTGGTAAAAAAATATCTCAATAGCGGAAAGTTGGATCGACTTCAAACTTGGTGTGGTTATTTCTTGGATAAATTACAAGTTTTTGTTAAACATTAAACAAGTGGATAATTAGGAAAGGCGCCATTACTTAAACAAATATTACGTGGTGCATTTTGCTGTCGCCAAATCAAGTCAGTTGTGTTGTATTATGAAGGCTTTATCGGCTCTAAGAAATATGACGCCTTTGAGTTCAAGGAGATGTTTGAGGAAACGACCCCCCTCCCCCAACCCACCCACTTGTAGTTAGTTGCAGTCAGGAGGCTGTGAGGATTAAGGAACATGAGGGATGGATACGAATATGGTCGTATTTACAGGCCTCAGCAGGTCTAGCTGACTTTGTTTTGTTCTTCATTTGGTTGCCAAGCTATTCCCAAAACAGAGAAAACTTCAAGCAACGGTGGAAACAATCTGTGCGAGAAGTTTGTCAGTTTTAAATCATAGTTCCACTGAAATATTAAATATCTGTACAATAAGTCCAATTTCGCGGACTATTATGTTGCGCATCAGAGACCGGCTTAGGTTAAGAGCCCAGGCATATTGATTATTTAATGAAGGGTATCAAAATGAGAAGCCCCATCTGATGACGTAAAAAGACGTAACTATACAGACATTAAGTCAGAAAATTCAGAATAAAAATAAACTGTGATAACAAGTTGGAAAAACAAGTTAGAGATCCCAATCTTGATGGCACCAAGATAAAATACTGGAATTTGTATATGTTAATGGATAGCAATCGAATACTGTTCGCATTGTGGGAATTGCGCTATCACGGTCCCATTATGTCTGAAAAGTGTTCTTGATAACATTGAGATCATGTCCTAACAATCTGCGTTCCGAGGAATTTTACAACCAGAAACCAACAATTTTTTTTTCAGAATACTTGAATAGTACTTGGGGTCTTGAAATTAACGCGTGATGAACTTTGCAAAATTTTTGACTGAAACTTGATGCAGACTTCTAGAGAAGTTACAAGATGGTTTTAATTATGAATTATGGTGACAAAATTTTACAACAGATTGAACTTCATCATATATCATGAAGAGAGTAAACAATCTGTGATGTTTGATCTGATTAATGAAACTCAATTAAGAAAGTTGGACACCTGAACACCTGATACGGACACGCAATTGGACGAACAGAAAGACTGTTGAGAGTCCTTAATATTTTGTTTATGCACAGTGAAAATGACGTCATCAGAAGGGGTTTCGTACCTCGGAATCCTCATCCAAAGACAATGGGTGATGTTACAACTATGTTTTAAATATATGGGAGTAATTATTCTATGTGACGGTTAGCAATGTCTGCAGTTCTTGCATTATGGCAAGCAGCTCACCGTGGTGGCACTAAAATGCCTCCCCCCCCCTAACCACCTCTTCCACCGAGTTGAGTCATCTGTTGCACAGTTATCAAGTATGCCTTACTAATGCTTCTTGGCCGATGGGAAAGTACGAAGACAAAGATTGTATCATGGCTATAACTACACTAAAGGTAGAGACCCACACCATAACGTTGGGTAGAAGGATGGCGTTCTGAGTCGTATCTACATGAGATGGCTAGGGATAGGAGGGGGAAGGGAGGGGGGGGGGGGGACGGGTTGAAGGGTAGCAAAAAAAAAAAAAAAAAAAAAAAAAAACAAACAAATAAACAAACAAAACAAAACAAAACAAAACAAACACTCACCAATAAGTAGAGATTTTCTCATTTAACAACCACCTTCCAGACCCGTATAAAAAACACTACGGTAAAACCTATTTGTATCAACAACCTTCAAGACCCGGATAAAAAGAGGTAAAGTAAAAGCTGTTTTTAGTGACGACCTTCCAGCTTCAGACAAAAAGCGAAGATACGGTAAAACCTTCCTGTCTTGACCTCCTTCACGACCCGGAAAAAGCACGTACAGTAAAACTGCTGTAATGATCAACGTGAAAGATATAATATACAGTAAAACCTGTTTCATTGACCACCGTCCAAACTCGGAAAAAAGGCTTACACTAAAACCTGTTCGTTGTGCCACCGTCCGGACCTAGATAAAAAAGACACAGTAAAACCTCTTTTAGTGACGGCCTTCCAGACCCGGATAATAAGGCCTACCGTTACCTGTCTGTAGTGACCGCCTTGCAGACCCAGATAAAACACCTGTACTTGTGCTAGAAAAAGAGATACCCACAAGTCAAGTTACGTACCACCTGCTCCCCCCCTCCCCCACCAACTTCCAAAAAAATGGGATAAAGGTGATACGCAATTCTACTTCTGTGCACATGAGGTACAGTTGTATAAGTTAAAAGGTTCAAAAATGGCTGTTTTCAAAAATTTGTTAGCACGGAGATCGGCTTTGTCCAGACGAGTTCTGCAAAACTGTTCGATCCAGCGTTCTGAAATTTTATGCAGCGAAAAAATATATATACATTGTAGATGTGCAACGTCGTATGATTTTTGAAATGGGCCAAAAATTGTCAAAAATACGACTTGTCAAAAATATATATTTTTATGGAAACTTGTTTGCACGGAGATAGATTTTGTCCAGACGAGTTCTGAAAAAACTATTCGATCCAGCGTTCTGAAATTTAATGCAGTGAAAATATATATATTGTAGATGTGCAGCGCCGTATTATTTTTGAAATTGCCCAAAAATTGTCAAAAATAGGACTTGTCAAAATGGCTGTTTGACAGAAAATTTGTTAGCACGGAGGCTTTGTCTAGATGAGTTCTCAAAAACTATTTGATCCAGCGTTCTGAAATTTTATGCAGTGAATATGTGTATGTTGTAGATGTGCAGCGTCGTATTATTTTCAAATCGACCAAAAATGTTTTTATGGAAACTTGTTTGCACGGAGATAGATCTTATCCAGACCAGTTCTCCGAAAACTATTAGATCCAGCGTTCTGAAATATTATGCAGTGAAAATATATATATTGTAGATGTCCAAAGTGGTATTATTTTTGAAATCCGAAAACTGTCAAAAACAGGACTTGTAAAAAATGGCTGTTTTTCAGGAAATTAGTCAGCACGGAGATGTGCAACGTCGTCTTATTTTTTATGTCGACCAAAAATTGTTAGGCAATGTCGGGTTTTCAATTTCATTGAATGTACTAACATCTCATGGCATTATGTGTTATACAGGGGATCCTGCCTCACTGATGCTCTAATTCAAATAAAAGTTTGTGAAAGGGCTGTCGGGTTAAACGTTTGTTCTTGTTTTTGACATGTTCGGGAACACTGTTGCTGGTGAGCATTGGTCGCTCTAGGTTTGTTTATTTTTGAAATTTTGAAATGAATTATGATTATGTGTATAGAAATGAATCTTTTATTTCAGTAAAAAGAAAATGGAAAATCAGTATTGGCGAATTATGGGTTTAGTTGGGGAAATATTTGTTTTTGTTTACAAAAACAAAAAACTAAATAAGTGCCGGTTGAAAGTTTGTGGTTTAAGCTCGTGCTCTTATGTTTTGTGTGCACTGGCCGCTCTAGTTGTGTATGTTCTTGGCATTTATTTATCCAAATTGAACCTCTCACTGATTGCTTGTATTGTTCTGGAGCCCGATTCAAGCTCAGCATGGCCGCTAGATAGCCAGTTTGTGAATTTTTGAGAGGTGAACTTGTCCAGTTATGACAATTCCTGAAGTAACACATTAAAAAGGAGGAGTGAAACTTTACGCTTGTGCCGTATTTTCATTGACCTAAACACAGCCGAGGGGTATATTCCGTCGCTGGCATCTGTTGTAAAATTATATCAGGGCGTTATTATTCTCAATAATCAATATGAATTGTGCCTTAAATTTGAACACACTGCTTAAGGTTTTTTTTTTATTTATACTTTGACACCAGTTAAATTGCAATAAGGCTAAATTGTTAGCACGATATTACGTGTTACTATAACAGCTACCCAGATTGAAGTGATAATTTAATAAAGCGATACAGTATAATAAAGATATACATATTCATTTGTGAATTTAGTAATTTAACTACTGTGTTTAGGAAACATACGTCAGTTTATTGCAAATGCTTTATATTACCTGTACTCTGCATTTAACCATGTCCCGGTGGCGTTTCTGCTTATGATGACGTTCTCGTGACACAGAGAGCATCTCAGGTCAAAAGTTAAAGTGGATATTTTGCCCAGAAACCCACACGGATCAGTGTTCTTGATTTTTTTTTTGTTTAAGGAGCTACGCATGTTTATAACTGGTATAGAGTATCTACATACAGGGAGAAGTGCCCTTAAACGAGTGTATTTTAATATGTAGAATTTATACAAGTATTTTGCAAACAACGTTGTTGTCATTAGTGAAGTAAATTTTAAAAAATTTGGTTATTACATTTTTTTTTTTTTTGATCAAGTGAAAAATGGGTATACAATTTTAAAGGACATAAGAGCAAAAACAAACAAACAAACAAACAAAAAAAAAACAAAAAAAAAAAAAACGAAAGATGGTTCTCCTGACCCGGATCGATATTTGAAGTTAATGGCGTATAACATTTATTCGCGATTTCGTTGTTTCGATCGTTTCCGGCTGTTAGCTGTATGAAATAATCAAGTTTATGTGTAACACTAGTATTATTCAGGGACTGTCCTGTCTACAAATTTGAGCTCATGAATGGAATAAATGCATGGGTCGCTCCGTGACTGCCCAGTTGGTCTGCGGCTCATAATGCCTACGTTTCGTAATGCCTACGGCTCATAATGCCTACGGTTCATAATGCCTACGGCTCATAATGCCTACGGCTCATAGTGCCTGCGGTTCATAATGCCTACTTCTCAGAATGCCTACGGTTCATAATACCCACGGTTCATAATGCCTACGGCTCAATATGCCTACGGTTCATAATGCCTACGGCTTCTGTATTTTCAACGTATCATAATTTCAGAGCAGTTCAGTTCTTCCCTGGAGTATATCGCCATAAGTTCTGAGATAGGACTTCTAGGGGTTAAGGTTCAGTTTTGTGAGTGGAATTAGATTTTTGTGTTGAGTTCAATGTATAGGTGTGCTTTTGAACAGAAATAAAGGAACTGAAAGAAGATTAATTTTCGGCATGAAGTTCTTTTCATTTCAAGATAAATTTGAAAATCGTAGGCATTATGAGCCGTAGCCCATCTGGATTAATCGAGTCGCTCTGAGTCGGTGTGTATGAGAGAACTCCTACGTTGAGCAAAATATAAGCGAAATAGACAAGCTCATGTGTAAGTTGAATCAGGTCGACTTATTTTTTTAAATGTCTGCTACTTTAGAAAGCATATAATTTCCAGCTGAGGAGAAAATTCCGGTGGCGTCCGTTTTGAATTTTGGTAAACGGGTTGTTCCAAAGCTGCTGTCTACTTTATTACAAAAAGAGCTGTACAGCATATCTGGATGCGATGTTTTGAGGAACTCTGTATTTATACAATAGCCTCTTGTTGATTCACCCCTGCTTTATTTGGATCAGTCGCTCCGGTGTAACAGTATATCTTGTACCCCGTACAGCTCCCGCCCCCCCCCCGGGAGGAAGATAGACTGGGCTGTCTTCCCCGGGGGCGGGGGGGGGGAAAGCTAGACTGGACTATTCCCCCCCCCCCCCCCACCTGGTATTTTTTGCCTCTTATTGGTGTCATTTTCTAAAAGGAGATGAACATACAAGAAAGCCCTTCTTAGATAATGTGGATGTTATTTATGATAATCTTAGCGATCAGGAGTAGCCTGGTCGCTTTCTAAAATGCTAAAAAGGATATTAAGAGAAAAATACAGAATTTCTGATCAAGGATACCTCTTCATATTTTGTTTGAATTATGTTGAATTTAGTCAGTAAAGTAGTTCAAAATTGTTTTAGTTTAAAATAGTATTATACAGTTTAATTGAGTCCATTTATTCACATGAAAAAATATTATCAAAATATATTTACACGCAAAAAAGTTCGTGGGGGTGGGGGGGGGGGCTAAATATACTGGAGGGGGAGATAGCCTGGTATAGCTCCCCCGGGGGGGAAGCTGTACAGGGGCGGGGGGTGGTAAGAGAGCCTGTTACACCGGTCCCAAATAGCCTTGGTCACAGGTGAGACTTGCTCGAGTTATTTCCATTAACAAGGCACTGAGGAGTCTGCCGGTGTGTGTGTGTGTGCACAATTTATTCACTCAGGCGTGTCACTCTCCAGTTAACATGTGAGATTCAAATGAAAAACCTGTTAAACAAGAATGATTTTAGTCCGGATTTTGAAACCCCGTTTCATCAGCGTTCATCAGTAGATCACAACTGTTGAGTGGGTTTTAAGTTTTTGGAAGGCCAGCCCAAGCTGGCCTTCCTATAGTGCCACATTCCGCTTGGGGGATTTTTTTTTTTTGAGACGGTTCCAATTTCAGTCATAAATTTTCGTTCATTCACAGTATGTTTACGTTCACTGATGAGTCAACTAATAGTAACTACAATGGGCCAATGAAATTTTAAGATTTTTGTGATGTCATGCATCTGCTTTGAATATTTATCAGCTCCCATTGAGAAACGTATTAGGGTTTGTCTCAAACATTGAACGAGTAGGACATTTATTGCATTTCGTCTGAAAGAAACTGAAAAACAGCGACTTAGGAATACGGGACCATGAAACAAGTCACAACTTGTCGTCTAGATTTGCCATAGTCACAGCGATTTGATAACCTGTGGATTGTGGCTTACTATTTTGTTATTGAGTTGTCGCCGATGTTCTTTGAACTTCGATAGCTTATTGATTTTGTTTCAAAGATTCACTTTTTTCATGAAATATTA
The DNA here is from genome assembly GCA_949752745.1 of Protula sp. h YS-2021. Lineage (NCBI taxonomy): Eukaryota > Metazoa > Annelida > Polychaeta > Sabellida > Serpulidae > Protula > Protula sp. h YS-2021. The sequence continues at coordinate 68,618,211 of OX457026.1, forward strand.
AAACAGTTTTTTTGAATAGATTAAAAAATTACAGAGGCATTTTTCTGGGTTTCACGGCTATGTTTTCTTTAGGTTGAGCATTGAAGTGTGACTGCATCCGTTAATGACTGTTGTGTGCTGCATTTGGGTTATCAGTGACTCATTTGCTGCGCACTTCTTTTTCGCTGTTTTTGAAAGTAGACAGTTCATGTTTCGGCAACACGGCAAATGTGAATGGTTGAGTATGAACCACGGAGAGCATTTTACTCAAGTTGTATTAGGAATTAAGTTGTAAAATGAATAGAATATTTGTTTCTTTATCCAACTTGAACCTCTTATACAACTCCCTTCAAATACATGTGTATATTGTGGCAGAACATGGCCTTCCACCGATGCTTTTAGCCTAGTTTTGGTGTATTTTCACAAATTGACAGTTTCATGAGAAAAATGTGCTTTGTGATCAGATTATATATTTTTATATGTATTTATATATTAAGTAAACGACGGTAAAAAGCTTGAACACTGCAGAAACCTTAAGGCTGCGGTGAAATTCAAAGCTTAAAATGTACCATATTTTGGCGCGTTGCGTAGAAAGGTCACTTGCACTTTGCTTCATACTTCTCACTGATGTGAGGCTCTGACAGGTCATATGGCATCAAGTTTTCTGGATTCTGTTGAAGATGCTGTTTATTAACACTCAAAAGTTGACTTTCTGCGCAAGGCTTTCCGGCCAACACATAGAAGTGGACTTTTTGCGTTAGGCTGCCTATAGTTGGTTTCGGCCGCTCACATCATTGTGATGTCTATAATATAGGTGTTATCTTTTGCTAGCGTTTTGACATTTTACCCATTATTTCAGTTGTGATTAACAGTAACCTCCCTAGTTTTATTTATCATGGTTATCACCCTTAACGAAAAAAGCTTCGAAGTTTGTATTTAGAATGTTGTCCGATGTAAAATTCAGGTGATTTTATTGTGATAATGTTTACACAGTGTATATCCAGTGAGTTCTTTAAATGCTGCTTGCAAGCGCGACATCTTCTTTCCGTGGCTTTTTGATTCGGTGTGGGGTGGCGGGCGGGTTTGTTGGAAAGTGGTTGCGGATACCCAGACTGTTATTTTCCTGCTGTTTTATAAAGAAGAACTTGGTCGTTTTGTTAAATCGGTACATAGATTGAAAGCTGAAATATGTAGTCTTGGATGGCCTAAGTCGTGTGAAAGCCAGAGTCAACAAGGTCAGGGTAATATGTATATATATAGTGTGACAAGGTTACTATGGAACAAATGCGTGAACAAGACCGAATTTCGCCACTACGGAAACAATCCCACGTGAAATAAGAGAGTTATGTTCAGTTTAAATGTATGATGCTTTAAATTCAAGATCAACATAATTTCGTAAATCCTGTCTCTAACGGTTTCGAAAATATTTGACCTTTGACCTTGAAAATGTAAGTCAAAGTTCAGATCACAAAGTTACCCTTGTCTAATTTTCTGTCAGAGTATAAAAATTACTGCTAGCTTATTGCGTAGACCTAGGTAAGTTACTTGTCAAGTGAAAAACTGTAAGAAGATAAGTTCGAATGCTGGCTGAGGATTGCTTTCTTACCATTCTGTTACTATTTTCTAGTTGAAATAACTTCTTATTCGGTGCTTTTCGCCATATGATCCTGACCATACAGTTTTTTTCAGCACAAATGATCTAGGAGCCCAGAGCGGAAATGAGAAGAATATAACACAAACACTATATATATATATAACGCGAAGAATAATATAGAAAACAAGTCCACGTGAGTTCACGTAGAGAATACAGTGATCATGATGAAGCCGCTCAGCCTCTTCGGCATGTATGGTTTAGATGGAAATTTTACACTAAAAGAATACGGGATTTAAACAGGGTTTTTTACAAGCGAAATTAACGCGGTGAGGAGATGTCGCCGCTAGTTTATGCGGTGTGCCACTAACGTGTTATATATGTAGAAAAAGACCATCAACAGATGGGAGTGGATCAAAATGGGAGTGTATCAAGGATATAAGAATTTATGTATTTCTTATCCTTGACGAAATAAGAGATTAACAAAGCAAGTCGATTCCTAGGCTCAGCATCGTGAGTCTATTCCGGAACAGACTCGCCAGGCTCAGCATCGTGAGTCTATTCCGGAACAGACTCGCGAGGCTCAGCATCGTGAGTCTTTTCCGGAACAGACTCGCCTGGCTCAGCATCGTGAGTCTATTCCGGAACAGACTCGCCAGGCTCAGCATCGTGAGTCTATTCCGGAACAGACTCGCCAGGCTCAGCATCGTGAGTCTTTTCCGGAACAGACTCGCCTGGCTCAGCATCGTGAGTCTATTCCGGAACAGACTCGCCAGGCTCAGCATCGTGAGTCTATTTCGGAACAGACTCGCCAGGCTCAGCATCGTGAGTCTAATACGGAACAGACTCGGCAGGCTCAGCATCGTGAGTCTATTCCGGAACAGACTCGCCAGGCTCAGCATCGTGAGTCTATTCCGGAACAGACTCGCCAGGCTCAGCATCGTGAGTCTATTCCGGAACAGACTCGCCAGGCTCAGCATCGTGAGTCTATTCCGGAACAGACTCGTCAGGCTCAGTTTCATTTAAATACATCATAGTATCATAGTCGTTGAATTTTCTGCGTCTGCGTTATTCTGTTCCAGAATTGACTCATTTGGACAATAGTGCATTATTTGACAAATAACAAAAATGTGTGAATTCTTGTTTTGCTTTACATTCGTAGTGCATATTATTGTGTTCTGAGCATTTTGCGCTCAGACATACACAGTAGCACAGTGAAGAGGGATAGTAGTAACACCGCGGTATATACATTACTTTTCTTTTACACTGTTATGGGGCATCTTTATTGTTGTATAACTTACACGTCAATCATATTGTGCACAGTCTGAGCCAGTAATAAAAATGATCTTGTTCAAAGCTTGCTCGTACTTCAGGGTTTTAACTACTTAATTTGCAAGGCCTGGCAGGCCTAGGCTGGAACCGCCAGACTGGTAGCGTCTGAAGTCTACGACCCTTGAAACGAGCCCCGAGTCTCTGGCGGCATGACTGACTAAACATACGATGTGAGCCCCTTATATACAGGAGACAAGCGCCGTCAGTGAAATGACCGCACGTTTTTTTTTTGTTTGGGTTAGCTCTAGCTTTATACAGAAGCAGGGCCTATAGCAGTGTTAAAAGTATGTGTTTTAAATTGAAAAATCGTATCGCCTCCTAGGTTTTTAGCCTGAATGTCTTGAGATTTGGGTTGATTGTAGTGGGCACAAGTACCTACTTGGCTGTTACTTTTGTTGGCGATTCGCCAAAAACTGGCGGAAATATTGGCCAAAAACCATTTTTTTTTGAAAACACATCTTCTCCGAGGGTTTTGATGGAGACGTTCTAAAATTGTGATGAAAGGTAGGGTGCATAAGTATGCACCTGGTTATTACTTGTTTTGGCGATTCAGCAAAAAGTGGCGAAAATATTGGCAAAAAAAAAAACAAAACAAAACAAAAATACAACTTTTTTTCGTAAAATCTTAACTTCTTCTGGGAAAGTGATCTTACTGCCTTGAAATTTTAAGTGAAGGAAGCGGGCGTTACTACTTGCCTGGCTATGACTTGTTTGGTGATTGGCCAAGAATCGGCGAAAATTTTGGCGAAAAACCAAAAAATTTCATTAAAATCTTACATAACTCCAGGAAAATGCTATTACACTCTTGCAATTTTACGTAAAGGTAGCAAGAATTACTATATACCTAGCTGTTAAATTTTGGTGATTGGCCAAAAAATTGGCAGAAAGTTTGGCGAAAAACCAAGTAATTTTCTGAAGGCCTTCCTACCTACCTGGCTGTTACAGGTGTTGGTGATTGGCCAAAAACTTTTCAAAATTTAACAATCACAGCCAAATGTGCGACATTAGTGCACGGCTAGCGCCAGAACAAGTGGAGTGATTCCATTCATTTTGAACACACGTTTAAACCACAGCCTGTAGTGGAAGAAGAAGGTGAACTTTATGAAAATGGCACCTTTAACCCGATGCCGCAGTCGTTCAGTTGTGGGCCTAGCGCTTCAACAAATACAGAAATACGGACAGATAGCGGCACATCGAAACATATTACGGGAAACCATTGTTTATTCCCAGACTGTGTTCATCATTTAAAAGTTGACCATATGTTTTGTAAACATTTCCCCAAAAATCTATTTCGCAAGGCTCGTTCACCCGAAAAGTGGGCGTATTTCTTCAAACAAATCACCGATGCATTACAGTTTTAAAATTTAAGTGAAGTGTCGGAATATGCCATAGAAAGAAAATTAGCAGATCATTTGTCATCGGAAAGTTTTAGCAAAGGGAATATAGAAACAGAAAAGATGTTTGCAAGACATTTGGCTGTTCCCATTCCTACAGACTACATAAAAACAAGCTGACATCAGTTGCACATTTAATCTCCTGGCGAGTAATTTGTCGTATACTTTTACAGTTTGACTTCGACACCAGAGAACAATTCCACCATCTAGATATCCCAGTCCCAACACCACAAGTGAATTTAAAAAATTAGATTAGGCTATCCTAATTAGCCGCGGTTAGTCCCTTGGAACTAATAACAGGTATGACGACATTGGTTACGAGATAATGTATCGTGTCCATTGTTCAACGCATCGAGACTTCCAATTATGGGTCTGTAATTTGTCACTTTCAAATCTTTTTTCACCGCTCCCTTCTATATTATCTATGTAACGGACGCCCTTTGAGACAACCCGCACGGCGGGGGACTTTTCACTAACAATTACTTTTTTTTTTTGGTGATTGGCCAAAATTGGCGGATATTTTTGCGAAAAACTAAAACTTTTTCAGTAACATCTTGACGAATTCCATAAAAATAGTCTGACTTTTTATATTTTACGGAACGGTAGCGGGATTTATATCTTCCTGTTGTTATAATTTTTGGGGTAAAAATGTGGCGAAAATTTTGACGAAAAACTAAAACAAATTCAGTTAAATCTTAACGAACTCCAGGAAAATAGCCTCACTGGTCCTTTGTTGGTTGATAAAATCTTGAGAATGCATCGACTGCTTTCTGCCCCGTGCATGGCGTACGTAAGAGGAAGCCAATCGGAATTTCTTTCTAACTCCTCTTGTGCTATTTCTTCTTCTTCATTCTTTTTTCCCACTTGTCCTTTAGTAAGTGCGTCCTAATATTCCCACCATAGCTGGTGAACGGGACGTTAAACACCAAATAAATCAACAAACCTAGCTGGATATTGCTGTCTTTTAATTTTATATAAAGAGAACAATCATTGGTACTTACCTGGCTAATACTGTTTTTCGTAATTTTGAAAAACTGGCGGGAAATCTGAAATCTTATCTAGTATAAGCTATATAATCTTACCTTCTTAAAATTCTGAATTAGGGAAGCAGATATTCGAACCTACTTTGCTAATGTTTCTCGCTTTTCTTTGTGATTCGTCAAAAAGTGGCCGAAATATTGACGAAGAAGCAATTTTTTCTGAAGAAATGTTAACTAACGCCAGGAAAATAACCTTTTTGTCTTGTAATTTTATGTGATAGTGGCACATATTACTACTTACTTGGCTATTACTTTTTTAGTAATTCGCCACAAATTGGCGGAAATGTTGGTCAAAACGCAATTAAAACGTATATCCTATGGTTTCAATGAAAACGTGCACATAAATGTCCACCTGGCTGTTATTATTATTTTTTGACTTTTCGCCAAAAATTGGTCGAAATATTGGCGATAAAATGTTTCCTTCGTAAAATCTCAACCAACTCCAGAAAAATAGAGTTATTGTCCTGAAACTTTGCGTACAGATAGCAGGATTTCTTGTGTACCTGTCTATTAATTTTTTTTGTAATTGGCCAAAAATTGGCAGAAATATTGGCGAAAAAAGAAAATAAAAGCAGTAAAGTTTTAACTCGCACCACAAATGGCCTTACTATCTTGGAATTTTTATTAAACATAATGGTCATTGGTGCTTACCTGGTTATTGCGGTTTTGTGTAATTCGGAAAAAATGGCGGAAATATTGGCGAAAAACCAATTCTTGCTAAAATCGTTACTGGCCGTAGCAATATAATGTTACCTTCTTTAAATTTCGAATTATGGAAGCAGAAATTAGTACCCATCTGGCTGTAACTTTTTTTGGTAATTTTGCCAAAAGCATTATTGAAAACACAACGAGCCTCAGGTATTTGACCTTAATCTCTTGAAATTCTGATTAAAGGTGGCAGGCTTTGGTACCAACCTGGCTTTTACGTGTGTGTGTGTGTGTTTTTTTTTGTGATTGGACGAAACACGTGACTATAACGATTCACGATTCGCCATAACTGCCGGATATATTGGCGATAAACCATTTTTTACATTAAATTCTTGACTGACGTCACCCTTAAAGAAGATCACCTGTGCTATATCATAACGGAATGCGTAACAAGTAGAACTGCAGTATTTTTCTACTGTATTGATTTTGACTATGTTATGAAATAAGTATAACTAGTTTACACTGTCATTCAAAACCTTTTCAACAGAGAGCCACGGACAATGTAAACCGCCACCCAGCAAATATTTTGAAGTCAGAATGACGTCGGGTTGACGTCGTGACCCGATGCTCATGACGTTGGATTGACGTACCGGTTTTATGTATGAAATGGATCTGACGTCGGTTTTTCACGTCAGATTGACGTTGGGATTCCGAAGTCCATACGATGTCGACTTTTGGTTGAAAAGGACATTGGAACTCAAGACTTTTATTCCTGTTGACTACCTTGTTCAACATCACCGAACAACCCACATTGCAATCTCTTAACTAACCAACGTGCCCCAATCTTACACTGCGTTTAACAAATCTGTTAATAAAACTTACATGGTCCAGCATCCAGTATTTTATATTGCAAATGGAGTCGAAAGGGGCGTGTTAGGTCAATAAAAAGCTTTGGAAAATTAGAGATATTGCTAAATATACCCACAAACATCAATATTAACAAATTCTTTTTACCTTAAAAATGTGTGGTTTCGTTGAACATCAGACATCTTTAGAATGTTTGCGAGTCGTGAAGAATTCTAAGGCTGTTTTAATACACCCATATACTTGAATATTAGCAAATTCTTTTTACCTTAAAAATGTGTAGTTTCGTTGAACATCCGACATCTTTAGAGTGTTTGCGAGTCGTGAAGAATTCTAAAGCTGTTTTTAAACTTCGCTTCGAATTTCCCAATAAAATAAAATATAAAAACAACCAGTTTAGAGGCACAAAGCATTGTTTGCAATGCACGAAGAGATGAAATAAATAGATGCGAAAATTAAATAGATGCTTTCGCTTCGAATTTCCCAATAAAATAAAATATAAAAACAACCAGTTTAGAGGCACAAAGCATTGTTTGCAATGCACGAGAGATGAAATAAATAGATGCGAAAATGTATAACAGATGAAAGTGTGTTCAATTTTCGCGAGGCCAGACTCACATTTGTCAATTTCCTCCATCAGCCAAGAAACTGTACTACACCCAATGCATTAACGAATGCGGGTTTAATCAAAAACAACTGTTAAGTGTTTTAAATGAACTTCTTCAAAATAATCTAAAACTATCCTACCGACACACTCATCAAAGCAAGAAATGGCAAACGAACAACTTTTTTGTGGATAAAATACAAACCGTAAGAGAAAATCTGGATAAAACCAACTGTGACTATGTCTCGATCCAGGAACCAAAAGGTGAAACAAAATTACATTATTTTCGCACATACCGAGAGGAAAGTATCTCCAAATTATATTCAAAACCAGCAATGCGTCATACGAATTGGATCCCATCCCAACTTCTCTGCTGAAGAAATGCCTACCTGCCCTGCTGCCAACTATTACCGGCATAGGGAATTTGTCACTACAACATGGCCATTTTCAGGCTGTTTTGAAACACGCACTGGTTATACCACTGATTAAAAAAGCAAATTTAAATCCAGAACAACTGAATAAATTTCCTCCTGTTGCAAACATTTCATACACCTCAAAGATAATTAAAAAGGCTGTAGTCAAATGTTTCGACACTCACATGCCCAATCAAAATCTACATGAAAATCAGCCTACCGTGTCGGACATAGTACAGAAACAGCTTTGGTTCGCATTTTCGACGGCATTCTCCGATCCCTGGACAACAGAAATGCTATATTGTACGGCCTTCCACAATGTCCTCTCAGTAAACTATAAAGAATAGAGAACATTGCTGCTCGTCTCGTTACTAACGGGCGCATATTCGATCACATAACACCAGCTCTGAAATTGTTACATTGGCTGCCTGTTCCATTGAGAATTCAGTTTAAAATCCTGCTATTAACGTTTCAAGGAACAGCTCCCTCGTATATTACTGAATTACTGACACCCTACCTTCCAAATCAGAAGCGCATCAGAGTACAGGATGACTGACAACATAACACGTCGTTTTAAAAGTTCAAATTTGGTTGTATTGACGTCATTACCGAACCATTTTACAACCCGTCGATTTCCGGTCATATACACCGCGACCAAACCCGACATTTGTACGATATTTCAAAAGTTCAAAATTGGTTGTATTGGCGTCATGACCAAATAACAAGCATTTTACAACCCCGGGTGTTTGCTAGGCATACTCGAGTGCTCCTGATGTCAATCCATTTGTCAATACAGTATTGAGCACTGGTTGTTGCGTGAAAGGAGCAAACAGCTATACAGGATACAGGCGCTTTGGAGTGGCATGTGCTTGGTGGGTTGGTGGCATGTTAGAGGGGATCAGGACATATTAGAATTATATTTTATTTCTCATTTGTAGTCTTCAAAGGTTTCTTTATACACAGTTGAAATCCGCATTAAAACTCTCCAGAAAAAGGAAATATAAAACGTCATGTCATTTCATGTGGTAGACCAAAAGTGAGTCACTAAAATGTTCCTTGCCTTGTTGTGCTTCAAAGCTGTAAATGCGCCGTTTTCGGGATATTTCACTTTGAAAATTTCATGACATCATAAGGCGCAGATGACGTCATAGGTCAAGTTTTTCACAAGGGTTCTAATCCCATGGTCCACTATGTGTGTGCCAAGTATATTTCCTAGCCTTAGTCGTTTGGTCGGTTGGAAACGGAAAATTTGTCGAAGAAAATAAACAAGAAAAAAAGCAAATAAAAAAAGAAGAAAGAAATTTTTTGCTTTACTTTCAGTCCCAAGTTAAATACTGGATAGCTCTGTTACAGGAGAAGTGTTCAAAATTCCGCTGTTTCTGTTCTCGATTTAAAAATACACAAAGATACAAATAACGCACAGCAGAATCGCTTTAGGTGCCGAAAGTCCAAAGTCTACCCAAAACGGTAATTTTGAATAACTAAGCAGTAAGTTGCAGGGGTGACGCTAGTGAAGGCGGATATTCGCATTGCCTCCATTAGCTGCTTACTGGATCCGCCTATCTCGCGGTCAAGTATCGCCGTGTGTCTGACCACTTTCGAAAGCACAAACACATGGAATATTGCGGCATGTGACATGTGATTGCGTAATTGGCCAAGGGGATGTGCGCGAGCGCCAACGTAGCGTGGGGGAGACTGAAGACTCGAGAGAATGCGTCCGCGAACTTGTTCGCACGGCTGCTGATAAACGAAGCAGTCAGCTTAATGTTAAAGGAAACACACAGAGACTATCCGTCAAAATATCCGAGGTAAATGTGTTTCTTGTTGAAACCGGGTTCAACGCGGTGAGAGTCACGGTGTTTTCTGTGAAGATGGTAATTTTGCGGCTGTCTTTTTTCCCTGTCTTGCTGTTCGAAGAACCAATCGTCTAGGCACTGGAAGACCATCATCCCTTCCAGACGGGCCGATGATTTTAGCATCATCATGACCTTGGCTTGTGCCCCTTTTATGTTTCGTATGAAAGAGAGGGGATACCCGCTTTTTAACCATCGGACTACCCGTCGAGAGGCTCCCGTTTTCCCATAAAGTTGCCAAAACTTGCCTAGTCTCCCTCCTACGGGTAAGGAGGCGTTGTAGGAGAGTTAACTTTTTCTAAGTTATGTGAAAATATCACCGGGAGACGAGGGTGTCTCGGGGCGGTACTTTGGTTGTTGAATCTGAACGACTGCAGAGATGGTACCTCTGTCTTGCTGCCGTTGTTTGGTTTTGCCTTCTTAGTAGGGGTGGCTGAGGCTGTGCACTGGGCTTGTTATGTGTGGGAGTGGAGTGATATTGCCACTTTCGTTTCATGGATCCCTTGAACGAAGCCCGGGACATTCGTGACATCAGAGCGTAGTCCTGAGACAGTGAGCGGTTCTCCTGATTCACTCTGTCAACTCTGGGAGTGGAGTGGTATTGCCACTTTCGTTCCATGGATCCCTTGAATGAAGCCCGGGACATCCGTAACATCAGAGCGGTGAGCGACATCCGTAACATCAGGCAGTGAGCGGATCTCCTGATTCACTCTGTCCCCCTCAGCGGGACGTGGACAGTTCTTTTTCAACTAAGATGGGTACGTGGCGTAGGTCTCGCAGGACTTTGACACTGAACCAGCAGTGCTGGAGAAAGTTATCCCGTCATATATAAACCATTGAAATTATTAAACAATGTTGAAACCACAGGTGACTTGCGCTAATCGTGCTATTTCTTGAATAGCATCCCTGAATAGAACATTCTATAGAGCTATAGAAGAGGCGGAGCTCGATGTCGTCATCGTTCAGCGTTATTAGGTCTGGGGGAGACGGAGTTCCGATTGGTCGTCTGCCTGATCTTTCCAAAGTCTTTGGTCCCGGCCCGGTGACCGTACACACTCTCCGTAATGGAAGATGGGAAGGGGTGACGTGTCCACGGACTCCTCTTCCATCTCCCCTTCCTCTGGGTCTTGGTCGTCGGAGCCCATTTCAGGAAGCTGTGATTGGCACTGAGACGCTTGGGGTTGAAGTTCCCCTGTCGATGTGTAGATCTCTTTCTCCTTAATGCTCGAGAATGTTCGTCTTACTCTTCCAGTAGAGCAGCAAATTGCCCCGAAGGTGGCATGCCCACTGATTCCTCTTCGCTGATAATAAGCGTCTCTGGGTTACCCATGACTGGTTCCACCGAGAGGGGGTGGGGTGAGTCCGAGGTCGAGGCAACCGACTGGCTTTCTGGAGGAGGGAGGGAAACCGTGGCGGACGGTTTAGCTCTTTTTCTGGTGAAGCAGTGTTCCTTGACTTTTTGTTTAAGTCTAACAATTGTTTTTACAATTGTGATTGGAGCGATAGGAATATCAAGTTCTTCTACTGTCTCTGAGAAAGCCCTTGATTTAGATTTAGGTTTCTTATGTTTCTTGGAAGTTGCAGTAGCAAGTGATTCTGCATCTATATGTATAGGCGTAGAAACTTGGTCCAAAATGACAGAGCTCGCTTTCTTCATTTCTTCAAGGGGCAGAAGAAAGGAATTTGCGTTTATCCTGTCTACGTTCGTTCTTTGTTCTGTTTTTCAGGAGTGCCTTCCAGTCCTCTGGAGTCAGGTGTTGGTACTCCGAACACGTGTTAACCTCCTCACAAAGAGGTACGCCACTGTTTCGTCTACAGCAGTCACAAACTGAGTGGGGGTTAGACGTCGTAAATAGATGGATGCACTGCGGTAACCGAGGTGGAGAGCATAAGTTGGCTTCTGTCATATCTGAAAAGCAAGCAGAGAGAGAAGGCCGTTAGACAAATTTGGTGCTATAGACAATACCAACATTACATTTACATTAACTCTGACCATCACTTCGAATGCTATCCTGTGACGTCAGTATTTTTAATTGCTCAGAATTGCTTCCAGCAAGCAATATAAGCGATTCTCCACGAAAAGAGACGTTTCCTGGGGTGGTCTCGTCTTTCCATGTGGACCGTAATAGGAAGGACCGTAATGGGCCTGATTCTGGGGCCTTTGTGGGATTGTCCCCTCTACGGACCTAGCGTTGCACCATCGGACCATAATGAGCAAATGGTCTTGGATGGAGTGTAGAGGGTACCCAGACCGTCTGACCGTATTCCCATCAGGGTAAAATTGTCTTCAGGGTGTAAAAAGCCCTGGAATCGCTCCGAAGATGCTTCTTTTCGCCATGACCGATATCAATAATGCAGAACCTGCCCTGTCAAGACTGAACGGTCGAATCGGAGTAAAGCTTAAGCAAAGACTGGCCATTTCTGCGATGACACAGTCGGCTAGATAAAGTTTGTAGTCGATGCAGGCAGAGTGACCCGTAAAGATCCTGAACTCCTAGACGATATGTGCGGGAACAAGTAAAGATTTCTCGATCTTGTAACTTCTAGTGAAGAGAGAGGTACACTTCTCGGGGCTTGATAAAGTGTCATCGTGTCGTGTAAACTCAACTTCTACCAGATCGAAGTTACAAGTGCTGAATTGCTCTTCTAACTGAACCAAATTTATCCAAATTACAGTATGTGATAAATTAATGCACTAAATTTTAAACAAATTCGCAGTTTTTACTAGTTCCCTTGATGCAAAAATTGCGGTGCACACAGAATGGCGTGTTGTTTGTGACATCATGCTAATGGGAATGAGGGTTCCCTTGCTCGCATTGGTCGATGGATGGAAGGCGGGGCAGGTGCGTTCGAACTACAGCAAAAAATTCTTTTTTCTATTTGCGTGGCAATCTATAACCGGAAAGGAACCCATTAAAAGTGGAAGCGAGCGAATTGAAAGCTCTTGCGAAGTAAAAGGTTCATTTTAAAAAGTCATGGGCGCACATATTGAGCAATGTGTACTTGAGCACCCCCAACCCCACGCTAGAAGGCGTAAATGAACATTTACGCATTCAGGCCGATAGTTTTCTCAAAGAAAAATGACCACATTACCTGTGCTGTGATATCACTGACTGGTTGTCATTCCAATCCGAGAATCTCAGCCCCTGCGATCAACAATCAGTTTCTCCTCTAGTAATTTCTCCTGAGTAAGAGATGCCAGTGATGATGGCTCTCAAACCTGCGGCCCTGTTTCATAAAACTCCCTGCATGATTATCTAAAATTATCGCTATCTTTACTTTTTTGTGAAGCGTTAAACAGCACAAAATGACAGGCAATTGAATTTGAAATATTATATAATATATTGCAAACAACACAGCTTGAATATGTCTTATAAGCCGAGTAGTGTTTGGTTTCTGTTGACTTAAGGTGTTATTGACTGATCTAGCATACGCCGTGTTAGCTATTTACGCAGTGAGAGCTCGCACAAAGCTCACTGTGCAACTGTGTGTGATGTGGGTTAAATGCTACGCATTTACTTGCAAAAAATACACTCTTTTCACATGGCGTTTTAACAAAGAAAACGAAATCAAAGACGAAAATAAAAAGTGACATGCACATGTTCAGATCAAGCTCTTCATAAGTCCCAAGTTTCATGGTCGTAGGGCCCATAGTGTCCGAGGAGAAGAAGACACAAAAAATCGGAAAAAGTGTCGAAGAAAAAAAAAAAGGACGAATTTTGCTCGCACAAATTCATATAACTCTTGCAAGCCAAAGGCTTGTCAAGTGTTAACTAGAAGCTCATTCCGCTAGCGAAATGTTAAACACTTGACAAAAATTAAAACGCAAAAATACTTCCTTCAATGGGCTATTTCTTGAATAATATATTGCAAACAACACAGCTTGAATACGTCTTATAAGCCGAGTAGTGTTTGGTTGTTGTTGACTTAAAGTTTTATTGACTGATCAGGCACACCCCTTGTTATCTATTTACGCAGTGAGAGCTCGCACAAAGTTCACTACGCAAATGTGTATTCTGTGCTGTCGTTAAATGCTACGCATTTATTTGCAAAAAATACACTCTTTTCACATGGCATTTTAACAAAGAAAACGAAACCAAAGACGAAAATAAAAAGTGACATGCACATGTTCAGATCAAGCTCTTCATAAGTCCCAAGTTTCATGGTCGTAGGGCCCATAGTATCAGAGAAGAAGAAGACACAAAAAATCGGAAAAATTGTCAAGAAGAAAAAAAGGACGAATTTTGCTCGCACAAATTCATATAACCCTTGCAAGCCAAAGGCTTGTCAAGTGTTAAAAACCACGTTATGCACAAACAACATGTAAATTTTTTGCTCAGGCGTGTTGCCAGTTAAAGGACCAAACGCTAAGTGATTAGTCGTCTGGATAAACGCGCCTCTCATGTGCTTCCGAGTGACAGTGACTGATGGGAGGTAGAATCACTCTTGTACAGCGCTCTGGACAGAATTGTTTGTAGTATGCGGAATGTAAAAAATGTAAATCAATTAATGAATGATTAGTCATTTTCGAAATTTTCGGTATTTGGGTTTAAAAGGTCAAAAACATTGCTCTTAATTTTAAAAATGAATACTTTCATTCAGTTTTTCAGAATGTACCACTGAAGAAGCGCTGCCAAGAAGCCTAACTGCCGGGAGGGTGGGTGTGGGGGGTGGCAGATAGCCAGATACGATGACCTGTTGACAGGCTTCGAACGGGAAGGCTGGTAACTTACCAGCAGAAGGCAGAGCACAAGGATTTTCCATGGGATTATGCTGGAAGGTGAAGGCAGCCCCTAGGTGTCCGAGGAAAAACCAGTAAGAGAACAGTCACCAATTAACATGGTCCAGCAGCAGAGACAGCGTCCAGTTTGGTTGTTGGTGTGTAGGGATGAAAGTAGGTAGTAATATTGGGTGCAACCTCGACCCAACATCGTAACGTTTACTGGATGGCGAAGCTGTACAGCGAATTTTATTGTCGTTTTTCTATCGTGGGCCGGGAAGAGCCCCGCGTCGAACTACCTTTTTAATGAGACCTTGGGTCAAATCTGAACACCATTATGGCATACTTGCAAAATTGCTATGTATAATACTTGTCTTTCAAATGACACAACCAATATCCTCTGTCAGCTGTTTACCATGATATTACCAATATATTTAACCAAATTGTTTTTGCATTGAATTTAAATCAACATAACTTTTTTGCGACCAACGAAACAAGCCAGTTTTTTTTATCAAGCTGACTCCGCAGTGATGTGTAAGTGCGTCTTATGACGATATCAGAGGACTTTATGGGGCCTTTCTGCCCGGTGCAGATTGGGCTCCTTTGAAGCGTTTCACAGTACGGCACCTTCAAAAGTTTAAGTGTGAGCCCGGCAGGGTTCTTCCTTAGTTACCAAAGGTTCTTAAAGCTTCTGATAGAACATTGCTCCATCTCCAGGATTCTCGTCTTAGGTAATTAACATGACCTCAAAGAGATCTCAAGGCAAGATCCGTTAATTACATCATTTCAGGGCGTATTTCATGGTATATTTGTGTTCATATGGACATTTTGAAACAATTACTTGCTTTATTTCGCAGTCAAATATGTACTATTTTGTTTTATTATTTGTGTCAAACGTGAACAAATTACGTGATCAGAAAACTTATAAAAATTAAATGAATAATACAGGCAAGAGAAAAATCTTTGAACAATTACTACATGGATAATAATAACGCAGGTGGTTAAACACACCCTCCTGCACCCATCTCTTTGTCTCTTTCTCTGTTTCGTCGTTTTTTCCGTAGGAAGTCCATTTTATAACTGGACTCCTGGCTGGGGGCGGGGGGGGGGGGTTGGAGTGGTCATCGTTCATTCCTCTTATTAAACATTTGTCGGCATTTCAACTGGACAGCGAGTAGATATTTCAAAACATTAAAAATAATCTTTTCGCTCAGTTTCGTTTTTAAACTTAAAGCACATGGCTTCTAGAATCTCAGTGTAAGCTACCGAGCATGTTGGCTCGTTAGCAACAGAGCTTCTTTGGTGCGTTCGTATGTATATGCTGCTTTAGTGGGTGTTACGTCGTCGTATATAAAACAGTTGACCTCTGATGAAATCTCTGTTATGTATAAACACAGAGCGGATGGATTTTTAAGAAGTAGTTCCCTTTTAATGAATGTTATTGTTATTGCTTTTATGGATCTGCGGAGTAAAAAGGTATACACAACAGACCGAACCGGCGTAGAGGATGGTTGCTGAGGATATTTTAAAAAGTAGTTTCTCTCTTTTATGAGTACTATTCTGCGCGGAATCCCCATTTGATCTGCGGAGTAAAAAGGTGTTATACACAAAAAAAAAAAAAAAAACCGCGAAGAGCTTGGCTGTTGAACAACAACGGGCATTACGTATGGAATGCCATTTTCATATTTATCAGGAGAATATTGATAGCAAGGGTTTTTTGAGAGCAAATATTCATTTCGGATACCATTAATTAATTTTTGCTATCTGTAATGATTCTTCATAATAAATTTTTGACTTTAAAAATATTTTGCTGTCTCTAGATATATTCTTGATCTCTAAAAAATTATTTGTTATTAGTAAAAACGTTTATTAAGTTCAAAAATAATTTAAAGATTCTAAAGGTTTTTCATATTCTTTCTTTACATTTTGTAAAACGTATAAATAAGCATTTCTTGAGCTCAAAATTGTGTTGTTATGATTCATATCAAAATTCAATTTTTCATTTCCAAAATTTAATTGACGACTCGAAAATTTTATTATTGCTTGGGGTTCTTAAGTATACAAAAGTGATTTTTTTCTTCAAAAATGACATTTTGCTATCGGAAATACAGTTATTGATATCAAAAGATAAATTTATATATCTATATTGAGTTATTGATATCTTTATTATTATTATTATTATTATTATTATTATTATTATTATTATTATTATTATTATTATTATTATTATTATTATTATCATAAATTAACATTAAATGACAATTAAATTCCATAGTTGCGGTTGTGATGATATATCAGAGTACGTTGTGAGCACAGAACACATATAAATGTGATGTCGAAAGGACCAAAGTTGTGGTATGAGAAAATTTGTATTTTATTGGGGGGGAGAGGGGGGGGGGGATCTGTACTGCTTGTGTATGTTAAAGTGTGGATACGATTTTTAACTATCTGCAACCAAATTTATTTTCAAATGTTATATAGTAACTTATTCTTCTAGCGGAGTTTTAAATATTCGAGTTCCATCCATTGCCAAAAGCCACGCTTAGTAATTTTTTAATCGGTTGACCTAATTGAAAAATCATATCTTAGAATAACTGAATCGGGACTAAAAGTTTTAGTATCGTTCCTTTTTCGAAATTCAAGTTATAATCCTCTCCTCTGTTGTAGTATATTAACAATTGTGTGTAAAATTTTAGAAAGGGTAAGATTTCAGACTTATAAATCTGAATTCAGACTTCTTGCTTCATACTTCGGACTTACATTTGTTATCGATAATTCAAAGTGTGAAGTATGAAGTGTGAAGTCTGAAGTGTGAATTATGAAGTCTGTAGTCTGAACCCGGTAAGCACACCCAAGTAAAACCCATGTAAAACCCAGGGTTATTTTTGGCCTTCCCACGTGAATCCCATGCAAGGATTTGCATGGGAATGAGACAAAAATCGAGGTAAAATCCATGGTCGGAATTCCCATGCATAATCCATGCATTTCCCAGTTGGGATCCACCTGGGTTTACCCGGGTGGGATGTACATGGGCATTCCCATACAAATTTATGGTTTTTTACAGGGGGTTTCCCAGGGTGGGAAAACCAAGGCATTTCCCACCCAGAAATGGCTCGTTTCTACACGAGATTAATATGGGTTTTCCCCTTTCCCACCTCTCCATGCAAATCCCAATTAAAACCCATACGTATCCCACATGGGAAAATTTTCTGTGCTTACTGGGAAGTCTGAAAGGGAGAACAAAACATCCTATTATTTTTGTAACGGTCCCTTTATTTATATATTTTTTCAAGTCACAAAACAACATAGCATGGCCTAACACAGTTCACATTGTAAAAACTGTATCCAGATAATCCGGGCCATAAATATAGACACTGGCATGGTGTGTACAGCTCTTTTAAAACATTATCCAGCAGCTTGGTCGCATTAGGGTATCTCTAATTTTAAGCAATTAACGGTCTTCCAAAGCTAGTTGCCTGGATTCGGACTGAAAAAGTTAATCATTTTGTGTCACAATAATTAAGTAACCGTAAGAAACGAAAAACGTCTCATTTTTAAATGTTTCAAAACGTTTCGAAAAATATAAGTCAGATGGGTGAAAACTCTTTTACTACTTTTAATGACAAGAAGAAAGATCTTTGGTGATGAAAGAGCCCTGGTAGTGCCGACCACTTGGTATTGAAAATACCAAATGGGGATGGATTGCCTCGAATTCTTCACCTATTTTTTTTCCTCCCTTTAAAAATTTTTTTTTTCTTTTTCCGCCGATCCGATGTGCTCTGAAGTACTCGATAAAAATTTTTGACCTTGACCTTGATGGTCAAGATCAAATCCTAAAAAAACGTTATTTGAGAAAAAAATTCTGTATCTCGAAAACAGTAATAGGTAGAAATTTTGACCTCATTTTCGACCTCCACCCCCTATACGACGATACGTAAGGTATAACTTCCGGTGTCCTTGACCTCCAGGTCACTTTCGAACTCCAAACCGGAAGTTGGCCTTTTTCTCGAAAACGGAAAGAGATAGGGTAATCGGTTTCCAGACATATCCTCCAAGACCGCTGAGGCTAGATCAACCAAACTTGGCACATGTATGCAGGGTCATCTGAAGTGGTGAACTGATAAAAAATTTTGACCTTGACCTTACCGGTGTAGTTGGTAGTATTTAGGAGGATGTTCTACATTCAGATATGTGAAAATTGTTAACAAATAGCAATGTCATCTACCTTCCGTTTTAAGTTATCATTCCAAGTGGGGTCTAATTCGCTGTGCGAATTTCGGTCTAGTTTATGAGCATGTTATATTTAACGATTGGTTTATTGTTAAAAGCAAAACAAGTGCACATCTGGTGGCTGAAAATGAGGCCACGCATAAGTAAATGTTACTTTCTTCTTTGAAACTTGAGAGGGACCATAGCGAAAATACTCCACAACATTCGCTTTGATGAAATTTCATACTTCAGATTTCTGACTTCAGACATATTATGTCATAAAAAGGTTAAGTACGAAGTCTGAAGTATGAAGTCAGAATTCAGACTTATGAGTCAGAAGTGTGGAGTCAGAAGTGTGAAGTGTGAAGTCCGAAGTGTGAAATGTGAAGTCTGAAGTGTGTAGACCTTCAGAGCCATCGTAGTAATCCGAATGCCCGTTTTACACCCAACAGACACCAGCAACAAACAATACTTAAAACTGGACTTAGTCCTCCTCTGGTTATAAAATCGCAGGCCCGCAATAAAAAAGAAACTGAAAGAACTATTTTATGAGGGCGTCTTGGAAGTAGGTTACCTTGAAGAAGGGTGGCCAGACCACTGAGGACGAACAGTAATTTAGCAACTGAAAACACTTGCAGACGAACAAGCAATGACCAGTTCCTTTCGGACAGCCACAATAGTGACTTCATCAAAGTTGTTATCAAGAAGATCTTGCCAGATCTCCGTTGTCTGGGGCTTTTTAGAGAAGACAAGGCAGACTGTGACACCGGAACGGACTTTTCAGTCTGCTTTTTGTGGCCTCTGCAATGACTGATTACAACACACAGACTGCTCTCTCATAACAATAACTAGACCGTTTTCGCCACCGGGTAGCGAAAATTACACAATTGGGGGCCACAAAAATACGATTCTAAATATAAAAATTCAGGATTCTGTAAAAAAAAAATTTGTTAAAACATACCAAGTGGCCATTTGCATAAAATGTTTATTCAGCGAGTTAAGGAAACTCCAAATGACATGTATAACGTGAATAGAACTTAATACCGGTAGAAAGTGTGGAAGTGAGCATCCTCGAAAAGTGGGGAATCAGTATCTCCGCTGAGATATTTGCTGTTCAAACTAAGGGCAACGATACAACACTCAGCATATATTTGTTCACTCTTTGTCGGCAGATGAGAGACCAAAAGCTTGCTTGTGTTGTTAGCTATACCCACAGTGTGCCCTTGCCTTACAATGGGCTTCAGTGGCAAAATATCAATGTCCATTTTTGCATGTAAAATGTTGGCGAATTAGAAAAAATGTGGTGGACCAACTACACATGCTACAGCTCTCTGCTCAGTTTGATTTTCCTGGCCCCAACCATGTCAGAGGAGCTCAGGTGACAAGGTTTTGGCGGAAAAAGGGAATCATACGAAACACTTCACCGAATCGTACAAATTCAATAAACTAGGGGATTCAAAATTCCCAAGAACACTAAGAGAGGCAGGAGAAAATAAAAGCAAACTCATTAAACCTTCCACTTGGTCAAGTCGAATCCCTTGCTAAAACTGGTAATACATGGTGTGCCCATTGACGCTGTGACCGCACTTGAAGTTCCCGCCCTCGCCCCTCCGCTTCCCCTGATAGATAAAAGAAGGCTTAGAAATAGAGAAAAATCATCACTTTCGGACTCATTCTTTCTAGGAATTTACTGAACTAGCTAATGGCCATAAAAGAGGTCAATAAGTGAATGTAATGAACTGTATTGATGTCATTACCATTGGGTGTATTTTGCCGAGCATCTTGCAGCAACCAGTGCTGAATAAATTGTCCTTTTAAGAGCAAATTATGTTATGGCAAGCAAATGATATTGGAGACAGACGGCACCACTGATAATTTTACAGGGGCATCGTAAATCTAATTTTGGTGCGTCTTGTATTTTCATCAACAGTATTCGTTGTGACGGGTCTGAGAGGGGAAATCATGCGCATGGAAAGGATTGTTTCTTTTCTCAGCATAACAACTTGGCAATTTTAACAACACATAATTATTGGTTTCACATATCGACATGAAATGGAAATGAGACTAAACGAACAAACGACTCTTTTTAATGAATCGCTTTGAAATAGCTGGATAAAAATATATGCCGATACCACATTTTTCAAAACCATTGAATGCTGAGACGGACGATTTAAAAGCATTCAAGGTGGAATTTCGAAATTGTAAAGTAATAATAAAAGGATAAAAGTGGCTGGGCTGAATTCATTTCTGCGCTACTTTGCATAGTGTCGCCGTCTCAGATTACAAGCAGTGATGAAAACTCCACAGGGTGAATACAAATCAGGTAAAATGTTCACATTTGTTGCTTCCAGTCATTGTTTGAGAGATACCTGCACGCTTGTTTCCACTCTGTGATACTGCAATTTTTTTTACATAAAATTTCGACACTTGAGTGGGATTGTACGAATATTTAAATTGTTTAATTTCGATACTTTGTAGAGATATCACACATATTTCATGATTTGAATTGAATTGCTATTCAGATTTTTTTCCTCAGCCGTTTCTAGTTGTGTCTCTTTTCTTAGAAGTGGGCAGGGAATCATACAATTTTTCTCGGATTACAGTCGGAGTAGGTCAGGTGTTTTTTGGTTAATCCTGAATTAACATCGCAAGGAATGTATCTCTGTCACAGTGCCATTGTACCAATACCGCAGTACGGTAAACCCCTGATGAGTGTTGTGGATCGAGTTTTGTTCATTTTAGTGACTATTTAATACATTCCTGCATGTTTTTGTTTGTTTGTTTGTTTTTTTTTTTTTGGCTTTGTTATTGTTTGTCTTTTTTTTGCTTTGTTTTTGTTTTTGTTTTTTTTTTTTTGTTTTCTTGTTTTTGTTTTTTGTTTACTTTTACTCATTCTTTGTACAAAGCCTATATAAAACATGTTGCGGTTATAAGGGCGGATGTAGACACACAGATGTATCCATTCGCCGTCCAAATTACGAGATAGCAATACCATTATTTTACAGGAACAGCTGTACACAAAGTCTGCTTCAAATTGCTTCCTTGCAGCAAAGGCCAGTGGTTAATGGTGTCCACTTGTAGACACATAGTCATGCTGTATCTCACTAATGACCTTCTGCAGTATCATTAACGATATCTCGTCAAGGCCCCCCCCCCCCCCCCCCCACAGGCCTTGTGTGAAGGATTCACCAGCATGTGGACAGGGACTTGTTGAAAAGTGATACGGGGAAAGGCTGCCACAGGAATGAAGGCAAATTTGCAGAAAAATGTTCAGTACTTGGTTGCCTGGTGTGGTCCGGTTTGCCTGGTGTGGTCCGGTGTGCCTGGTGTGGTCCGGTTTGCCTGGTGTGGTCCGGTGTGCCTGGTGTGGCCTGGTTTGCCTGGTGTGCTCCAGTTTGCCTGGTGTGGTCCGGTGTGGCCTGGTTTGCCTGGTGTGATCGGGTTTGCCTGGTGTGGTCCGGTGTGCCTGGTGTGGCGTGGTTTGCCTGGTGTGGTCCGGTTTGCCTGGTGTGGTCCGGTGTGCCTGGTGTGGCCTGGTTTGCCTGGTGTGATCGGGTTTGCCTGGTGTGGTCCGGTGTGCCTGGTGTGGCGTGGTTTGCCTGGTGTGGTCCGGTTTGCCTGGTGTGGTCCGGTGTGCCTGGTGTGGCGTGGTTTGCCTGGTGTGGTCCGGTTTGCCTGGTGTGGTCCGGTGTGCCTGGTGTGGCCTGATTTGCCAGGTGTGATCGGGTTTGCCTGGTGTGGTCCGGTGTGCCTGGTGTGGCCTGGTTTGCCTGATGTGATCGGGTTTGCCTGGTGTGGTCCGGTTCGCCTGGTTTGGCCCGGTTTGCCTGGTGTAGTCCGGTGTGCCTGGTGTGGCCTGGTTTGCCTGGTGTGCTCCAGTTTGCCTGGTGTGGTCCGGTGTGGCCTTGTTTGCCTGGTGTGATCGGGTTTGCCAGGTGTGATCGGGTTTGCCTGGTGTGGTCCGGTGTGCCTGGTGTGGCCTGGTTTGCCTGATGTGATCGGGTTTGCCTGGTGTGGTCCGGTTCGCCTGGTTTGGCCCGGTTTGCCTGGTGTAGTCCGGTGTGCCTGGTGTGGCCTGGTTTGCCTGGTGTGCTCCAGTTTGCCTGGTGTGGTCCGGTGTGGCCTTGTTTGCCTGGTGTGATCGGGTTTGCCTGGTGTGGTCCGGTGTGCCTGGTGTGGCGTGGTTTGCCTGGTGTGGTCCGGTTTGCCTGGTGTGGTCCGGTGTGCCTGGTGTGGCCTGGTTTGCCTGGTGTGAACGGGTTTGCCTGGTGTGGTCCGGTGTGCCTGGTGTGGCCTGGTTTGCCTGGTGTGATCGGGTTTGCCTGGTGTGGTCCGGTGTGCCTGGTGTGGCCTGGTTTGCCTGGTGTGGTCCAGTTTGCCTGGTGTGGCCTGGTTTGCCTGGTGTGGTCCAGTTTGCCTGGTGTGGCCTGGTTTGCCTGGTGTGGTTGGGTTGGAAAACAGGGGACTGCCACTAAACCGCTTGTATAAAGAGACTAACAAACACACAGCTTGACCTTGCCTATAACTTCCAGACCCCAGTCGCATTCTCACTGCGCTTTCCTTTTTGTGGGACATTGTTCGCATTTTCGTTTGATATTTATCAAATCCCAGGCACACGAAGTTAGCACCTTCGTTCTCATGGCTTTGTGTTCATAGGGTTTCAAGATGTCAGAAACATTCACATGGTTGGGACCGAACTTTTGTTTTTACTAGATTTGGTGACGTCTGCTCGCTTAGGAAGAATATTAAACAGAGTGTTAAGAAACCAGTGAAGAATGTAGTTTTGTGTCGCTTCGAGACCCTGCAGCAGTCAAAAAGACCAATCTATAGAGAATGAATGTCATTGCTCTGTAGTGTCTATTTTCAGCGATCACTATGATGTAACACATAGATTACCTCAGGCCATGTAGAGTCACAGACAGGGTTGGTTGTTACACGTTAACGTAACTCTCTAGCTATCTCATTGGGAATTTGATACCAGGAAAAGCTGGTTTTGTGTTTGGCGGTTAGACCTATTTGCATCTTCAGTGCCATCTGCGCATTAACGCCCTCTTGCGACAGCGACCCGCCCTAGGAATAATTACATTGTACGTAACACGCAACGAAAAAACAGTCATACCAACGGCTTAAAGGGATCGAGGAATGTTCGAAACAGGACGTGTATTCATAATTAAGGGCGTTGATGCAACTGAAGTCACAACATCGGCTCGACCGCGACGCCACACGCTTTTGCACAACATCGGCTCGACCGCGATGGTTGCCAAGGAAGTTGAGGAGCTGCTATACGCATTTTGTCAATTTATTATTGTTTATGTTGTAAAATAGACTTATTTTCTCCCTGCTGTATATGACGACAGAAATGCGTTCGAGAGATACTAGACTAAGAAGTGAAAGGGAATGACTCGGAAAACAAACTAACCCTGACACAAGCTTTCAGCGCATATGTGTTAAGAAGCCATCGGCAAAGCACTCATTGTGTGTGCAAAAGCGTGTGGCGTCGCCTATTTACTACAACAGTAGTTTTCAATCACTTTCATATCCCTTCTCTCCTACCCGCATCTAAATAGTTACAAAAAGGGTGTAATTTCTTCATGTCACGACTAAAAACGAAAGGACAATATGATGCCAACTACGTGGGTCCAAAAACAAAAAAAAAAATAAATAAATAAATAAAAATCAAAAAGCTAAAAACGGAAGAAGGGGGTAATTTTGAGGCCAGAAGCAAGACGCCTGTAGTGCCAAAATCGTTTAAAAAGAGGTTTATTTTTCATTCAGTATTCCGCGTTTTACAAAAGAGTTCTTTGCGGAACAGCATTTCCACATTTAGTGGTCTTTTATAAGAAATCATGGACACGCATGATAACCAGATGCCATGTGAGTGGTCCCCGTGTGATGCAAAACAATTCAGTGACCTTGTTTGTGTTCATTTGTTAACACAACCCACCAGAATATCTCAAAGATTGACCTTTTTAAAAGATTATAATATCATGTTGTTAAAAAAGTGTAATGTTTACTGAAAGAATACAACAGCTGGTGTGCGCTCGTGCTGGTTTACGCTGCGTTCCCGATATTTTTTTGCCAGATTTTGAACGTGAGACTCCATCATACGGGTTAATGGTTCTGCTTGCTTTAGTGCACTCATGTACCAGGTTATGTCATGAGTGGATATTGTCGAAATTGGCAGCAGACAGATTATGTAAGATTTCCTGTAGGATTTTTTTCCATTTATGGATGAAAGGATTCAGGAATTTCCCACTTGGAGAGGGGGGGGGGCAGGGGGCAGGGCGAGGGGGTGTTGTTCGAGCCTACTTTTGTCCAACCGTCTCTGCTTGTTTGAGCAAACTAACGAAATTTTATGCAGATATAGTATTTGCAAATTAAAAACACACAAACAAGTGAAAAAACCTACATTTTAAAATATATCTCTATATTTATGCTTTAAAATTGACGATCTCAGAGATTTTCTTCGATGTAACTTATCTACAAGAAAAACTTAGCAATTCTAGAAATTAAAATTTCTCAAATAAAAATAAAAAATAATGAAGATGCCATTATAAAACGAATCGAACTGAAATTGTTCCAAACAGATTTTTTGTTGGCCTCGAAAATTTGCCTCAGTCGACTGCCAGCTGGCAGGTACAGTTGACTGCGGATGAGTGTTGTTGCTGCCGAGCAATTATGGTGTGTCGGGAAAACAAAATGACTGCTCGATCCGGCAGCCAAAGTGAACGCCAGGACCTTTGGGAGGCTGCTCAAAGGAGTGAACGTGCTAGATCTTTTGGTGGTAATCGTTCTCATTGTTCTCAGGTAATGAAGTTATTTCGAAACAGAAATATCCACTGCCAACCATATGGATTTCAGATCTCTCTAGATCGATTTTATCGCGGCGGGGGAGGGGGAGGAGGAGGGATACTTAAGTACAAACTGGTTATTAGGGGGGAGGGGTATCAAGTACAAAATGGTTATCAGGGGGGAAGGGTTCTTAAGTACAAACTGGTTATTAGGGGGGGGGGGGTACTTAAGTATAAAATGGTTATTAGGGGGGGGGAGGAGGGGTACTTAAGTACAAACTGGTTATCATGCGTGTCCATGACATTTTAAAACAACGGCTAAACGCGTGCTAAGTTTTTTAAAAAAAACCTAGTTAAACGCGGAGTGAACCTCTCCTCCCTCCAATCTCTTCTGTGCGAAACACAGAGTACTGGGTGCAGCATTTTAAACAAAATTTGCACTCCGCGCGGTCCGCGCCTGACCTCAAAATTATCCCTCTTTCTCCGCGTTTTTTCTCTTTGGACACGCATGGTTAAAACACATACCAAGTTACTCCCCTGGGGTTTTATATGCTTGATATCTCGGCAAATGTCTAATTTGATCGTTCAAGTGGTATTAGAAAGTCGAGGAGCGAAACACAAAAGCTTTGTTGACGCGTTTATTCACGATTGTATCCAAGTTAACGCCCGCGCACCCCAGAGGACAAATGGTGCATCAGCGGTCCAAACGCTAACTCTCCGTGCTGACAAACGGTACAAAAACGGTACAAAACGGTAACTGAAACAACACATTGAACATAGGTGTTAAACCCAGATTACATGCCTAAATAAATCCCATTTAGGACACAAGTCGATACTCGATTACTTATTCGAAACCCAGTATTTTGATAAACAAACTGCTGTCATTTCAAGAGAAAACTCTGGAAAGCGCACACGTCTTACGAAAAATGGCAGAATTTTACGAGAAATAACACCACAAATTACCACGAAATACTGCCTTAAACAGATCATAGTTCTACATTTGGAGAACGAGGTAAGTAATTATTTACAGCGCAAACCCACATATTTATGACAAATTATTACGATACGAGTGAATTCTTACCAAAAACTATTGGGCTCCTCCGAATAACTTTCTAAGATTTTTATCCCGTTCTGTTACTAACGATTTCACAATTTCACAACTCCGGTTGTATTTTTTAGTTCCTGTCCACATTTAGGACCAGGACCTTTGTCCGTTTAATATCTTAAACTCACTTGAATTTTTTCTTCGATCACTGAACAAGTTACCAGATTCACTCAGTTTTTTAACGTGAGATTCAATCACTGAGGGCGGGTCCTCGACCGACCCTAATCCCGGGTCCTAATTGGTTGGAATCCCAGTGGAGACCTCCGTGTGGGGGAGGGGAGAAGAGGGAGCAGTGCTGACCCAAGAATTACCGTTTCCATTGGGGCATCCTTATTACCCAATAAGAGAACGGCACTGCTTATCTTGGCCCGGACGACAAGTTCACAAAGGTTCAAAGGGGGTGATCTTACGCAATAACGAGATATACACCCGCTGGCTCACATCCATGAAATTCTATGGGGGAGCTCGATCAAAGGGGAAAAGCCGGGAAGAGGGGAGATTCCATCTGATAAGGAGAACAATGGGAATGTTTACCCGACTGATACAGCCCTCATATTACAATACATCAAGGATTTCCCTTTGCAAACAGCAGCCCTTTTAATCACACAATATTTAAATCCATTGAAATCCACGCATCTGGAGTTAAGTTTAAACTAACAATAGGTAAAAACAATGGAAAAACATGACACAATACATTTCTAAGAGAATAATAAAAAATCGCTAGCAGCGGTTTTTACAGTCCGCCTCCATGAAAATATCCCTATTTTCATCACATCAAGAAATACATGTTTGGGATTCACCGAACATTCTCCGATATAAACAATATTATGACCCATTTTCGTGCAGCTGCTGCACATGTTCATGCAAATAAACTACACTGATGCGCACGCGCGCACATCTGAACATGAGATAAACATATCAAATGATGATAACGGTGTACTGATACAACGTCCCCGGACATATCGTCACTCAACACATTGGCCACGGACATGTCAACCCTCAACATGGGGGGGGGGCATAAAACATAAGGATCGAGAGCATAGCATTACCAAATAAATATCACACAGAATATTGCTGTCACCAGGCGATATCATTTTTTAAAGCACATTTCGAAGCAATAAACTTGCTAAAATTACAATTGTAACAATCGCTTTCGGACTTAGAAAATTTTTGGACCCTGGCCCTGAGGGGCCGGGGTCATTTTTTTTTTGGCCAATTTTTTCACCACAAAATAAGAGCGAAATTTTGAGATAGTCCTTTTTTACGAGTACGCATGAGAAATTACATTGGTGTCTCCGTACTGTCTTAAACGTTAAGTCTATGTATTAAGAGTTCAAATAAGCAGTTCATTGCTTGCGATCAAATTTTAATCTGACCCTTCTAACAAATAAAGCTTCACTATTGGTCGGACCAATTCCGTCTTTCCTGTCTTCACAACACAACTTCTTACGTGGCCATCCCTCCCGACGTTAACAGACACCACCCTACCCAAGGGCCATTGTCCGCGAGGCACGTTCTCATCACCAACGAGAACAATGTCATTCACACGCATATTCCTGTGTGGCCTCTGCTTTCGCTGGGTCTTGTACTTCGAACGAGCTTTCACATACGCTGGTTTCCTTTTGTTTTTCAGTGGTTGGTGAGGTAAGTGTCGCAGTTTTCTGGGGGTTTTGCCAGCATTGGAAACTTTCTCTGCGTGACCCTTGTCGTTTATCAGCTCGGTGGGCTCGTGATGGAGGTCTTCATCTCTCCCGAAGCGCCGTTGTAATTGCGGCAAACGAACGTGTGCTTGGGAGATGTGCGTCATGTGAGAGTTTTCATCTCTCCAAGGCGAGCCCGGTTTACAATGCCTGTTATCCAGCGTGATTGAGTGCTTCGTCATGTTTCTAGCTTGCCTATCATCGACTGTCCACCCAGCTTTGTCCGAGCTAAGCGACCCATTGAAGCCTGCCGTACACATTTTCTTCGCGGCTTTCTTCGGGTTGTCCGTGCGCAGAAAGTTAACACTAGTGACGGTATTCCCTTTTCTGTTAGACGGGCCGCGTATTACCCAACCAAGAGCTGTACGGGTTGCGTAGGGTTCTCCCTCGATACCGGAATTCCTCACTTCTAAGGGCACTTGCGCTTGGGAGTCGCATCCGATCAATAACATCACATCTGTTGCATTTATTTGTGGGATTTTGATGTCTTTCAGGTGGGCGTACTCTGCGATATCAGATTGTCTCGGGGCGGGGTTTGAAGAGATTCCAAGTCGTTTGACCGACCACACCTTTTTCAATACTACCGGATCTCTTCCGTCAAGCGATTTTACAGTTAAGTCCGTTTCGACACCATAGTTCTTCTGTTGTCGGGACGTGAGCGTAGAGAGCTCGTACGTCACCGGTTTGCCCTGTATTCCTAGCGTCTGCAGCAAGCGCTTATCACAGAACGTCTGTTGTGAACCGTCGTCGAGGAGGGCATATGTTCTGACGGAGCGACCATTCGTACCCATGACCTCGACCGGAATAATTCCAAGTAGGGTGTCTGATTTTTGGCTGCAATTGGTTGCTGTCACGTTGATAGGGGTCTGGGCGGGCTCGCGCGGTTCCCAGGAATGTAACAGTGCGTGATGACGTGTATCACATCCCGTTACGTTGCACGCAGACGGCTTTCTACAATCACGAGCGAAGTGATTTCTCTTTAAACAGTTTCTGCACAGCCTCAATTGCTTGACTGTTGCCCATCTTTCACGTAATGACAGGTTGGAGAAAACACTGCAGGCGGCTAAGTCAGAACAATTTCCACTGCAACTTGCACAAATTCGATCGACGTGTTTTGACGTCGCGCTCTGTGTGGACAGCGTAGTCACCCTGGGTTTGACATGCGGGGGTCTCGGGGAATTCACTCGTTCTTCGCGCACCAGATCTAGTCCATACATAGACGTGGCCGTGCGTGACTTGTTTTCCACGAATCGCACGAGATCCGTGAATTTTGGCTCACGTCCGGAGTCCAGAATCGACTGGGCGACGTCAACCCACTTGACGCGTAAATAGTGTGGCAATCGGCGTACGATTCTGCGCATGTTCTCCGAATTATCCACATCTGAACCGAAACCCATCTGCGAGAGTGTTATCTCACACCTCTGCAGCTCAAGAGAGAGATCGCTCAGCGCCTTGACGTCGTTAGGTCTGATTTGCGCTCCCTGTGTGAGTCTGTCGACGTACGCTCTGGCTATTTGATATGGTCGTCCATAGCGTGAAAGTAGGATCTCTCTAGCCTTTCTGTATCCTTGGCTAGGATCCAGCAGAACGCAGACTTCGATCGCCCTTTTTGCCTCACCGTTGCAGTACTGTATCAAGTAACTTAATCTTGCCCTGTCATCCGGAACCCGAGCCTCCACTGACGTTTCAAAGTTCCTAATGAATTTAGAGTAATCCATAACGTCTCCACTGAACGTAAGTATCTCGGGCTTTGGCAGACTAAAACTCTCCTGGAGGGCATTTGCTAAGCGGGAGAATGCGTCGTCGGAGCTCTGAGATGCACTGTCTCTTGCGTCAACGTACGTTTTCGCAGTCACACTTGGCGGCGGTACGTAGCGTGTCTCCGCTTGACCTGTAGGCGTAGGAGCGGAGGGAGGACTCTGAGGACGGAGGGGGGAGTCAGTCGCCCGTTGTGGTGCTTCCTCGGGTAACGACGGCCTCTCCGTAACCACGTTATCGAACGAGGGAAGCTGGTTCCTTGACGCAATCGCTGGCTGGATGCTCACTTTCTCCGGTGCCTCATTAGCGTCCCAGAGACTTTCTGTCTCCTCAATGTCGTCAATTTCCGCCTCCATGTCGAGTCTTTGCTGGCGGTGCTTCAGATCTAGTTCCAAGCGCTCACGTTCGATTCGATGCTGCTCTATCATGCGTTGCTTCTTCCGCTCTGCGATCCTGCGTTGTCGCGTTGCGGAAGCACTGGAGCGGCCGCTAACTGAGTCTCTGTCGTCCTTTTCCTGACGTCGAAGCCAGTCCTCGGTGCGTTCTGTACATTCTTTAAACGCTTTGACGGCGCTGCCGTATTGTGCCTCGAATGACGTCGTCGTCTCTGGATCACTCACGATCAGATCTAGGCACTGCAGATGACTCGATTCGAAGGCGGCGAACGCGTCACGCAATTTGCCGAGTTCGATCTGCACTGTTTCCCGATGCTCGGGAGTGAGGATATCCTGTCTCAAAATCCTGAGTGATTTTGAGAACTCATCAAAGAGGCGACCGCGCTCCCTCTTAGCGTTCACTACGTCAGCTCGGTCACCCTCAGCCATGACGTTGAATAGTTTTTGTTACTATTAGAAAGTCGAGGAGCGAAACACAAAAGCTTTGTTGACGCGTTTATTCACGATTGTATCCAAGTTAACGCCCGCGCACCCCAGAGGACAAATGGTGCATCAGCGGTCCAAACGCTAACTCTCCGTGCTGACAAACGGTACAAAAACGGTACAAAACGGTAACTGAAACAACACATTGAACATAGGTGTTAAACCCAGATTACATGCCTAAATAAATCCCATTTAGGACACAAGTCGATACTCGATTACTTATTCGAAACCCAGTATTTTGATAAACAAACTGCTGTCATTTCAAGAGAAAACTCTGGAAAGCGCACACGTCTTACGAAAAATGGCAGAATTTTACGAGAAATAACACCACAAATTACCACGAAATACTGCCTTAAACAGATCATAGTTCTACATTTGGAGAACGAGGTAAGTAATTATTTACAGCGCAAACCCACATATTTATGACAAATTATTACGATACGAGTGAATTCTTACCAAAAACTATTGGGCTCCTCCGAATAACTTTCTAAGATTTTTATCCCGTTCTGTTACTAACGATTTCACAATTTCACAACTCCGGTTGTATTTTTTAGTTCCTGTCCACATTTAGGACCAGGACCTTTGTCCGTTTAATATCTTAAACTCACTTGAATTTTTTCTTCGATCACTGAACAAGTTACCAGATTCACTCAGTTTTTTAACGTGAGATTCAATCACTGAGGGCGGGTCCTCGACCGACCCTAATCCCGGGTCCTAATTGGTTGGAATCCCAGTGGAGACCTCCGTGTGGGGGAGGGGAGAAGAGGGAGCAGTGCTGACCCAAGAATTACCGTTTCCATTGGGGCATCCTTATTACCCAATAAGAGAACGGCACTGCTTATCTTGGCCCGGACGACAAGTTCACAAAGGTTCAAAGGGGGTGATCTTACGCAATAACGAGATATACACCCGCTGGCTCACATCCATGAAATTCTATGGGGGAGCTCGATCAAAGGGGAAAAGCCGGGAAGAGGGGAGATTCCATCTGATAAGGAGAACAATGGGAATGTTTACCCGACTGATACAGCCCTCATATTACAATACATCAAGGATTTCCCTTTGCAAACAGCAGCCCTTTTAATCACACAATATTTAAATCCATTGAAATCCACGCATCTGGAGTTAAGTTTAAACTAACAATAGGTAAAAACAATGGAAAAACATGACACAATACATTTCTAAGAGAATAATAAAAAATCGCTAGCAGCGGTTTTTACAAGTGGTTTTCTAATTATCTTGTTAACAAGAGTAGTGTACTACAGACAGATGAGCGGACGGACTTGGAATGACAGGAGCCCTTCGACCGCTTTTGCCTAGGGGTAGCGAAGACATATCTGTCAAACAGGTATTCACACTTATATGTCGGCCATTTTTGTCTTTCTTTTTTTTTTGCCCATCAATGCTGGTCACATATCTTTTCGGTAACTGTCAGTGGTCATTTGCTATAAACATGAGTAAAGAGCAAACCCAGAACGAGGGTATTGGACGAAAAGAAAAGCTAGTTTCTGTTTTATTAAAGCAAGCCTTTTGGGAGTCTGGATCAGCAGACGTGATGTCTTTGCATCTGTTGCTAAGTTGTTACTTACAGGCAATTTAAAAAGAAGCGTTTGGTTTGGCATTGGCGCACGCCTTACCGATACAGTAATCTTATTGCTTTCACGCCTCCGGAATCCAGGTTGAATTCGATTAGAAAAACAAGTTTTGCTGCCAGTCGTTGGTTTGATTGCCAGTTTTCTTTTTAAATTACTTTGTTGTAGTGCCGAAATCTGGCCTGAACCGACATGCTTCTTTCACTTCATGCTGTATTGTTTTATTTATCAACATTTGTGTTGAGATTACTTACTATGATGTGGTGTTTTTATTTTTGGAAAAGTTATAGATTTCCAGGAACAATCAGTTTCTTTTGCAAATTGGAGGAAAAGCTGCATTTTTTACAGTTCGTGGAACTAATTAAAATGTGAAGTAGCTTCTAAATGAAAAAATTCCGAAGAGAATGTGCATGCGTGTCCAAAAACGCGAAGATAGAGACTAATTTTGGGCACGACGTGTGCCGCTCGGACTAAAAATTTGGTTACAAAGGGGCTAATTTTCATTCAATATTCTGCGTTTTCTACAAAAGGGGGGAGGTTCTATCGGGACCGTACAAAATTAAATTTGAGACCCCGTCTTTGGGGGTTAAAATTTGCAAGGGTATACACGTTTGCTCGAAAAGGGGGTATTTTCATTTGCGAAATTCGGTCCAGTTACATATATCCACATTTTGTATTTGTCAGTTTGGGATTATGTGTGTGCTGCTGATTTGGTTTTTATCACATGAAAATGCCATTGTTTCTTACCCTGGGCAGTATTTGGTTCTGAAGAGGAAAAATTCATAATTTGTCTCCTTATTTACCCTTATCTGTTGGCCAGTGCTTATTTGAACCCGTCAGTCGTTTCAAAGGCTGGGGCAAAACGGTGAAATTAGTCTATTTTCGTTGTAAAAAACAGTGTTATTGCCACAATGGGTTTGCTTGATTCCTTGTTTGTATAGTACAATTTGGGTTTATTGTGTTGCTGCCAAACCTAACCTCCCTCTCTTCCGGTTAGATTTTGTCATTTGCATAGTATCACTAAGTTATTCGTGTATGTTGCCACTTGGTGGGGCAGGCTTTTGCACATAAAACGCAGCAATATGAACCCGGTCTGAAACCTGTTACTTGATCATGCGTCGCAGGCTGCCATGCGCACGTTTCATTTTGCGGATGTACAGCTGGTCGGATGAGTGTTTTGAATAAATAATGTGCCATTTTTCTGGATCAGATTTACCTTACATCTCATACTGGACCAACAGGTGGGGTTTTGATTGTGCACTAGGAAATAACAGTCAATTCAAATACAAGTGTTTGGGATATCAATGATAAATACCTTGTCGAGTGTGGTTGATCGGGAAAAGAAGTGACGTAAAAAACATAAGGAGTAGATTCAAGCAAAGAAAAACATTTGAATGGGCTGAATTGATCCCCGAGTATTGCTCACATGTAAGGATTTTAATGCTGATGTGCGAAGGTCATTAAGGAATCTGTGTATCGTGTAATAAATTTGCTTTTTTTGCGGTAACATACCATACCAGAAGATTGGCGACTGAGGCAAGATGCGGACTCCATCATTGAGTCTCAGTAGGGCCCCCTCACCTACTCCAACGATTAGGGTGTTTGCGATAATCTCTTCTTTTGACCTTTTTTTTTTTTTTTTTGTTTTGGCAATTTTATAGCAATTTTTCTTTTCATGTATCTCTTACCTTTGACCCATGCACTTGCTGCACTGTGAATATGCAACTAAATACCGTATGCCACCGTGCCTGGGGCGGAGTTAAAATAGGGCCGAATACAGAAATCATTAAATCACATGAAAGTTCACCCTAATATTCAAGGTCACAGCTGTGTCACGGCCATTGGAGCACAATGGCACCAGGCGGTGTTGGTCTGCCTCTTGGAAAGAATGTCCCTGGAACCTACAGGACCTCAAACTGATCAAGTAACCTACAATCCCGTCATCCGTTCACTTTCTTGGCCCCACATTTTTTGTAGGAAGTCCTTCCCTTCCCCGTCTAAGGCCTCTTCACCACACTTTAGTCGGAGAGTTTCACCTACCTACCCTTGCTTTTACAGTCCCTTACCCCCAACACATACGGCCACGCTGACCAAATTTTTACGACATCCCTTTAAAATACTGCAGAGAGCCCATTCAATGTTGATACAGTATACTAGTATTGCATAAGAACAACAGTATCGCGAAAGGAAAAGGTTGACATTGTAAATGGCACCTTTGAAAAAATTTAAAGGCCGGCCTCCTTTCACTTCGACCACTTAGACAGGCGCCAGTGTCGAAGGAAAAAAACGTAAAACATCGAAGGAAAATTCGAGCTTTTTTTTGAACACCCATCTTGAAAAAAGAATGTTATGCTGGTAAATGCAGACATAGACAGGAACAGGGCATTTTTATGTTAGTGTCAGGTGACATGTTTACTCTTTGAATTAGGTCAAATTGCATCACTGCTGAAATTTGTAGATTATGTTTAAACTGTGCTAGAGAAAAAAAAACGATGTCAAATTTAAATCAAACAGCAATGTTTTGTCGGAAGAAATCACAACTGTTTAAGCTGAAGTATTCCAGGAACACCATGCACATGTGGTCTCAGTTGGCTTTTCAACTTCCGTCGTTGGTGGTTGTATTTTTTATATCAATGGGATAGAATGATTATACAAAAGCTGAAAAAACAATGCATAGTGATTTTACTATTCATTCCAACTAGGGATCAAAGTTCATGGAGGTTAAATTGTTGAGTACCATTGGTATGCCTGTTCCTCAAAGCTCCTTCAGATTTTACTAATGTGTTTGATATTATCATTTTGAAGCAATATATACTCTTGTTACCTTTTTACAAGTAACTCCAAAAGTATTGTGACGAATTACTTTTATTAGAAGTAATTGCTAGTTGGATCAATTTTTGGTGCACTGGCCACACTAGTTTACAGGCCTTAAAATTGAAAAGAAATTTGGCGATGGCAGAAGCATAGTGGCGTTGGGCCTTCTCTCTCTCTCTCTCTCTCTCTCTCTCTCTCTCTCTCTCTCTCTCTCTCTCTCTCTCTCTCTCTCTCTCTCTTTGTTTGTTTTTAAGACTGCTATTGCATTTATCAAGCAATGGGACGGATAAAAGTCCACCTCCCCTAAAACATGTCTATATTTGCCATCCATGAGCCTGTATTCCTGTAATCAGACAGGCAGTCTAATTGTTTGGTAAGTTGTAAGCGATTGGTGCAAAGTTTATGCTTTTTGGCCTTTGGTCAGCCAATGTAAAACGATCCAGATGCGCTAATTCTCTATGTTCTGTACACAGGACTTACCAGAGTGAACCCGCATGGATTCAGTTTGGGTGTTTTGTTTGGGCTAGCTGCATGGCCTACGTATGACCTAATATCTAGCCTGGCCAAATCTTTCACAGACTCGCGTGGATTCTAAACACGGTGGCCTTTCCGCAGCATGCTGCAGAATATTCCAACCTTTTTATCTTGCACGTTCGCGGCAGTCAACAATATTGATTGTTCGATAGGTATTGATTAATAACTACAAGTGCTGGCATAGTGGCTTACACACAAATCCGCCAAATGCGTCTGAGAAATTTTATAGAAATGTGCAAAATACGAAGTAATGAGTACAACAGCTAGAATGAAATGATATTCAAAGGAAAAGGTCGCATTACTGCATTGCAATTTCCTTGCAACTCTTAAAATGATAAAACCCCGCTCCTTATTCCCAGTTTTAAAATAAATAAGAAATTTCACAGTGTGGGCATGAAAACTGGGGATGTTTGAGGTCTGGCTAGTTTCTATGAAGACAGGAAATGTAAAAACAAAATGCCGGGAGTGGAAATGGCTCATTCATAAGTTGATAGGCGTTGACTCAGCACATATTGCAAATGGCTGATGCTCATACTCAGAGAAAGGTATTAGGTTTTAGTTTTATTTACTTAGAATTTCATTACCTGGTTTATTTAGCCGGCAACCATGCTGCCAAAAGTTAAGTTAACAGAAGTTATACAATTACATTTCATCAAGGACGGAAAAATGCATTTGAATTAGAATATTTACAGGATAAAAAGATGAAAATAGGTACTTATACGGTGTTCTTGGTATCGTTAACATAGGAATGGAATTCACAGGCAGAAAGCTACGTGGGATATGAAGAATTCGATGGTTATTGTCTACCGATCTTCGGTGGCGTAAAAGACGTGCGGGCCCAGAATTTTCTTAAAATTGGCGTCATTTAAATAAATTTTGGATATAAATGAGATGGAACATGTCAGCAATTCTGGATGGGAAGACTGTACTAAATTAAATACACGTACTGTATTAAAATGAACAACATACGAAATCGTTATGTCACGTCTTTGCGTTATTACTATGATTAACATCGGGGCATCGCTATGTGGAACGTCTTGGCGACATGGTTAAGTAACGTTTGGTCGATATCGCTATGTGTAACATTTTCGTGACGTCATTAAGTAACGTTTGGGCGACATTGCTATATGTAACATCCCGGCGACACGTTTAGTTAACGTTTGGGCGACATCGCTAACTGTAACATTTTGTCACGTCATTAAGTGACGTTTGAGCGACATCGCCATGTGTGACGTTTTTGGTAAGGAGGTCTAAAGTGCACCACTCGCGGAATTTTATTAGGCATTAACTTATCATTAGAAAAAAACTTTTATTTCGCTTTGTTGTAGGGTGAGCAGTTGGCGAACACCCCTAAGTGAGGGCTGCCAAATTTGAAAATACCCCCTTTTCAACCAAACGCTGGCACACTTGTAAATTTCACCCCGTAAACGTGAAGTGTCCTATTAATTAACAAACAAGTACCCCCTTTTCACAGTTTTATAAATACAGGCTGAACTAGAACGCACACTGTGGTCGTGATTGAAAACGAAAACCTTTTTCTCAAAGGCGAAATATTTAACACTTGGCCAAAAATAATGTTTAAAGAATCACTTTCTGCTTTCGAGTAGAATTTTAAAAAAATTTTCAGCCTGATTTTCCTTTTCAGCCTGCTTTTCCTTTTCAGACAAGGCGATGTTTTTGTTCAGATTCCGAAACCTTCTGAGAAACTTGAGATTAAGTAAAACATATGTGCAAAATTTGGGAGACCTAGGGCCTTCAGGGTCAGAGAAATAGTAAAGACAAAATGGTGGACCAGTTAAGAGAAAAAAAAGGTCCGAAACATCGGCCCCGTACAACCTCAATATACTCTACACAAGTCTTCAACTTGCCGAGAGTTAACTAGACGGGCACTTTTATTGGGTTACTTTTTTTACGCTTTGTTAACTTTCGAAAGAACCCCAGTTTTGTGGTCGTGCCGAATGAAAATTACCCCTCTCACTTTCTTGACGAAATCGGAATGCCGCTCAGGCAACGCATAGTCCCAATTACCACCTTTTTCCACATGTTTTGAACACACACATAATAACATATTCTACAGAGTGAACCCCCTCCGCCCCCCCCCCCCCCGCCCCCTTTCCGCTCCCGGTGAAAACGTAAACTTTGTGTAAGCGGTTAAATGATGAAAAACAGTAGCACTTGTGTAATAGCTGACCTGATAAAAAAATAATAAATAACTAAGTAGCTCGTACGGTAAAAGAACTAAAATGATAGATATAAAGTGGATCTATTCTTGCGTTACCGTTGTATATCAATTCTTACATAGTTTTTGGCTTCAGCCCAAGAAACGCTCCTACCTACTCCTTCCTGTAGCTTTGTTTCCCTCCCACAATTTCTGTTTTCTTTGGATCTATGGAAGTTCTTTCAAGCTGTTTCTGTTTTTCGGATACGCTTTGAAAACTGCTTACAGTTTCTGTTCGCTTTGGGTACTGTATATAGTTCACATTTGTCTTAATTTTATCAAAGTAAGTTTCGTGTCTCAAATTAGTCACAACAAGCGTGTCCTTCTTTATTTAATTTATTTAATATTTTTGACTCTTAAAAGGATATTTTAACATCAATTAATCGATGTATCATCACTGCGTCGCAGGCTGGTCAAATGTGCTTGCTACAGTTCTTCAATATTTGCATTTCTTCAGAATGAAGATGTGCAAAGCTTGACCTTGAAATCAATATAATTTCTTCTCTGAAGGTGTCGTGGCGCAGAATGAGGAATAAGAATACAAATACGTCGTTATCTTACATCATATGTATTTGACCATGTGCGTCCATTTGACAAAAAAAAAAAAAAAAAAAAATGAAAAAAAAAGAAAAAAAAGAGAGAAGAATGTTAATTCAAACAGCTATCACTGAAAAGCTGCTGCTGAGACTAAATGGTGCAAACAGTTGTGAAAATGTAATCATTTTATATATGACTAAATTATCTGGTCATTTCACGATTACAGACAAATTTACATGAAAAAATAACTTGTCATTTTTTTCGGTTTGTTGCAGAAAACAAGTGCCAACATTTGCAGCAATAGGCAGATGGTGTTCTGACTGAATAGAAACACATGAGACCCTGCTGTGTGTAAAACTTTAAGAGCTAATACGGACGACAGATGCGCAGTCATGTTTTCGTCCTAACTACGCAATGATTTAGGTGCATGTTAAATACACCATGCTGACTGATTGAGCTGAACTAATCAAATGCTTGCCGTGAATGTTCATGAATGTTTAGACATCGGCGACTGTTGAGGAATGTTTGTGAATGTTTATGTGAACTGCTTTCGGGGCCACACGCATAACCAAGGGATATAAAATTTGTGTGTTTTTTAAAGGAAAAGCGTTTTGTCATGGAAAGACTGTAGGCTGTTTTGCCATACAATGGAATGAAATGTCAGCAATTGGCAATTATTGTAAAGATTTTCAAGCACATGTCTGGAAAAAGGACATTTGTGCGAACTGCAAGCGAAGTAAAGACCGGCACGAACCGACTCCCGCCCCCAGCAGCAGGACATGTGATTCAACCGAGGTCAAGGGCAGTCGGGCCCCAAACAAGGCCACAGCAACAAGTGCAAAACACACAAGCAAGGACTCCACTCAAGGTTTATCAAACAGTGTGCTGACAAAATCGAACGAGATGGGAAAGAGTACCCTCGCTTCTACTACGGAGGCTGGTTGTAAGAGGGAGAAATCTATTGATGGCTTACAAGGCTCGTCGCCGAGCGGTGACACGGAAACTATAGAGCTGGCTTTGAAAACCCTCACAGCAATCAATACAACAGTAGCCAGTTCCCCCAAATGTGCACAGCGCAAATTCACAGGCTCACGAACAACCATGAATTACAGTGCGTTAAGTAACAATAGCAATAGCGGGAATACTAAGTCAGGCTCTGGAATAAAAACTAAAACAACGGTCTCTAATGTATCATCAACACTTAACAACACAACTGGCCGTGCAGTCAGTAACACAAGTGTTGTTAATAACGGGCGAAGGTTACATACACAGACGAGTGGACAGACAACCGGCAGAGGTAATGCGGCAACTTCACGGCCAAGTATACCATTAGATAAAAATGTGAGTAAATTTACAGTAAACAGAGAGGCTGCACAAAATGCTGGACCTCTCTCAGAAAAACCAAGTGTTTTGAGTAAAACGAGTGGTCCAGACAAAGTGGATAAAAGTAACAACGGTAACAAAGTGGCTACTAAAATTGAGAAGAGAAAGTGCATTGTGGATAAAGGTCGGTTATCGACTGAAAAAGTGATACTGAATGACTCCACTGTTGTTACCACATCAAAACAGTCCAGTGATACTAAAAAAAGTGATAAACCCAAACGTTCAGTTTTTAGTAAAAAAGATGCCATTGATTCATCTTCAAGTGGTTCGGATAAAAAGAAATCTACTGATGTTCTATCAGCTGAGGGCGCTAAAAAGCCTGTCAAATCGGCGGTAGGTGCCGCGAGTAAATCATCGGAGAGTCCACAAAAAATGGATTCTCATTCAACAGCTAATACAGCAAGCAAAGAAAAACGTGATCACTCGCAAACCAGTGTGTACAGTCGTAGTAACAGTGGAACGTCCGTGGAAGACGGGGAAGGAAAAAGTACTATACGGAGGTCCCGCAGCCGTTGTAGTCGTCCTGCTGCCCCGCCTCCACAGGTACCCCCACCCGGTGCCCCGGCGTCACCCAGTAAAGCCATGGCAGAGTCTTTCCATTCCCCAAAAGAGGGCTGTAGTTCGGATTCGAAACGAAATTCCGCGACTGTCGCAAGTGGCGGGTCGTTTTCGGATCTGTATGATGATATCGTGAATTCGTTATCTTCAAGTAAGGACATGAGCCCTGGCTTGCTAATGAAACTCAAAGATGACAAGCCCGAGGAAAAAGTCAGTCATTATTATCATAAATATGACGTCACAGGAACGACAAAAAAGAGTCGTGATCTGACTTTAAGTTCTGCCTTGGGGGAAGGAGCGTCAAGTATTATTATAGAAACTATGAATACGAGCTTTCACGGGTCTGTGGGAGGAGAGGAAGTCGAAGAAACAACGACACAAGAATTAACGATGCCTTATAATATTGTTGATGTTTCCACAGTGCCCCCGCCTAAGAAATCGCCCCGCTTGCCTACAACTCCAGCTCCCGAACAGTCAAATAGCCGCAGTTCTACCTTAAATAAAAGTACATTAAAAAGCAGAAAAACCACTGTTTCCAGTGAATGCTCTGTACAAAGATCGGAATCTCCTAAAAGAAATATTGATAAAAGTGCGAACTTGAAAAGTGATATTGTATCTATGGATGATGGGTGTGGCGAATCAGATGGAGCTTTGCAAGGTCTTCCCCCACGGTACTGGCATACTTACGAACCCATCGAGTCAAGTGATGA
The DNA here is from genome assembly GCA_949752745.1 of Protula sp. h YS-2021. NCBI lineage: Eukaryota > Metazoa > Annelida > Polychaeta > Sabellida > Serpulidae > Protula > Protula sp. h YS-2021. The sequence continues at coordinate 68,659,433 of OX457026.1, forward strand.
CCAATCAAATTGCAAGAAACCAAAAAACAACAACGTTTCCGCAAAAAGTGCTAGTGTCGAGGATATTCTTGAGAAATGTGATAGCGATGTGTTTGTTCGCCAGAGCGCAGCCAGGGCTACTACTCCCGCTCGCGGCGGGAAGCCAAGCGAGTCGGCTGCGCCACCTAGCGTCTTAGCACATCTGGACTTAACCAAGCCGACAAGCAAGTCAGCTGAAAACTTGGTGGAGTCTCCCCCTGCTGACAAAAAAATTAATGGCAGTAAGAGAACTGGTTCTAAGAAGGAGAAACAAGGTGGCTTTTTTAGCCGGCTGTTTGGGTTTGGACGTAAAACGTCTGGCGATGAGGAAAGCAGTGAGGAGAAGTCACCTGAGGGGGTTTGCTCGTTGCAAGAAAATGCCGAGTTTTTCAAGCCCTTGCAGGTGTCTACTGATGTAGATTCGCCGTTAAAAGAGGCCAGTTTATCTCCACTGCATTTGGATAACGCTGATATTATATCAGACATTGAAAAGGCTATAAATAAGAAATCGGACCAAAAAGAACTGCGCATAACCAATGAAAACACAGGCACAAAGCCTAAGGCTGTTCTTAGTTCAACCAAAAGCGATCCATCGGATCGAACGGAAAAAGAGAAGCCAGTCGCATCTCCCCGATCTTCTTTTCTGTATGCAAATACCCAGCCTATTGATAAACCAACAAAAACTGTTTCGATGTCACCGGAAAGTACAGTGGATACGCACGCTGTAAAGAAAGTGCCCATCTCGCCACAGGGTACGATGGATAGTGACTATATGGGACAGTCGCTGAGTCAATGTTCGTTGCTAAGCGACGGATCGTCGGATGCGAAGAGCATTTCGAGCAAGGAGGACCAAGGGAGCAGTGGTGATTCGCAGGGCCTCAGGCCGAGGAGACCAAGGCCCAAGTCGCAGTCAGGTAACTTTTTAGTTTCCCCTAGATCACCGGGGAGGGAGAGGGAGGGGGGTTGTTGATTGGTATTTTTCTCCCATGTATTCTGAAAGTTTTTAACTAGGCTGTGAAGTTTTAAGTTGATTGAACTTGTATCTGTAGGCTGGTATTTGTCTGGGGTACTTGAATAAATAAAATAAAATAAAATAAAATAAACTTGAATAAATAAAATGAGGCATTGTTTCACCCAGACACTGACGAATTGGTTCCACGAATAATTAACAATAAATTAAAAAGCGCCCCTGCGCAAAAAAAAGTAATAAAAGGAATGGTGCACAGAAACGTCTTTGAAGTTAAATCATGTTTTAGACGTAAACAAAGTAATTATTATATGTGGCGCATGGAGTAAAAAGGGTAGTATGTGTATGTGTAATCTAATTACGTCACACCACAGTGACAAGAAAGATGCTGGATGCTCCCCCGCCTCCCCCTCCTGTCGCCGCCTCCGCCACTAGTGCTGAGAAGAGGAGGTCACTGAGTGACGACAAGGAGGGCAAGGCCGCCGTCACGAAAGCCGTCACGTCTGTGAAGACTACGTCGAGCCCTACGTCACCCACCATGTCGTCGTCAAATGGGTTGAGTCTGAAGATGTCACAGAAAGGTGTGTAGGTCATTTTGAGTCATGTCCTGGCTGGGAGTGGGAGAGGGGGGGGGGGTTACATTTTATGTGACTAATACGGGACTGCTGAGCCACAAAAGCAACCAAATACCAAGGTGGTGCTGGAGGGAGGGGGTGGGGGTGGGCCGAGAACTCCACGCCCCACCCTTTCTCCTCAACAGGTTCGTGGTGGTGCTGGAGCGATGGGGAGGGGATGGGCCGAGAACTGCAAGCCCCATCCTATCTCCTTAACAAAGTGCTGCCTGTCTCGAGTGAAGGAAACCGCTTTGATGACAAAATTTCAGTTATGCCGCTCTTCAAGTATTGTTCTCAAGTTTATACTACAAAAGTTGCGTCTGAAAAATGATCTTTGCCAATAATTGATCATTTCTGCATGCATAATGTTCTTGATATAAAGTGGTTTATTAACACTTCAATAAAAAAATCACGTAAAAGCACGCGGTGCATATTAGACCGAATAGAGACCTGGTACAAAAGCATTGATAGCGCACGTTCATGAAAAGAAACTCTTTTAAGTGAAATTCGTTTTCGTGTGAAATCTTGTGTGCACTTACAACAGCTTCGAAAACTGCAGTTATCAATATCTGCGCAAATTTCCTTCCCATAATTCGGTTGGCGCAGAGTACGATGGCATGAATTATTTATCAAGCATGCTGTGTGCAAACTGTCAGAGACCGATCGACAATATTACGAAATGCCATGCGCAGTGAACGGATGGTAGGTGGGGACGGGGCGGACTTTTGATAGCGGTCTTGGGATGAGTGCTTCCTATTATTTTGCAGACGCCGTTCTACAAACGTATGCCACACTTGCCTCGCTGTACTGAAAAGGACCTATTCTTTGTCACCCTGAATTTTTATAATGCTTCAGATATTGCCACAGCTATGAATTGTCAGTGGGTATATAATCATAAAATTGGTGAGGTCAATGCCAAAATGACGAAATCCAGAGGTTTGATTAATGCAGTGTCCACACACGGTCCTTCAAAGCAGTGTTGTTAAACATAGTTTAATTCAGCGCTCAGACGCATCAAACAGTAAAGTGCTGAGGCACAGCGCAGTACACCAAAAGGTACTTCGCCTAAAGCAGTACACAGGCACGTCGCGTGAGACGTATGCGGTGCTCAGATATCGCCTCAGGTAGTGCTCTGTCATGTCGCCTAATGCAGTGCTCTGATATCGCCTCATGCACTGCTCAGATAGCGCCTCATGTGGTGCTCTGTCATATCGCCTAATGCGGTGCTCAGATATCGCCTCATGCACTGCTCAGATAGCGCCTCATGTGGTGCTCTGTCATATCGCCTAATGCGGTGCTCAGATATCGCCTCATGCACTGCTCAGATAGCGCATCATGTAGTGCTCTGTCATGTCGCCTAATGCGGTGCTCAGATATCGCCTCATGCACTGCTCAGATAGCGCCTCATGTAGTGCTCTGTCATATCGCCTAATGCGGTGCTCAGATATCGCCTCATGCATTGCTCAGATAGCGCATCATGTAGTACTCTGTCATGTCGCCTAATGCGGTGCTCAGTCATAGCGCCTCATGCGGTGCTCAGATATCGCCTCATGCATTGCTCAGATAGCGCATCATGTAGTACTCTGTCATGTCGCCTAATGCGGTGCTCAGTCATAGCGCCTCATGCGGTGCTCAGATATCGCCTCATGCATTGCTCAGATAGCGCATCATGTAGTACTCTGTCATGTCGCCTAATGCGGTGCTCAGTCATAGCGCCTCATGCGGTGCTCAGATATCGCCTCATGCATTGCTCAGATAGCGCATCATGTAGTGCTCTGTCATGTCGCCTAATGCGGTGCTCAGTCATAGCGCCTCATGCGGTGTTCAGATATCGCCTCGTGCATTGCTCAGATAGCGCATCATGTAGTACTCTGTCATGTCGCCTAATGCGGTGCTCAGTCATAGCGCCTCATGCGGTGCTCAGATATCGCCTCATGCATTGCTCAGATAGCGCATCATGTAGTGCTCTGTCATGTCGCCTAATGCGGTGCTCAGTCATAGCGCCTCATGCGGTGTTCAGATATCGCCTCGTGCATTGCTCAGATAGCGCATCATGTAGTACTCTGTCATGTCGCCTAATGCGGTGCTCAGTCATAGCGCCTCATGCGGTGCTCAGATATCGCCTCATGCATTGCTCAGATAGCGCATCATGTAGTGCTCTGTCATGTCGCCTAATGCGGTGCTCAGTCATAGCGCCTCATGCGGTGTTCAGATATCGCCTCATGCATTGCTCAGATAGCGCATCATGTAGTACTCTGTCATGTCGCCTAATGCGGTGCTCAGACATATCACCTAATGTGGTACTCTGTCATGTCGCCTAATGCGGTGCTCAGACATATCACCTAATGTGGTGCTAAGACATATCTATCGCCCAGTGTTGTGTTTATACATTTAGCTTTATGCAGTGCCTGGGCGCATCGCTTTATGTTGTGTTCAGACATCGCTTAATGCAGTGCACAGTGATTTCCTTACAAACATGGCCTGAGTGGTCTATAATTCTTTTCATTTAAATTTCACAATTCATTTTTAAAGCCTTATAAAGGGTCTTAAAGTGCCGCGGGAAAAATGTCTAGTCGCTAATCGGTGCAGCCTTCGGTGATTCAGTGTAAAATTTTGAAATATCCACACTTACCAACTTGATGTAACGGAAAACCCATATAAGCTTTGCTGATAAACAGTATCCAGATGGGATCTTTACCAAACATTTACGCAACCAAATAAGAAACAAATCTAACATTGAATATACATTGTTTCAGTTCTTATCTGTTTTTATCTTGTTCTAGACAGACATGAAACAAAATATCTAGAGGCTTTCATAAGATCTAGTTTCGGCAAAATTTTGATGGAAGGGAAACACGCCCATCAAAAATACAACTTTTTGTGTCTAAAATAACACGAGGCTGTAAACTAGGGCTCTCCCATGTAAACCAAACATCACATTATGTAAAATAAAAATTCTGAAGCAAATGAGAAACCAGATATTTTTTGGTAGGCTGTTCCGGAATAGATAACCGATAATTCAAATCTCACAGAAATCAATAATGCTTCATTTTACTTAAACTAAATGTGAAAATAAGTTGACTAATGTAAATTCTTATCTTTTTTGTGAAGGGAAAATACAAATATTGAAAAACTGAACTTATATTTGACTGTTTATTAAAATGTCGGTAGTTCAATGTTGAATAACCTATTGAAATTTAAAATTTTTAAAATTTATTTATATTTTCAATCTTTTTTCATATTTCTCTATTTATAACGCAAGAACATAAGTTGTTTGTACAGTCTGCAGCATTAAATGATGAAATAATGAAAATAAATCAATTTCTGTGACATTTGAATTATCGGTAGTCTATTCCGGAATAACCTACCATAAAATACCTGGTTTCTTATTTGCTTCAGAATTCTTATTTTAAATAATACAGTGTTACCAATAGATTATAGCTAAAATACTCCATAAAAAAAGCTCTGTCGGCGGAATTGCCTATTCGCTTTTCGGTTAGCGTTTAGTGATTTTTAAGAAGAGAATTTCAAACTCCTATGTCTGACAGTCAGATGTTTATCGTCGTGTTGGACTGGTTGCGACAGCAGGACTAGTGCGATCTTTGACTAACACCGTTGTACACACGTCGGGAAATTGACGTACATAACCAACTTTATGATTACGAGGCTGTAGAGACGTTGGGATCATAAAGTATTATTGCTCATAATGGACATCGTGGGAACGTGCGGAGCAGACGCGCAGGTGTCCGCAGCCCACTAGATATCCAAGTCAGTTATCATTTCGGAAAATTTATCATGCTTCGCCACTTTGTACATATTCTGTTTTAAGGCAGGAACATTGCCGTTGGAGATTTTACATAAGGGATAGCCATACTCCACGGAGAACTGTGCTTGTTAGATGTCGTTAAAATGTTTTTCCATTGACTTTAGTGCAAGATTTTGCTTTCGACGTCCATACAACCTTTCTATTTATGCTCAACATTTTCCCGACGTTCATAAGACGCCGCATATGACCGCCAACCAGCCTTGGCAGAATGTCGGGCATTTAAAGGTTGGCAATTGTTACGGTTTGAAAGGACATTGGGCATTCTAAATTATGTACTAAATGTAGATGGTTTACGCTAATTGTGGATATCACACTCTTCGGAATTTATGTACATGTATCGGTTTAGTGGCATCCTTTTTTCGAACCCTGAAGAAAGGGCAAAGTGACATTCACATATAAAAGAAGCCTCACGATATGCCAAAAGCCCCGTGGCTTAGTGCTTGTCTGCATACAAAGTAACGATTGCGACGGTTACAAAAGAGCTCTGGCGGGCGAAACAGAAAATTGGGTCGTACGTCCGTTGCGTCATTGATTGAGCCCTAATCAGTGAGTCATCGCTCTGATATTCGAATTGAGGGTAAATATTGTCGCTAACCCTCTCACTGAGGGCCTGAAACAAGAGATGATTCATCCCATTCTTCTGGTGATTCAGTCCCTAGTTTGAAGCTTGTGTAAAGCCATGACACCTTGATTCACAACACGTACAGTCAAGGTTGAGATTTCGCGGTCGACCGGTCGCCCGTGACGACCAACTTTTGGCTGGGGCGACCAACTTTTTCGACTTGGTCGCCCGAGTGGCGACTAACGTTTTCTGAGTATTTTCGGGTAAATACTGTCGATTTTTTTAAACACCATTTTACGTGAAAATGAGTTTTTCATAAATTTTGCTTTCAGGGCGATTTTCACATTTGAAATTTATTTCGTTTGAAATAGTATTCAAAGTGAAAGGATATAAACAGTTAAGGAAAGTGACAAAACTGATGAAACAGTACTAGACAAAACATTTTCTGCAGCTCCTGTTCCCAGTTTATCGGAAGACATTTTTCGTGTTGAACTAGATAATTTTCTGCAGTTGCTGTTGCCGCTTTATCCGAAGACCTTATTTTTCATCTAGAACTACTAGACAGAATTCCTTTCTCCAGCAGCTGTTTCCGGTTTACCCGAAGACGTTATTTTTCATTTGAAACTGTTAGAAAGCGTTCAAGCACAACGCGATAAACTTGTTTAATTGGTACCATTTTTTGTTTTTTGTGACCGAGTAACTACAAATTATGGATACGTAAGACACCTATTGTTTTTTGGGCGGTCTAGGCAAATTTTGCAAAAAATGCGCCGGGTGACTAACCTTTGTGCCGGGCGACTAAATTTTAAAGAAAATTTTACGAAGTCTCAACCCTGAGTACAGTGAACTGCCATAGTGATGACCTCTTGTATCACATGGGATATCACAATGAGACTGTCAAGTCCCATGTCTGTAATCATCGTTCACGTTCACGTGTGTAGGCTGTAGTGGCAATGTGTAAAACTTGGGACGTCATGACGTCATCATAGTGGAATAATTTCATATTGATCTGGCTTACAGTAAAACCTGGACACTGGGACTGACAAAATTTTTCAGTATTAGCAAGGTGTCCAGATTACTCAGGTTGTACAATACTGGCTTGATGTGTCAATTGAAGAAGTCATTGTTGGCAATATAGGCTATCGGCTATCCTCTCCCCCCCCCCCCCCCCCCATACTCCATAATGTCTCCGCGGTGTTTTCTCCCTCAGTTTTGCACAGATGGGAAGGATCCTGACTCCTCATTCTCCGCACGTTCAAGTCGATCATCATTCAATCACATCAAAGAATGTTGTAAATTTAATTGAACTGAATGGTCAGTTGCAGTCAGTAAAAATGGTCAGCTTGATTTGAAAACTGAGAATTATCGTGGTCTCTGGGAATTACGGCCGGTAATGTTCATGTTTTCAAAGAAACTTCCAAACATGCTTCCTCAACATCAAAGTAAGTTCGCTCAATGCCACAAATACTACAAAATGCCGGGCTTTGTGCTTTTTTCCGGAAGCCTTATGTCGCGGTTAAAAGAGGGGAAAAGGGGGATTCTGTTGTCATAAAATCCCGAGTTGCGTAGCCTGTATTGTGATACGTTTATCGCACTGCGTTTATGCTGCGTTACAAATTAAATATATAGATGAATTTTTCACTATGTTAAAATTATTTTGCCATTTTTTTCCGTTTGAGCACTTTTTTCCTTTTACCATTTTTCTGTTTACCGTTATTCCCGTTGCCATTTTTTCACCCACCCAAAGACCCCACACCTGAAAGTGATGAAATTAATGGCGGGCAGATAACTGGTGTACAATCAGTCAGTGTGAGGGTCCCAATACCACCCAGACCAACATATCCTTCAAGATCTGCACAGTTATTTGTGTTTCTGTCCCTTTACAGTTTCGACCAGCAATATTATTCAGATAAATTCGAATGAACAAGACCAGATACTTACGGGACTAGACAAGACTAGTATTACTTGATCAGACAAAAAAAAAAAACAGAATCAGTTATGCTTTTTGCGGCACGTGGACATTAGCTGGGAGACACACAAACAGTGCTGAAAGATTGCGCCATTGTTTGTCCGAATGACACGGTTACTCATACAGTAAAACCTTAAATTAAGACTTAAAAATTGTGTCAAGTATCCGGAATAGGGAGGTATCAGAATTATCCAGGTTCTTTTTGTATGGAAACTAATGGAAAATCAAAAGGGACTGAAATATTTTGTCCGAATAAGGTAGTTGCCCACAATATACAGGTTTGTCCGGAGGCAAATACTGAATTACTGCTTCCTCAAATCAGACTTTAGATCCTTAGATTCTCCTGAAGGGCATTTTGTCATGCTGTGACCGGACATCCAGATGACTTGTTTCTCCGCATGACTTATAGTGCCGCCAGCCCCGGATCCCCAGGAAGTACACACAGGTGCATGCGCATCTTGCTCCACAGTGACTCATAACGCACCTAGACGATTTCTTTGTTTCACCCAACTGTCTTTCTTTTTCTTAAAAGTTTGGAAATTCGATTTGTTTCTATTGCGCGGTGTATTCAGAAAGTTAACACTTTTTGCTTTCTTTTTTTCCCCTTTATTTCAAAGAAAATACCACAAAGCAGGTGCAGCAAATAAAACAAAAATGTATTGAACCACAAAAATTAAAGTTTAATTTCTTAAGTGCATGGTCCAGTATTTCGCACGCAAACTTGCTTTCATTATTCTGTGTTGTTTAAGTCTAGACAGTCATCCTGACTTTACTGCAATAGCAATGGCGGTTGAAACTTTCACCATATTCGGTTTGGTATTTACAGGTAAAGCAAAGCGCAATTCCACCTCAGAGGAGGTGTTTGACAAGAAGCCTCCGTCGCCAAAGAAACTTGAAATCAGTGCCCCCATCGCCCTGCAGTCGAGTACCTTAAATGAGAGCCAAACGCTGCCAAGACCGGTGAAGAAAGTGTCCGATAATCTCATCACAGTGAGTGTTTGCCGTAGTAGTGTCAGAAATCCCGTTGCCACAGAAATTCAGCGTAAAATTTTCCTTTTTTTTGCAGTAAAAATTGCCCCTTATACAGACAGCACAAGGCGGATGTTGGCATTTATGGAAACCTCTGAAAGACTGGTACGGATCTGTGTGGGAAATTTTTCAATGTAGTCGTGAGAAAGGCGAGTTTTTCTCACCATTTAACGGGAACAGTCTTCCTGTTTAATGATCCTTACAAAAGAAACAGCACTATCTGTATGAAACCAACTTATTTTAAGAACCTTGTATACAAACAAAAATATGGATTTGGAACTGTTCCAGGAGTTGAATTGGAAGTAGGGTGGGAGATGTCAACCCCGCCATAGTTTTCCCCGTTTTCCTCGTTTTCCTTTCCAAGCGCCAGCCAAGTCCAATTACCAAATCCATTGAGCCGGGGGGGGGGGGAGGTTCCCTCCATTCCTATTATCATTTCAAGACCAGTTATCATACTGAAAGCCTCGCAGTCCAGAAGATGAAGAACTGCACTTTTGATTTATGTGTCTGGTATTTCAACTTTTGAACCATGAGCGTAAGCAGATCACTCCTAAGTATGATCCTTTGAATGCATTCAATGCAAAAAAATACTGCAAGCAAAGATAGTATAAGGTGTTCTGCTCATCGTTGATCATTACGTACTCATAACACAATAATGCCCAACACCTGTGCTGCTCATTCAATAGAATAACCAGACTTAAGACTTATAATAAAAAATAAATATGAGCAATCAATGAAAAGATCTTCGTGGCCGACTTGGCAGGGCTGCAGCAAACAAATAAAATACACTTCGAGTAAACATCGTAACTGCTGAGTTTTTTTTCTTGTACTGCAAAGTGAATTTTTTACGTACAGAACTGACACATTTCTGGGTTACTACTTCACTTGGACTGTAACTCACTTTTTGCTGTATTACATATTAAAAAAAGCCTGAAGTGTTGTGTTCTAAATTTCATTGAATTGTCTTGTAATTAATCTTTGTTTCCTTCCAGCACAACGCCATGTGGTTTCTGTTTATTAAAACAAAAAGAATGTAAAAATTTGTCGCAATTTGTCTACGTTTCCTCAAGATATTTGATAAATTAATGATTTTTTGTGAGACGTTGAAAGTTTTTGACATAAAATTTAGAATATTGACATAATCCGTATCCTTTCATTTTGACTCCTTCAACGCCATAATTGGCATCGAGCCCATTTACAATGTACGCATCAAAGCACATTATGTACTCCTGTAATATCGCGGCTTCTTCAGCCTACAATGTACTCATTCAATGTGGTCTTTTCTAAAGCATCTGTGCAAATTGGTGTTTGCAACGGAAATATGCGTTTAAAATGTAAACCTCTATTTTTAAGGAATCTCGAGACGACACTCACATGGCTACTGGCCGCAGGAAGAAAATCGATTCTGTGGCGAAGCATGCCCGAAACAAAACAGTCACAGAAGGGGTCAAATTCGATACCGATACATTGCGGTCTTCGCCAGGTAGAAATCTTTGCACGTACGCGTTTAAAAATGTGGATAACCCGTTACCAAAGTAAAGAGAGTGGTTTTGGTATGAATGTCTGATGAAGAAAAAACCGGGTATCCCGAAAGCAGCCATGCGTGTTTCCTGAGCTCCAGTCTAGTCCTTTCGAAAGTGAAAAATAGCCATGTTTCTAAGTCATATATTCATTTCATTGCTGCAGAAAAGTTTTGTCCCGTTTATAAAAATCGTATAACTGCTGGACCTGTAGCAAATTTATTCTTCTAAGCATGACTTTTTCTATTTTTAGAATCAAATGGAGAGCGGTGGAAGGAGTTGGCTGATCAACGCGGTAGCAGTAAATTCCTCAACAGAGCTTTGCCGCCAACTCCAAGCCAATCACAGTCGAGCAAGACCCCGGAGCGGAAGCCGCGGAAAAGTGTTACCATCCAGGAGGGCGAGAAAGCAAGCTACATGTCCATGAATGAGGACATCTACACGGATCCCATTGAAGAGGAGGAGGACATATTGTCGTCTGCTTCGCACCGGAAGTCGCGTTACACCCGGGAGGCGTTGCATTCTAGCCAAGACAAGTTGAATAGACCTGTGTTTAACGCACTGAAACCACCGGTGAATCTCTTGGCTGATTATCTAGAACCAACCGAGAGCCCCGAAACGCGCCCGTCCTTTGTAAAACCCCCTGTCGCTCCGAAGCCGATTTATGGCAATGGTGTCGTAAAATCGATGCCCAACGGCGCGCCAGAACTGTTACCTAGGACTGCCGTGACGTCATCAACGGCAAAGGAAAATAGCAACGGTGATACGTACGTATCAATGATTTATGTTAATACAGAAATGATTATTGATAAAACTCGGCCGCCCCTAGATGTCGGGGATGGATTTCGGTGCATGGCTTTTATAAATGTTGAAACGCTACTCCACACTGCAAATACGGTACAAACCGAGTACATCCACCAAGACGCAGATATCAATGATGAACTCAAGTTCAGCCATTTTGTGTTGAAGAGCACAAAGCCGTATGTGAACCAGGGTACTGTGGCCTTCTATAACGCCAGGACCTACAAGCTCAAACCCAGTGATTGCCTGCTAATGGTAAAGCATTTACCAGTTATAATAAATGATTACCTGTTTATAGCGACTGAGTTGTGCTTTATGCTGTGTGTACATAGTGTGTAAAAACTTATGCATGCTTAAACAGTTAGTATATTCCGCACACTGATTGGTGTATGAGCTGACGTCATAACAGATCAGCGTACGCCAAATACTGGTTCTGCTGTTGTCTGTTTCTTAGTCACTCATCTGGTCCGATCTCGTTTGTGCGTTCATCTACATTTCACTATTTTTCTATGGCAATAATATTTTTACAGCCTCTCCTCTCAATTATCCATTATCATCGTAGAATTTTTTTCTAAATATGGTATAATCTTTTGATCTGTATAACGTAACAAACACAACCCGGAAAAAGTAACATTGATTTAAATGTCATGACTACCTTATTGACAGTGATTTCTTTAGGTAAATAATCTTAACCATGGCTTAGTGTGAGCGAAAAAAAATGATAAGTTGTGATAGCTGTTTTGGTTTTCATTTCAGATCTCAGCCAAATATATCAATCCAGACCTACTGCACCATTCGTGCGTGCACATGTTGCAGCCCAGCCTCATTTTCAGCGACCGTATCTTAGCAACCTATTTTCCTGACGTTGCTAAGACGGGAAACGTATCGTCAACCGATCCAACCAAATCCAAAGTCTACCAGCTGGGCGGCATGGTGCACACGAACATGGCTGTCATCACCTACCATTCCATTCAAACTTTCGAGTCGTATATCAAGGAAACGGTTCACAAAAAGATTAAAATGAATGAACCGTACGAGCGATTTATCTGCTACCTATTGTTCCAAATACTGAACGCTATTTTATCCGCCCACGATGGTTCATCGCTGTATGCAGTCAAGTCTGTGACTGTCAATGATATATTAGTTGTAGAGCATCCAAATGCAAAGAAAGAGCCTTATTTGGTCATTAATCCGCTGAGGTCGGCCGACTACGAGCGCTTAGAGGACGAACTGCTATGCAATGATCTCATCAGGTTGGTATGCAACCTCTTGGATATAGCCCAGCTGACGCACGGGGCGTCAAAAAACATCAAGGGCAATTCACGCTTCGCATCCGGTCTCAAGAAGTTCATAGATGTCTTAGAAAAGGGTAGTTTTAGCTGTCTGCTTGTTGCTAGGTCAATAGTTGAGTATGTGCTGTGGGGACCTTCGGATAAAGAAATGAAATCGTTGCTGTTGGCTGAGGACAGGGAACAAGCATTCTGCATCTGGTTGGAAGTGAACCGGTGCAGATATGTTAATGAGTTGGCGCTCGGCCAATTGAATCGTAATTTAGAACTGAGTCACATGTTCCATTTCCTGTGTGCTGTCACAGGATCCAGTCTGTTAGATGTCACGAAATTACTTTATAAACACAAGTGACGTTTAATTAGTGAATGCAGAAGGTGTATGTCAACAGGTGGAATGTCTTTCGGAGCAGTGATTGGTGATAGTAAAGGTCAAGGACAACTGCACAGTAGTCTGCTGTTACCCGCAAGACATTTGTCCATTTCCAGTTAAATGTGTTTCTTTTATGTAAGCGTTGGTTGTTAATGATATCGCCGGTTATAATGTTTATAATTATACATATACTAAGCTGATTTACAGTTTCGTCTAAGGGCTTGACGGTAAATAACAGGACTCGGGTTGTTGATAGATAAAATGAATGGAAGTCAAAGGAAAAATATCAAAATCACTTTGAAATAGTTATACAGCTCGTTTTGGGGTTAAAACCCATTTTAAAAGTGTAATGAATACATTTTCCTACTCACTAGTAAAGGTGTGACTTCTTTTAGATTCGTTTTTACAGGGAAACAATGACTTTTCAAATTTTTCTTGCTTTTATCCTCACTGGGATCCTGAAAATTTCCTTTGAGCATACGCACTCGGAAACGTGAATTGTCTCATAGTTTGCTCATTTTGCGCGGATGCATTGGAAAAAACCCAATTTTATTGCCCGTGCCGCATAACACACATTGTAACCTTACGTTGTGAGCGACCATTCGATTTTTTTCGACCACGGGACAGAAGTGCTGTATTTAAGGGTTCGTTTTCGGATAATTCAATGTTATTTGACAGCAGAGTGGCGGATTTTATCCTGAGATAGATAATTTCAAAACCTCCCGAGTAAAGTAAAGTGTGGTTTATTGGGAAAGACGAGAAAGAAACCTTCTCCTTATTCGTTTGTTCTTTTAATTCCGTTGTGGTCTTTCGTTTTTGTCCATCAAGTGGTGAAGCGGGACTTTTTCTTCGACTAGTTTCAGGACACCCCAATAACTGGTTGTATGTAATGCAGAAATTTTTTCGGAGGTTGCGGGCAAGGATTGTCGGAGAGTAGGGGGTGGGGGCAGTTAGATACCGCAGGAATATCAGAACAACTTCCAGTTGGTGAGCTAACGCCTCGCCAGTTTCTGAAAATTGTAGGAAATTCCGGAAACTGCCGATTTGTACCGGAAATTCAGAAAGGAGAATATGGTATTCCAACCTGAATTTTGTTAGCTGGAGAAGGGAATTGTTCCTTTTCTCTTTTATGTAAAGCGTATTAGCCATGCTACTGCCGGTCATAGATTGTGTTCATTATATTCTATTTTATGCAAAACAAATCTATTTTATGCGAAACAAAGTTTTAAGGAAAAAAAAAACACAGTTTTCGCTATAATTTGATACTATAATATTTGATTTGATTTCACAATAATTCGATTGCTCAGAAATTTAGGCCCAGCTTATGAAAATGTTTTGAAATATTTACTAGTTAGAAACTGTTACTGGTAATGTCCATTGGAAAGGCCATTGGAAAGGCCGGTATTATGTTACATACTGTGTCAAGAAAGATTGGAGCTATCACTTTTGTACTGTGTAGGCACATCATGGTTGAATAGTCAATTGTCAGAGCAGTTAAGTGAATTAAGTATTGTTTTCTACTAGTCAAGGTTCGTTCCATATCGAGTTAACTCGAACATCTACACACACACAATTGTGTTCCCGAGTAGAGGTTAAATGTGAACATACTGCTCTTAGCATCATTTGGGTCTCAAAGACTCCAATATGCTGATTTTATTAATTACGTTTTTAACAAAATTTAAGTGTTATTGTTGATTGAATGGTCTCTTTCATAAACACAGTGCGCATTTTTTACTTACAAGTCTGAATTGTGATCAATACTTTTAAGTCTTTTTCTCAAAGATTACGCCTGATTTAAAGTGATCGATGTTTTGTTGCTATTTTTGGTTGCTTTGAAGTACTTAAGTTAATTAAGACAATAAAGTACGGCATCGTGTTAATGTACTCGTATAGTGTTTTTATTTTGCTCTCCTTATTTAACTTAAAAAAAATTCATCAACAGCAAGTTCAGCACCACACAAACACCGCCCCTCGGGAAGGTTAGGGGTAGCGGGTGAGGTCTTTTATGAAGTCAGTTATGTGCTTTGACTTTTATATATATACACAACTGATTACAAAAATTCAAAGCTGGGCTGGGCGTATTAAAAATACGGATATTTCTCTGGCTATTTTATGATAGCACGCAAAGACAAGAGCAGTTAGACAACTACAATGAATATATGCAGGAACGGAGAGGGAAGAGGAGGCCGGCCAATGATGAACATCTCAGCCTGATCAAGACGCCTTCTGATTGCCGCTGTATTTCCCATCCTTGTGCCATGCCTTAACGCGGAAATTTCATTTCCGATGAGCGATAACATGAAGAGGTGTTGGTTGCAACCCCGGCATTTATACAGCGTCAATTTTCCGGCGTTTATACTATGTCGATTATGCGCCATTTATTTGACGTTTAAATGTGTCTAAAAGCAACATCTAAACAACTTTGCGTAACCAATGCCTATTAGACATCAGTAAGTGATTTCAAGTTAAACTATGTCCAGTGTTTTGATTTGATCGTGGTGGCGTCCTGACCTGAAATGTGGGTTGCATAAACGTCGGAATGTTTAATGGGTCTTTTTTAGTTCCTTGCCTTTCTGTTCGTCTGTCCAGTTCTAACCATTTTCTGATACCCATTTACTGCGCAATAATGATTGCTTACGGTGTTGGCTTGTGTCCAAACGGTATTAGTAGCTGATAAATGGGGGTTCTACGGCACCTCCTTAGGGCATAGTTGGTCAGACCCCCCCCCCCCAGAACATGCTATGTCAGACCCCCTTGGGACATAGTCGGTCAGATCCCCCCAGGACACACTATGTCAGACCCCCCACCCCCACCCCCATGGGAAAATTTGTGATTTTGCATATTTACACGTTTTAGACGATTCTGAAGACCCAGTGACTCTTCTTCACGAACCACAACAGTCTCTGGCTCGAGACATGGCTCTAGCAAGGAAGGGGGCCCGGGTTGGAGGTCAGGGTCTGGCTCGTCGTAGGGAGGGTGCGAAATGGAGTTTGTTTGAAGAACCACGTTTAAAGAGAATGCCCGAAGTCATCACTAACGCAATACTAAAGAGTGTGCCCCCCTGGCAGTGGTGAGTTTACACGAAACGGTGACACACGATAATCCCGTGAAGTGTGCCTCTTTTCCACAGGAATGTACAGCTCGAAGTAATTTCAATTGAATTAATTGCACGTATTGCACAGGAGTCCTGTAATGTCATCTAAGTTCACAGTTGCCTGTTTGGACTCAGCTTCTCTCAGCTACTGTTCCACCATTGTCTGGGCAGTTTGCTTAAGCTTGTACACTCCGTAGGAAAGGTCTCGTTCTGTCAAACGCGCCTTAGACAGTACTTCACATTCTCCTGGCGGCTGGAATACTTTCTGGTGTTTCTGTGGCGTGTAGCACAGTTTTTGCCACGAGCCCATTTTCAAACCTCATACGGACCAGTTTCGTATCGTTTTTGGGCCATCACGGCACTCTCACACGGCCTTCGGACAGTAGTTGCTATGGCCGATGGTCTATGGTCGGACCGTCCCTTCCAGTCCCTTGCCACGCCGGATGGTCCGGGACTGTAAGAAGCGGACTGTGATGCCTTTATAACAGCTACAATCGCCTAGAGTGTTCTGAAGTGCTTTTTAGCAATTTTAGGTAAAAAGCTCGAATCTATGAAATAAGTGTCATGTTTAATTATTTGTATGTTTGCTGGTAACATTTATAGTGGTCTGATAGTCTCTGCTTCTGCTTGCTTTTTAGACATGACAGAGACACCTGTGGTCATCTGGTATATAATCTTTGCACCCTCCGTCGCATTCAACCAGCATTCACTGTGAGATAGCTGTAAAAGTAATAGGGGTTTGTCTTTTGGTGACGGTGCCCCAACTGGCCTCGAGTGTTGTCACCTGTCTCACAAAGAGTGGAAGGTCATCAACCGAATCCATGCAAAGAACGAACGTAGGCGTGGCAGCACCATAAAGCTAGAAGACCCCATAAAACGCCAGTTTGGTCATCTTGGGTTGGCTGTTATCACCAGTCCTCGTGGACACGGTAGCAGAATTTGATGCCCAAGTTACTCGGAAAAAGTCTAAAAAGACTAAAGCCACGGCTTATTTGGAAACAGTAGTAGAACTGGATCTCCCGTTGTTGAACGTTCTATTCTAGCTAAAACATGGGGCGCGATGCATTTTTCAAAAGTCCAAAACGAGGCGGAAGCCAATTCACAATCCTGTAGTGATTAAATATTGGTTGGACAGAAGGACTCTGTTCCCTCAGCTTCACCGTTTAGTTTCTTTTTGGGACATTTTATACTACAATCTCGATGTGATTGAACTACATACAAGGTTTATTGACCAAGTTGGAATAGAAGACCCAGAAGACTATGACTTTGATCCTGCAGTCTACTTTGCCGCACTGATTTAGGGATGTACTATGGCGTGGTGAATCATTTAATGGATAGCTGTAAAGACGAAATTGAAAGCACATGAAGATCACAGTTCTACACAAATAAGGTAAGATATAAAACCTATTAACAATTTTTTAGTCATTTAAACGTTGAAGACACAGCGACAATGTTATTCTTGCTAGCCAGTTTAATCTTACGTGAGCTGTTTCAAAGCGAATAAAGGAAGAAAGATAAACAACAATAATATATAAACAGGCTTTGAACAAAATAAGTGATACAGTCATTATATTACAGGCAGAAGATAAGTGAAACAGGACAGCAACAGAAACATCTCCACTCTTTCTTTGCAGACGAAAAGAGACATTGAATGATGTCTTCAAAGTGAACTATATTGACCTTGTGTTTTCAAAGCTTCATAATTTTGAATCCAACTAGGTACTGGAAGTGAAGAATATGTACAAACACTGGGAAGCTGTCGGAAGGGCAATTCAAAGATATAGTTCCATCCAATGTTTTTGAGTGACTGTGAAGAACTGAATTTACCAGGGAATGCCTATGCCATTGACAATCATGCAGGCTGTGGTGCTAGAATTATTTTACATTGTGATGATGATGTTTCACTGTCAACGAATATATGAAAAATTGGTTGCAAGATCAAGATGCTTTAAGATTCCTTCAACCAGTGAAATATAAATTTAAAAAAACAGCGCATTATTACCCATGGTATTGATGATATGTGGAATGTGGACTTCGCAGATGTAACCATCACTGCAGAACATAATGAAGGCAATCACTTTCTATTGATCGTCATTGATGTCTTTTCCAAACACGTGTGGTTACAACCTCTTCCAAATAAAACTCATACGAGTGTCAGTCAAGCCTTCCAAAAGATGTTTCAACAACGACAAAAGGAATAAGCTGTTGTGCCATCAAGAAAAGCAAAAAATACCTAACGATATCCTATTCAAACTCATTTAAGTGAATCTATCAAATTTTAGAGGCTTATAATCAGTGGCTTTACAAAGTCACCAAAATTTATGTGACTTTACAATTTTAAGTGAACCAACAACTTTACAAAGATACTCAAAATTTCAGTGTAAAGTCAGCGATTTGGCAGATTAACTGTAACACAAACAAGAGACAGGTTTTCCTTGTTTTCCACTTTAAGTGCCAGCCAAGTATTACCAAGGGGATCGTAGGCCTTTTCTCCATTCCTATTTTTTTCAAGACCAAATATCTTACAAAATACCCGCAATCAATGAGATGAAAAAATGTACTTTTAATTTTTTGTAGTACTTCAACTTTTAACCACGATTTGTACCCAATCAACTTTATGTAATATCCGTTTAATACATAGCATGCATTAAGATAGAAAAATGATACGCAAGTAAAGATAATGTAAGATTATCTACTTATCGTTGATCACCACGTGCTCACAACGAACTAATGCTCAACACCTCCACTGCTTATTCAGTAGAATAACCAGACGTAAGACTTTTAATGATATAAATATGAGCATTCAAGCATTCAATGAAAACATTTTTGTGATTGATCTGGCAAAATGGTTTAAAACGGTTGCGGGCGTATGCTTTATAGCCAATATTACTGTCTGAGTAAAAAAGAGTTAAATTTGCCCTGACTTGTTATTGGTTGAAACAACCCTCTGAACTCGGTTGGTGAGTAGCAAACTTTTGCCATTTTAGGTTCTCGACAGAGAATACGCACGATGTCCATCCCAGACAATTTGTAGCCATTTCACCATGTCGCTACATGTCGAGCTTTGTGGTCATTGACCAAGTGCCTACATTGAGAGTGTTGCTGCTACATACAAATCAACATGTTTCACGCTTTAGTCATAAATTACAGCATGCAGCTTGGGGAACAGCAACATTTTCAGCCTCCACAATTCTGCCCACCTCAGTCCCTTTACTCTTCCTTATCCGTACACAAGCGTATGTATGCCATTTTTTGGGCGCAATCTCCACCCACCCCTCTCACACTGGTATCACATTTTAATGTATAAGTTGCAGCCTCACCTACCCCTCCCCCATCTTCCTCCTTTGTCGTAGGAGTTACATTGATGTTATGTTTCACTCTCACCCGAGTACAAGTTATATTGCTGTTATGTTATATTGCACTTTCACCCCATCCCCCTCTATCGTGTTCAGTGTTAAACTTACAGCCTTACCAACCCTTTGTTTTTTGGTACTCATCTATCCCTTCTCATGTCGTACTATCTTGTATAAATGTTTTTGTATGAATTACCCATTATTATACGGTTTTGTTAGTGTTGGGCTGCTGACCCCTAAAATGCCTCCGCTTTGTATTATTTGTATCACCATGTATTGTTCAATCGAGACAAGAAGAGCAGAAAATATAGTTTTGACCTGATAAGTTATTCGGACATCGTGGCTGTTTGGAAGATAAGTTTTTAAGATGAGATGTTGAATTTTCGACAACAAATTTAGAATAATGACTTAAATCTATATTTTATATTTATTCAATCATTTAAGGTAATGAATAAAGGGCATTTATGATTTACACATAAAAAACTTTACGTAGTTCTGCAGTTATACTCTTCAGCCTATAGTATACTCATTTGAAATGAGAGTTTCTAAAATATCCATATGAATTAGCGTTTGCATTGTAAATCTCTCTTTTAAAATTGGTTGGTTGTGTTTAAAGGATCTTGAGACGACACTGGCATAACTACTGGCTGCAGGAAAAATAGATTCGATTGCCAAACATGCCACAAACAAAACAGTGGCAGAAGATTTCAAGTTTGATTTTGTTGGCTAACCAGTTACTATAGTAAAGAAAATGGTGTTGGTTTGAATGTCTAATGATGAGAAGTACAATATTTCCACTCAAGGCATTCTTTTATTGACAAAGAAGTTTTATACAGTTTATAAAATGACATAACTGATGGACCTCTAGCAAATTTATTCTGTTAAGTCTGTTTATCTAAACTTGGACAGAAACGTAACGAGTTGGTTGATCAGCGACTTAGCAGTAAATTCCACAACAGAGCTTTACGACTCACTACCAGCCAATCATGCCCAGCCAGACTCCGGAGCGGAAGCCGCGAAAAAATGTGTAAGATACATATTTCCATGAACGTGGATATCTACATGGATTCCATTGAACAGAAATACAACATTTTTGTCTGCCTTACACTGGAAGTCGCGTTACACCTGGGATTCATTGCACCCTACCCAAGACAAGTTGAAAGACTTATGTTTAACACTCTGACACTGCTGGTGAATCTTTTGGGTGATTATTTAGAACCGACCAAGAGCGACGAAATTCGATCATTAATCGTAAAACTCAGATTGCACCGAAGCCGATTTATGCGAATTGTGTAAAATCTATGCACAATGCCGCTGCAGAACTGTTAGCAAGGGTGTACAAGACGTCATCAGCGACAAATAACATCAATGATGATACATACGTGTTGATGACTTATGTCAATACGGAAATGATTATTGACAAAACCCGGCCGCCCCTAGATGTCAAAGATAGATTTTGCTTCGTGGCTTTTATAAATGCTAAAACGCTACTCCATGCTACAAATACGATACAGACGGGGAACATCCACCAAAGTCCGTATATTAAAGATGAATTCAAGTGCAGTCCTTTTGTGTTGAACAGGTTGAACTGAACCAGGATGTTGTGACCTTCTTTAGCGCCAGGACCTACAAGCTTAAAGCCAGTGATTGTCTGCTATTGGTAAACTATTTACCAATAATAATAAACGATTATCTGTTAATATTAATTCGGTTATATTCTGTCTTGCTTGTGTATGACAATAGTGTGCAAAAATGTGTGCGCTTAAAAAGTTAATTTATTTCGCACACTTGTCGTACGAGCTGACACCATAATAGATGAACGTATGCTTTTGTTCATCTACATATCAGCATTTTGCTAGTTCGATTATATCTCGCAATATCTACTTTCTTGACTCTAGTTCGATTATATCTGGCACTTTCTACTCTCTTGCCTCTAACAGCATAATAAGTTATATTTTAAAAATATTTTAAAAAAGATTTAATAGTTGTTTTGGTTTCTATTTCAGATATCGCAGAAATATACTAATCCAAAACTATTGCACCTTTCATATGTGCACATATTGCAGCCCAGCCTCATTTTCAGCGACCTTATCCTAGTAAACCTACTTTCCTTACGTTTCCAGGGTGCAAGTCAAACAATACACCCAGATCCAAAGCTTATTAGCCTGGCGGCATGGTCTATGACAATAGGGTTGTTATCAGGTGCCTCTCCATTAAAATTTCTAGTTGTATACCAAGGATAAAGTTCGCAAAAAAATTAAAATGAATGAACCGTACCAGTGATTTATCTGCTACTTAACCAGATACTGAACAGTTTTATCTGTTCACCATGGCTCATTGTTGTGTACAGTGAAGTCTGTGACTACTAATGATATATTAGTTGTGGAGCACCCCATTACATAACAGAGCCTTATTTGGTAATTAATCAACTGGCCGGTCATGAGCGCCTAGAGAACGAACTGCTATACAGTGATCTTATCAACTAACGCGCGGGGTATCAAAGCGTGAAGAGTAATTCTCGCTTAGCATCCTGCCTCAAGAAATTCATACATGTGTTAGAAAAGGGTAGTTTTGGTTGCCTACTTGTTACTGGATCAATAGTTGAGTATGTGTTATTGAGGCCGCCGGATAAAGAAATGAAATCGGTGCTCTTGGCTGAAGACAATAAACAAGCATTGTACAACTGTTTGGAGGTGAACCGGTGCAGATATGTTAATAAGTTGGCACTGAGCCAATTGAAAAGTAATTTAGAACCAAGTCACATGTTCCATTTGTTGTGTGTTGTGCTGGATCCAGTCTGTTAGTTATAGTTCCTCTTTCATTATAATGTGTTTGATGTAAAAATGGTTGTCGAGTCATGCGCTCATTATAATGTTTAAAATCAAACCTACAACAGTTAATAGTACCGATTTTTATACTGGAAGTGTAACAACAGCTTGCAAGTTGACATTTTACATGAACGCATTGGAACAAACCGATCAAACCGATGTTAGTTACCTCCTGATTACGGTACCGTGCGGAAGAATAAAAAACACTTTCTCTTTGTTTGGTTAGCAAAGTGGGGCATTTCCTTAGTCCTTAGACTTGTTTCAGAACATGACAAAAACTGGCCGAATGTCTGGCATTGCGAGGCAAAGACAGTTTAACCCCATGAGATTCGTTCCTACACTCTTACAGGTGTGATATGCAGTGCTGGTTATCGCAGGGATAATGTAATAACCTCTATACTGTTAATGAATGCATCTCTAATATCGAAAAACTACTGGAAATTCTGGAAACTTCCGATGTGTTCCAAAAATTCAGAAATGAGATTATGATATTCCAACCTGAAGTTTGTTAGCTGGAGCCAGAATTTGTACATTTTTTATTTTGTGAATCGTGTTAACCGTAGTATTGGCGGTCATAGAGTGTGTTCATTTTGACATCTTCTATTTCATGCAAAACAAGTGCATAAAACTTGTAGCTTTGGCAATAATTTGAAAATATAATACTTTAGTTAACTTCACAATAGCTACATATCACTGAGAAATTTCGACCCAACTGTTGAAAATGTTTTCAAATATTTTACTTGTTAGAAACAATGAATGTCCCTTTCAGTGGTCGATACATTTGATGTACTGTCACGTACTAAACATTTTACTGTGTGAGGAAAGATTCCATTTGTCACTTTAGTGCTCTGTAGGAATAAAAGGGTTAAGTGGAAAATTGCAAGAGTGGTCTAGTAGCAATCACTAGAGCGGTACCTCACTTCTTCTAAGTACAGTGATATACTTGGAAACGCACACAAATTTCAACATTGTTAGCTCTTATATTAATCAAAGCTTTTAGCGGTTTAATGCGAATGATAACCTAGTTCAATGAATTAAATTGGGAGGAGAGACTCATCGATTTCAAAGCGATAGTAATGCTCGGCTGAGGACCGCAAGAACACAGACACTACAGCAAAAAAAACTTCTTAATTCAGAAACTAAAGTAACTTCAAAGATAATTCAAGTTTGGCAATTCGAAAAGTTCGCTGATTTCTTTTGTCTGGTAAATATCTGCGAGGGAGTATGTTCAAACATTTGGGACCGAGCCAAGAAGAGGATGGAAACGGAGTTAAGAACCGGTGAGAAAATGTAATGCAGTAGTCTTGAAGGGTGACGATAGGTTTTCAAAATTATAACGGTTAGACACACCAACCAACTAGCTATAGGTCTGTATGTTTTCGGCAATTCTACCTTTAAAACTTACAAGTACATATAACCTAAACTTTATGTATTCCTGCCTTACTACCAGTAGTCCGCCTTAACTGTATTTCTTACCCAGTGCAATACAAATCCTGTAAAGAAACACTGGCTGCTTATGTAAGCTCAAAATGTTCATGTTCAGCTAGCTAAGGCTGCTTATGCTTTGTTATTATTGATGTGCAGTGTAAAATTATTATCGACAAAATACAAGATCTAGGATATCTTTCGCCTTAAAATTTCATGCAGCACCAGAATGGATATCTCCCGGCATGCATGTAAATATCTAGCATGTAAATCTCTAGCTATTCGCGTTTTTTTTACAAGATCCACCGAAAAAATATGCAGAGAAAAAGGGAAAAATCGCTTTCCAATACTAATTTTACAAGAACCTGTTTATCAAAGGCGCAATGTTAAACACTTGGCCAAAAATGTGCTTCAAATCACTTTCTTCCCTTCAAGTAGAATTTTAAAAACTTTTCAGCCTGATTTTTATTTGCTTTTCCTCAGCAGACAACCTTTCTAAAAAAAATTACTCCACTTACTCTAAAACGGTATCCCTCTTCCAACTTCTCATCCGACCCCAACCAAGAATTGTGAGTAACTCAAACTGGCAATTTGTATGCGAACATTCAGTGTATTTAAAATGACCAGATAATATTTGGATCCATGCGTCTTTGCTATAAAACCAAAACCATCATCTCACTATGCTCAGCGTATTTAGCATATGCAAATGAAGCAAACATCAATTAGTTAATACAGTGTAGATGTTGGCGTATGCGACAGGCTTGTACAAATATTGCTCCAGCTTTCACGCTTTTTGTGTTAAAATCCACTGTATTGCTTAGCCTTATGATCATGAAAATGAAAGCGAAAATAAAATGTGAAGTACACAACTTCAGATCAAGTACCACTTATGTGCGAAATTTGGTGGTCATAGGGCCCGCATGGCCAGAGGAACAGAGGAAAAAGGTCCGGAACATTGGCCCCGAACAACTTCAAAATATTGCATGCAAGTCTTTCACTTGCCAAGTGTTAATTACAATAGAAAAGTGAAACTTGCAAAGTGTAATTACGCTAGGAAAGCGAGACTTTCCAAATGTAAATACTGCTTTCTGCTGATCAACTTTATTGAAGGTTCTGTTTGAACATAGCAATAGCCATTGAGTTGTCAAGGAGAGGATAGATATTGATGTGAAAATACTCCTCTTAATTTGTGGGACTCAAAGATGCCTGCTTTCAAGTCCAGATGCATAAAATCTGATCTAAGTAATAATTCCAGTGATAAGTAATTCAGTTTTAAAAAAATGGTTGTTGTTGATTTAATGATCTTTTCCTGAATTGAGAGATATTTTTATTGATAAATCTGAAGTGTGATCAACACTTTTAAGGATTTTTTTTAGAGAATGCGCCTGATTTAAGGTGATCGATGTTTTGATGTGACGTTTTAAGGAATTAAAACGCATTTTTATGTGTTATTGGAGATTAACCCAAGCAATGCTGCCAATATTGATATGCGAAGTATTCATGTACTTCGGCGCGCAAACCGAATAAAAACAATGAAACAACTTCCACGTGTTTCTGTTTATTTTCGCACCAAATGAGGTCAGCTTAAACTACACCAAAAGAGGTGACGTCACATTTAATTTTTGAGCCTGCTCCAGTCCTTTTCCCTGGCCCAAAGACGAAAGAGGGAGGCTGGGAGGGTAAACTTGTGTCATTGGCAGCATTGCTTAGGTTAAACTCCAATAACAAATAAAAATGCGTTTTACTTCCTTAAAACGTCACTTTTAATGTATTTTGGAGATAATTTAACCCAGCAATGCTGCCAATGTTAATAGACGTAGAACCAGAGTTTCGTTTTGTCGCGCGAATTTATGTTCCGTGAGACTTCGTCACGCGAAGCGTGTATCACCTTCTGTAGGTGTGAACAGTAAGCAAAACTGATCTGGAATAACATATTCGTAAATCCTCAACGAATCTGTCTCACTCCTTCACCCGCAGTTCCCAACTAGTAGGCATTACGTATGCCAGTGGGGAGCGATGTCGTGCGAATCACCACATGCCCCCTTTTTTCACCTGATTTTTTAACCCCAACGTCCAGTTAATCAGTGAAAAGGGGAACGTTCTTTCAAGTGCAACTTAGTCTGTTGATTCTGCACTATTAACAGATTTAAGTAACACGTAACGGTGGATCCAATTCTGGCGTGACGACGAGAGTTCGTGCCGCGAAACAGCCGATCGTCTGACGAGTAAAAAAACTCAACTAAACATTCGTGAATACACAGTTGCTTGTAGTGCATTAGTGCTTTATGAAGCTTTGAACCTTCTGTCAGTACACAACGTCCCCTCCGTGACAGCGCTGGAATAACAAGTACAAGTCAGGATGTCACGCCCGTTATGTCCGTCTGTGCGAAATTACTGCGCTGCCATCAGCTTCCTGTTTTGACAGACAATATCGGGCCTATTTTATTTATTAGATACAACAGGTCCCAATTTGTGTCTGGGGGAGTCCCTGCAGGGATTCTGCAGAGTTAGATGTCGGTACAACATCGGTGTTTGGTGAGGCAATGTTTAGCAGAGAGGTATGGACATCTACGCAAGACTTCCCAACTACTCGGTTTGCAGTGCCATTTTAGCATTGGAGTGCACTGCACGACGGAGTCTGTTTCGCGGGCACTGCGTCGACCAGCGTTGTGCTGACGTACTTTAAGTAACGCGTGCCATTGCCCCTAGGTAAGCCTGCTGCATTTGTCGTACGTGTGTTCGGGAGTATACTTGGTGTTAGGCTTTCCAAGCACGTTCAAGACACCTGGGGCACGAGCTGTGTGGGTCGAGATGAGACATAAGGTGCCCACACACTGTTCCAACGTAATACGTTGGCATTCTTCCTGCCTGCAACCTGAGAACCAAGCACATGATACCCATTGTAAGTTTCAGGATACAGTGATACTTATTTCGTCATGACAAAATACCCGCTAGTCGTGCGAAACTTACTTTTCATGACAAAAATATTTTAAAAATTTTAATCGTAAGTGGTGCTAAGCGTTCCATAAAACAAAAATCATTCCGGGGTATTACCCCTTTCTGCGGTCTAAAATCCAGCATCTGACACCTGCAGTAAGTTTCAGAGTGCAGCGAAACTTATTCCGTCACGACAGAGCCCGTTGGTCGCGCGAAACTGGCTCGTCGTGACGAAACAGGAAATACTCTGCAGAAATCGAGAGATTGCAGTGATATTTATCTCGTCATGACAAAATATCCGTTGGTCGCGCGAAACTTGCTTGTCATGACACATACAAGTCAACTGTTCTGCAGAATCCCGGATTGACATTTTTGATCGTATACTGTGCTAAGAGTTCGAAAAAACGTCATCCCAAACTATTCGCCTTCACTGCGGTCTGAAACTCCAGCATGTGATAGCTGCAGTACGTTTCAGGGTACAGTGAAACTTATTTCGTCACGGTCGCGCGAAACGGGCTTGTCGTGATGAAAGGAGAAATGCTCTGCAGAACTCGAGAGGTTGTAGTGACACTTATTTCGTCACGACCAAATACCCGTTGGTTGTGACGAAACTTGTTGGTCGTGACAAAGATAAGCCAACCGTTCTGCAGAATTCCGGGATGAAATTTTTGAATCGTATATTGTGCTAAAGTCGATAAAACAAAACCAGTCCCGGGGTATTACCCCATACTGCAGTTAGAAATCCAGCATCTGCTACTCGCAGTAAGTTTCAGGGTGCAGCGAAACTTATTTCGTCACGACAGAGCCTGCTGGTCGCGCGAAACTGGCTCGTCGTGACGAAAGAGGAAATGCTCTGCAGAAATAAAGAGGTTGCTGTGACATTTAGTCTGTCATGACAAAATATCCGTTGGTCGTGCGAAACTTGCTTGATATGACAAACACAAACCAACTGTTCTGCAGAATTCCAGAATGACACTTTGAATCGTATGTTGTGCTACGAGGTCGATAACGGATCATCCCGCTGTATTCCCCATCACTGCGTTCAGCAGTACATTTCAGGGCACAGTGAAACTTATTTTGTCACGACAGACCTCGTTAGTCGCGCGAAACTGGCTTGTCGTGACGAAAGAAGAAATGCTCTGCAGAACGCGAAAGGTTCTAGTGACACTTATTTCGTCATGACAACATACCCGTTGGTCGTGCGAAACTTACTTGTCATGACAAGCATAAGCCAACGGTTCTGCAGAATTTCGGAATGAAAATTTGAATCGTCTTCTGTGCTAAGAGTTCGAAAAAACTAAAAGCATCCCGAGATACTACCCCTTACCGCGGTCTGAAATCCAGCATCTGATCCTTGCAGTAAGTTTCAGGGTGCAGCGAATCTTTTTTCGTCAAGACAATCTGTTAGTTGCGCGAAACTGGCTCGTCGTGACGAAGAGGAAATGCTCTGCAGAAATCAAGAGGTTGCTGTGACATTTATTTTGTCATGACAGAATACACGTTGGTCGTGCGAAACTTGCTTGTCATGAGAACACAAGCCAACTGTTCTACAGAATCCCGGAATGACATTTGGAATTGTATATTGTGCTAAGATTTCCAAAAAATCATCCCAGGGTATTCCTCCTCACTGTGGTCTGAAAGTCCAGCATGTGGTACCTGCAGTACGCTTCAGGATGCAGTGAAACTATTTCGTCACGAAAGAGTCCCTTGGTCGCGCGAAACTGGCTCGTCGTGACGAAAGAAGAAATGCTCTGCAGAACTCGAGTTGTAGTGACATTTATTTCGTCATGACAAAATACCCATTGGTGGTACGAAACTTGTTTGTCATGATAAAGATAAGCCAACTGTTCTGCAGAATTCTGGGATGAAATTTTTGAATCGAATATTGTGCTAAATTCGATAAAACAAAAATCACCCCGTATTACCCCTTACTGCAGTCTGAAATCCAGCATCTGCTACATGCAGTAAGTTTCAGGGTGCAGCGAAACTTATTTCGTCACGACAGTCTGTTGGTTGCCCGAAACTGGCTCGTCGTGACGAAGAGGAAATGCTCTGCAGAAATCAAGAGGTTGCTGTTACATTTATTTTGTCATGACAGAATATACGTTGGTCGTGCGAAACTTGCTTGTCATAACAAGCATAAGCCAACGGTTCTGCAGAATTTCGGAATGAAAATTTGAATCGTCTATTGTGCTAAGAGTTCGAAAAAACAAAAAGCATCCCGAGATACTACCCCTTACTGCGGTCTGAAATCCAGCATCTGATCCTTGCAGTAAGTTTCAGGGTGCAGCGAATCTTATTTCGTCACGACAGTCTGTTAGTTGCGCGAAACTGGCTCGTCGTGACGAAGAGGAAATGCTCTGCAGAAATCAAGAGGTTGCTGTGACATTTATTTTATCATGACAGAATACACGTTGGTCTTGCGAAACTTGCTTGTCATGACAAACACAAGCCAACTGTACTGCAGAATCCCGGAATGACATTCGGAATCGTATATTGTGCTACCAGTTCGATAAAAATATATCCCGGAGTATTCCCCCTCGCTGCGTTCTGAAAGTCCAGCATGTGGTACCTGCAGTACGTTTCAGGATGCAGTGAAACTATTTCGTTACGACAGAGCCTGTTGGTCGCGCGAAACTGGCTTGTCGTGACGAAAGAAGAAATGCTCTACAGAACTCAGGAGGTTGTAGTGACACTTATTTCGTCATGACAAAATACCCACTGGTTGTGCGAAGTTTGTTTTCATGACAAAGATAAGCCAACTGTTCTGTAGAATTCCAGGACGACATTTTTGAATTGCATATTGTGCTAAGAGCTCGATAAAACAAAAAGC
Source organism: Protula sp. h YS-2021 (assembly GCA_949752745.1). Taxonomy (NCBI): domain Eukaryota; kingdom Metazoa; phylum Annelida; class Polychaeta; order Sabellida; family Serpulidae; genus Protula; species Protula sp. h YS-2021. The sequence goes on from OX457026.1 coordinate 68,688,868, forward strand.
ATCCAGGGGTATTACCCCCTTACTGCGGTCTGACAATCCAGCATCTGATGCCTGCAGTAGATCTGAGGGTGCAGTGAAACTTATTCCGTCACGACAAAGCCATTGGTCGCGCGAAACTGGTTTGTCGTGACGAAAGAAGAAATGCTCTGCAAACTCAAGAGGTTGCAGCGGCACTTATTTCGTCATGACAAATCACCCGTTGGTCGTGCGAAACTTGCTTGTCATGACAAAGATAAGCTTAAGTCGTAATAACGTTTCGTCATGACGAACCCCTTGGCAGCGCGAAACTTGTTTGTCACGACGAAGACTGATGTGCTACTCTGCAGGGTTCCGAAGTGCGTGTGTGTGTATGTGTTTTTTTTTCGCAGGGCTGAAAAGCAAAAAACTTTTCCAGCGACACACCTCCTTGTTGCTGCATGGAGTTTCCGCACTACTACCCGTGGTAAGCTTTAACCTGTAGCTACAATGACTTTGTCATGACAAGACCCCCCTGTCCCGCGAACCTTGACTGTCATGACAAGCCTGGTTATTTGTGGCGTTCCGGCAAATATGTTCAATTTAACCCCGTATTTACCGATCTGTAAAAAGACAATTTACCGGAAGCATTTCATCTTACTGCAGCCTGACTCTCCAGTACCTAGTACTCGCAGTAAATTTGACTGTACATGTACTCATTTCGTCACGACAGAACCTTCTTGTCGTGACATAAGGATCGATGTCCTACGACACTTGGAGCGGAACTCCTCTAATTCTATGACTATACGAGGGCGTTCCAGGGGTGGGGTGAAATATGTTAGATAGGACTGTAAGGCAACTTAATCCTTTATTAGTCCGACACCAACCCCATTGCTGTCGCCGTGCGAGCGCAAAATAACGTGCTGTCGTACATCGTACAGACATGGGGAAACCCCGCAGCGCATTCCTTGAGGGATTCCCAAGGAAAATCGCCCAGAAAGTGTCCTGCGGGGCTCGAAAGCCCGTGGACAGTAGATGGGGGGGGGGGGGGTATGCAGCCTTGTTCTGCCAGGCAGTAAGCGCCTCATCCGCGCAAACTTTGCCTGTAAGGCTTGGGAGACCCCTTTTTCCCCGCCGCGGTTGATGGCTCTATGACAGTTATCGTAACCTAAATACTGTCAGGCGACAAAAACCGCCCCAAACTGCGAATAACTGCAGTTTAGATGTGGATCCTGTGGTGGGCAGCAGGATCAGAGTGTGTAGAACACACTGTCGACACAGGCTGCCCCACCCGACGGGAGGGGAGTGAGAAAAAAAGACATCGTACGCAGGCCCGCCAACACGGCGTGCGAGCTGTCAGAAAGCTGCGAACAAAAAATCTTTTCCAGACTCTCCCAGACCCCGGATCACAAGGCTCTGCGCTGAATTGAAACGTAAGCCGAACCTCGCATAGATCCATTTGCAGAATGTAGCTCCGAGCGAGGCCATAGCCCCGAATAAGCAAATACTGGATCTAGCAGGCTCCGAAGCACAAAGTGCCGAATTGTGCGACAACTACAGCAAGAAACCTAGGTTTCTGGCCACCAAACGAAGCAGAAACTTACATTTGTGAAGTGTGCTGAACAATTCAGTAAGAACATCCGAAATTCTCTCGTGAAAACGAAAAAAGACATCCTAATTAGAAAGTGCTTCTGAATTTTTGCGCGCAAAAATAAATGTGACGTCACCTCTTTTGGTGTAGTTTAACCTGACCTCATTTGGTGCGAAAAATAAACAGAAACGCGTGGAAGTTGTTTCATTGTTTTTATTCGGTTTGCGCGCCGAAGTACATGAATACTTCGCATATCAAAATTGGCAGCATTGCTGGGTTAAATTAGCTCCAAAATACATTAAAAGGTATTTCTAGTTGCGCTTTGCACTTAAGTTAATGAAGACAATGAAGTACGATATCGTCTTAATGTTCTTGTGTATTATTTTATTTTACCTTATCTCGAAATAAAGACTGAGCGCTTTTAGCCATATTAAGAAAGAGGCGCGCCGTACCGCATCAAATTCGGGGTGGTCTCTTTTTTGTTTTTAAGTAGGCTATGTGCTGTCACTTATACATACAACTAGTTGCAAAAATTCAAAGTTCTGTCATGTAATGCGAGCAATAAAATCGAAAAAAAAACTTCGTTATTTTAATTGTATTTATGATTTTACCAGCATTTATACTTATGCAAACAAAAGAAGAAAGAAACGAAAATGTGTAAATACAAATTCATAAAACATCTAAACAATGTCACAAAACCATACGGGTATATAAGACGAAAACAAAAATATTCAGTAAGTTTTCAACCAAATGACGTTTCAGGTCACAAATTTTATATTGTGACCTGAGGAGGATAGGAAAAATACGGATATTTCAGTAAATTTTTTATAAATGGCGAACAAAGCAAGAACATTCACACATCTGCAATGACTATCTACTATTGGGAAGAAGGGGTAGGGCAATCATCAAGTTCTGGGTAACTTCTCTGGGCCAGCAAAATGCCCTTTGTGGTCCCCTTTTACCATACTGGAAATGTTCAACACCTGTGGAATGGTTCTTCCTGTGCCAATACAAGACAGAAACAGTGCTCACAATACATATAAAACGTCTATCTCTGAAGCCAACCAGCAGACTAAGAGCACTACACAGAACTAAAGTTTTGAAAAATTACCCTTATATGGCAGAAAACAAGCCGTCCCCTATATTGAAATAAGAGGTAAAGCAGCACGCGGCAGCCAACTGAAAAAAAGTCTGTAGCAAACACTGGCACTTCGAAGCAACGCTGGATAAACTTGCCATATGGCATCAAATAATATGATTTTGGTCGATTATAGATGTCGGACACAATTTTAGTTACACGTCTATTACGTGATGTCTAATAACCTTCCTGTTGCATACTTTCTTTCTCAAGCAATTTCGCAAAAATCCGAATTCTTATTTGCTTTATGCGTAACGTTTTAGTTATTATTACTGTAAATACTAGTTTGACTCTTCTGATAAATGCTATCCATTTCCGTATTCTCAATTACTGCGCAACCATGATTTCAGCTTGCAATTTTGGCTTCTCTCCCAAGGGTATTCCTCGGTTAGGCGCATAAGGCGTGGTGCGTGGAACCATCTTGATGCAGTCGATGATTGGGCACACCGACACACACAAAGTACAGCCTTTTTATAAGACAGAAAGGGTATAATTACCAAAATTGTATGAGTTTTGTGATTTAACAGGATAGCAAAATAGCAGTGGTTTTTGAGCTTTCTTGAATATTAAAGAGCTTGGTATTTAAAATGGATTTATATATTATGTGTCTCAGATAACAACATAATTCAACCAAAGAGTATAGAACTGTACATATTTTTAAACATTCCATTTCTAAAAAATATGTTTTCCGATGTTCCGATGTCTATAAACTGGGTACGTTGAAGAAATGGAAAGATTGAAACTTCACATAACTTTATTGATTTGAGAATTTTTGAATAGATATTTAAGAGATTTTTAAATACAACGGGTAAAATGTATTCCGCACCGGTGCACGAATCTGTGATTGTCGGCAGATGCGTGTCAGGGTCAAAGGTTATGGCCTGGTATCCAGAGTCATTGCACGTCATGTAGCACTTGCCACAATTGATGCACATATCCTGTGAAAACATTTACCAAATCGTATATTAAAAGTGAGCAAAACAACTGTCTTAAGTGGATGGCTAAAAATTATGTGTCTTCTCTGAGAAACTAAAATCTTGCAGACTCTGTAGTGACAGCAAAGTTTGTTATTTTATACTTGTTTGGTTTTTTGGGTTTTTTTGTGACAGATATCAAAGCTTTTCGTTAATACTGTACCTCATCAATGACAGCGACCGCTTGTTGTTTGTTATCCAGCTCTGCGTATGAACCAATCATAGGCAGCGCCAGCCCTATCATGTCTATGACGCTGGGTACATCCTTTTTGGGCACGCCCACCGGCCGCATTGGTCTAGGGGAGTATTGATCTTCAACAGGATCGTCCTTTTCTTTCTGTTTTGCTATGACTAATTCCTTTTGCTGTCGATAATGTCCAAAATTTGGCAATTGCTGTACAAAATGAACATGATACTACCGGATTTTGACACGGTTGATTGATTTTAAAATATAACCACATAAATGTCACCAGTTCGTTAATTTACACAAAGAAACAACTTTGACATTTTCTCTAACAGGCTGGAAATTCTTACAATTTATTGAAGGATTTTTGTCGCTTGTTCGAATAAATAAATCGGAGAGGTGGGTGGAGTACTTGGCATTACTATGTTGACATGCATATCCAAGGTGGGAGAGGGGTGGTAATTTTCATTCAGTACTCACACATTACCATAAAAGGTAGGGGTTGTGGACAGAACTGCACGCGTTAAGAGGGGTATTATTTCAAAATAAGCAGTCCGCATTAAGGTCTTACACGCATGTAGACAGTAAGTGGACCATCTCCACCCCCGCCCCCCGCCCCCCATCCCCTCCCGAGACTTCAATCCACCAGGCAACATCTGCATGTATTTTCTAGTTACAGGGAGCCATTTATGAGACATGTAGTACCACACAAAAATGTTTACCAACCCCCACCTTTCCCCTACACCAATTTGGCACCGCACCATAAACTGTGAGATTCAAACGTCCCGTCTCTGTGTGTAAAGCGTAGCAAATTCCGCCAATTCTTCTTACCTTTCCAATTAGATCTTGCACCTTTGGTACAGGTTTGCCCAATTGGTGCTTGGGTGTAGGAGGACTCTGGCCATCCCAGTTGTCCAAATCCAGACTTTTCAAATACAGTAGAGCTTTCAACCCAGTACAGTAATCATCTATCAGAGTAAAGTCCTGATTCTGAATTGCACTGCACACCTGGAAAACACACTCACATTAATTGTCAGGTAATGAAATATTGTTTTTCATGTGAGCAACGGAATTGACACTGAAATTGCGGCAATCCTCACTGCCTTCTCAGGTGCCAAACCTGCCAATTTGAATCTATAGAGTTATTAGGAATCTCTGCTTCTTATCTTTCTTTTCATACGTAATGTAAGTTTATAGTTCATAACTATACAATGTTCAAGTTTTCTGTTACCATACCTGCAGGACTGTCGCCCCGGCGTAGAGGAACTGCATGCCTGACTCCGCACTGTCAATGCCTCCTGTGGCGAGGACGGGAAAACCTGGCAAGGCTTTGGCTATGGAAGATACCGCCCTCAAGGTGATAGGGCGTATAGCATTGCCTGACACACCGCCGTATGTAGTACGTTTCTGCTGACCGATGCTAGGCCATGCCGAGGCGTCGCCGCGTACGCCCATTAAGCCCGAGACCGTGTTAGTGGCTGTCACACCATCGGCTTTACCTGTACCACATACGAGACACTCGTACTTACCTCCAGCCTGCTTTAGAATTTAAAAAGATGAGATATGCATTGAATATAGAAAAATCTGCAGTAGCAAATATGAGTATCGCTCTGATACTTAAAGGTACCGATGTCGCTGTAGGAACCCATCAATTATACCACTGATACATTAGCAACTATTTGTCCTTCAATTTTAATTATAAGTTGATGGTGTTGATTAAGGATTAGGGTCAGTTTTATGAACAAGTCTGAGGTTAAAGTCAGCTCTGAGAGGAGAATGCGGCTACAAAAATAGGCGGATCCCCAAAAGGATACCATTACCAGTTTCAATGAATAAGGAGTATGATCAGAATAAAACTGTACCCAAGTTCTACGTACCCGAAGTCAACAGGTTTTTACTCTATGCCACAACTTACCCTCCTGTGCAGCCCTGGCGATGTCAACGATCTCTGTCACATTCGGTGTCAATTTAGCGAAGAAGGGTATCTTAATCGCAGATCGTACCCATCGACAGATATTTCTGACCATTTCCGGGTCCTAAAAATAAACATACGAGACGACGTCATATCAAGGCTTTGGCAAGCCTGAGTAAATTCTAAGACGAAGTTCATGATACAGAATCAAATTTTCTATTTTATTTCATATTTAAAGAACTTTCCGAATGATATCATCATTTAAGTATACCACTGGAATCTGAATTCTTATTTGTAGTTACCTCTAAATCAGTAAATGTAAAAAACTCGTTCGATGTAGTGAACGATCCGTGGACATGTTTTTTTCCTAAATACACGGCGAAATGTTGCCCTTTTAATTTGTTTCTTAACTGGGTTATATTTTAGTGAAAGACGTTTTGATGTACATTTTTATTCCTGCACTCCATGCACGCGTACCGGTACACATACACACCTGTCCACAGGCCAGGCCCATGCCCCTCTCGCCCATTCCATGGGGACACGACAGATTGAGTTCAAGCGCATCTGCCCCAGAGTCCTAGAGCAGACATAATAACGACTTCGCTTTTTGTATATTGGTTTTTTAAGGATTTGCTTAAAACTCTTAAAGGGCAACTAATTCATTTCTCAGTACAGCAGCACTGTATTTTTCTATTACATGAGCTTAAAAGGCTGAAAACTGAATAACATCTCATCCGCAGTGTTCCAAGCTTCAGCTGCACAATATTATAGATATTAAATATCGTTACAGCGAAACCTTTGACTGACCGAAGATTTAATTGAAAGGTTTAGAGCCTTTCAAATTACAAAAAAAGTCGTTCATTTCTGGACGCAAGCAACTGCGAGAACTACCCGATTATTTTTATTAGATTTTAGATTTGCTGATTAAAAAATCGCTCCAGGCTTTAACTTTACTGACAGAAAACCTGGACATGTGTATGGTATTTCGACTCAACAGCCTTATTTCTAGATGCAACACGAGATAGAATAGGATTCTGGTTGGTGATGTACCTCGGCCATTTTAGCTAGCAGTGTCCAGTCTTCCTTGTTGTAGCTGCACATGATACTGGCGATTAGAATCTGGTCAAATAAAATACTCATGACTAAATGCGGGTAACACAAACACACACACAGACGGACATATCCACAAATGTTAATAGGTCACCCTAATAACCATTGTAAAAATTCCTGAAAAGTTTATTTAAAATTTTGCTTATAACCAGTCAAAAAAATTATCGAAGTTAACACAGATTGCTTCTTAACGAAATGCCAAAAAATGTCATAATGTGTTAACTGTAAGCTTACGTTATCAGGGAAATCGCGCTTGAGTTCACTAACACTTTGGCACCAGTATGCCGCAGTCTTCTCACTGATCAGCTCTATGTTCAGGAATGAGCCCTGGCCTGGACCAAACAGCTGGCCGGACGTCTGGCCCCGCACGATACGAGGCGAGACGTTTGTCACGATGTCCTATAGAATAAGCAACAGCGCGGAGATAGGTAAGCAACAGCGCGGAGATAGGTAAGCAACAGCGCGGAGATAGGTAAGCACGAGAGAGAGAGAGAGAGAGAGAGAGAGAGAGAGAGAGAGAGAGAGAGAGAGAGAGAGAGAGAGGGAGGGGGGGGGGGTCTCCCACAAACTGGTCAGGGAACCGGGGTGAGGTTAAATCATTGGTGTAGACGTGGGGGTGGGCGGGGAGTAGAAGGCTAATTCACAATGAAATAACCATAAATCCAATTTGACACTGATTTTTCGACTGTCACAGAAACACTGAAGTGGGTCAGTTCTTACCTTGTCTAAGGAGAATGTCTTTGTGAGGGCAAACCCCCACCCAGCTTCAAAGGCCCTACGAATCATCGGGCTGGTCGTGGTCGGTGGAGCGCTTGCCAAGCCAAAAGGATTGGGGAATTTGAGCCCACACATCTCCACACTGATATCGACTTGGTCTATGGGAGTGTAGAACTTCGGCAGCCTTGGCTCAGCTGGTATGCTATCGCCGCAAAGAGACTGAAATTAACAAAAACATGCCTCGACTTTCTCTGTACACTGTGAGTGCTATTATATCGCCCTGCACATATTCATGCCGAGAAAAAGCAGACGGATCTTTATATCTGAAAAATGTTCGTGAATACTGGATTTATATAGAGCACATGAGCCAACGAAGTTTGCGAGCTCCTTATTTGGAGATTTTAGCCTATTGCAAAGATGATGCGATGTTACAAATTTGAATAAGATATGGATACAGCATTTTCCTGTTAAAAACCATTAACCTTCACTGAACCACTTTGGTGATATGATTACTAAACAAATCTTAAGCATCACAAGCAATGACAGTCCAGCAAACGGAAAGAGAGAACCCGACCTACAAAATATTGATTTTCAAGATAAAAGTGTCCGCTCTCCAGAACCGAATCATATTCCCAAGATTAAGGATTCAAGCTACCTGGAGGTATCTGTGGATGCTCCATGAGGCCGTTTTACCGTCGTTCACAGATTCTACGGTTGTCTGCGCGATGCCGGCTACGTCGCCGCCAAAGTACACCCACGGTTCGCTGCTCTGCATCGTCTCGCTGTTCACATCCGGTAAGTCCCACTTGTTCAGCTTAACTGGCTTCAGAGCTTCCAAAACTGCAATGCGCACACAATATGGAATCTATCTCGATTATAACAACAGAACATTATCCTACCTTTTATAACACAATATTTCCACGAAGTACTGAGATATTAAACAGAGGTTCGAGTAAAATAGGTTTCCATTATTTTCAGAAATATGGATGGGATATCTAAGCAACGTCATCTTGACGTCATCACGCCAAAATGTTGCGGCTTACAGTTATTGATATTTAGACTGCATGATGTCTTTATTAACACTTGACAAGCCTTTGGCTTGCAAGAGTTATATGAAATTGTGTGAGCAAAATTCGTCCTTTTTTTTTTTCTTCTTGACACTTTTTCCGATTTTTTGTGTCTTCTTCTTCTCTGACAATATGGGCCCTACGACCATGAAACTTGGGACTTATGAAGAGCTTGATCTGAACATGTGCATGTCACTTTTTATTTTCGTCTTTGATTTCGTTTTCTTTGTTAAAACGTCATGTGAAAAGAGTGTATTTTTTGCAAGTTAATGCGTAGCATTTAAGCCACATCACACACAGTTGCTCAGTGAGCTTTGTGCGAGCTCTCACTGTGTATGCTAGATCAGTCAATAAAACCTTAAGTCAACAGAAACTAAACACTACTCGGCTTATAAGACGTATTCAAGCTGTGTTGTTTGCAATATATTATTCAAGAAATAACCCATTGAAGCCAGTATTTTTGCGTTTTAAGTTTTGAGTAGTATGAAAACGACAGTTCCAGCTCACTTTGTGACGTCATCATGTCTGGAAGTGACGTCATCATGTCTGGAAGTGACGTCATCATGTCTGGACCGGAAGTGTTGTCTGGAGCGGAAGTGTTGTCTGGAGCGGAAGTCATGATAAGCGTTAGGATAGGCGCGACCATCCATGACGTGATAATGACGTCATGATGACGTCATAATGAGGTCATACTGTCTGGAGCGAAAGTCTGGAGCGAAAGTTGCTTGAAAGTGTTGGCCGAGTCAATCATCATGAAGCAAACGAACTCCACCTGTCAATCAGTGTAACCATGGCAACAGACCCTAAAAAGTGATGACCCCCCCCCCTCGAAATTGTGATTTTAGCATATTTATCCGTTTCAGACGATTCTGAACATTTTTCATTTTTTGGGTTGACCCCCCCCCCCTCGAAATTGTGATTTTTGCATATTTATCCGTTTCAGACGATTCTGAACATTTTTCATTTTTTTGGGTCGACCGACCCCCCCCCCCCCGAAATTGTGATTTTTGCATATTTATCCGTTTCAGACGATTCTGAACATTTTTCATTTTTTGGGTTGACCACCCCCCCCCCTCGAAATTGTGATTTTTGCATATTTATCCGTTTCAGACGATTCTGAACATTTTTCATTTTTTGGGTCGAACGACCCCCCCCCCCCCCCTCGAAATTGTGATTTTTGCATATTTATCCGTTTCAGACGATTCTGAACATATACACAACTAAAATTCTGCTGAGTCAGCAATTTTAACAATTTTGAGCAAGTTTGAAAAGTTACACACCATATTTTGATTACATGGAAGTAGCATAAAAGCATGAGTGAAACATATATGTGATACATTCTGCTGAGTCAACAATTTTTTGAACGAGTATTGAATAAGTTTGAACAAGTTACACACCAGATACCATCAAAGTTTTATAAAAGGAAGAGCGACGAGAAAATACTTCACAATGTCGGCATTACTTCTTGACAGATGTATGACTATGGACGACGTCTTCAAAGTGAACTATATTGACTATGTGTTTTCAAAGCTTCCTGCTTTTGAATCGGATTGGATGCTGCAAGTGAAGAATTTGCATATGCATTGGGAAGCTGTTGGAAAGACCATTCCAAGAGATCGTTTCATCCGCTCGTTTCTACATGAATGTGAAGAACTGCATTTACTATCAACTTACAACATTGATTTAGCATTTATCAACGCGAATACAATTTGGGCAACTGACCTCATGTTAGTTGTAGCTACTAGAATTATTCTACATTATGATGACGATGTTCCAAATAATGTATCAGACCTTGTCCGATTCAACCATGGACGAGTTGAAGTGAATTCAAACGTTTGCAAGTTCTTTGAAAAGGGAGCTGACTCAGCAGATAGTTGGGTATAAAAGGGAGTGAACTCAGCAGAGTGAAGTCATTTCTCAGCAGACAGTTGGAGGGAGTGGATCATCAATACATTGTTACAGCCATGGAGAACAAGACAAGCAACGCAACGCAGCGCAGCAGCAGCTTTAAAATTAGTGCTAACTTAACCATTACTGTGGAGCATGGAGAATATGGGCCATTTCTACGCATCACACGTGGAGAGAGATGGTGTGCTTATTCACCATCTTTGTGGAAGATTGTATGCCAGAGCTTGAAAAATTTACGCGACATTGGCTTCAAACTATACTTAACGCAAACGAAGTGGCTTGAAGTCATTTCATACTTGGATATGCGTTATGTGAGTTTTGTGCGCACGTCACGGTTTGAAGGGAAAGAATACACACATCACATCAACATGAATGATGGTGAATGGGAGACACTGCTTCAGGAGATGGACAACATCAACTCAGCCCTATCACCATGTGAGGAATGTCATGACAAGAAAACAATCATCAAGCTGCAAAAGGATGGTCGGATGAAGGTGTCAAAGCTATCCAAGAAAAGGCTGACTGAAGTTCAGTTGGAGAACATGAACGTGCAAAATCAACTTGGACTTACCTGCGACTATTGCGGTGCTTGTGGATATGTGGAAGATTATCATTGCCACTGCCACAAGTATAATTGCAAGTTGTGTGAACCAAACAACTTCTGCGGCAAGTGTGGAGTACTTAAAGTCAGTGAAGCAAAGTAAAAAGCCCACAAGACACTGAAACAAGATGGACGCATGTTTTAAAAATGCTTATATTGACTTGATGATTGCTAAACTTGCTTGCTATGGCACTCCAGACTATCAACTTTATCATTTGGATGCTTTTTGGGATGTTGTACATCATAGTCTTGACGTGATTGAACTGCATTCAAGATTTCTTGGAGAATGTCATAAAATTGGAATAGAAGAAGATCCTGACTTCGACTTTGATTCTGCACTTTATTCTGCTCGTACTGATGTTGAAGTATATTTCACCGTAGTGGATCATTTGAGAGATTGTTGTAAAGAAGAAGAGGAAACCGAGCAGCTTTATCAGGTAAGAGAACCTTTTAATCATCTTTGTAACAACATAGTGAATTGATAACAATGTTTTTCTTACTAGCAAATTTAGTTTTATGTGAGTGGTTTCAACGTAAACAAAGAAAGAACATGATAGAAGAGGCAGCAACTATATTAAAAGATATATTATTACAGGAAGAAACCGACATGTCAGAATAAAACAACAGAAACAAAGTCAACATGGAGAATCTTGTGCTATTCAGCGGTCATAAGGACGTTCTTTCAAACATGTTTCCAACACGACTTGAAAAGTATGGACATATGTTCAACTCAAGTGAAGCTTTGTATCAATATGAGAAAGCAGTGTTTCATCACCGTCAAGATATTGCTTCAGCCATTGCTTCATGTAGAAATGGATATGAAGCAAAACGTATTGCTAAAGTGATAAAGCCATGTCCGTTATGGCATACAGTGAAGAGAAGCAAAATGCAAGATGTTTTACAAGTCAAATGGAATCAGTGTGTATTGTTTCGCAACAAGTTGAAAGAATGTAAAGACAAAACTTTAGTTGAAGCAACGTATGATCATTGGTGGGGAGCTGGTGTGAAACAAGTGTCATCTGGATATCCTGGTCAGAATATTATGGGAAAGTTGTTAGAACTGTTGTGTGAGACTTTATGTGCAGACGTGTGAATATGGAGAAGTGTGTTAAGTGAACAGCAACTGGAAAAAACTTGCTGAACTTGACAGACTTGTGCTACATTGCCGGAGCAGCATAACTTGCTAAACCTGACAGACTTGTGCTGCAAGACTCACAAGACTGCATAATGGCGGACATGACACTGAGACAATATATTGTGCAAAAAGCTTATTGTGAAGAAATGTTATCCGCTGTAAAAAAGTTTGCTTATTTAGTCTGTCCTGCTTGCCAACTTGAAGAGTGTTCAGAACATACTTGTCATACTGCATGTGTTTATACATATTGGAATGAAGCTAAATATTATATTCATTTAGATAAAGTGTTAGATAATGCAAATCAACGTTGTGAGAAATATGGTGTAGATGCTATTACATTGGATGAACTCAGTCATTGGTTAATGTTCATTGAAGACCAATGGTCTCCAGTGATTCATACCATTGTATCCATACTTGATCTGTAAATATATGTTAGTTATAAATACATGTTAGTTATAAATACATGTTAGTTAAGTTACTATGTTAGTTAAGTGATGTTGGTTGAGTTATAAAATAAAAGCTGTTCTGTTGAGAAGGTGGTTTTCATTCATCATGTCGACGTGGAAAGACTACTTGACCAATATGTACTTCAAACCTGGACAGCCTGGAGCATTTGCTGGTCCTTACAAACTGTATCACATCTTACGAAAACATAATCAACCAGTCACACATTCACAAGTGAAGAAATGGCTACAGGATCAAGATGCTTTCAGTTTACTCCAACCTGTCAAATACAGGTTCAAAAGACAACGTGTCATTACACGTGGCATTGATGATATGTGGGATATTGATTTGGCTGATATGGGAAACATAGCTCCCTATAATGATAACATACGCTTTTTACTCATTGTCATTGATGTGTTTTCCAAATATGTCTGGGTACAGCCAATACCTAATAAATCACATACCAGCGTCATACAAGCTTTCCAAAAGATTTTTCATGACACACGACGAAGACCGCGAACTCTAAGGTCTGATAAAGGAACAGAATTTAAAAACAGATGGGTAAAAGCATTTTTGAAGAAAGAAGGCATTCATGCTTATACCACAAAGAATGAAACCAAAGCCAACTTTGCTGAAAGAGTCATTCGTACTCTGAAGGGAATGATGTATCGGTATTTTCTACATAATCAAACTTACCGTTACTTAGACATTCTTCCAGACTTGGTGTACAATTACAACCATAGACCTCATGGTTCTCTTCCTAATAAATATGCTCCAGCCGAGATTCGTAAAGACAACGAATCAAAAGTGTGGAAGTATATGTATGTCGACAAACTGAAATTGAAACCGAAGAAGAAGAAGAAGTACCAATTTAACATTGGCGATCATGTTCGCATTTCCCACATTAAATATGTGTTTCAACGCGATTATCACATCAAATGGACGCAAGAAGTCTTCATTGTCACACATCGTTGTAAGAAGCAAGGAATACATTTGTATCGTGTGAAAGACTTTTTAGACGAAGATATTGATGGTCATTTCTATGAAGAAGAACTGCAGAAAGTAACCAAAGATATTGAATCTATTTATAGAATTGAAAAAGTCTTGAAAACACGTAAAAGACGAGGAGGTGTGAAAGAATTATTTGTCAAATGGTTAGGTTGGCCAAACAAGTTTAACAGTTGGGTGAAAGAAACAGACATTCAACAATGAAGCATCCATTTACATGTTTGGTCTCTGGACCTACAGGCAGTGGTAAAACGTCTCTGGTGAAGGAAATTCTAGAACAAAAGTTGATTCAACCCTCTCCAAAAAGCATTTTATGGCTTTATGCAGCAGATCAGCCTTTGTACAAGGGAATGAAAGGCGTGGAATTTTACCAAGGCATTCCAGATGACATTGAAGAGCGTTTTAACCCGAAGAAACCAAACTTACTTATCATTGATGACTTAATGACGAAATGTCATAGTGCTGAGCGTATGACACGTCTCTTTAGTGTTAGCAGCAGTCATCAAAATCTAAGCATTATTTTTATTGTGCATAATTTATTCCATCATGGGAAAGAGATGCGAAATATTAGTTTGAATACACATTATATCATTCTGTTTAAAAATCCGAGAGACAGTCAACAAATTAGTACATTAGCACGACAAATGTATCCTGGAAGATCTCAATTTCTCATAGAAGCCTATCAAGATGCTACTAGCAAACCTCATGGTTATTTATTCATTGATTTAAAACCAAAGACAAATGATCAACTACGTATTCGTACAGGCATTTTACCAAAAGATACACATTATGTCTATATTGATAAAGCAGTGTATGAACAAGAACCAACTCATTTGACCATTCGCAGTCAAGATGTCTAAACGTATTCGAGCGAACCAGCCGTTTCTTCATTTGCTTGCACGCAGTGGGCCTAAACGACGTAAATCCTTGCTACAGCAAGCTACAAAAGAGGAATTAACAAGCTTGTTTGAAATTTGTTTGAATATATTGCAAGGACATTTACCCTTAAGCTCAAAACGGTTTAAGGAATTTAAACGTGAACGTCATACGCTACGTACTCTAGCAGATAAGAAGATATCCCTTCGACGAAAAAAGAAGTTGATTAATCAGAAAGGAGGATTCATTGGAGTTATTGCTAGATTGGCATTGCCCTTGTTAGCCAAACTACTGCTAAAATGAAACATACGATGAAAATGGTCCTCATTCCTGAATATGAATATAAAATGTTGCTAGAAAAGAAGGGAAAAGATGGTGAAATCAAAACGAAAGTGAATAAACTTTTACGTGGGAAACGAACACGTGAAAAGGCTATAGAAATGTCTCAACTTCTTGGTCGTCATTTACGAACAAGTCAGTCTAGGCAGCAAAAGCCCTCATCATTACCACCTGAAAAGCCAGAAAAGTTATTTTTAAGTCATTTTCAACCTATCTATCATGGAAAAATAACACAACTTTTAGCCGAACTGAAGAAATATGGTACGACATGGTCAGAGAAGAATGAACTTGTGTTGAAAACGGGCGATATTATAGCAAATTCCAACATGGTTGATTTGATGAAAGAAGCATTGGTGGCGACAAGAAGAAAAGAACGAGCCATACCACCATATGGCTGGCATCCGTTTATTCAGGAAATTGTTGATGCGAATATTCCAAAAACAATGTTTAGTAAAAAGACCACTCGTGACGACATTACAACAGAAATGAAACAACGTCAACAAAGACAGTTTCCTGAAGGATGGGAAAATTTTTAATATGGTTGAAAGAGCTATGTTGTTGTTGCCAAGAAGATAAACCAACTATTCCTGTAAAAATAAGATGTACAAGCGCGTGTTGTGAAGGAGAAGTCATAGATCATGTAGATCATCATCATGATGTGAAAGATCATTTACATACTTGGTCGAATGGCGCGCGCTATCGTGAAGTATATAGACAACGTCAACGCACCTATACCATTTAGTTCCCATCATGGAGTCGACAAGCTTTTACATTACTTTGCCTAGCAATGCGAGTATGACCTATTATCCCAACAACAAGGCTTCAAATTATCAAATTCGTATGCCTCGAACCATCTATCTGAATGGAAAATATGAAGTGGCTTTAGCTGAAATTCAATATCCACATACATGGACAACGATGAGACATGACATGGACTATTCTATTCAGTATCGACAACAACCACTGACAGAGACACTTGAGACTATTAATATTCCTTATGGCTACTATAGATCCATACAAGAAATATGTCAGGCAGTGAATGAAGAAGCGACTAATTCTATGAAAGATGAACTTAAAGAAGCTATTCGGATAAAGTATGATAAGATTAGACGACGTGTTTTTCTATTTCTAAATTATGGCTTTGAAGTGTCCTTTTCCGCTCGATTAGCTGAGATTTTAGGATTTATCCCAGATCAATGGTATACTGAAACATGTACAGCTGACCATAAAGCGGATGTGAAACAGGGGTTTTATACACTGTATGTGTATTGTAGCATCTGTGAACCACAAGTTGTTGGTGATTATTATGTTCCCTTACTACGTTCTGTTGGCATACAAGGCCATGATGGCGATATTATCATGAAAACGTATGGCGAACCGCATTATGTTCCTGTAAACACGTCCAAATTTGACGTGATAGAAATGAATATTAAGGACGACACAGGCCATAATGTTCCATTTCAAACTGGAAAGGTGATCTGTAAACTTCATTTTCGACCAAAAGCAATATGAAAGCTTATACACACGATCCGTCTGCATATCGCAACCATTTTCTTCGTCAAGTGGGCGGGGAATTACCAGGATTCAAAGGAGCGCGAATCCAATATGGCGATGGTATTGGTTCAATACTGGGATCATTGGCTCGCAAAGCTATTCCATTACTTAAGGCTGGGGCTAAGATCGTTGCGCCACATCTTAAGAAGGCTGCAAAGAATGTCGCGAAAGATGTGACGGGCCGAGTAGCAGAACGTGTGTTTGGAGAACAAAAGCGTGTGCAACCGACGAAACGTGCCAGAAGACGAAAAACAGCCAGACGGATAACATCAAAATATCGCAAAGATATCTTTTGAAATCATGTCTCTCATTCATAATCATTCGTGTGAATGTAGTCTTTCTCCATTGGAATGGTTTCACGTACCACCGACGCAAACTGCTGTAGAGAAAAGTTATAATGTTGACTATCAACCACTTACAAGCATTAGAGAAGGCGCTCCAATAGAATTCTACATTCCTGCGAGTACAGAAGAATATCTAGATTTAAAGAACAGCAAACTTCATATTGTATGTCGCATTCTAAAGGCTGATGGAACAGAGTGTGGCGCAGATGATAATGTCTCTTGCATCAATGATGTGTTTAATGGGTTATGGTCTAATATTGAATTGTTTCTGAATGATCGTTTGGTTTCGCATAGCAACAATACTCATGGTTATACCAGCATTATCTCTCATCTCATCCATGACTCGGAAGAAAGTCTACATTCTGAGCGCTCTATGCGTCTCATGTACAAGGATACTGCTGGGTCAATGAATAGTCATGAGGTGAAAAAACCTAATCATGAACAATATGTATCCGGGTTTCATGTCAATGCTGACGGTGGTGACTTGGCTGAGCAAGGCAATAATGGCTTACATCATCGTTATTTGCATACACGTCTTAGCCGTGATGTTATGCTCGCAGGTGGTTTAAGGATAGATTTGTTTGAGCAGGATCGTTATCTTCCGAATGGCATCAGTTTGAAATTGCGTTTCCATAGACAAAAAGATGACTATGTATTGATGGCTGCAAATAATACCTATAAGGTAGAAGTGAAAGAGGCATTTTTAACCATTCGCAAAGTGAGGGTGAGTCCAGGTATTCAGTTAGGACATACAGATGCATTGATGAAAAGTCCTGCCAAGATCATCATCACTAGAAAAGAATGTAAAGTCTTGGCTATTCCAGCAGGATTTCAGTCTTTTGTGAAAGATAACATCTTTTTGGGTCAATTACCAAATCGTATTGTCATTGGTCTGGTTCATAATGAAGCTTTTGGTGGATCAGTATTGAGGAATCCATATGATTTCAAACATTTTGATCTGGACTATATGCAACTGTACACGGATGGTGAACCAGTTCTATCCAAACCTCTCAAGCTTGACATTACACAGAACAAATACCTGAACGCTTTTGAAACGCTTTACAAATCGTTTGATCGGTTGAATGGTGAGAAAAGTTCCATTATAAAACGGGAAGATTGGCCTAGAGGTTATGCTTTATTTTCGTTTGACTTAACACCGGATTATGATGGTGATGATCATTTCCCCCTGATCAAGCATGGGAATTTGCGGCTAGAAATGAACTTTGCTACGGCTTTGCAACCTACAATCAATGTCATTGTCTATGCTGAATTTGACAACATTATTGAGATCAGTGCAAATCGCAGCATCCAATTCGACTACCAGTCATGAACACGAAGCAGATTGATGCCATATTGAGTCATGATGTCATGACCAAAGACTTGTTTCAAGGCGTGTTTGCCATGGACCAGTTACCATCTTTACAACGCGGCGCCTATGTCATCAACACAGACGATCAAGATGAACCAGGAGAACATTGGGTGGCAGTGTATTATGATAAAGACCCTGTGGAATATTTTGACTCTTATGGACTGTTCCCTCTCGATGATCGTTTAGACATGTTTTTAAGAAATGACTATATGTATAATTCTATCTCATTACAAACGCCAATATCATCGTCATGTGGTTTTTATTGTGTATATTATATATTACATAGAGCTCGAGGTCAGAGTATGTTTGATATTGTGAATATATTAAAAAGAAAGGATGGCGATTTTATTGTAAAGGACTTTGTATATAGACATTATAAACCATTGTTTTATTAATGTTGTTGTTGTAATATTAGTTAAGTTGTAGTTAAGTTGTTGTTGTTATATTAGTTAAGTTGTTGTTGTTAAATAAAACAACCCAAGTTTCAAACAACTGTCTTGTTTATTGTGTTCTATTTACAAAGTTTACAAACACTATTTACAAAGTTTACCAACACTATTTACAAATTCTTAACTACAAAGTCTATTTACACTATTTACAAATTCTTAACTACAAATTCTATTTACACTATTTACAAAGTCTATTTACACTATTTACAAACTTTTTTATTTACAATCACATTCATTTTTCAATACATTCATCAATGCATGCCATTCATTAGAATCTAAATTGATATAGGTATCATAGACATTACATCCGTGTTTGTAAATGCTATGAAAGCTCACATAACGCACATCACCAAACTTTATCACTTTAGCAGTTTCATGTTCAGACAGTTTCAGTTCATATCCTTCTTCATTTATGTCCATCACACGTATCCATGTCCATATATGTTGTGTCAGCTCAATGGATTTGGTACCCCGCATAAGTTGTATTCCTTCCTCTTTGAATTCAAGCGTCAGGTTCTTTCCAATCCAATGCTTGCAACAGCGCGTTCCATTCCACGGTGCTGAGGGTGATGATGTCGCAGTCTTCTGTAAGCTCGTCATGTTGGCGAAATTGTACAAACACGTCTAGACCGTTCTCAGTCACACGCACTTCTAATTCATTTGAGACTACTAGGAGAAAGCCAGGTATTCTCAACTTGTCTAGATGATCCTTCAACACGGATTGGTCATCAAGCGATAGGACGAGATACTGTCCAAAATGTCGTAGCACAATATCATCACATAAGTTTCTCATGTATGAGAATCCATATGTTATGGGTTCATAATCCAACACATAGTCTTCCATCTTTCTTATACTCGGATGATGTCGAACAGTGGATGTTGTATCGCTTCTAGGAATCGTAGGACTGCGCGCCAGTTCTTGATATCAAAGAAGATCAACTGTGCATAGGGTGTATCTGGCACAACTCCCTTATAATCCTTTGGATAATCCTGTAAAAGATTTCTACAGAATGTCACACGTATCTTAGAATCATATTCAGCCACCGTCACTTCCAGTTTATTTTCAAGTCTGCGTTTAAACCCAGGTTCAAGCGGTATGTTTTTAAAGTCTTTCCACACTTCAGGTTTAAACCGATAAGCAGAAATTCTCCGAGAACCCATCATCACTTCATTCCTCTCATTAACTTTAAGGTAAACACCATCGTCCAACATGAGTGCATTCATGATTGTTACCTTGTTATGACTTGTCGTCTTGTCTGCGAAGCCTTTTATCCACTTCTTTCACCTGCTTCTTCATCATTTTCCATTCAGGTATTGTCAGCAAAATTCCCTTTTTCGTTGGACGGTTTTTTCCAGTCCCCTCATCTCTGAGGTATTTGCGAATGTTCACCACACCTTCATTACTTTGTTTCATAATCTTGATATACTTTCCATTGCCTAGAGAAAGCATTCCATCCCACGACTGTGGTGTTGGTGCTATCTCCACTTTTAATTTCTTGATGGTAGTATCAGGATGTTTCACATTCATGTCTTTCACTGTATCAGCAAGAGTATCCATATCCGTTGTTGCAGATCTTTTCATGTTGACGCTTCAGTGTTCACACCTCAACTGACTCTAAAGTTGAAGTGTCTCCCCCTTATATACTGTAATGTCCATACGCCAAAGTGGAATAGCCATCACTCATCACATATCGCTTGTCATCAAAGGGAGAGAGAGCCACTTTCCTCAACTTCTCCGAGAAAATCTGGTGGTCATGACTTCGTATGATGTGTCCTGTGGTCATCGTTTGTGTTTGGTTGAACAAACTGTCTCTATACTGCTGATGTTTCATCCGTCTTTGACACGCGCGAGTGATGCCTTTGGCCGTACGTTTTTCTTTCCCACCATATATCATACTATACATTTTCGGTCGAAGTCCAACAAACTCTTCAATGGGAATGCCCGCCGTCTCATCTTTCATTTTCCCAAGCACTTTCTTGTTCACGTTGGAATGCAGGAAATGATCTGGCGGATAGTCACTTGTGTCGAACAAGTTGGCATCTTCCTGCATGTCTTTGTAGATATCGTCCGTTTCTATGTCATAACATAGACTGTCGGTGTCGCTGAACAACAGCTTGGCGTCGGGATACTTGGTCATGATGTAGTTGTAATGAAAGTGAAACATGAGCACCTTGCTGAGGTCGAGAATGGTGAAACCAACTTGAATGGGTTTATCCAGAAGCAGATCCACTTTGCGCAAATGTACCGCGGTCAAATCTTCGTTGAAAATTCTAAATTTGTGGAAGGACGGTTTGGCCACAAGTTTCTTGAACCGCTTTTCCTGGTGAACAAGTTCCACATTGATGCGTTTTCTTACATTTTCCATGGTTTTGCCAAACACCGAGTTGTTCATCAATTTGAAAACGTCTTTCTCAAACGGGTTCTTAGCCAACTTTCTCTTTTCCGTGTTCAAGGAGATGTATTTTGCCAACCATTTGCTCTGTGCAAACATGATGGCACGATGCACCTTCGTGACTTTCAATCCCAGTGAGACATATTGCTGTAAATTTCTATAATGAAGTACATATTTCTTCTTGTCACACAAGTTGGGAATGAGCTTTTCACTAGGCTTGCTTTTCATGTCTAGATCTTTCCGTAGCTTCTGACTATGTTTTGACAATTCTCCCACTTTCACACATTTCCGTTCTGGAGCCACTGGGTAGTGATTATGACGATCATGAATTGAATATGGGTATTCCAAATCCACTTCTAAAATGTATCCAATCTCGTCATCTTCATCCACATCCATAAAGTCAATGGATTCTGGCTCGCTCACCCACATAAATCCACTTTGTGGCATGCTTTGTGACATGGCCCAGCCATACAAGTTGTTTGCATCCAGGTAAGTCAAGTAGTTGGTAGGTTTCCTGGGATCGTAATCTGCTACGTAGGGGTTATTTGCTTTCGCATACTTGTGTGTGATGACAGATATTCCTCCACGTAGACCTTGTTCAACCATTTGGTACATGTCAATGTCGTTGATCAATTCCAATTTCACCTTTGTCGCTTTTAACATGGCATCCCACGACAGTCCTGGCGCTGTATAGTAGTGAGCAGGATCTAATTCATACGTGTTGAGACATACGTGACGAAAGTTTTCAAACACGTCAGCCAGCAGCAACACATCTGATTTCAGGTATAGGTCATGGTATTCACCAAATGTAGTACAGTGGAATGTCTCCCACACCTTCTGCGCATGCGCATAATCCTCATCGCTAATGTCTTCTTCACTGAGCAGACTGTAAAACTTGTCCTTGGACGGTAGTTGTGTTTCAGCAAACTTGGATGGCTCATCCACGTAATCGTAGGGGTACACTCCCTTTCTCAACAGTAACTCTTGTTGGTCACTATCGTGAATGTGTGACGCCATGTGATAAAAGTTGTCTTTCCCTTCTGCTGCCAGGTTGGAGACCAACTTCTGTAGAGAAGTACTCATGAACTGATAACTGTCTGTAAATTTCAGATTGCTCATGGTGAATGCAATATATTTCTCAACGGTGTTGGGAATGACTGTAATCGTCTCATTTTTGAACTTTCCAATTTCTTCCATGATCAAATGGCTGTCATAGCCTCGTAAATTGTGGAAAAAGACAGGAATGATGAAAGAATCTTCAACATCCTGCTTATCCTTTCGAAGTCGAAATTGTAAATTGCATTCATTATGTGCAGCTCCACGGTATTTGCCATTGATATGGTCATGATCTCTCACATGATCTGCTCCTAGAGGCTCATGACAAATGTAGCAATCTGTGGCGTTCTTATAATGCTCTTCATCTTCATGAGTCATCACCATTTTCTTTTTCTGCTGTAGACCATGCACAATACGATCACGCTCATATACCATATGGTCTAAAAAGACTTTCACGGCATTATCGCCTCGATACAGGACTGGCGCACGTGTATCATATTGGCTGACAACCACATAGGCAAAGCTGTTTGGACGATGATGTTGATACTTGTCTCCTTCATGCTTTTTCGTGAAACATTCAAAGTCTGCATAAATGACAAACGGCGCTCGCTGTTGTTTGGCTACATTCTTGAACTTGATAAAAGGTTCCTTGGGAAATGATAAACGTTGTGCTCCATGCTTGCCACACACTTCACGATGCTTGTCTAAAAGATCTTGTCGCATAAACCCGTGAAGACAGTTGAAACAATAAAATGTAACTCCATCATGTTTTGATCGATAAGCCATCAGTCTGCTGAAATTCTTGATGAGGCAGTAATGTCTTGTCTTGTCATTGCTAATCAAAAGCAAGTTGATTTCTCTCGCACTGGTGTTTCGACTGAGTTGTATGGGAACAACGACATCATGTTCATATCCAAACACGTTAATGGATACATCATTCTCCTTTTCAAACTTTGGAATGTCTGTAATCGGTGTTGGAAATGTCATGCCTTCCACCTTCAATTCGTTCTCAAATGCTTTGTATTGATGCACACGGTATGGGTTGTTTGTTGAAGGGTGAAGGTGAGCCAATACAGACCATAAGAAACATTTGTTGTCTTTATTCTGAATGTTTAACACACCTCCTGTATTCTTTACTTTCTTCGGTAGTGGGATAAAACTGCTCGCTTCCAGTGGCGCTGACGTAGCTGTATGCACTTCAATGAATAATATGTTATCCAACACCCAACCAGAACCTTGTCGCTCATGTTCATCAAACCTGGTAAACAATTCTTTATAGGCTTCTGGCAAGTCCTTCTCAATATCTGTTGGATTGTATGCTGCATACGTTGGACTACTGATGAAGGCATTATCCACCTGTTCTACCATCACGCCTTCAACATTTGGTGTCATTTTCTTGAAGCGTGCATGTACCACAATGTACCATTTCATGCCACGGTTTAACGTTTCGAACAAATGTCTCTTGATTCTATTCTCTTGTTGTCGCATTTCGAGTAGCAAATCCGATCCATCTTCAGGCTCAAACCGTCTTTCCTGTGCGTTTTCACCAAGACTCACTCTTCTGCCTCTGCCTACTTGTCCTGTCTCTTTCTTTCTTTGTTCTTCATGAGACACATTTTCCATCTCAACACATGCATGCGTCTCAAACGCTTCCATAGATGCAAATATCTTTACACATTCACCGCAGAGGACTGGATCAGGTCTTTCAACATCATCTTGTAAGGTCTTTCGTCTCTTGGCTTCAATCTGCTCAACAAGCTCTTCACGAGCACGTTTCAACCTAGCTGGTTTACATCTATGTGTCACGAACACTTCCAGAGATGGAAATGTCACATCACAATCATGACAGTAGACTGTTGCCATCGTTGTTGCTGTTGCTAGAACTGAAATGAAGTAAAATTATACGTTTCACTCTTCCTTTTATACCACTTCAATGGTGTGTTAACTCAGCAGAATGTATCACTAGTTGACTAGTTGACATGTTTCACTCATGCTTTTATACTACTTCCATGTAATCAAAATATGGTGTGTAACTTGTTTCAAAAATTGTTCAAAAATGCTGACTCAGCAGAATTTTACTTGTGTATATGAATATCTCACTTACAGTTGTACAGCTGTTATACAGCAGAGACATCTAGCGGTGAAGTTAAATGGTCTGCCAAATGGTATTCATCCGCGAAGAAGCACTATAATGGTGAAAGTTATAACGAAAGTTATCACAATTTTAAGTTAAAATGGCGGTAAAAATGCATACAGCCAGCTGCGCAAATAGCCTATGACTACTTTATAACAAAACTTTACATAAAACTGAATCAAATGGTGATATTTTCATATAAATCGACCAAGTATAATGAAAGGTATTGTTTTACAAAGTTTCAATTAAGCAAATAACCAAAGTTTGTTTACAAAGTTTGTTTACAAAGTTTGTTTACAAAGTTTGTTTACAAATTTTCAATTATGTAAATAAGTCAAGTTTGTTTATAAAGTTTGCTTACAAATTTTGTTTATAAAGTTTGTTTACAAATTTTGTTTATCAAGTTTGTTTACAAAGTTTGTTTACAAAGTTTGTTTACAAAGTTTGTTTACAAATTTTCAATTATGTAAATAAGTCAAGTTTGTTTATAAAGTTTGCTTACAAATTTTGTTTATAAAGTTTGTTTACAAATTTTGTTTATCAAGTTTGTTTACAAAGTTTGTTTACAAAGTTTGTTTACAAATTTTGTTTATAAAGTTTGTTTACAAATTATATTTATAAAGTTTGTTTATAAAGTTTGCTTACAAATTTTGTTTATAAAGTTTGTTTACAAATTTTGTTTATCAAGTTTGTTTACAAAGTTTGTTTACAAAGTTTGTTTACAAATTTTCAATTATGTCAATAAGTCAAGTTTGTTTATAAAGTTTGCTTACAAATTTTGTTTATAAAGTTTGTTTACAAGTTTTGTTTATCAAGTTTGTTTACAAAGTTTGTTTACAAAGTTTGTTTACAAATTTTGTTTATAAAGTTTGTTTACAAATTATATTTATAAAGTTTGTTTATAAAGTTTGTTTACAAAGTTTGTTTACAAATTTTGTTTACAAAGTTTGTTTACAAAGTTTGTTTATAAAGTTTGTTTACAAAGTTTGTTTACAAAGTTCACTTTTTATTTATAAAGTTTCAATAAACACTTACCGAAATAGTTGTCACTGGATGCCATCTCTGGATCTGATGTGATCCAATTGCTGTCTGTAACTTTTGCTTCCTTGCTCCACTCACCGAAATGACTGTCACTGCTGGATGCTCATCCCTTATATACCCCTCTGATGGAACTGAAGCTGACTTGACAGAATGTTGCTCGCCTAGGGGGGGGGGGGGGGGGGTCGACCCAAAAAATGAAAAATGTTCAGAATCGTCTGAAACGGATAAATATACAAAAATCACAATTTCGAGGGGGTGTGGGGGGTGGTCGACCCAAAAAAAAAAAAAAAGAAAGAAAAATGTTCAGAATCGTCTGAAACGGATAAATATACAAAAATCACAATTTCGAGGGGGGGGGGGGGGGGTGGTCGACCCAAAAAATGAAAAAATGTTCAGAATCGTCTGAAACGGATAAATATGCAAAAATCACAATTTCGAGGGGGGGGGGGGTGGTCGACCCAAAAAATGAAAAATGTTCAGAATCGTCTGAAACGGATAAATATACAAAAATCACAATTTCGAGGGGGGGGGGGGGTGGTCAACCCAAAAAATGAAAAATGTTCAGAATCGTCTGAAACGGATAAATATGCTAAAACCACAATTTCGAGGGGGGGGGGGGTCATCACTTTTTAGGGTCTGTTGCCATGGTTACACTGATTGACAGGTGGAGTTCGTTGGCTTCATGATGATTGACTCGGCCAACACTTTCAAGCAACTTTCGCTCCAGACTTTCGCTCCAGACAGTATGACCTCATTATGACGTCATCATGACGTCATTATCACGTCATGGATGGTCGCGCCTATCCTAACGCTTATCATGACTTCCGCTCCAGACAACACTTCCGCTCCAGACAACACTTCCGGTCCAGACATGATGACGTCACTTCCAGACATGATGACGTCACTTCCAGACATGATGACGTCACAAAGTGAGCTGGAACTGTCGTTTTCATACTACTGTTTTGTCAAGTGTTTAACATTTCGCTAGCGGAATGAGCTTCTAGTTTCTTATTATTTCTGTACTATTCACACCTCGTTATTTCTTACCATCTGTATCCGTCAATCCAGACCCAAAGGCGGAAATGACGTAGTCGGCCTTCAGCTTCAATGTCTGTTCTTCATCTTCTATCCAAGTACCGTCATCTTGTTGTTCATTTTTGTGAAATTCAATCGACCGAATCTTTCCCCCTTTTACATGCAATTGTTTGGGGACCATGAAGGGTAGGAATTCGCAGTTTTCCTCTTTCGCAAGTTCCATCTATTGGAAAAATAACAAACTGGGGAAAATAAAAAGTATCTTCCAAATCTGACATTATCGTACATACTCTCTTGCGATTCGGACCCAAAAAGGATACCTGACCATATCCCCAAATTTTACCGCGATATCCTTTGTGCCTGGTATTCAGTGAATAATCCCTCTTACGACACAAGTTGCTTAATGCAACAGTGCATCTGGTTTAACAAAAATATTGTGATTAATCATGAGCCGATCTTTTATACTGAAATGGCGCGTAAAGGAATTATGTTTGTAGTAGATCTGCTAGATGCAGAGGGGCGGTTTATGGAAGCAGGGGAAATTAAGAGCAAATTTAATTTAAATACAAATCTGTTAAAGATCATGGGGCTACTAAGTGCTATACCGAATGATTGGAAGAAAAGTATAAAACAAAATTGTAACGTAGACAAAGACCCAATGGCACCAGTTCCCCAAATTGTACAGTTAAGAACAGACGCTATAACAAAAAACATAACGAAATTGACCTCAAAAGAGGTATATTGGCTAATTATAAAGGAAAAGTCAATAACGCCAAGCTGCATAAACAGATGGGGAAAAGATAACATCGTTTTGAACTCGTCCCAATGGAGAGAAATATTTGAAAAAACGAGATATCTGACAAAAAATGCTAAAAATACAATGATAAATTTTAAGATAATGCATAAAAATTATGCATCTGATCTCATAGTATCCAAATTTGACCCCGATATTAAACCAATCTGTGAACAATGCAATAAAAAAAATGATATTGTCCACCTTTTCGACATGTGTAGTAAGATTTACACCTTTTGGTCTTTGCTAGAAAAGTGGGTAAATAGTAACATAATAAGAGAGGGCCCAAAAATCAGTATTTGTAGAAGGAAAAAATTGCTTGGCTTATTGAAAGAAGATGTTGCAGTGAATTACCTATTTACAATTGACTTTGTACTCTTACAGGCCAGAATGTATATACACAAGAGTAATATTCATAAAGAAGATGTTTATTTTATAAATTTTCTAATGATACTTAGAAATGTTGTAATGATTGAAAAAATGACATATTCGTCAAAGCATGTAAATTTTAAATATTTAGAGGAACTGTATTGTTTGTTATAGTCCTAACCCTCAGTTACTCAGTTACTCGTTTTTTTACGTCTTATATAATCCATGATCTGTGTCGGTATATTTATTACATACTCGAAAAATGTTTGTAGAGACATTTATTTTACTACTCATTTGTATAATGTAGATAATGCTGTATGTACCAAGGACAATTTCTTACGGCGAAATAAAAAAAAAAAAAAAAAAAAAAAAAAAAATGGGGAAAATTAACATTTTTTTCTTAAAAACTTGGTAATTTGTTCTTCCTTTATTTTTATGTTAAAATGTTTAGGTTTGTAAAATACAATTTTATTGTCTTATTATGAAAAGCGTCAACTCTCACACCGCACAATTTTAAGATATTTAAAAGGCTTAAGCATCCAACGGACATTATTTAATAGCTTAATGTGGTGTGAAACAAACGCAAAAAGTGGAGCACTGTACCGTGGTTTTGCTAATAAAATTTCTTTAGAAAAATCAATATTTTAATCTTTTAGTGAGACATATGCAAAGGAAACGATTGTGCTGACCTCTTCCGGTACGGCTCTGATGTTGCTGAATCCTCTGCGGAAGACAACAAAAACCCGCTTGGCGCCGCAGCGCAACGCAGACGTGGCGCAATCGAACGCTGTGTCTCCAGCGCCCAGCACAATAACGTTCCCATGAAGCTGCGGCAGCGACGACTTACACGAGCACATACCTAGTGAAGTCCCGGAAATAGATCAGTTATCAAAGTAACCAACCCGGGAATGTGTGCTCCCATGGACGGCTTGTGTGAGGGTATGCGACGTGAAAAACTCGTTTCACTAAAAATATGTGATCCACCCTTGTAAGCACAAAATATCAATACTTTTGCCTATTAAGTCTTCAAAGTTTTGATTTTTTAATTTTTAAATGGCAAAACTTGTCAATATTGTGATCTTTTTGTCCTCGATAAATCTGCGATCTTTTCGCTTTTCACATGGCGAAATGTGAGATGTTTTCTTCGCTTTTATTTTTCACTGGTCTCACAGCCCCATCTGGTTTTAGACTAAATAAACCCCCTCCCTCCTACCCCACCCCGATAGTTTATAATACTTGATGGAATAGTAATAACTTAATATCACATATTTTAGATGAATAATGACATTGAGACGTTTTTTAATCCTATCCCCTGTACAATGTATCATAAAGGGTAAGCTGATTATTTTAATTGCGACCTTGAATGTCATATGCCATTGTAAGAAGTCGCAAATTTTTGGTCTAGTCCGAATCAAGTCACATTTTTCTCCTAGTTGGAGCTATAGAGGTGCAGCAATAATTAAAAACAACTCAACCTGCTTTGCTGGCGGATGATACTATGGGTAAGAAATCCTTAGATGTATAAAATCCTTGTTCCGGCGTGAGACCTTCGAATAACGGAAT
This sequence comes from Protula sp. h YS-2021, assembly GCA_949752745.1. Lineage (NCBI taxonomy): Eukaryota > Metazoa > Annelida > Polychaeta > Sabellida > Serpulidae > Protula > Protula sp. h YS-2021. The sequence continues at coordinate 68,717,927 of OX457026.1, forward strand.
TCTCTTTGGGTCTGGCATTCCGATTCCCACGAAGATTGCTTGGTATCCGCTGTCTTTTAGTCCCATAAGTGTTATGCCTCCTTCCTTCGTGCTCAGGGGTTTATTTAATTCAATCTGTAACCAGACACATTGAAAAAGTATATGATTCACAGGTAAATTGACGTTGGTGTTTAAGGCTCACAATGTAAGGGTAACCCAGAGGCCCGCTGCGTCTTGCAGAAAAGTCACCACAAACTCGAATTATTTAGACAGGTGTTTCGGTTTCTTCGCGATTTCATTCAGAAGATGTTTTTCTCACAGTGAAGCTTCTGGGACAAAACATGCTGCAAAAATACCATTTCGATTGTATAAATTTAACCAGACACCAAGAATTGCAATTTAATAATCATTATTAATATGACTTCGGATTTGACTTAGTGTTTATCAACAGAACTGTGTTGCAGAGGAGAGAGGAGTGCTTTACATCTTGTCTTGAGCCTCCGACGATCCTACGATCGTTTTTCTACCAGGAACAGTTTTCATGCTGAAAAATAGCCACATGCAAATTGGCAATATATGTAGCTAATAATCCATTATTTTACCATTAAAGCACATAACAACCGTCTAGAAAGTGGTAACTCCAAACAGATTTTACTGTCCGACTTTTATCTGGATCTGGAAGGGAACTACTACAAACAGGACCCGGAAGACGGTCGTTGCGGAAGGAATCATCATGCGTTTTTATCAGGGGTTTGGAAGGTAGTACTACTTCAAACAAGTTCTATTTTTGTCTTTTTTGTGGTCATAAAAGTCGAGTTTTCTGAAGTGTTTTTATACAGATCTGGAAAGTGGTGGCCATAAGCAGGTGTAACTGTAGTTTTTTATTTGGATCCGGTTCTTGTCTTGAATTAAGTTACTACAGTGTGTCCTTTAATCCTGGTCTAGAAGGAAGACATCACATCACCAATCCTCTCCTCAATAAGTGTTTTTGCAAAAAAACTTCGGTCCCTTCTACTCTTAGATATGAGTGCGGCTTCGAATGCAAAACTAATCCTTTTACCCAAGTAAACCATCACATCCATTACCTCAAATATAACTACAGTGAAACCCCACTATTAGGGACAAAAAGTGACTGATCAATTTTGTCCCTAATGGCCGGATGTTCCTAATTTCGAGGTCCTGTTAATTTGAGTTCTATCTGAATGTATACTTAGCGTCAATGAAAACTTTCAGTTGAATTTTTTCCGGTTGTGTTTAAAGCTTCCTTTTGTAATTTAGACCATACAGAATCTATGACATACCTGGAAGCAGAAAATGACCAAACCTGGCTACATTTTGAACTTGACTACGTCTCCAGGAGTACGTCTATCCTCCGTGGGGGATATGGTTTGTGTAAGGCTGTTGCGTGTTGACTACGAAAAATTTAAAAGTGGAAGGATAGGTAGACGTAGTGTCTAACATTTAGACGAATCAATCCATTAACCAGCAGGCGCGCGAGACTGTCGTAGGTACGCTAAGTACAGCGCCGATTTTGAAAAATCCGTGAGACTACCGTATATACGCTAAGTCCAGTGCCAATTTTCAAAAGTCCGCCATTTTGTCAATTTTTGTCCGATCCGGAAAATTCTTGGCCACTGCACTGCGGAAGGGTCCAGAGAAGCCGTGTACAAAATTTGAAACGAATCCATGTATCAATGTGGCCTGTAGGCGCGTGAGACGAAGCATGACAGACGGACAGACAGATGGACGGACAGACGAACAGACCGAAAAGTTCAAAACTGTATCCCTCCGTTTCACGGGGGATAATTATGGTTTCATTTGTTAATGAAACGAAACAACACTCACTAAATGTAAGTTTGCACAGTTTAATAACGAGTATGTCCACCTCTGGCGTCCAGACAAGCTTGGCAACGTCGGCGCATACTCCGAATTAGCCGTCGAATTCGCTCTTGTGGAATATTCTGCCATTCTTCTTGAAGCGCTTGAAACAGTTGGTTTCTGTTTAAGGGAGGATTATCCCTGTTTCCAATCATTCGACCAAGCTGATCCCAAAGGTGTTCGATTGGGCTTAAGTCGGGTGAAAAACAGGCCACGGAAACACATCAATACCTTCTGCGGGTAACGCATCGCGAGTGACGTAGGCACTGTGTGGCCGCTCATTGTCTTGCTGCAAAACCGTAATATCCGGATGTTCTTCCAAGAACGGCACAACGTGACTTTCCACTACCTCATCCACGTAACGTTGTGCAATCAAATTGCCCTCTATCAAAACTAATGGGGTTCTATGGCGAACAGATATGCCGGCCCAAACCATAACACTGTCTCCACCCCAGCGGTCAGCTTCACCCACGCAACAATTTGCGTATCTTTCACCGCGGCGACGCCACACACGTTCGCGGCCATCAGGGCGATCCACACAGAATCTCGACTCGTCTGTGAATAACACAGTATTCCACTGTCTTTGTGTCCAGCGGACATGTTGCAGAACCCAACGGTGTCGATTCTGTCATCGAATCGGAGTTAAGCGATTGCCCCGTGGATTATGGGTCCCGGGTGTCTCCTGTGCTGTTCGCGTTGCTGGGCGAAACCTGTCTCGCAAATGCACAAGCCTGATATAGCGATCCTGCTCCGGCGTCGTTAATCTTTCGCGCCCTGGGCGCGGTCTATCGCTAACTGATCCCGTTTGTCGGTGGTGCTCAACCAGATTTCTGATGGTTGGCGGAGGACAGTTGAAAAATCGCGCGACCGCACTATTATTCACACCAGCGTCCACCATGCGCTCGTCGTTCGATAATCACGGCATATCAACGTGATATCAAAGAACAAATTGTGTCGTTTGGTTAGCAATAAAACCCGATTTCCAAAACACGTGTTACACATTAATTACCCCAAATAAGTTATGTGTCAAGGCCAATTATCGCTCTAATAGTGACCCACAGTACCGGTGTGCGTTGAAGCGTGCGATCGTTGGAACATAATCGATTATGAAAAGAACTGGAAGTAGAACGTTTACCAAATGATAAAATATAAAAAATATTTTTTATTTGAAGAAAAAAACAGAAAACATTTAAATAAAAGTTTTCATTGACTCTGAGTATATGTAAATGATACATAATTTTACATAAACTTTTATATTTTTCCACAGACTTAACACTTATTATAAAACCAGACCGTTTTAGCTACCGAGTAGCGAAAATTACACTTGGAGGCCACAAAAAATACGATTCTGAACTCTAAAAATTCAGAACTGACCATAGACGAGGAGGTGAAGATCACCCAGATACTTCTTCCCTTGTCTTCTCTTTCAGGCCAAAACGGTCGAAAAAAGTTTAAATTCGCACTACCTCTAACCGTTTTTAGAACTTTTGGTTTCTGACATCGACCATGACCGAAATGATCAATATATCCGAGGTAGATCCTAAATAACGCTTTTTCAGACCGTAAGGGTCCAAATAAGGTCAAAATAAATCTATTTCTACCCGTTTCGAGATAATGGTCAGCTCCCGGTTTTTCGCCGTCAACAATGACCGAGACGGTCAAGACCACCGAGGTAACTCTGATCTATAGTCTTTTAGGCCCAAAAGGGTCGAAAATAAGCTCAAAGGTCATGGTAAAAAATGCGGATTTCAAGATGGCTCATCACCCTCTATCAGTGAGCCAAACTCCATCACTCTTTAGCAATTGGGGAAAAACCGAAACGCTGCAGTCACCTTCAACCTGCACACACATACTGTAATCACTCTCATTGCAGGCAGTCGGGCGATCAATATGATCATGCTGATATCACATCAGTTCCTTTAACTGCGAAATTAAAGCGTTTGCCTGCCTTTTAATGGGCGTCCGTGGCCAAATTTCAACGTTCATTAACACTTGACAAGCCTTTGGCTTGCAAGGGTTATATGCATTTGTGCGAGCAAAATTCGTCCTTTTTTTTCTTCTTGACAGTTTTTCCGATTTTTTGTGTCTTCTTCTTCTCTGACACTATGGACCCTACGACCATCAAACTTGGGACTTATGAAGAGCTTGATCTGAACATGTGCATGTCACTTTTTATTTTCGTCTTTGATTTCGTTTTCTTTGTTAAAACGCCATGTGAAAGAGTGTATTTTTTGCAAGTAAATGCGTAGCATTTAATGCACAGCACAGAACATCACACAGTTGCTAAGCTTTGTGCGAGCTCTCACTGCGTAAATAGATAACACGGCGTATGCCTGATCAGACAACAAAACCTTAAGCCAACAAAAACCAAACACTACTCGGCTTATAAGACGTATTGAAGCTGTGTTGTTTGCAATATATTATTCAAGAAATAACCCACCGAAGTAAGTATTTTTGCGTTTTAATTGTTGTCAAGTGTTCAACATTTCGCTAGCGGAATGAGCTTCTAGTTTTTACATATAAATGAATTGCTTAAAAATTGAGCTGCACCAACTAGACATGCCATGCTATGTCTCTGCCAAATTTCGTCGTCCTAGCCCTAGCCGTCTCAGAGGAGTTCGCGTGACAAGGTTTTTGGCCGAAAAAGGAAACATACGGAATAACTTTTCCGAATCGTACGAAAGCAATAAACTAGGGGATTGAAAATATCCAAGTGTAACTAGAGTCTCAGTGAGACAGGATTCCACATGTAAGGTAAATTATATACAGAAAAACCTCCATTACTGAACACCTCCCAAAGGTGAACACCTTCTATAATGAACCAGTTATTTTCGTCCCAAATCCTCACCCCCTCCCTAATCACTTTTTCATCGATTTCAAAAATAGTACGACAATGCACATCGACAATATATATATGTTCTTTGTGTAAGGTAGCAGGTCTCTACGACAAATGGTTATATGCGAAGTGGTGGGACATTATGGTCGGGTAGTTTATGGCCGGGGTAAAGTTTAATGAAACATTAAGTGAGGTTATCAGACGTTTATTTTCCTTTGGGGAGATTTTGGCCGTAAATTCATTTGCAGACTTAATGGCCGGGTGCATTATGGTTGATGTAAAGCTCAATAAAGCGTTATTTTAGGTAATCTTAAGTTTTTTGTTATGGGGACGTTTTACCCCTAAATTCATTTCGGGACCTTATGGCCGGAACCATATATTTTCACTGCATAAAATTTCAGAACGCTGGATCGAAGAGTTCCGCAGAACTTGTCTGGACAAACTCTATCTACGTGCAAACAAGCTTCCATAAAAATATATATTTTTCACAATTTTTGGCCTATTTCAAAAATAATGCGACGTTGCACATGCACAATGTATATATATTTTCACCGCATAAAATTTCAGAACTCTGGATTGAATAGATTTGGAGAGCTCGTCTGGACAAAACCTATCTCCGTGCTAACAAATTTCCTGAAAAACAGCCCTTTTCGACAAGTCTTATTTTTGAGAATTTTTTGCTGATTTAAAAAATAATACGACGTTGCACACCTTCAATATACGTTCTAACCGTATGACAAAGGAAAAGCTATACGATAAATACTTTCGAAGATACAGCCCGGACACGAGGTTGCACGAAAGCGCACAGAAAGACGGAGAGATGGACAGACGGACAAGTTAAAACCTATATACCCTCGTTACACGGGGGATAATTATAACCATGATACTTTATCTTGGTACTGCCTCCTGATACTGGAGGATGGTCGATACACACAGGTTATACTAAACCCATCTTTTTCCGCATCTGGAAGGTGGTCACCAAAGACAAGTTTACTGAACGCCTCTTCACTCCGATCTGTATGTGGCCGTTACAGAAAGTAACACTGTACGTCTTTTCGTACGTAGGCATAACCATAAACTATCTTTTTTTTTCGAGACCTTGAATCGAGTAAGGTTGCCTTTAACGCAGGTTTTGAAAGTAGTCATAAAATACAGGTTTTAATGTAATTGTTTTTGTCCGGATCTGGAAAGCGGTCGCTATAAACAGTTGTGATTGGACGCGTTTTTTTCCGCGTACTTCAAGGTTTTTCACTATAGACAGGTTTTATTGTACGTCTTTTTATCCTGGTCTTGAAAATAGTAATTGCACCCCCCCCCCCCAATTACGTCAGCAATTCCTCCTTCATTGGTTTTTTTTTCGCTATTTACTTCCCGCCTCTAAATTTGGGCGCGTTTATGATCTCTGTGATAACCCTTTTATCCATTACCAAAAGGATAGTTGCAGCCATGATATTATCTCGTCACTCAAAAACACGACCGTTGTCCACATTATATAGATGAGTGACTCCCACACCGCCGCTCCCTACTTACCACTCCATGCTCAGTTTTATTTCCTGGTCAGCTGTTATGCTGAGCAACTAAAATCACTTTAAATACGGTCGTTGTAGGGAATAAATGTATTCCGCCACTATGAACATAAGACATCTTATACGTGTTTTTTTTTTGTCACATTTATGTGTCCTATTTTACAAAGTCTTTCACATAAGTAATTTATCTTATGATGGTTTGACATCTGGTTTCAGATCTTGGTTGTTTGAAAATCAAAGTCTTCAGTTTAATACAAATACTCCATAAACATCATAAAATTTCGAACAATCGACATGATCCTAAAATAACTATGCTAAACATTGGAATTCGCACGCTTTTTTCGAAAACATAAGATCAAAGGACACACTTAGAGGCGTAATAATACATGGGAACTTCTTTTACTGCGAGTAAAGATTTTCTGTATCTCTTTCTCAATGGCATATTAGAGCCGTTATATGCCTTTCTGGGAGATATCGGCAGGAGATTTCATCACCATTTGCACCAACAACTGGTGAAAACACTCTAATCCTTGGAGGAAACAGGTTTAATGACAGAATCGAACTTAGAACTGCATTGTGAAAATACGTTTATTTTTACAACACATCAATTTGAGCAAGATCTTTAATTTTTCACTTCTGTCTTGTCGCTGAAACACTCACCTTCACACCAAGATCCTTCATTAGATCAACTTCGAATGAAACAACATCATACGGCAGCCTGAATTGCGGAATCTCCGATGAGCTGCAGTAAAAGTGGGATAATATAACTGGGAGCATTTTCTACCGTAACACTGGAAAGACTTTGCATACGCTGGGGAAGTTTCAAAAGCATCGTGAGACTAAAACGTCTTTTTGAAGATTTCTATTTGATCATAAAGGAATTTAGTGTCTCTAAATGCAACCGTTTTATTTCTCTACTTCATCAAAATAATGCGTTTCTGGGTAACCCGTCTCAATCTTTCTGAGTTCTGGGTCAGGTCCATTTGCCCAGTAAACAGTGTGACGTTGGAACAATGCTCGACAGACGTCGGATCAACGTCTACTACACAATCTCAAATCAATGTTTGATCGACGACCGAATGTTTACTGGATGGAGGTGTAACCCACGGCACACCTGCCACAATAACAGACTAAGTAACACAAATCAAAACTTATGAATACCAACTCCACAAAATACCAACACAAAGAGGGGAGAAAGATCTGTATTAGCTAATTTTAGATTGAATGTAACATTACATATTTTTCGTACAGTTAGGAAAGGGAATTAAAATTTCAGAGAAAACTTGTGTGCTTGCTGTATGCATGTGTGGATAACGCATTATAGAAGCAATAAAGTCTTATAGACAACTGACCTCAATCCACCAATATAGGAATATTTCTCAAATATGGTGATGTCACTGTATCCCAGTCTGGCCAGGAAAGTACCGCAGCTAATACTGGCTGGACCGCAGCCAATCAGAGCGATTTTGGCCTTGTACCCTGCGCCTAGTTCACCAATAGGAGGCAGACTTGGGTCTCTGATTTGTGGAATTTTCATCTTCATAAATGTCTACAGGAATAAACTAAAGTCTGTTCAGTTGTGAATGAGATCGACGATTTCTTTTTAATTAAAAAAATTACCACTATTTTTTCTTATTATGACACCCCTCTTTCCTACATGTCTCCCTTCTCTTAAGCTGGCTCCGTCTTTGACCCCTTTGAAAGCATCAACGCCGCTTTTTTAATCAATGTAGCAATTGTATTTTAATATCGTTTTAAAAACCGTTTTTTTTTTCACATTTACACACTCCATCTCTTTTTTAAAGAATGACTTGCAGTTTTCAATACCTCAGTGGCAAATTGTTGGAGCCCTCCGATGTTGATGGGTCCTTCCTCTGAGGCGTAAAGGTTGCACCCGCCCATGCACAGGTCGCTGGTAGGACACACCATACCACATGTTAAACCCAACGGGTTGTCGGAAAAGATGGCCTTGGCCGAGCCATAATAATTCTGAAATAAATTAGCAAACGAAAAATATTTTTAACACATCAGTATATTTTAAATAAACGCCAAGCCAGCACGTCCTTTTTTTTTAAAGAATATGTTAATATGGAAAAGTGCGAAAAGAAACATACTACTGATTTTGTTTCTCAACGCCCATGCACTAGCTATCCACGAGATATACACTTTTGAAAATGCAAACTAGCAACTTCATTACTCTCGCCGAAATCTAGCTTGGAAATTCGATATACAAGAAAATCTAGATTTAAAAAATTGAGATCAATGCCGACAAGCTGGGTTATGAGGCTCTAATCCGGAGGAAATGTGGTCCCAATGGCACCAGGCAAAATTCATTTATTTATTTTTGGGTTGCGCTTGTCTTTATAATGACAACGAATAAAGATGGTAAGTCAAAATTATGTAATTTTGGTAAATGTTCTTTCCCCGATTTTCTTATTTCTTATGGAATTTTCTCATATTTAACTTCACTATTATTTTCCCAAAACCAGTCTAAAAGCTTTTATGGTCAGGTATAATTTTCATTAATTCAATATCACAAATCTTAAAATGAGAGAAGTAAAATCCTATTTTCATAACATCGATTATTAACCCTGTTAATCTTAGTGAAAGCATTTTAGGGGTGCAGGACAAAATACCACCGATCATAATAGCACCGGATATAATAGCACCGGACATAATACCACCGGACATAATACCACCGGGCAAAATACAAAAGACTTATAGTAAAGCATACTTTATTGGCGATGCTTGTGATAAATGCCTTAACGTCTAGCTGTGTTGGACAACTTTTCTGACATGGCGCATCTGCACATTTTAAACATCTGTACAAAAAAAAAAGAACAAAGGTCAATGTCTTATAACAAGTAAATCATCGAGTGCTGATAGCATTGAGTTTATCAGTAGTCTCTCTCAACTTGCGTACGTGTTAATTCTTGTTTTCAGCCATAGCTGAGCTGGGGTATACTTACATGATATACATTGATAAAAATTGGACCTTATACCATAACGGCAAACATAGTTACATACAAGGATAAAGCATCCCATTGTTGGAGATGAGGCCTACTTGCCCACTTGAACAGTCCAACTGGTTCTGAAGAAATGCTGATGAAAAGGTTGTCTTTTTATAGGGTATTCGTTTATATTATCCGTTCATTAACACTTGACAAGTCTTTGATTTGGTCAAGGCTTATACGAATCTGTGCGGGCAGCCGTTGGTATTTTTTTTTCTTGACACTAAAATCCATTATCTTGTCTCATTCTTCTCTGACACTACAGGCTCTAGGACCACAAAACTTTGTACTCATGTAGAACTTGATCTGAGGGTGTGCACCCCGCCTTTTTTCGTCTGCGATTTCGTTTTCATGCTTAAAACGCCAAGCGAACACAACAGATTTCAGAATAAATAAATACAGCGCATTTAAAAGCAAAGTAACTGTTGAGCAAAACATCACAGCTTATGGGCGTTACGCGAGCTCTGCCTGCATAGAAAGTGCTAGTCCGTTCAATCAATAAAGCCGTTGAGCCAACATATCCAAGCAGATGTACACGGTTTATAAACAGAATTCAAGCTGTGATGTTTGCTATTATATTTGTATTACAGACTAAGCGGCTTGTGAAAAAGCATCATGTTGTTCAAGAAATCATATATGTCGTCCAAAGAAATATTAATAACTATTAAATATTATAACTTTTAATGTTTGTCAAGTGTTAAACATTTCGCTTGCGGAATGCGGTTCTAGTTTTTCTTGAATTATCGCCTGTTTACCCCCAATTTGAATTGACTTGGTTATCGCTAACAGTCAAGCGCATTCTTGCAATCATTGGCTGTAATTAGTAACAAGAATGTCCAGGGACATTTTGACCAGCCGAGATCTAGTAAATCACCTATCGGTAGGCTTGCATGGTCGCCAAAAAGTGGTTGTCATATTGTTCAACCCGGTTCAGGAAAACTCGTACAAATTTCTAAAGGAATCCGGTCAAAATGTGGGAGAAGAAGCGTTTTGAAAATTGGCTACTAAATATTTTCAAATGTTCCCCATCTACCCAATTTTTGGCGGATCGCCAAAAAGGAATTTTTCAAAAGAGACCTACATAGAGAACATTTTTTTTCAAAATTGAAAAGGAAACCAATCCCAATTGTGGGAGAAGAAGCATTTTGAAAATCTGGCACCCAAAAATAAAAAAAGCCCCCTGCATTGGACCAATATTTGGCAGATCGCCAAAATAAGTAATTTTTCAAAAGAGGTCTACGAAATTTGAAGAAAATCCGATTAAAATTGTGGGAGAAGAAAATTGGCAACCGAAAAATTTTTAAATGCCCCCCATTTAGCCATTTTTGGCAGATAGCCAAAAAGTAATTACCTAGAGAACATTCGTACAAAATTTGAAAGGAGTCAGATCACAACTGAAGAAGAAGCATTTTAAGTAAAAGTTTACACACGGACATATGTACATACAGACGACGGATGCCCCTCCATTGATGTGATAAGACCAGCTCGACCTAGTCGCCAGTCTAAAAAGCAAATAATTATTTAAAAGTTCAGTAAAAGGCACTCTAAGTTTTGAAATAAATACCAGGGTTCTTTCCATGTGAAATCTCACCAAATAGGAGGGACAAAATTGCAATCAACAAACCGTGAGGCTTCCTTCAGTGCTCCTCTTTCGCTCAGAGTCGTGTGTTTTATGTCATCGAAGTTATTTCTAAGTGGGCCGCAATCCTTAAAATAACATAAAAGAATTATTACAACAGTGCAAACTGGTTTTGTTGTGCGTTTCTATTGTTATGTTTTCGTTATGCGTCACGCAATTACAATACAAATGTCCATGTAATTGATGACTACTTCTTCGATTAGAGTTGTGTATAGCAAAAAAAAGTTCCATATATTTCCACAGATCTGCTTCAGGGAAATACTGCCTGCCCTCACTAAACACTTTAAGTTACAGCACCGGTGACTCGGGTTTGCCATCAGTTATAACACACAGCCCAGTGACAAATTGTTTTTGGTTACCTAACCGCGTGCTCAACTTTTCTGCCACATTCACATAGGCATAAGCCAGGGAAATTAATTTTGATTGGTTTTCAAGTCTTAATTACATTTTTATTGGCCCATGTATGTTAAGGAATTACTCGTTTTTCCCTCTTTAAGGTAGTCCGATTGCTGGTTTTAGCATCTGAAGATTATTACTGACAAGTAATTCAAAGTCACTAATAATCAATCAAAAGGTATTAATCCGAACATGGTGTGTTTGTGCTAAAATGGATAAATCTGAGGTAGAGGATACATCCAATTTAATTTGCTCCAGTTACAGCAACAAGTGTTGGCCGAAATCAGTTCTGTCACAGAAAACATAAAAGGCGCTAAAAGAAATTTTAGAAGAAAACGTGCAAAATTTTGAGTAGTGAATGGCACTGTGCACTATGGACACAAGAAATACGGACCCTTCCGAGTGGTTTCCGAGACTGAAAAGGACAACATTCTCAGAGAATGTCATTCTGAATCCTGAGCCCCCTCCCCGGTCAAAATTACATATGTGGAATGGACCCCCAGTCAAAATTACATATGTAGAATGGACCTCCCCGGTCAAAATTATATATGTAGGATGGAGCCCGGTCAAAATTACATGTGTAGAATGGACTCCCACGCCCGTATACAATTGATATATGTTAATATATTACTTTCTTCTTCCATGCCATTGCGATGAGTGCCAGCGTTCCAACCACCTAAAGAAGAGGCCTGCAGTCCTGCACCCCATTCCTGCAACGGACAAGAGCTTCACGCAGTTTGGCATGGACCTTGTCGGACCACCACCAACATCTTCCGGGAACCGCTACATCATCGTAGATACCGACTAGCTTACGAAGTGGCCAGAAGCTGCAACACTTCCTTCCAAAGAGGCCACCGCAGTAGCCAGTTTCATCACCTCCCTGATATGCAGATACGGGTCCATATCAACAATCATCACTGACCAAGGCATGCAGTTTTGCAACCAAATCAACGACGAGCTGTTCGGTCGACTCAGCATTGAACATCGGGTCACAAGGCAGCCTACCATCCCCAGTCGAACGGCCAGACAGAGCGGTACAACCAAACGCTGATCAACTCCACAGTGAAGTACGTCAGTGAGAACCAGACTGGCTGGGATAGGTACATTGACCCAGCACTTCTGGCGTATCGCACTAACGTTCCTAAGTCAACGAAAGAAAGCTCCCTTTTTCTTGCGTTCGATAGAAAGGCAAAGCTTCCAATTGAGGAAGTACTTCCAACCGGTGCACAGGACGAGAGCTGCGATGTCGACCTGCAGAAGAGAGTGTCCGCTGTAGCCCAATTTATGCATATCCAATCGACAGCACAACACAGCAACATCACAACTGGCCAGGCTACCCAGAAGAAGTACTTTGACCAGGCCCAACAAACCCCAACATACGTAACGCACGCAAAGGAGACAAACTGACCCCGAGGTGGATTGAACCTTTCAGAGTCGAGCGAGTGAACAAGTCGGGAAGCCTGAAGCTGCTGGGAAGGAAGGCACTTGTTAATGTTTCTTTAGTGAAACTGTACCAGTCGCCACCCCAACCGGTACCCAACGCCAGTGACGCCGTACCCGACGCTAGTGACGCCGTACCCGACGCCTGTGACGCCATAGCCGACGCCAGTGACCCGTAATAACCGCTGAGTCGTGTGCATCCCGGATGAACTACTGCCCTGTTGATCTTTCGTGGCAGAAAAAGAGAGCCACGTCACTCAGCTTGCGCATTAGGTCAAAGATTCGCAGTCACCAGACGGTTGAAGTATCTGCTACCTCGCCTCCAGCTCAAACTGTCCGTGTACAGGGTGACGGTAATTGCCTTTTCCGGTCACTGAGCTACGTCTTGGCCTGTGCCCAAGCCGACCACAAGGAAGTGCGACAAGTTGTTTGTGACTATTTGGTCCAGAACAGTCAGCGGATTGACGACATTTCGCACACAAGAGATAACGTAGTGTCCAGCGGGAGGGGGAAAACGGAACCTGGGGTACTGAAGCAGAGCTGATTGCATTCACCAGCCTGGTAGATACAGTCGTAGTTGTCTACGGGTCTTATGAGCAGAGCCGTGGCGCAGCCGAATACCGGTGGCTCACGAATAAATCGGATCCGGAACTTCCACCTCTGGCTCATTTCAACGACGTCGGTGGATATATCTATTTATCAAACGTGTGTGCGCATTTCGAACCGGTCCACAGCATGTTCTGAACTGTAATGAATGTTGTCACTTGTATGCATGTTTTCTATATTTATTTTTATATTTATATATTTTTTATATTTTATTTTTTAGATTTTTTGGAAATGCTACTCAGAATATATTTTTGTCACCTTAGCTCAGTTCTTTAAATGTATGGCCCCATTTTATGGAACAGACTGCACTGGAGATGATTTTATTGTCCTATTTGATGTGTTTTGTACTAAAATGTCTCGAATGTTATCATTGTATGCTTCTTTTATATCTTTATAGTCATATTTGATGTGTTCTTTCTTTTATGTTTAATTTTAGTAAAAAGATAAATAAAGTTTCAGTAGAAGTGTTGTGTTTATCAAACCCATAAAACCCGATGAAAAGGTGCAAAACTATCATATAATTGCAGTAGCAACGTGTGAAAACCATACGACAAACAATAACAAGATAATGCACGTATTCACAGACAAAAATATTAATAAATGCATTGCTGCGCAGTATTGATATAATTCTCGTCACGTCGAAACACATTCAACTGCCATGCCAAAGAGCGTGTATTTACTAAAAGGGTGCATTTGTTATGTAGCAATACAAATCCAGAGATTGCAGCGCCGCCCAGCGGACGCCGTGGCCTCATGTTAGCTATCCGGCTAAATACATTCAAGATCCTAATTTTAACCTACATGTATCAAGCTGACAGTGCGTTGTTGCAGCTACAACTGAAAGTGCGTTTTCATTCATAGAACAAGCCACATGAAATACGGATTTGATCGAATAATTTATTTCATTAATATATGAATATATCACAGATATATAAAAAATCACATTTCACAAAAATATTTGATCACCAAAAGTCAATATACCTGGGTAAACCACCATGAAATTCATGTGACTAAAACATCTGAGACTTTTCTATTTCGCTTAATCCCAGAAGCTGCACTCCTTATATTTGCACGGCGTAACATATATACTTATGTGTCCTGTTCTTTATATGCTTTTGTTCTAAACCGAGTACATGTCATCACCTTCTGGGATGTGATATAACAAGTATTTGCCCTTTGCAGATATGTACGTGTTACATTCAAACTGGTGCGGAACTAGAAGTTTTTGTTAAGGAAAGGGGAGATTTACATATATATCTTATACGGATCAGCCATTCCGAACAAATACACGGGTAGGGTGAAGGGGATGGGGGTGGGCGGTGAGCGGGGCACCGAGTGTGAAAGGGTAAGATCACAGTCTTGTCCCATTTTTTCATAGCAATGTTTGCCATGACGGCTTCTACCAATTCGAAAGCGTCAAAATTGGTTTGTTTCTCCTTTCATCTTTATAATGTCTTCGTTTTCATGGCATGTAAATGTGTGTGAAAATATAAAATTTTACTTCCTTTTACTTCCTCGATATTATATAAATATCGAGTGTTGTTTTCACTGCTTTTTCATGCTAACGCACTGCTTTCTTGAACCGAAGGTTAGAAAGCTAAAAAATACCGCTAAAATTCTTTCCAGACTAAAATTATTGCATAAACCGTATTTTTGGATAGTGGACTTTTTAAATCTGTCTTTGAAAAAAAAACATTATAGAAAGCATGGATTTTTTGCTCTATTTTTCACATCTTTATCGGTTTAACTTATCTTTGATATGCTAAAAGAAAGATACATGCCTCTCCGTATCATTTGGGAATCGAAACTAGGAATATGTACTATTGTAGCGTGAGTTATGACAATTAACTGCCGCACACTATGCACCTCCTTGCCTTTTCTTTGATGCCATTTTGTTTTGATTCCGGATCATGGACACGGCAACCGTATGGTGGCGCTAGCAGCACAGAGCATATGCACAATGCACTGAAGTGAACCGTCTTATTATTTAAGGGTCTTTGGCCATGCTATGACATTCGAGGGAACTTGTAATCAAAATATATGATCCTAAAACGCCCCAGGGTCCAAATTCCAGGAGTTGAACAGGTTAAAATATAAAACAGATGATTTTGTTTACAGTAAGAGAAAAATTCTACGTTTTCAACAAAAACAGGATACAATGTTTTGACAGCTGTTGGGTACTGTATATGTTCAAATTTTCTTCGAAAATCACTTTCTGTCAAATGGAAAGCGTTAAACGATAAAATAGGTCATTATTTATATTTCAATCTCTTTTCGGTTGTCAAACCTTCCGAAGACGACATGCTACAGCCAGTTACTATACATCTTTCATTTTGACATTTTATATGCCATTTTCATATTATCTGTGTTCTGGGGGCGTCTGGCCTGCTTCAAATTTTTAGATGATTTTATTATTTTTTAATTTACACAGATATTATATTAAACTATAGCAGTTTGCATATCCCACATATTCCCCACAAGCCCCCATCAGTTAAACACGGCCATCAATATTCAATCAAAAGCTGAATTTTTCCAAGTCCAGTTGGTGCAGACTCCTTGGACGAACCTGGCCCATTTACAATACCGATCTGTGTCTGTTCCCATAGAAGCTACACACAAAGTGTCATAAAAATGCCCAAAATTGTTCTTGAGATATCATGTTAACAAACTCATTCCGATGCTGAATAATTTTGCATTATTTGGTAAATTTCAAAGTCCATTTGGTTCATTATCCTTGGACCACCATAACCCATTTACAATAACGATCCGTGTTAGTGCCCACAGAAGCTACACACCAAGTTTCATTAAAATCCTTGCAGTTGTTCTTGAGATATCGTGTTAACAATAGTCATTCAAGAGCTCAAATTTCAAAGTCCAGCTGGTCCATTTTCCTTGGACGAACCTAACCCATTTACCAAAGGATCTGTGTTTGTTCCCATAGAAGCTACAGACCAAGTTTCATTAAAATCCTTGCAGCAGTTTTTAAGTTATCGTGTTAACAAGCTCACACAACAGTCAACTAAGAGCTGAAATTTTCCAAGTCCAGCTGGTCCATTTTTCTTGGACGAACCTGGCCCATTTACAATACCGATCTGTGTTTGTTCCCATAGAAGCTACATACCAAGTTTCATTAAAATCATTGCAGCATTTTTTAAGTTATCGTGTTAACAAGCTCTTGATGACAGACTGACAGACCGACAGACCAACCGACACGCGGTCGATCGCATCTATTCGATCGCAGGTAGAACCTGTGTGGAATAAATGAACGGTAGGAGGAGTTTAAAATACTATGAGTACAATTGTCAAAGATATAAATTATAGGCAATGTGGTGGGCGTAAGCTCCGCTTACCGTCTGAATAGTATAATGATTAGTTTGATTTCAAAATAGGTCTAAAACGCACAAAAGAAATCAAAGTCATATAAAAAACATAGGCATCAGAGATGTAAAGCCCCCAGCCAGCGCCTTTATGTTCAAGCATTCGGAATTGAAACTGATATGCAGTTATGGAATAGCACGTCACTCGATTCTTTGTGACATCTGTTGTAAAGAAAGGCCTGAGAGATTAAAAGTCCTGGTTTTGATTGATTAATTGATTTTATTTGTTTAAGGACAAGGCCAACCCGTTAAATCAAACTGAAATCATGACGCTGCATATCTTCAACATATATTCTTTCACCGTGTAAGGTTTCATAGCTTTGTATCAAAGCGTTCACGTCGCAAGGATGCGTACAAAGTCGCCTGTATGACAGTGCAATATAACGAAAACTGCCTAAGCTCAGAGAGCCGTAATTTCGACAATTTTTCGTGTTATCAAACTCTTGATGACAGACCGACCGACCGACAGCGTTCCGATAGCAAAAGACCTCAGCCAAAATTTGGCTGGAGGCTAAAGAGGAACAGCATGTCCAACAGGAAGTAAATAGAAATACGTCCTTCTGTCAAAAGTGCACTTTGACCTCACTCTACGGGTTCGCAAAGCATTCACCTTTGACTTCGAGACTATTTTCAAGAATTCCCTCTTGACCATTCAGTATTTTTACTTTATCACATGCCTAGCAGGCCATACGCAAAGAAAGGATAGACAAAATACGTAACCAAGTATTATAGCTATTTTATCACATGCCTAATAGGCTGTGCTTAAAAGAAATTATAGAAAAAACGAAAAGTGCAATTTTCGAGCATGTAGTGCACCCGCCTCATTTTAAGCATATTTTCAACATGCGTTGAATGCTGCGATCTCTCGCCTATTTCGTTATTTTCTACCCCATTCTTAATCAGACTCTCAGTGTTGGAACAACGGTTGCATAGAAATTCTAAGGTTACATATTCAAGGCCTTCAGTGACACTTATCGTTGCGGCCTACGAAATCGAATGATAAGATTATATCATTCTTTTTCACTCCGCCGCACCTTGTTTACATACCCTACAGGATTTATCCTGGTTCCGCTTCCAGTGTTTCTTATCTTTCTTCGTCTTGGCTGAAGGCACCAGGCTGGCATATTTGTTGATGCGCGGATTAAGCGCCAGTATATTCTGTATACAAAATGAAAGAAACAATAATAAAGCAGCACGTACTACTACACAAGACTCAATGTGTGGTATTGGGTGCTTAATTTGAATCTTCACATTTGATTACGTGATTTATAAACTTATTTAAGACCATTTTCGCATCAGCCAGGCTGGTCAACAAAACAGCAAAAACGTCCAGGGACGTTACACCCAACCGACACTTACAATCTCAAATTAAATATCAATGTGGCTAAATTGATTTTAAATGCCCAGATAAAAGTGGTACGCAAATCCCAAAATGGAAAATCCCAAAATGGAACTGATGCCTCCTATCGTTTGGTGGTAAGGCCAAACACACCGACAAGATGTGTACGTAAATGACAAATCGAATGTCTTTTTGTAATCTGTGGTTGTTGTGGAAGCAACAAGGTTTGTTTCAGGAAAGTATTGTTCCATATCTTCTAGCAAGTTTTCTGCTTGCTTTATAATATATCAAACCTGAAATCACCAACAGGGACCAAATTTTCAAACAGACAAAAATAAATAATTCGTCATCATTTCACCTTCCCTGCCAGGCTACGCGGCCATGAGCTCTACAGTCATAAGCTCTACAGCCATGAGCTCTACAGCCATGTTCAACAGACTTCATGTAATAACCACAGGGTTTTAGAAAATTGATCACTGTATTCCAAAAATTACACGGAAACTTTGTAACGATCTATAAGGATAATGTTTGTACCAACTGAAGTCAACCGAGTAAATAGTCTTAGAGGCTACGGTTATGAAATTTAACCAATGAAACATTAATAGGCCCGCAATTCCGACAATTTTAGCTGACCCCAAAAATTAAATGGTAACTTTGGGTAGAACCGTCTGGATGTTGTGTCTATATCAAAGTTGACATAAGCAGAACCAATGATGTTGGAACTTATAATCTAACATACATAGATACGCTCATACGCACTCATAGACACACAGCCGCGGTCGAAGAACAAAGTGTTGACACTAGACGATATATATATAACTCTAGAAAAGTTTCGAAGTTTTATAATATCTACTTTATTGCCCTATGACTTCGTCGCTTATTTTTCGAACCGATAACACTTCAAACTCAACTAAGCATGCCTGTCCTAGTTACAGTTAAGTTTCAGCATCAGTTAAGGCTGTAGCATTTGTGCCTGACTTAGGTTAAGTCTAAGTGTTCATTTTACGATTTTATACCGGCTGACTAAGAAAACCAGGATTAGTTGAGACTGCATGGGAACCTTTCATACTGTGGCTTAAAACTTAATTAAGCAAAGGAGTTAAGCCGAAGTGTGAAAAGAGCATGACTGAGTATACTGATATCTTTAAACCGGTTTCGAACATGAAAAATTCCTCAGCAATGTTGCATAGCTAATCGAATCGAGGTTACCAAAAATTCGGTTTTTGATATCATTAAAAATATGAAATTATTTTTTCCTTAGATGTGAACATTTAACAACTACCGCATTACTAATATCAGTAATTTGCTTTTTTCATGTCAAATTTTCTGATATCAAAAACAGTTTGTTCAAAAAAAGTTTGTTAGTTAATAACTGATAAAACTGGAGTCTGGAGAGTACAGGCTTATATTATACACTTTCATTCGACACCTACTTAGTTTCATTTTTTTGTAAGCAAAAACAAATGTCTCCACGACTAAACCCATGACCACCTCCTCCCGAAAAAAATCTTTTTTTTTTAATTACTGAAATAAAATATTCATAATTCATTGCAAAAAAACTGAAAATAGACCAAACAGTTGGTGGTCACTAAAACAGATATAAATGGACGTCTTTTTTCATCCGAGTCTGGAAGGTGGTCGCTAAAACGGGTTTTATTGTAGGCCCTTCTTTCCAGATCTGAATTTGGTCACTATAGTAGTTTTACTGTACGTTTCATTTTTATTCGGGTCTGGAAGTTGGTCTAGACAGGCAGGTTTTACCGTACGTCTTTTTACCCGAATCTGGAAGAGGTCACGACAAACGGTTCTTAATTTACATCTTTTTATCCAGGTCTTGAAGGTGGTCAGGATTTTTTTTTGCTAACCATCATCCTCCACCCCTCTCCCCAGCTATTTGCTGTAGGTCCGACTATAAACACAACTCTAACCCTTTTACCAAAGGCAACGGTAACGGTCTGTACCCTAAGTGTAGTTATAGCCATGATAGACTACCTTGTCTTCGCCAAATAGCACTAGGAAGGCATTCTTCATAACTGCGCATCAGATGACGCACCTTGGTGGAAGAAGGGAGGGAGCATTTCGGTGCCAAATGCTCTCCTCGAAACTCAAGATATCAGATGAACACTTTAATAGCGAAAAATGCTTTTGTAAACAATGCTAACCGAATAAAAAATAGCTCCTATATATAGAACAAATTGGCAACCTACTCAAGTATGCGACGAAAAAACCAATAGCTAGAACTGCTTAGACCTATAATATGACAATAGCATTCCATGATCTCGCAGATAATTTCAGGCAATAACAAATAGCAAATGGACCGAGAGTAATGCTGTTACTGTTTTGAAGCTTTCTAAAGAATGCAGGAACACTCGAGAATCTTCTGGGAAACGCTGAAATCCCCAGCGTAGTTAACACCTGTGCTTAAATAGCAAAGCAACGAAAAAAATTCTGACCGCATGCCCCCCTGCCATGCCCGGTGTAATGAAGTATTTATACCCCCAAACGCCTATACCTCCCGGTATGATTATTATAAAATACTTTTTACCGGGATTATGAGTGTCATATAATATTTATACCCCCAGAGGGTATAAATATTTCGAAATAAACATACCCCTCCCATAATATTTATAACCCTTCCCCTAAATTTTTTATGGTAAAATTTTTAGCCCTAATTAGGTTTTCAATCGGCCACTCGGAGAAATCAATGACATTTCGAGGTTTCACGGATACAAAGAACTGCTACTCTTGAGTTCAATCATCACAACGAAACTTCAAACGGATTTCCATTAATGCCACACCGTGTCGCAAATAGAAGACTCGCCAGGAGACAATGCTTTAGAATTTTACCAGAGTTAAACAATGCCTGCAAGCAACTGCTTAATCCGGATGAGTACTAGATGTCACAATACAGGTATATAAAAGTGCAGGGTTTTTTACACAGTATCAATGTGAACAGAAAGGCGAAAACAATAGAACAATCTGAAGCTCAAAAAGAAAAGAAACCGAATTTTTGGGAAAAGCAGATACAGAAGATTTACGATTACGTGGTTCAAAAGAAATATCCTGAGGGTAGTTCGAAAAATGACAAGGCTAACCTCCGGCATGCCAGCAAAAAATATGTAGCTAGAGCTGGAGAACTGTACTAGTCACTTGTCTGCTAAAAAAACAAAACCCAGCCGAAGCTAAAGAGCCTTTAGTCATTGCAGATCATGAGGCAAAGTAAAAAAGTGTAGCTAGCGTTCACAGTGGCTCTGGACAAAGCGATGAATCGAGAAGTCTTGGCGGTCATTTGGGTGTCATGAAGACCCAAAATAAGATAATGAGTCGGTTCGTATTTACAATATGTATTACTATATCAGAAGGATATCTGAAATTACTCAAAAGTACAACAGAAGACATAAAAGTTCAGCAAGTGGCCCTTTTTACTCCGCAAAAAAAAAGAAATGCAAAAAAAAAAAAAACGTTTTAGAGCTCGAAATAGATTTAAATTTATGGAATGCCATTTTAACATTTAATGCTTATTTTTGATATCAAAATATATTTAGAGATATCAATAAATCAATTTAGATCTCATTAATTTATATTTTGCTATCAATAATTGAATTTTAGATGACAAAAATTTATTTTTGAGATCAAAAAATCAATTTTACAAACCTAAAAAATCTTAAGGGAGACACACATTCACATAAAATATAAAGAATCGTCAATTAAATTTTGGAGATGAAAATTTGAATTATTTAGATCAATAATAACAACATAATTTTTGATCTCAAGAATTGCTTCTTTTTTGTACAGTAAAAAATTAAAATAAAGATTCTGTATACAAGGACAGTCATTATTTATTTACAGATGTGCGTTTCTGTATTTTTTATTTTAAAAAATAGACTGGTATTTTGATATCAAGAATCAGTTTTTGAGATAAAAAATCGTTTGCAGATTTCAAAATGCAAATTAAAAATGTATCAGTATGAAATAATGATATCTGAAATAAATTATTGATATCAATATATAGAAAATCAATTAGTGAGCTCAAAATTAATATTTTGCTCTCAAATATTTCATTTTTGCTATCAAGAATTGAATTTTTGATCTCTTCAAATCATTTTTAGATATCATTAAATTATTTTTGATATCAATAAATATTTCTTGATATCTCTAAATATTTAATGATATCAAGAATTATTTTTTGAGATCAAGAATACATTTAGAGATATCAAGAATACAATTACAGATAGCAAAAATGAATTCTTGATATCAAAATATGGATTTATTGAGATCAAAAATTAATTCTTGATATCAAAATATCAATTTTTGAGATCAAAAATTAATTCTTGATATCAATAATTCACTAATAAATGTGAAAATGGCATTCCATATAAATTATATTTCATGATTATGTCATTTACATATATTTTTGTTAGAGATTTTACTGGAAAGGGATCACTCGAGATGTGAAATACTTCGTGGCCAACTGTGACCAGTAACAGAAGGCCAACCCTTCAACAAAGATCCAACAAGCCGTTTTGCACCCGTTTCCTGTGCCCATCGGCCTGATGAAACATATTATCGTCATCACGAATATGGGCCATTAAAATGTAAATTTTTAGCTGCGGCGAATTTGCTCCAAACCATCATTTACATGTTCAGCAAATATGGCAACAGATATAAGTGGCTTATCTTTGAGCCAGAAAGTGAAAACAGTAATCACGCTGGTGAGTGCATTTATCTTGCCAACAAAAGTGACCACTTCGAGCCACTCAAGAGCCATCATTAGAGGTCGACTAGAACTGTAACTTGAATATGTAATTTCA
Source organism: Protula sp. h YS-2021 (assembly GCA_949752745.1). Lineage (NCBI taxonomy): Eukaryota > Metazoa > Annelida > Polychaeta > Sabellida > Serpulidae > Protula > Protula sp. h YS-2021. Next base: position 68,740,765 of record OX457026.1, read on the forward strand.
TACACGTTTGATTTCTTTTTCTTGGGGTGAAATTTTGAACTGTTTCTTTTGGTAGATTTGTTGCTTTTTTTATAATAAAGACTCGTTGATTAATATTATATTCAGGGGATATAAACATTATAGGGGGTATAAATATTACAAATACTTGTACCGGAGGGGTATAATTATTTCTATAATATTCTACCGAGGGTATAATTATTAAGAGGGTCAAAACGTTTCCTTACACCGGGGCCCATTCCTGCTCTCCCTCCTTGTGTATATTACCATTAAACAGCTTGCCTAAAAGACCCCGAAAAATGGATTTGCAACATCGTGTTTGTATATCGGAAGAAATTAAAATATTGAAAATTTTCAGATTAATGCGTACATTTGACGTTATATTTACGACGATTATTCAAGCGCCTTTTAAGTGCAAATGACCAACCTGAAATAAATGTGATGGGTTGTCATTTGTGGTCATTCATATGACTTAGGCTACGTCCTGACACACACGTTTACATTCTTATTGTAGAGTATGCTGTGGTACGGTTGTGCTCAACGTATATGCTATACTTCAGAAAACTAGATCCTTAAGCATATAATTTTCTTTAAAACTATTTTCTCCAATACAAGGACAATTTAAAAAAAAACTAGACCGTTTTCGCTACCGAACGGCGACACCGAAATGTCGATTTAAGGTTGCGTCAGTACTACTAAACGATCTTTAAACGTGACGTTGATTTTCTTGGCCGAAATCCCAACTTTTTTCGACGCTGAGTTAACGTCTCTGACGCAACATTGAATATATTTCAAAAAATCCGCCATTTTTGTAGACGTCGAAAAACATACCTCGCAAAAATGTCTGAGTCACAGCCAAAAAAAAAAGACATACACATACACAAAACAAATGATGACACAAAGGAGCGTTGACGGAGCGATGACCTCTATTCCTAGTGATTGCCATTGTCTAGACGGTGATGCTGTTGCATAGATTAAGCCCAGCCGTCGGATGGACCCATCGTATAGACGCGAGGCATAGATTTACCCCACCTTCGTTGTTTTGCGCTTGTATAGTTTCAGCCCATATTTGGCTATAGGAACAGCACATATTTTCTTCTCCCCTTAAAAATGGGAACAACTGCCTTGTGTTGTGAACAAGATGGGCTGTTTTAATGGTTGATGGGTGTAGGATGGACCCATCCTACAGCTGTAAGCCATAGAAACAGCACATATAGAATCAATATGTGCCAAATCTACAGACAGGTGCATAGGAATACCCCATCCATAGAAACAACACATCTGATCACGAATATGGGCCAAATCTACAGACAGTTGCATAGGAATAACCCACCCATAGAAACAGCACATCTGATTAAGAATATGGGCCAAATCTACAGACAGTTGGATAGGAATACCCCATCTGTGGAAACAGCACAAGCAAGGCCGGCAGAATTGAACCTAATATTTTTGAAACGCTATATATCACGCTGACACCCCCCCCCCCAGCGGGTGGTTTTGGGGGCACTTATATCAAATATGGCAACAATGCTCGTACAAAACAATGCAGAAAAGCTTAAAACATAGGGAATAGGGAAAAATGGGGAGTTATATTGTTATTAATTGAAGACCTGCATCCATTTCAGGGTAATTGAATGAACATATAATAAATCCCCATTGCTCATTGCGAAATTTAGTAATGCCATTTAGTAATCAGATATCCTTTTCCGCGTTTTTCCAAAAATAGGGGAAGTTTAGAGACGGAAATTTTGTGTTTAGGGGATCTTTTTAAATTCGACTTCCGCACGTGGTAGAATACAAAATACGCGCAAACAAATTTGACTGTATCAGTTGTCCTGAATCGGACACTTCACTGGAGTCACTAAGGTAGTTATGTCCAGTCTCTTCACTGTACTCGAAGAAATATCTAAATATGCCTCCTGCATCCTAAAATGCGAAATATAATGTATGTTTTGTATTTATTTGGAAATTCGATAACGTGTACTCTGAAAGAAATAACACACTTGATACGTGACATCTTACAGTGCAAAGTAACACTTTCACTTTCACATGTCTGGGTCAGGAAGAGACATGAAGAAGCAGCCATAATGCAGCCGGTATAGATAAGATAAGATAATAAGGTAAGATATCATTTTATTTCGAAACTTGCAACCTTTAAGGTTGAATTGCGTTCGAAAATATGCGACGGATATTGTGATCACTTGTCAAATGTTTCAAAAAATTTATTATTATTGTTGTTTTTGTTATATGTTGTTCTCGTTGTTAGTTGTCCGGTATTCATTATTTTTTAAGTTTAAGAATTTAACGCTGTTTATAGGCTAAAATATAAAGTCACTGAAAATTGAACAGCGAGAATGGGATGAAGGAACTTTTGTATCGCCTTGTGTTTACATTTGGGATTGGGTATTGTTTGGCTTTCCTCAGTGTGTACGATGACTGTCTAGGGCTTGGTAGAAGTTTATTGATTTTGTCGGTGCTAGCATGAATTTTCTTGAAGAACTTTTTACAGATATCTCTTCTTCTTTCCTCAAGTTTTGCAAGGTTGAGTAGTAGCAATGACTGGTCATATGTTAGTTGTGGGTTAATAATTTGTAGGGCTCTTTTCTGTATATGTTCTAGATTATTTGTCTGTTCTTTTGTAATACTTGTTCGCCATGCAGGTACTGTGTATTCCAGCTGGGATCTTACATCGGCTTTGTAGAAGCTGAGTAGGTCGTCTTTGTTTGCCCCTGATCTCTTCAGGTGCGTTAGGAAGAACAATTTGCTTCGCGCTTTATTCGTTATGGATTCTATATGACTATCCCATTTGAGGTCGTCTTGGATCGTGACTCCAACTAGCTTCGCGGAATTTACTCTTCTAATGGTTGAGTGTGCAATTTGCAGAGGTTCTGGCATCTTGTCTTGGTGATGTTTGCCGAAGGTTAAAATCATTTCTTTGGTCTTTGTGGGGTTGATTCTCATGCCCAATGTTTGTAGTCCAATGAACTATGTGTTCCAAGGCTTCTTGCATGGTCAGATTGTGACTTTCGGGGTTTTTTATGAATCTGATAAATTGTGCTATCGTCTACATATTTATATAGTGGCAATGTTGATTTTAGGTCTTTTATCAGGGCACAAAAGCACTCCATTCCCCACAGTGCTCCTTGAGGTACTGCTCCTTTTATGTGCACTGGACATGATATCTAGTCTCCAATTTTAACTTGTTGCATTCTGTTGGTAAGAAAAGATGCCAACCACTTCAGCACTGTTTGTGGTGTTTTCATATCTTCCATCTTTTGCAGTAGTATGTTGTGGTTGATTCTATCGAATGCTTTAGCATAGTCGAGAAAGATTATTCGGAGCCGTTTCCTTCATCTGATGCCTTGTACCAATCATGTAACATCTCAACCAGCATATGTGTGGTAGATACACCTTTTTTGTTGCCGAACTGAAGACCGTTTGCTTCCTCTTGCGTTATCGATTTGTGGTAAATTTTGATAACAATTCGTTCAAGTTCCTTTGCTAATAGTGATGTTAGTGATATTGGGCGTATGTCGGATTCTATTGATTTGGGGGGGGGGGGCGACTTTTTTGGGACTGGGGTAACTGTTGCTAGTTTCCACTTTTCAGGCACGTACCCTTCGCGAAAAGAGCTGTTGACGATTGCCGTGACAGGTTTTGAGAGGATTGGTGACAGGTCCCGAAGCATCCATGCTTCAATGTTGTCAGGTCCTGGGGCTTTTCTTGGCTTTATATTCATCATTAGCTTTTGAACTTCCTCAACTGATACCAGATGTTCGATAGGTACTGCGGAATCCTTGCTGTAGTAACGATTGATGCCGGACAGTGGAGGACGGTCGGCTGAAATGCTTTGGAAGAAGGTGTTGATTTGGTTAGTTAAAGTCAGTAGGTTTCCTTCGGAGTTTTCGCTTGCTAGACTCTGAAAAATTTTTGTTTGCTCATTCTTTTCGAGTCCAGTTAGTCCTTTAATTCGTCTCCACCACTGTTTCGAGTCACTCTCCCGGAGGCTTCGGATATTGGTGGCAAAGAAGGATTTTCGTAGGTTTTTATTTGCCCGTTTAATAATGTTTCTGATCTTTCTATACTCCTATACTTCTATATAGGGGGAACGGGGCCCAGAAAAAGGTGTAGGGCAAGTTTTCGCATTAAATGATATTCAGTGTGGTTATTTCGAAATAAGAGAGCAAGCGGAAAACGTACAGTGAATAATTTTCTTGTGTATTTCTTTTTTTTGTTTACCACTGCTACAGTGATATAAATATAACAGTCCATCCCATTCCCTTTTGCAAGAGAATCGGATGGAGGTTCTTCCTTGTTCGTAGGGACAGGCTGTATGTGCTGTTTGACAAAGTAAGCATAGAAATAGCTCAGCCAGAGATGGGCCCATTCTATGGTGTGCTGTTTCTACGATGGGCTAAAAAATCTATGCTACAGATGCGTCTAAATGAGTCGGTATGAGCTGGATGGGCGGAACCCCCTACCCCCTCTGTCTAGGCAAGTGCAGAAAAAGACTACCTCTGTGACCCCCACCCCCCCCCCCCCGGAGTACCATGTCATACACAGATTTTTGCCATGTAGGCTTCAATAATTATCGTAGCCCCGACTTTTCTGAAGCGTCAAAATGTTTACTGGGATGAATAAATCGACAAATCTTGTAGCAAATGGACTGATCATTCTTCTCGTGTTGTTTAATTTTTTAGCGAATTAAGGGAACCCAAAATTTACAGACCAGTTTTCAACGTCTGTTCAGCACCATTTCTCCGAAGCCTATTCAACGTTGCACTAAAAACGTTAATTAGGCGTTGTAGAAAGGGGTGACTTGGTTGTGACCAAAAGCAACCCCTAAACAAGGCTGCTTGTTCGATGTCTAATCAGCGTTGTACCAAAGATGTTGATCGACGCCGCAACCAGAGATCGACGTAATATCGACGTTGGAATGTTTACTGGGACAAAGCACTCTAAGACTGTGTTTTCACAGAGCTTATGAGTAAGTAGCATCGTGACACTACTTTTAACACCGGTCTATGATGAATTGCTAATTTTTAAGCCTTCAGTGTCGCAATTTTCTCGGAAAATTACGTCCCACTAGACCCACGCCCCAATAAGCCTACACCCTACTATACTTACGCCTCACTAGACATACCTGGCAAAATTTGGGTGCTTATTACACCCACGCTTAACAAGGCCTACGCGGGGATTTTTCGATGTGCATTAGACCTACGCCCTACTAGACCTGCGTTCACTAGACCTACGCAGGGCATGCAGCCAGTGAAATCATTGGAGGTGATTGCTGTTCTCTGTGATGTATTGTGTGGAATTCAATCGCGATTACTTAAGTGTGGTTATAAATTTAGTGAGGATGTTCAAGTTTTCTCTGATGCATTGTGTGATTTTAACTGCAATCACTGAATTGCAATTTATTTGCAATCAGCAATTATTAGCGAATTTTAAGATCAGAATTTATGTGATCTATTTGTATATCTACAATTCATTTTCTTTCAACTATAGTACTTACAGGGCAAAATGTATTGTGCAGAGCATGCTCAATGAATTTATAATTTCGGGCGTTGAAAACGCAATAAAAGGTCGATATTTTTACCGTTTTTTTTTCAATTTGTTGGGAATAATATTTCAATTTTAAAAAATAAAACGTTATAATCACTGACATTAAAAGTTTTTCCTGTTTTTACATTAGGGACAGGAGGTTGTTATTTCGCGGGATCCGTGTGAGATAACTTGTTATATAAATTGCTTTGTTGTTTGCTATTCAGGGGAAATGAATTACATTTCGAGCAAGGACAATTGGGAATTGCAGTTTATGAAAACCAGGGAGATAACAAATTCAACACTCGAGCAGTTTAAAGCTGATTCAAGCTTAATCCATCATACACCAGAGTATGATTTTTATTTGCAATTATTTTGTTTCCAAATTTCATCTCACAATCCACCACACACCGGAGTCAGTCTGCAAAATGGTTACAAAATGGGCGAAAATCTAGGTGAAATTATCAATATTGAAGTAGCAATGGAGATAATACCTACAAACAAAGGAAAACCGAAACTCATTTTCAATGGCTTTTCTCATGTGCATAGGGACGGCCTCGCGTTCCTACACCTTGAAGATGTGTAAGTTGATATGCAGTTTCAGCGGACCGAAATTATGGCATATGCAGAGCCAACTACTTCGACTCGACTATACAGTGAAATCCCGGACATGGACACCCCTTTATTATGGACACCTCTGAATTGTGGACAATATTTTTCAGTCTGTTTTAAAACGCCAGTTCCTTTATCTCTAGACCCCTCTATTGTGGACAACCCTCTATTCAGAATTTCGGACACTCTTTTTATCCCGTAAGTACGGTTACACATTTAAAACAATCCCTCTATTGTGTACAGTCAAATTGCTGTCCATATTTCGTGCGCTTTCAACTCCTATCAGCTTGTTACACGGTAGTGTTTGTTTGTTTTCTCTGTTTTGTTGTCTGTGGGTATTGAGTACATTACATTGAACACAGTGCATGTAAAGACAATGGGGCTTATTGCAAAAGATGTGTGCTTTGGAGAGAAGCCTTATACAAATGCGTATAAAAGAGCAAGTAATTCATTGTCTTTATACTCAGTTAATACGTAAAACAAGTTGTTATTTTATAATAAGTGTTAAGTCTGAATATTGGTGGTGTGAAAAGAAAACGGAACGAAGTTTCGCTATCTGATAAAGTTAAAATAATCAAAGCACGCCTATTCAGTTCTAAAAAACACCTAAGCGCGTGAAAACTACATGATTAGTCTAATCTAGCATATAGATACAATACAAAAATACAATAATAGAAAAATGTAAGTCGACTAGACTAATATACAATACTGTAAAATGAGCTAATATCAATATCTAAAAATAAGCTTTCCTTAAAAGATAAGTTTTTAAGTCCTGCTTAAAGAATAAACTGACTAGATCGTAATTTATAAGGCAAGGAATTCCAAAGACTAGGGGCAATGTTTTCGAATGCACGTGCACCATAGTTATTTTTGAAAAACGTTAAAAAAATTCTCGACGTTTTGTTGCGATTCCCATTATTGACCTGTGTCGCTTGAACGTCTTGTCGGGATTCCTTTCATATACACGAAGAAACGTGAACATAAGGATAGTATTAGGTGGGTATGTACGTCCAGCCATACAGAGTGCAATGGGTCGATTAAAACTTCACAGCCTATGGCAGACCCCCAGATTTGAATCCGTCACAATCACGATCCAAATCCTGGCAAGGCAAATAAAATGGTTGGAAAATAACTAGAGAGATAATTTAGAAATGAAAATGAAAGATAATGCGAGATAAATCGTGAAATTAGTGTACTCGCCGGGATTCGCAATTAATGGTTTTCCTCTTTCGCTTCATATTAACTCCATATTGCAATATTGCTAGTGCGTAAGTACAGCACATTTTAGGACCCTTATATATCTTTCTACAGGCACACCTACCAGGGGAATTCAGATTTTCCAGAGTGCGTGAGGGTTGAGGGGCCCACAGAGGCAATTCAAACCCCAGGTAACGCAGACACTGGCATTGATAAACAAACTTTTATCCACGCGGTCTCAATAAGCTGTCTATTCGGTATCCAGACAGAAGGGCCTTGGACAAAAGGGCCTTGGATATAAGGGCCTTTCCCAAAACGGCCTTTCCCAAAACGGCCCTAAATGAAAAGTTGGACAAAAGGGCCTTGAGAATTCTTTCTAGGATTTTGAGTTTTAATTATTTGATAAAATATGTAATAAAATAAAAAACAAAAAACAGGCTTCATTGCGTTTTTGAAGATAAGTGCCTTAATGTTTTGTTTCCATTACTCCCCACTCTCTCTTGAAATTTCCGACTCTTTTAATTACTTCGCATCACTGTCTTTAGATGGTAGATTTCAGAGTCATTGTGCCACAAAAGATAATCTCTGTCCTTTGTTTCGTTCCTCTGCACTGTGCTGTTTAAACGGGGTACAGACAAAATGGCAACGGACATAATGGCAGCGGACATAATGGCAATGGACAAAATGGCAAGCGGATATAATGGCAACGGACATAATGGCAAGCGGGCATAATGGCAAGCGGACATAATGGCAAAGTGGCAAAGCGGACAAAATGGCAACTTAAGAAAAATGAAATAAAAATGAATGAAAAAATGTTCGATTAACCACATTATAAGACAACTAGTTTACAGTGCATCCACCTCATATCTAGGCGGGGGCGGCTCTAATCTTGCCTACCTTCTAACCGTGTGGTTACTTGGAATAAAACAAAGGGGGCCAAAATTGATGAACGGATGACTGCCCCATCGGATGACTGCTCCACCAATAGCCTTCCTAATTATTTTTCATCTGTCTGGATAGCCTTACTTTTCTTGGCTAAAGCTTCCCTTTCGAACTCCCATGCTTTTTACCCCAACCCTGCCCCATTTTTGTATTCAATCGACAAACTGATTGATCAGAGGACTGATTGATAACTTAATGGGTTTGTTTCAAGTCTCATAAAAGTAAAACTATCCAGATAGATGAAAAATAATAGTGAAGGTTCCCGGTGGGGCAGTGCGCCGGTGGGGCAGTCATCCTATGCTGCACAAATAGTGGGGCTGTCATCCGGCTGGGCAGTCATCCTGTGATCCCTACGTTTCTACTTGAGCAGGCCACAACATTCGGGGAAAACCTCGGGGAAATGTTCCACAGCAGTAAATGAGAACTGTGAACTGATTGGATAAGTGACTATCGAAATAGATGCATTACACATCAATTCAATTATGTTTATTTATGAAGTCATTAAATGCCATTGCGTTGAATAAAAGTTCAGTTGAAATATCGTCTTTTTTATTTCAGTTGCCATTTTGTCCGCCCTGGCACTTTGCAATTATGTCCGCTTGCCATTATGCCCGCTTGCCATTATGCCCGCTTGCCATTATGTCCGTTGCCATTATATCCGCTTGCCATTATGTTCGTTGCCATTATGTCCCTTGTTATTTTGTCCGTTGCCATTTTGTCCTACAACCGTTTAAACACTCGCGCTAAGCCGGATGATGTTGGCGTGTCAGTGTTTTACCGTTATATGAGTTCTGAATTTTAGGTCTTTATTTGAACTGTGACAAACAGCAATGGACACAAGTCAAAGTAATAAATGACAGCCAAAAATTTGTCTGAATCAGGCAAAAAATCAATAAACGTTGTTTTTGGAGTTGTTATTTTATTACACAAAAAATAAAAATAATTTTGAGAACCATATCCCAAAAAAATTCTCAAGGCCCTTTTGTCCAACTTTTCATTTAGGGCCGTTTTGGGAAAGGCCCTTTTGGAAAAGGCCGTTTTGGGAAAGGCCCTTATGTCCAACGCCCTTTTGTCTAGGGCCCTTCTGTCCCGGATTCGTATATTCCATTGATAAAAATGTACGCCGCTATTTCTGTCAAACTTTGGAGTCCACCTCATTTGCTCGACGGTCGTTTGCACACCAAATAGTGGAAAATTGTACCGTTTGCTCAACCAACGCAAAAGTTTGATACATTTCTATTTTTATCAGATATCTTAAATATCCGCTTCCTGGTGTTAAAAACAGTTCATCACAGAGTTGTAATCAAAGTTTCTCAATATCCTACTGCTCTGCTTTTAGAGGAATCGAAATTTATTTATTCAAGAGATATAATACACTCCCCTTTGCTGACCTAAAATTACATAATTTTTTAATACTTTTACAGTGATTTTACATCAAACTTTTACATCAAAGAGCAAGGGTAGCAGTGGGGTTACATAGATCAAGAACAATAGACTTATTTGACTAAACTTTGTAATAAATACTTTGCAAATCAACAAATGTTGTAATAGTGTTATTGATTTAAGCGCCATCTTCAAAGTGTATCAATAAACAGTATCCAGACATCTCGCATCTGGATATCTCGCATCCAAATGAAAAAGTGGACATCTCGCATCCGTGATTTTGGTCTGCTTTTAAGGGGGAACTTTAACACTGTGTTTGGGAAACTTCATACAGAAAATAAATTACAGGGGTTTCCAAAACGTAAGTTATTTGAGTAAAAATAAATTATAAGCGAGATTGACTGATCAGGCATACACCTTGTTAACACTTGACAAGCCTTTGGCTTGCAAGGGTTATATGAATTTGTGCGAACAAAATTCGTCGTTTTTTTCTTCTTGACAGTTTTTCCGATTGTTTGTGTCTTCGTTTTCTCTGACACTATGGGCCCTACGACCATGAAACTTGGGACTTATGAAGAGCTTGATCTGAACATGTGCATGTCACTTTTTATTTTCGTCTTTGATTTCGTTTTCTTTGTTAAAACGCCATAATTTTTTCGCGCTCCATAATTAAACGTCTTGTGTTTTAAAGAACGGATGTGGTTTTTGTTAATTCAAAAAAGTTCCTTTTACGTAACATGCGTTCGAATGCAATTTCTTAATTTTGGAACGCGAAAAGTTAATTATAGGGCGCGAAAAAAAATAATTTATTCTATAATTTATTTTTTGAATAATAGGAGCCACGTGCAGAGATTAATAGTGACTTGGATAACATAAAAAGTAGTTGGAGAGATAATTAAATATTTTCTCGTCTATTAATTGTACATAAATACCGTAGCGATCAAAAATAAATGTTGGAGCGCGAACGCCGTGAAATTTTTCTATAGATATACCGCCATACCACATATGCTCATCCCTCGAAAGAGGCACTTAAAAGCATGATGCGTAAAAGCAGTTTCAAAATTCTTCTCTTATGAAATCGTAACGTTCAGTTTACCCTCTATTAAAGATAAAGTTCTGTGTAAACACTTTGGTGAAAAATGGTTGAAATCAGTCGAATAGCTTTGAATGCAAGCTCGTTTGAAAGGTTGATAAATGACGTCATCAGTAAAAACTTTCAGTTTATACTGAACACTTTGGTGAAAAAATGGTTGGCATCGGGCCAGTACTTGTGACGTTATGCGCAAGTTAAGTTGGCATGTCTGCCTTACACTATAAAAACGCCAAGAAGCGGGGGGGGGGGGGGGGGGGGGGCGGTTCCAAGGGTTTGAAAATGAAAAATGTTTAGAATTGTCTGAAACGTAAAAATACATTATAATCTATAATCTAGAATTCCCGCCTAAGGGGAGGGGGGTCCGAAAATGAAAGATACTCAGACTTATCTGCAACGTAAAAATATACCAAAATCAGAATTTCCCGCCCTAGGGGGTCCAAGGCTCCAAAAATGAAAGATGATCAGAATTGTGTGAAACGTTAAAATATACTATCTCAATTCCCGCCTAGTGGGTGGGGGGGGGGTGTAGGACAAAATACCACCGGACATAATACCACCGGACATTTTGTCCGGTTCCCTGGGTGGGTGTCATCATTCAAAAGTCTCATAAATTTCTAGATAAACCATTCAGAAATTACTCAACAGATCAGAGATCGATCGGCTCACAGGTGGGGGGGGGGGGGGGGTCATATCCAAGTCTCCTTTCCCCTCTACTGACAAGGCCAAATTGAGGCCAAAGTTATTTTTTCTACAAAATGGTTACCAGAAAACTCTTTCCAGACTTTTAGTCAGCGGAACTTCATATTTGGTACAAATATAGACAATCATTAAGTCTCGGTAAAAATACAAATAATTTTTACCCTGACTTCACACGTCAAGGTCAAAGTGAGGTCAAATTGTTGTTCAAAACGCCTATTTACCACCAAAAGTGGCTGGAATTATATTTTGATCGGATTATATTTTTGAATACATTGATCGGATTATATTTTGAATACATAAACGTATTCAGTAAGGGGTAACCCTGCAACATGAATCTCGACCTTGAGGGTCGAGGTCAAAGGTCACATGACCTCGTTTAGAATTAACGATACAATTAGCAATAGGTCGACTTATCTCCGGCATATCTCGAAAACACTTAGAGAGTGACCTTATTTTGAACTAATTTTTCCACCCTTTGGGTCTAAACAACGTTACATAAAAGATATCTTGGTGATCTTGACCTTCTCAGTCACGGTCAAGGTCAAAAACCAGAAGCTGACTATTATCTCAAAACATTTTAGAACAATTTTGAGCTCATTTTCAATCCTTTGGGTCTAAACAATGTTACATAAGAGGTACCTCGGTGACCTTAAAATTATCGGTCACGGTCAAGGTCAGAAACTGGACGCTGACTACAGTTTGGAAAACGGTTTGAGATAGACTTATTATAGTTCACTGTCGACACTTTGGACCTAAACAACGTTACATAAGAGGTATCTCGGTGACTTTCACCTTTTCGGTCACAGTCAAGGTAAAAAAAAAGGAAGTTGACAATTATCTTGAAAACGGTTAGAAATAGAGCGATTATAGAATAAACAACATTATATAAAAACCTTCTCAATGACCTTGATCTCGGTCACTATAGTTGAAAACTCCCAGCACTATTTCAAAGGCGCATCTTCAACTGCAGGAAAAAATCAACACATAAATTTAGCTGGGAGCTAAAATTTGTGTTATTCTGGAATAGAAAGCAAAAGACACTCACCTCAATGTCCGGGGTATCCTTGCTGAGGCACGACATGTCTCTGTGCAAATCCCATCAGCTCAGGAAAAACCTGGTTCGAAAGCAATTTCCAAGTGTGCAGTACACGGAAGACCAACGTACTGAAAAGTTCAAGTACATGAGTACTGGTATATATAGTAGACATTGAACTGGGTCTTATCTTGTTGTTATGACACATCAATCGGTTTCTAGTTGAACTGTGTTTGCGCGAGTGTGTGTGTGTGTCTGTGTGTCTGTGTGTGTGTATGTATGTGTGACTGTTTGTCGACATGAAGCAAAACGCAAAATCTTTCAGTTGTGTTACTGGTATCTAACTGACTTTACAGTCAGTCAACAACCGACGTCTTTTTTCGTTGAAAAAGACGACTTCACAACCATATTCTGAGTAAAATAAGGTTGTAAAATGGGTAGAGTTACGTCACGACCTATTTCCCCAAAACCGGAGTTTATTCTGACGTCGAGGCGACGTCGGTTTTCTGAAGTCATTCCGACGTTGCAAAAACGACGAACATTTATTATCGCTCACCGGAAGTGGAAGTCATTTTTAAAAATGGGAAGAAAAAACGTAATTTTTACATGAAAATTTTAGAATTTTGATGGTTTATCGGTATTTTTCTTCCTAGATTGTAAAAATTTACATGGAAAATGCTTTTGTATGTATTTCACAACAGCAGTTGAATGATTAATTATCTAGAAATTATATAAGTCTAGACTCTATTTTTGTAAGACGTGTCAAAGACTGGTCGTTTCAGTTTCATATACAACGTCTTCCTGACGTCTCCCTGACATCGAATTGTACAATTTGTACAAACTGTCAAGAAATATCCATCCACTCTGTGGTAGTGTATAAATGGGCGTAATAAAACAGTGTTTTGATACGCCCATGGTCATAATAAAACATTTATGCCTGTTTTGATACGCCGATGGGCTTTTTAAAACACTTGAGAGGGTTAGAAGGTTGATAGGTGTTTTGGAAGAGAGGATTTTTTTATAATGAGGTATTCTGTGACGACATTTAGAAGAGAGTGTGGGACGACATTTAGAGTGTGTAAACGAAACGTCATTTATGCATTTGTTTTTCACGATTTGAGTTGAAATAACTTACTTCCGCTGAACTGTGAAAAACATAGGAAAACATTTTGAAAGGGAAAAAATACTGTGACGCAATTTCCTCTTGTGGCGCGCAGGAGGACGAATTTTCTCGTCTTTTTGGCCATTTTCTATACAGTTTCATACTCCACTTAGTTCGTAAACATGACAAATGAAACATCAACCATAAATGTTCAACATTGGATCCTTAAACTGCAGAGGAATAAGAAACCTTTACGATAAAAAGCAATTAGTGAGTGATATTGTGAAACATGATATTATTTGTTGTGCTCTACAAGAAACCCACATCAAAGAAGAAGATTTTACTTCGTAAAAGCTCCGGATTCGCTTATCTCCACTTTTATACGGGTTTTCTCGCAAAACTCTAAGAATCACGCACTCAGGAACTAAAATTTCCTACTAGTGACTCGAATAGCCCCGTCGTCGGTCCCAGCCAATCAGCATCCTTGGTCACTGTGACCAAGCCTCATTCTCGTATTGCGTGCGGTTACCAACCACACGCGTTTCTAAGCTGGGAAAATTTTTTGGTTTTCCTATCGTCAGTCTAAGGTTAATTTCTCCATATTTTACGTTTTTAGTTGCCTTTTACAGTCTTTCATGGATGTTTTAAGGCGAAGGCTTGTTAGCTCGTGTAATTGGGAGATTTTTGCCTTCGTACGCTTCTGCTAGTATTCTGAGTTTGCATCATGGGGGTTTCGTTTGCTTTTCCCCGAGAAGTGTCACTCGTAGTCTCCAAGTTTACTAGTACGGGCGTACGCCCTTGACCCTTAGGGAGCGCAGGTCATTTCAGTTGCTGAGTACTATTCTGTTCCTGAGCTACGTCCACGCCTGGTTCCTAGCCAGACCGTCTGCGTAGTGCTTGCTTCCTAACAGGCTTGCTGCTTCTCCAGTGCAGTGTGGAGTTGCTTGGAACCGCCTGGCGCAGAGGGGCTAGTGTTCAGCCTCTAGGTCACCCCTTGCTCTACAGAACTTCAGTTCTTCGCTCTGCCCAGGACGTTCTGCGTTCTAGGCTTAGTGGATACGAAGTACCATCACGGCGTTCGGTTCTGAGCAAGGCTTGGTTACCAAGATCCATCTCGGGGCTTGGTAGCTCCCAGATACCAACGGCTTACCGAACGCCTAGGTTTGGTAATCCTTGGTCAAGACGCCAGGACCTAAGCGCCTTCTGGGCTCTTGGCTCCTGGTACTTGACCGAGCTGGGTACTCATTTGCTGCGCACTACGTCACCCCTGCGTCCCTACGCACTCGGCACGCCTTGGTATTGGCTTAGTGGTAAATAGCTTGGTTCAGTTCAGCCCTCCGCTCTGGAATGAGTTTTTCTTTGAATTGAGTTTGTTCTTACACTCGTTTCTTTGCCTTTTTCCAGACATGACAGAGGCCAGTCTGTACCACAGCAAGTCGCAGATCTCCTGCGTCCACCCGGCTTCGGCAGCCAACCCACACTCGCTCTGCGATCGGTGCAGGAGAGACAGAGACATCCCGCTGTGTGATGCCCTACACACCTGCAAGGAGTGCGCACACCTTTCCCCCCAGGACTGGGACGCTCTGGAGAAAGTGCGCGCCAAGAACATTAAGCGTAGGGTGCGTCGGAAGGTACAATCTTTATCCCTGGACATACCGAGAGCCGGTTCAGTGGTGGCTCGTCAGGTGTCTTCACCGGTGCGGGCAGATAGAGATGTGGAGTCGGACTTCGACTTGCCTCGCAAGAAGAAAAGATTCAAATCTTCAACCTCGAGTTTAGTGACCGAACTGGACTTACCGCGTACAAGCGCGAACACCGTGTTGGATAAGACTTGGCCATTTACATTCAAAGGGAGGGGTAAGGTGGTTTCGGAAGAGCCTCTTCTCGTGTCCTCCCCGTCGGTTCCTACCGTGAAAGAGAGTGTGACCATCACGCATGCGAAGTCGGGGGCATGCTTTACCAGCAGTGTGGGAGAGTTTGGCATCCCTCAACGCCCGGACTCTGCTCCAGTGCAAGTCGCGGACACCCCGCCACTGCCTTCTACCGAGACCTTGAACATTTCTTCGTTCCTGGCGATGCAATCTCACCTCCAAAGGCAGATCCAGGACCTTCAGGAAGGGCTGCTGTCTGCCTTTACTGGCTGCCTTCAGGATGGGATTTCGGAGGACTCGGGAGCAGATGGCGACGCTGAAGAGGACTCACCAAGCAGTTTTTTCCCGTCGGTGCAGTTCCCCCTCCGCTCCACAGACCCAATTCTTTCCCCAGGCAAAGGGCAGCGTCTGTGGAAAGACCCAGCAGCAGCGGGGAGACGTCCGATTCGTACCCCGTCCCCACCCGAGTTCTGCCAAGAGCCGGAGGCAACTTTCTCGCCCCCAAGAGAGTCGGTCGCCCCTGAGGACGTACCGTTCCGGGACGCGATTCAGGAGATCGCCAGGCTAGCAGGGATAGAATGCGGTCGCCCAATGTCGGATAGAGAGGATCCACCTATCAGGATGACTTTGCAGGCCTCCCTTCCCCAACTGGATGCGTTTGTGGCTCTTACAACCAGCGAGGGAGTGGCCAACGCCTTGTCGGTGCGCTGTCGGGAGTTCAAGCGTCTGGATGCATCCGAAGGGCGTGTGCTGTCACGTCTCCACCCCTCCAAGCACTGTACGGTCAAGCAGGGTCCTTACCGTTCCTCAGATGACCTCATACCCCTGGAAGCCTTGGACCAGCCCACCAAACGTACGGTATGGATGCCCTCGGTGCGAAATGACTCGGATATCCCGCTGGTAGAGAAGGACGCGAAGGCCATAGAGAGTTCAGCTAGGCACTTTTTGAACATTATGTCCTTCCAAGACCACACCCTGAGTGCCTTGAAGAGACGTTTGGATGACCTGAGTCTGTGGGACCCGGTGGCACTTAAGCTTCTGGAGTGCCTAGCCTTGGCTACCAGGGATGTGGTAAAGCTGGCTACGTATCTGACCTCCTCGCTTGTGTTCCTGCACGCGATGCTTTCCTGCAACACTGTTGGTCGAGTGTCAAGGGCCTCCGTGATCTACGCCACGCCCCTATTCTTGGCCAGAAGGAGCTGTTTCCCTCCGAGGAGATCGAGAGAGTTCATCAGGAGAGCAGATAACTGTCACAGGACCTAGCTCTCATGGCCAGAGCACCGAGGCAGTTTGCCCGACCACAGAAGCGCCAGTACTCGCAGCCCCCGCGCCGAGACAGGTCGAGGTCAAACAGCAAAGCCAGGTCTTCTCCCCCGAAGAAGCCGAGGCAGCAGGGCAACGGCAAGACCCCTCCGAGGGCCTCGCCTCAGTGCAGGTAGCAATCAATCAAAGTATCTCTCAGAGGGGAGCGCCTCGTCTCTAAGAGATACTTTTATCAGGTCAAAAAACGAGGAGGGCTCCCAGCCCTTCAGCGACTGTTTGCTCGTAGGAGGCAGGCTAGGCAGGTTCTGGCAAGCTTGGCGAGACATGGGTGCTCCAAAAGGGGGTAGTGCGTTGGTTGAGAGAAGGTTACGCACTCCCGTTCAAACGGGACCGACGCGGGCACGTTCCGCCCATACCCCTTCGCCACCTGGCCCCAACCTGCCTGATCGCCGCCTACGATACAAACTCGATAAAGCACCGAGCCCTACGCTCGATGGTCGAAGACTTAGTGAGCAAAGGGGCCGTAAGGGAAATGCCAAAAGATCAGAAAGGGTTTTTCAGCCGGGTCTTCCTGGTACCCAAGAAGTCGGGGGGTTGGCGTCTAGTCATAGATCTATCCTCTCTGAATCAATTTCTCCATGTGACGCCGTTTCAGATGGATACGGCCCAGGTTATAAAGAGTTCCCTGGGGAGGGACATGTGGGGCACGTCCATAGATCTATCAGATGCGTACCTACACGTGCCCTTGCATCCCGCCGCCAGGAAGTTCCTGTGCTTCCAGGTAGGGGAGAAAAGGTTTTGGTTCCGAGCCCTCCCATTCGGCCTTTCCACCGCTCCCTTTGTCTCCACCAAAATCATGAGAGTATTAAAGGCGTGGGCCCGAGTTCGAGGTATGTTGGTCTTTCAGTACCTGGACGATTGGTTCGTAGCCCATCGCGACAGAGCCACGGTAAGTCGGCAAACGCAGGCCTTGGTCGACCAAGCAACGAAGGTGGGTCTCATGGTAAATCGAGACAAGTCGGAACTGAGTCCAAAGCAGGTAATGGTATTTTTAGGGGAAAGATGGGATCTGCGATTGGCAAGGGCTTACCCCACTCTCGAGCGGAGAGAAAGAATCCGTACGAGCGTCAGATCCATACAGCCAGGTTCCAAGGTGAGTTTGGTAAAGATGGAGTCCCTGCTGGGCTGTCTAGTAGCTACGGAGAAGACGGTCCCCCTAGGGAAATTGCATTACAGGTCCTTCCAGGCAAGGGTCAGGCGAGCTTTACGCCAGGGCAGACACCCCAGGGCCGTGATGTCTCTGTCGGTAGAAGCCCACCAAGAGTTGACCTGGTGGTGCGACGACCGAGTTATGAGCGAAGGGGTGGCCTTCACAGCCCCTCCTCCGGAAACGGAGGGACAAACCGACGCTTCCCTATCCGGCTGGGGATTCATTTCCAGGGCAGAATGTGGCAAGGCCAGTGGTCAGAAAAGGTAAAAAAAATCGCCACATAAATTGGTTAGAGTTGCAGGTGGTGTGGATAGCCTTAAACGACCTCACCCCTGCCCTAGAGGGACGGCGTGTGGAGTTCCACCTGGACAACTCCACCGCAGTGGCATACTTAAACAAGAAAGGCGGTACCAAGTCTCAGCAACTCACGAAGCTCGCTTGAGACATCCTGAGGTTCGCCCGGGAGAAAAGGATTTATCTTTCAGCCCGGCACTTAGCAGGGTCGCTGAATGTGTTGGCAGACCTAGCTTCCAGGGTCGGTCAAGTTATCCACACGGAGTGGTGTCTGTCCCCCCGCTCCTTCGAGTGGGTGACCAAGCACTCTCCATGGGGGAAACCGACCTTGGACTTGTTTGCGAACGCCCTCACGACGAAGTTACCAAGGTATGTCTCCCCATGCCCCGACCCCAAGGCCTGGGCAATCAACGCCTTGACGTGCCAATGGCCGAAGGACGAAGTCCTGTATGCCTTTCCCCTACAACCCGTCCTGCTTCGGGTGGTGCAGAGCTTAGCGTTGCGCACATCTTTTCGCCTCCTTCTGATAGCCCCATGGGCACCCGAGGCCCCTTGGTTCCCCCTTCTAGTCAAGTACGCGACCAACCCCCCGGTAAGGCTACCCTGCCACCCGGAGATCCTAGCGCAACCCCACTGGTTGTACTTCCACCCGAGTCCCCACCTCCTGGACCTACACCTGTGGTGTCTGTTAGAGAAACAAGGTTTTTCCAGGGAAGTGAGGGAAAAAATGCTGAATAGCCACAGGGAATCCACGGCAAGGGTTTACTGAGCACAATGGAACAAATTCGCTAACTGGTGCGCCAAAGCCAAGCTAGATCCGTTCCAAGCCACGCCAGCAGTAGTGGCGGACTTCCTGGATCACCTGTTTACGTCCGAGCACCTGAAAGTGGGTTCGATCGAGGGTTATCGTGCCGCCATAGGCTCTAGGCTGAAAACAGCAACGGGTTACGATCCAGGGGAGGACCCAGCCCTATCTTTGCTGTTTAGGCATTTCAGGGTGAACTCTCCTCCGTCAAACACCAATATAGCCCAGTGGGACCTGTCCTTGGTCCTGCGTTACCTTCAGAGAGCCGACGTATTCGGAGAAGACGTGATCACACCCAAGGGTGCAACGGTAAGATTTGCCTTTTTGTTGGCCTTGGCTTCGGGCAAGAGAAGAGGGGAGATACACGCCCTCGACCGCCAGGTACTGAAGGAAAATGGTGAGTGGAAAAAAGTCTTCCTGCGTCCGAGGGCAGGCTTCATGGGTAAGACACATATCGCTACCGCAGGCCTTGGTACCTTGGAACAGATAACGCTGCCAGCCCTGGAGGTAGAGGACGAGGACTCAGACCGGGTCTCCCTCTGTCCAGTCCAGGCTTTGCGTAAGTATCTCGAGGTGTCCGAGGACTACAGGAGCGAGGGGCAGAAAGCGTTGATCATTTCCTTTATGCCCAGGTTTCATAAGGATATTTCTAAACAAACTGTCTCTAAGTACATTAAGACTGTGATTTTGGAAGCTTATGAAAGAGCCCAGGCAGAACCTGAGTTCAGAGATCTGTGTAAAGTTAAAGCTCATCACGTAAGGCAGGTAGCCAACTCAATACGGGCTCTGCGTAGTGTATCTCTAACAGACATTCTGAAAACAGGCTGTTGGTCTTCACCTAATTCATTCATTAAATATTACCTGAAAGACTACTCTCAGTGCGAACTGTCGGGCCTGTACTCTTTGGGGCCCTTCGTGGCTGCCGAGTCAGTAGTTTCTATCTAAAGCTTGTGTGTTTGCAGCGAACAGTCACACAAAAATAAGGGCAGGTTCAAGCGCAAGGACTCTGCCTTCCAACTCCCTCGTAACGGTGCAGGCAAATTCAAGAAGACTCAGAATCAAGGTCGCCGTTAGCTCCACCACGACGTGCATCAGCGCGTTAGTTCAAGAACTCTCCGAGTTGTAGTTACAATTCAGTATTCCTAGTACGATACTCTGGGAGCACGCCCCCCCCCCCCTCGTTGGTTAGTGCCGGTCTCGGTGCCTCACCCCTGCAAGTCTGGTACTCCATCTTCCCTTGGAAAAGGGGGGGGGGGTGAACACTGCTTCGCACCACGCGTTCCCCTCGGTGCGACCGTCGCGTCCACTAGGGTCGGCCTCGCAGGGATCAGGTACCTAGTCCGGCTAGGGTCACGTACCAGTGACCGAGGTTGAACATCAGCACGTTGTAGTGCATTCTTTATGTCTAACATGTTGTATATAGATGTTGAATGGGCTCGTGATAGTGTGTCACCCGTCTTGGACGGGTGCGTATATTCCAGTCAGTGTTCTGAATGGGCGCGTTGTAGTGTGTCTGGCATCAGTCAGTCGATATTGTATGATAACACACGGTCAGTGCGCTCAACCATAGGTAGGTGGGGATCTCTTCTCGCCTACTACTCGTGAAGATCACTGCATTGGTTCTTGATCCGGTCCTCAGTTAAGCTAGTAGCTTAAGGTCTTAGTTGGTTTAATCCATGTTGTTATTGTAATGTTCATAATTATGAAATTGGAGTTAGTTGGTAAGTGACCAAGCCCAGTCAACAGTTACTTGGTCTCCTTACAAGGTACGCGGCCTTGGTTCCGCGATCGTGTTTGTGACAATTCAAATAAAGGGATGGTTAAATGTTTATGTGAACTGACCTTGTGGTTAGGTTGGGCTACCATCTTGTGGGAGGTTGGAGGGAGATGGTGTCAGCAAGGTTTATGACAGAGGGTAGCGTAGTCGTCGATACGTTTCCTCCGCGTCTTGGTTCTTGGTTCGTTCGTCCTTCCGTGTGCTAGAGTTGTTCATCAACTCGATTGTATTCTGTTATGGAGCACATTAAACACTTTTACATTTTCTGCAGTGTTTTATTTATGCCTTTATCTCCTCTCACGGAAGATTACACGTTTTCTTTGGAGTAAAAGCGAACTTTTGAGAAAATTTTCTGATTTTGACTGGCAACGCAGGTCGCCCCGTCTCCTGTGTTAGTCCCGTATAAAAGTGGAGATAAGCGAATCCGGAGCTTTTACGAAGTAAAACTGACGTTTTATTTTCGTAAACTGGTGTTATACTGACGTTTTATTTTCGTAAAACGCTCTTTTACGAGTAAAAGCGTGATTCGCGTTCTCCACTTTTATCTTAGCATCCCGCCCAGCCACCCCGCGGACCTGGGTGTGGTTGGTACAGTGGGGCAATACTCGAATGAGGCTTGGTCACAGTGACCAAGGATGCTGATTGGCTGGGACCGACGACGGGGCTATTCGAGTCACTAGTAGGAAATTTTAGTTCCTGAGTGCGTGATTCTTACAGTTTTGCGAGAAAACCCGTATAAAAGTGGAGAACGCGAATCACGCTTTTACTCGTAAAAGAGCGTTTTACGAAAATAAAACGTCAGTATAACACCAGTTTACTGCAAAGAAAAGGGTAGTTTTTACAATATTCATACTATAAGTTGTGAAAATCATCATAATGGAATAGGATTTATAATACCCGAGAATAGAAAATGTGAAATACAAAAAGTCAGCGATCGCTTTGCAATAGCCCTCATTTACCTTGTATACAACAAAATAAGGATATTTAATGTATATGCACCGCCTAGATCGAACAGCAAAAAGTATGTAGACGAAACACTTCAGCTTTACAAGGATATAGAATTTCACTTAAATAAAGGAAGTGTTGTGAAAACTTTTATTGCGGCGATTTTAATGTAAGTATTGCTTCAGAACATTTCAACTATCGTGCAAATATTGGACCTTTCGGCAAAGGAAAAACAAGCAAAGAGCCATATCATCTCATTGAAATTCTCCAAAGATATAATCTTTATGCCACTAACACCTTCTTCCAACACCGGCTATCCCATATAACAACCTGGGAGTCTGAATACATACCGAAAAATCGAAGAAACCCATACAGAACTCAAATAGATTTTATTATAGCACACGTTAATTGGAAAAGAAACAACATTAACTCACGTTCGTATGTCAATTTAAGTACTAATACAGACCATCGACTAGTTGTGTGTTCGTTTAAAAATAAGTGGTTCAACATAGCAAGTCCCAAAAATAAAACAACAAAAAACATCCCTGTTAGTCATCTAAACAAACCGCAAATTAAAGAAAAATATATAAAAAATGTAGATAATTATTTTAATGAATATCCTGTGGATTCCAACAACCAGCAAAAATGGACTTTCATTTGTGATGTGTGTATCAAGGCGTCTAAAGAACTCGAACCACCAACAAACACCAAAAAAGTATGTAACGACACCATAACCATCTTATCCAGACATCAGAAAAATCTACACAATATCATTAAAAACTGCCATAATTCAGAAAAACGTACAGCATTAAAAAACAAGGAATAAAGTCTTCAAAGATATAAAAAAAGAACTGAAAAGAGAAGAGGAAAAAAGAATTATAAATCAAATAAAAGAAATCGAAAATAGTAAAAATGACAGTCGACGTATTTTCAAAGCCATTCGTGTACTACAACAACAAACAAATAATAATGTGTGCGTCAAAGCAGAAAATGGAAACGTAGTAAACAGCACTGATCAAAAACTTCAAATAATTTCAGACTATTTCGAAAGTGTGTTTAATTCAAAAGACATAGATCTTTTCCAACCATAAAACCGAAAAAAATAAAAAGTCCTTTCACCAGTGAAGAAATAAATAAAGCAATTAAATCATTAAAAAACAACAGGAGTGCCGGAATCGACAAATTAAAAGCAGAACATTCAAAGTGTGCTCCCCTGAAAATAAGCGATTTTATAGCAGATATCTTAAACAATGTATGCGAAACAGGAGAATACCCAAAAGAAATATCCATCGGACTATTAACACCTCTACCAAAACCAGGCAAACCTAAAGGTCCACCACAGAACCTACGGCCAGTGATACTTCTATCCGTCCTTAGAAAACTTCTAGCAATTTGTTTTATACGTAGAATTAGTGATAGACTTTTTACATATATAATCCCAGATACACAAGCTGCATATCGACCAGGAAAGAGTGCGACAGAACTCATATTCTCCTTCAAATTATTAACGGAGAAAGCGATCACTAGTGAAGATTACAATATACACTTGCTCATGCTAGACATGAGCAAAGCTTTTGACACTATTAAACGCGATATACTAATAGATGATCTCAAAGTAGTATTAGAATTAGATGAACTTTACCTGCTCAGTATTCTGCTAAGTAATATAAAACTTAGCATAAAAATAGGAAAAGAATATGGAAAATTCTTTTCTAGCACAATTGGCTCACCACAAGGAGATGGAGATTCAGCTATAATCTTCTTAACATACCTAGCCAATTCTATGAAGAGACAACCTGGTTTTGTGTTTGACAATTACAGCAATCTTCACTTTCTACTAGATCAACAATTTGCTGACGACATAAGTTATGGATCTACGCTTAAAAGTGAAATAAATAAAATTAAAAATGAAACTACAAAATCACTCAAAAGCAGAAATCTACAAATAAATGACAGTAAAATAGAAAAATACGCTGTTTGCAAAGGCGGTAGCATCGAGTGGAAAAGCTGTAAACTAGTGGTTAGTTTCCTTGGAACAGAAGAAGACATCAAAAGAAGAAAAACACTAGCGAATAATGCTTTTAATAAGCTGAAAACTGTATTAATCTCGGAACTACTAAATCTACATGTTAAGATCTGCGTCTTCAACGCATTAATCGAATCAATTTTCTTATACAACAGTGAAGTGTGGGGTCCTCCTAAATGCCAAGAACAAGAAATAGACATTTTTCACCGCAAACTCCTAAGAACTATACTATCAATAAGATATAGTGCTGGAAACTGGATTAGCAACAAAATTGTATAAAAAGACAAACCAAACACCGTGGTCTATTCTGATCAGAAAACGTCTCTGGAATTTCTTTGGACACGTCTGTAGATTACCTGAAACGACACCAGAAAGTAGAGCTCTTAAAGAAGCAACTGAAATAGTAAAAAGACCTCCAGGAAGAC
Source organism: Protula sp. h YS-2021 (assembly GCA_949752745.1). NCBI lineage: Eukaryota > Metazoa > Annelida > Polychaeta > Sabellida > Serpulidae > Protula > Protula sp. h YS-2021. The sequence continues at coordinate 68,764,983 of OX457026.1, forward strand.
AAAAAACAACATACCTGTCAACAATAAAACGCGATCTACAAAATAAAGGAATCTACTCAATCCCACAAGCCAAAATATTAGCACAAAACCGTACTAGGTGGAGAGACTCTGTATAGAAACGTATAGAGCTTTGCTCTGAAAGCGTATCCCGACGACGACGACATTTATGGCATGTAAGCGAAACGTCATTTGTGCATTTGTTTTCGCGATTTGAGTTGAAATAAGTTATTTCCGCTGAAGTGTCAGAAAAAAGACGTTTTTAAAAGGGAGAAAATACTTGTTTATTGAGGCTTGTGAGGTGTTTTTTTTTTAAAACCCACATAAGTTCAAGGCATCATAAATGAAAGTGCATTATGGTGGAAGGTAAGTTCTCTCTCTCTCTCTCTCTCTCTCTCTCTCTCTCTCTCTCTCTCTCTCTCTCTCTCTCTCTCCCCACACGCACACATGCACAAAGACCAAGACAGCTTTTGCTTATTTCACAATATGTGGCGGTCGCTGTGAAAAGAGCGACCAGGAGACTAAGCTCCTCACTGTTAGTAAAAGGTGAGCACACCTTGCACCAGCTGGATCCTTTGATTCATTTGCTGCCCGCTGAAGACAAAATGTGTCGTTTTCACGCCACACTTCACGCATTTGATGCCGTACTCGTGGCGTAGGGCTGCCTGATAGGTATGCTTTGTAGCACAGTGAATGCAGACTTGCTGTCCGCAGACTGAGGTGATAACTTTATCGCTCCCCATCAGGCAGCCACATCCAATGCAGACATCTATGCCTTGGCTTTGGAAATACCGGGCCCATGTCGGATACTCTTGTTCTTTTTGCGCAGATGGTGCGTTTTCTCCGAGCATAATCATTCGTATATAGGCCGCCCGGGAGTTGTCATTTTCGATGTTTTGCAGCCGTTTCCCCTTGGTCACAATACGGCTGATGAATACTGGCAGGCATATTACAAAGGCGCTGGCAGGATCCGGCAATAGCTGCAGGAAGTACATTCTGGAGTACGGTCCGGCTAGCGCATTGATTGGAATATCCATTTTAATGACTTCTCTAACACCAAGCGGATGATCCATCGAGAAGAAGCATTCCATCTTGAAAAGGTGGTGAAAGATGTGAAGAGGGTACTTATATAGCTTAGGAAATTACGTCATGGAAAATGTGTGTCAACCCCCTAGGACATACTATGTGCCGACCCCCCCAGGACATACTATGTGCCAACCCCCCTAGGACATACTATGTGTCGACCTCCCTCCAGGACATACTATGTGCCAACCCCCATGGAAATACTATGTGCCACCCCCCTCCCCCAGACATACTATGTATCGACCTCCCCCCTCCCCTTCCCCAGGAGAGCAAAAACAGCCAAATCAGCATAAAAAAGTCGTATAAAAGTGCCGCTTTCGACACGGCAACAGCAATAACATAGTCAAAACATCATGGAAACGTTGCCGCATACACCTCCAACTATCAACACACACATTGATGACTTGTTTGGCTTCGAAGCAATTGCTTTTGATGACACATTATTACCGGTGGAAGAGATTGATGCGTTCCTGGCTACAATGACAGACGCTGAAAAAGACTTGGAGGAAGTGTTAGGCACTCCGTCAGACATCCCTGCAGTACAGCAAAAAATATTAGATCCTAAGGAAGCATTAGACGCTCCGTCAGATGTACCTACAATGCAGCAAGGAATGCCAGATCCTGAGGGACCTGACTACCCGTTCTGGGTTGCAAATGCACTTGTAAATTGTATAAACACACAACTCAGCACAAAGTTAAAGCACATCTGGAACATCTTGAGGAAGAAGAAGTGAGCATATCAAGCAACGGCAAAGGAAATGAGGATTCAGAAGTGGACATGTCAAGCGACGACGAAGAAGACAAGCATCTTAAATCTAAATTTGAATCTAGCAAGACCACACCTCTTAGTGAGGAAGATGTTACGCTGTTACCTAACTGAAGAACTGAGTGATGTCGTTCGGCTCATCCGTATGCTAGAAGGAAAAATACCATATGTTCCCGCGTCATAGCCAGAATTCAGCGAGGCCATGACCCGACGGTGCGAAGGTCATCTTACATGGTTTCAAATACTTTGAAGAACGCATTAAGGTGCATGATATGATTGCCTACCTCTATGAAACAGGACATTTCACCATGCCAATGCTCTTTGCATGGATAATGGGTCATAGCAAACGAGGAGACTTTTTAATAATCGTCATGAGACAATCTGTAACAAGTGGTTTGCCAACAGCCTTTCTTGGTGGTTTCAATGAGCTGACTCCGCGATTTTACAAACATCTCATGAAAACATACATGTGATACCCATATAAAAGGAGTGGGGTGAACAGGATCAAGTCATCATTCAATGTGCGGCCATGGAGAAGACAAACAGCTTTAAAATTAGTGCAAACTTAAATATTACTGTGGGGCATGGAGAATTTGGACCATTTCTTCGCATCAAACGTGGAGAGAGATGGCTTGCTTTATCACCATCCTTGTGGAAGATTGTGTGTCAGAACTTGAAAATTTACGCGACATTGGCTTCAAACTGTACTTAACCCAAACGAAGTGGCTTGAAGTCATTTCATACCAAGACATGCGTTATGTGAGTTTTGTACGCACATCACTGTTTGAAGGGAAAGAATATACGAGTTATATCAACATGAATGATGGTGAATGGAAGACACTGCTTCAGGAGATGGATAACATCAACTCAGCCTTATTGGCTGAACCATGTGCGGAATGTCGTGACAAGAACACTGTCATTAAACTGCAAAAGGACGATCGGATGAAAGTGTCAAAATTATCCAAGAAAAGACTAGCTGAAGTTCGATTGGAGAATATGGACGTGCAAAATCAACTTGGATTTACCTGTGAATACTATGGTGCTTACGGATATGTTGAGGATTATCATTGCCACTGCCACAAGTACAATTGCAAGATGTGTGAACCTAACAACTTCTGCAGCAAGTGTGGAGTACTTAAAGTCTGTGAAGCAAAGTAGAAGCCACATTTTCAAGACGTGGAGAAACAAGATGGACGCGTGTTTTAAAAAGGCTTATGTTGACTTTATGATTGTTCAGCTTGCTTGTTGTGGAACTCAAGACTATCAACTTTACCATTTAGACGCTTTCTGGGATATTGTACACCACACTCTTGATGTGACTTCCCTCCTTCCTTGAACTACATTCAGGAATTATTGGAGAATGTCACAAAATTGGAATAGAAGAAGATGCTGATTTTGACTTTGATTCTCCGCTCTATTCTGCCTGCACTGATGTGGAAGCATACTTTCGCCTGCTTGATTATTTGAGAGATTGTTGTAAAGAAGAAACTGAGCAGCTCTACACAGATCAGGTAAGAGAACCTTTTTAAACAGCTTTAAAGACATAGCAACAACCTTTTAACAACTTTGAAGACATAACAATGTTTTTCTTTCCAGCAAATGTAATCTTATGCGAGTTGTTTCAAAGTGAACACAGGAAGAAAATAATAGATGAGGTAGCAGACATTTAAAAATAAGCTTACCATCATTATCCTATTACAGGAAGAAACAAACATGTCAGCGGCAGAATAAACAAAGAAACAACGTCTCGGTGAATGACTTTGAAAAGGATACAGCATGGAGAATGTGTTATTATTTAGCGGTCACAAGGATGTTTTTTCAAACATGTTTCCAACACGACTTGAAAAGTATGGACATACGTTCTACTCCAGTGAAGCTTTGTATCAATATGAGAAAACAGTTTTTCATCGCCGTCAAGATATTGCTTCAGCTATTGTTTCATGTAGAAATGGATATGAAGCGAAACGTATCGCCAAAATGATAAAGCCATGTCGTTTGTGGCATACAGTGAAGAGAAGCAAAATGCAAGATGTTTTACATGTAAAATTGAATCAGTGTGTTTTGTTTCGCAAAAAGTTAAAAGAATGTAAACATAAGACTTCAGTTGAAGCAACTTGTGATCATTGGCGGGGAGCTGGCGTTAAACAATTGTCATCTCCATCATATCCTGGTAAGAAAAGCATGGGAAAGTTGTTAGAAATTTTGTGTGAGGGGATATAAAAGTGGTGTTATGTGACTGGACAAGTAGCATGAATATTTCTATAACAAGTGTGGCTGGAGACTTTTCATTTACTCACCATGGTGTGCAAACGTGTTTTAACAAATATATGGACATGTGAAGCAAGCATGGCTGTTGAAACATGTTTCAAGCACAAGTACGTGGACTGTATGATAACTGAACTGGCACGTTTTGGGACTGTTGAACAACAACTGCAACACATCAACATCTATTGGGAACTTGCTCATTTCGCGCTGAACTTAGCAAACTTGCGTGGGGATTTCATCAGAGAGTGTGTACTTTCAGACATTGACGGAGCTGAGGAGTTTGATGTGGAAGCAGCATATCACTTTGCTCGATTTGATCCAAGACTGTTTGATGAAGTGAGAGAGTGGTTAATCTATATTGTAGTATAATGGCAGACATTACATTGAGACAATATATTCAATATATTGTACAAAAAGCCTATTGCGAAGAAATGTTATCAGCTGTGACACAATTTGCATGTTTACTATGTCCTGCTTGTCAAAATGAAGATTGTCAAGAACATACTTGTCATTTCACATGTGCCAATACATATTGGAATGAAGCTAAATATTATATTCATTTAGATAAAGTGTAAGATAATGCAAATAAACGTTGTGAGAAATATGGTGTAGATGCTATCACATTTGATGAGTTAAGTAGTTGGTAAGTATGTATTGAAGATTATTGTATCTACACTTGATTTGTAAAAAATATAAGATGTGTTGGTTGAGTTATAAATGTCGATGTGGAAAGACTTAACCAATATTTACTTCAAACCTGGACAGCCCGGAGCATTTGCTGGTCCTTACAAACTTTATCACATCTTAAGAAAACATGATCAGCCAGCCACTCATTCACAAGTGAAGGAATCGTATCGTGTGAAAGACTTTTTGGATAAAGATACTGAATCTGTCTATGAGAAGGAACTGCAGAAAGTGACCAAAGATATTGAATCTATCTACAGAATTGAAAAGTCTTGAAAACACGAAAAAGACGAGGTGTTAAAGAATTATTTGTCAAGTGGTTAGGTTGGCCAAACAAGTCTAACAGTTGGGTGGAAGAAACAGACATTCAAAAATGAAGCATCCATTTACATGTTTGGTCTCTGGACCTACAGGCAGTAGGAAAACGTCTACTGGTGAAGAAAATTCTAGAACAAAAGTTAATTAAACCCTCTCCCAAAACCATTTTATGGCTCTATGCAGCAGATCAGCCTTTGTACAAGGGAATGAAAGGTGTGGAATTTTACCAAGCCATTTCAGATGACAATGAAGAGCGCTTTAATCCGAAAAAAAAACAAACTTACTCATCATTGATGATTTAATGACTAAATGTTATAGCGATGAGCGTATGACAGGTTTCTTTAGTGTTGGCAGTGGTCATAAAAATCTAAGCATCATTTTTATTGTGCATTATTTATCCCATCATGATAAAGAAATGCGAAATATTAGTTTGAATACACATTATACCATTCTGTTTAAAAATCCTAGAGACAGTCAACATATCAGTACATCAGCGCGGCAAATGTATCCTTTAAGATCTCAGTTTCTCATAGAAGCCTATGAAGATGCTACAAGCAAACGTCACTGCTATTTATTCATTGATTTAAAACCAAAGACAAATGATCAACTGCGTATTCGCACAGGCATTTCAACAAAAGATACACATTATGTATATATTGATAAACCGGTGTATGGACAAGAACCAAGTCATTTAACTACTCGCAGTCAAGATGTCTAAACGTATTCGAGCTAACCAACCATTTCTTCATTTGCTCGCACGCAATGGGCCTAAAAGACGTAAATCCTTGCTACAACAAGCTACTAAGGAGGAATTAACTAGTTTGTTTGAACTTTGTTTGAATATATTGCGAGGACATTCACCTTTAAGCTCAAAAAGGTATAAGGAATTCAATCGTGAGCGTCATACCCTACGCACACTAACAAACAGGAAGCTATCACTTCGAAGAAAAAAGAAGTTGATCAATAAGAAAGAAGGATTCATTGGAGCTATTGCTAAATTGCATTACCCTTGTTAGCCCAGCTGCTGTTAAAATGAAGCATACTTTGAAAATGGTCCTCATTCCTGAATTCAAATACAGAATGTTATTAGAAAAGAAAAATGGCAGAATCAAAACAAAAGTAAATAAACTTTTACGTGGAAAACGAACTCGTGAAAAAGGCAATGGAAATGTCTCATCTTATTGGTCATCGTTTTCGAATAAGTCAATCTCAACAACAACAAAAGTCTGTTCCATCATCATCTGAAAAACCAGAAAAGTTATTTTAAGTCATTTTCAACCTATGTATCATGGAAAAGTGATACAACTTTTAGCAGAACTTAAAAAAACATGGTGTAAAATGGACAGAGAAAAATGAACTTGTGTTGAAAATGGGCGATGTCATCACAATTCCAACATTGTTGATTTGATGAAAGAAGCATTGGTTGCTACAAGAAGAAAAGAACGAGGAGAACCACCATATGGTTGGCATCAGTTTATCCAGGAAATTGTAGATGCTAATATTTCAAAAACTATGTTTAGTAAAAAGATCACTTGTGAAGACATTACCAAAGAAATGAAACAGCGTCAACAAAGACAGTTTCCTGAAGGATGGGCAAATTTTTAACATGGGCTAAAGAGTTATGTTGTTGCCGAGAAAATGAAACGAAAACTAGTATTTCTATAAAAATAAGATTTGCAAGTATTGTATTGCTCTTTAGATCCCTTTCAACTGCAATGGTCATGTTGGGATCCCTCTGCCACATTATACTGAAATGGGGCATTCCAGCCCTCCTTCTAACCCTTATATGTGGAGTGCCTCAGAGGGTAGCAAGGAGGAGACCCAATTTTAAAGTCTTAGGTATGACCCGACCGGGGTTTGAACCCACGATCTTCCAGTCTCGAGGAGGACACTCTAACCACTAGGCCACCGAGGCTGGTAGATTTGCAAGTGCTTGTTGTGAAGGAGAGGTAATAGACACTGTAGACCATGTGAAACATCATGCACGCCGTAGTGTGAATGACACGCAAAGTTATGTATATACGCATCCATTCCGTCAACGGAAATATACAATTTAGTCATCATGGAGTCAATAAGTTTTTACATTACTTTGCCTAGTAATGCTAGTAAGAACTATTATCCCAACAACAAGGCTTCGAATTACTAAATTCGTATGCCTCGAACCATCTATCTGAAAGGAAAATATGAAGTGGCCTTAGCTGACATTCAATATCCACACACATGGACAACCATGAGACATGGAATGGACTATTCTGTTCAGTATCGACAACAACCACTTACAGATTTTGTTCTTGGCACAGTCACTATTCCTTATGGTTACTACAGAACCATACAAGAGATATGTAATGCAGTCAATGAAGAAGCAGCTAATTCTATGATCGGGAACCTTAAACAAGCTATTCGGTTAAAGTATGATAGAGTTAGACGACAAGTTTTTCTTTTCATGAATTTTAACTTTAAAGTGTCATTCTCCGCTGGATTAGCCGAAATTTTAGGATTTATCCCAGATCAATGGTATACTGAAACGTGTACAGCTGAACATAAAACAGATGTAAAACAGGAATTTTATACACTTTATGTGTACTGCAGTATTTGTGAACCACAAGTTGTTGGAGATTATTATGTTCCTTTGCTACGTTCTGTTCCGATTCAAGGTCATGATGGTGATATTATCATAAAATCTTATGGTGAACCTCATTATGTTCCTGTAAACACATCCAAATTTGACGTGATAGAAATGAATATTAAGGATGACACAGGCCATAATGCTACATTTCAAACTGGAAAGGTGATCTGTAAACTTCATTTTCGCCCAAAAGCATTATGAAGTCTGCACAAACGATCCATCTGCATATCACAACCATTTTCTTCGTCATGTGGGTGGAGAATTACCAGGATTCAAAGAAGCGGGAATACAATATGGAGATGGTATTGGTTCAATATTGGGATCATTGGCTCGTAAAGCTACTCCACTACTTAAGGCAGGAGCTACATCGTTGCGCCACATCTTAAAAAGGCTGCAAAAATGTCGCGAAAGATGTTACGGGCCGAGTTGAACAGCATGTGATTGGTGATGTGCTAGGAGGACAAAAGAGAGTGCAACCGATTAAATGTGACAGAAGACGAAAAGCAGCCAGACGGATAACATCAAAAACATTAAAAAAGATCTTTTCTAAACACACAAAAATGTCTTTAATTCATAATCATTCTTGTGAATGCAGTCTTTCTCCATTGGAATGGTTTCACATACCACCAACGCAAACTGCTGTAGAGAAAAGTTATAATGTCGACTATCAACCACTGACTGCCATTAGAGAGGGCGCTTCAATAGAATTTTACATTCCTGTGAGTACAGAAGAATATCTAGATTTAAAGAACAGCAAACTTCATATTGTATGCCGCATTGTAGAGGGTGATGGAACACCGTGTGGTGCAGATGATAATGTATCATGCATCAATGATTTGTTTAATGGGTTATGGTCTAATATTCAATTATTTCTGAATGATCGATTGGTATCCCATAGTAACAATACCCATGGCTATACCAGCATTATTTCTCATCTCATTCATGACTCGGAAGAAAGTATCCATTCTGAGCGCTCTATGCGTCTCATGTATAAGGATACTGTCGGGTCAATGAATAGTTATGAGGTGAAAAGAGCTAATCATGAAAAATATGCATCAGGGTTTCATGTAAATCCTGACGGTGGTGATCTAGGTGAGCAAGGAAATAATGGTTTACATAATCGTTATTTGCATACGCATCTCAGCCGTGAGTTTATGCTGACAGGTGGTTTAAGGGTAGATTTGTTTGAGCAGGATCGCTATCTTCCAAATGGCATAAGTTTGAAATTGCGTTCACATAGACAAAAAGATGAACATGTATTAGTGGCTGCAAATAATACCTATAAGGTAGAAGTGAAAGAGGCGTTGTTAACCATTCGCAAACTGAGGGTTAGTCCAGGTATTCAGTTAGGACATACAGATGAATTAATGAAAAGTCCTGCCAAGTTACTTATTACTAGAAAACAATGTAAAATTTTGGCCATTCCAGCAGGATTTCAATCTTTCGTGCAAGATAACATCTTTTGGGGTCAATTACCAAAACGTATTGTCATTGGACTACTTCATACTGAATCCTTTGCTGGAACAATATTAAGAAATCCATACAATTTCGAACATTTTAATCTTGACTACATGCAACTGTACACGGGTGGTGAACCAGTCCTATCCAAACCTCTCAAGCTTGACATTACGCGGAACAAAAACCTGGACGCTTTTTAAACTCTTTACAAATCTTTTGATACATTGAATGGTGAGAAAAGTTCCATCATAAAACGGGAAGATTAGCCTAGAGGTTATACTTTATTTTCTTTCGACTTAACACCTGATTATGATGGTGATGATCATTATCCCCTTATCAAACATGGAAACTTGCGGCCGGAGATGAATTTTGCCGGAGCCTTGCAAAATACAGTCAATGTCATAGTCTATGCTGAATTTGATAACATTATTGAAATAAGTGCAAATCGTAGCATTCAATTCGACTATCAGTCATGAACACGAAGCAGGTCGATGCCATATTAACCCATGATTGGATGACAAAAGACTTGTTTCATACCATATTTACAACGCGGTGCCTATGTCATCAACACAGACGATCATGATGAACCAGGAGAGCATTGGGTGGCAGTGTATTTCGACAAAGACCCTGTAGAAATATTTTGACTCTTATGGGCTTTTACCTCTAGATGATCGTTTAAAAAAGTTTTTAAGTAATGACTATATGTATAATTCCATGCCATTACAAACACCAATATCATCTTCATATGGTTTTTATTGTGTATATTATATACTGTATAGAGCTAGAGATCAGAGTATGTTTGATATTGTAAATATGTTGAAAAGAAGTGATGGTGATTTTGGTGTAAAAGATTTTGTATATAGACATTATAAACCATTGTTTTATTAATGTTGTATTAGTTGTATATAGAGTTATATTAGTTAAGTTGTTTGTATGTAGAGTTATATTAGTTAAGTTGTTGGTAATTGTTAAACTTCATTTATGATAAATAACAACAAGTGTTACACAACTTTCTGTTTTTTTTTTATTGTCTTATACATTATTTACATGTCAAACAATTATTTTACAAACTTTTTTACAGGCACATTTAATACATGTCAACTTTTAACAAACATATTTAATACATGCCAAACAATTATTCTACAAACTTTGTTGCATTCAATACATTGATAAATGAATGCCATTCATTACAAACTAAATTAATATATGTATCATAGACATTATACCCACGTTTGTAAATGCTATGAAAATTTACATAACTCACATTACCAAACTTTATAATTTTAACAGTTTAATGTTCAGACAGTTTCAGTTCACATCCATCTTCATTAATGTCTATATCCATCATCATAACCCACATAGGATGTGTCACCTCAATGGACTTGGTACCCCGCATGAGTTGTACTCTTTCCTCTTTGAATTCAAGCGTCAGGTTCTTCCCAATCCAATACTTGTAACGGGAGCATTCCATTCCACTGTGTTGTGGGTGATGTAGTCGTAGCGTTCTGCAAGCTCGTCATACTGATGAAACCGTACAAACACGTCTAAACAGTTCTTAGTCACACGCACTTCTAAATCATTTGAGAGTACGAGAAAGCCAGGTATCCTCAGCTTCTCTAGATGGTCCTTCAACACGGATTGTTCTTCAGGTGATAGTATGATATACTTTCCAAAATGTCTTAGCACAACGTCATCACATGCGTTTCTCATATATTAGAATCCATCTGTAATTAAGTCATAATCTGATAAAAAGTCCTCCATCTCGTTCAACAGTTGGGATCAGCTGTGAGCTTTTTTTGTCTGTGAAGGGGTGTTTATGCTCGGATGTTGTATAGCCTCTAGGAATCGTACGACTGCGCGCCAATTCTTCGTATCAAAGTCAATTAATGATGAATATCGAGTATCTGGTACAGCTCCATCATAATCCTCTGAATAATCCTGTAAAAGATTTTTCCAGAATCTAACATGTATGTCAGAATCATGTACAACCACTAACAATTCAACTTTATCTTCAAGTTTACGTTTAAACCCAGGTTTAAGCGGTATGTTTTTAAAGTTTTTCCGCATTTCAGGTTTAAACCGATAAGCAGAATTTATCATGACTTCATTCAAGTCATTTACAGCGAGGTAAGCACCACCGTTAACCACTAATGCATTCATGATGATCATACCCTTTTATGGGGTGTCTTCTTATCTTCGAAGCCTTTTATTCACTTCTTTCACCTGCTTCTTCAACATTTTCCATCCAGGTATTGTCAGCAAAATACCCTTTTTCGTAGGTTTCTTCCAGACCCCCAATCTCTGAGGTACTTGCGAATGTTTACCACTCCTTCATTGCTTTGTTTCATAATTTTGATATACTTTCCAGTTCCTGAAGAAAGCATTCCCTCCCACGTCTGTGGTGTTGGTGGAGTCGCCTACACTTTCAATTTCTTGAGGGTGGTATTCGTAGGATTTTGAAGTTGGAGAGTCTCCCCCTTTTATAATGTTGTCTTGCAGTGTCCGTGCGCCAAGGTGGAATAGCCATCATTCAACACGTATCGCTTGTCATCATATGGGGAGAGGGCTACTTTCCTCAACTTCTCTGAGAAAATTTGGTGTTTATGACTTCGAATGATATGCCCTGTAGCCATCGTTTGAGTTTGGTTGAACAAACTGTCTTTATACTGCTTATGTTTGATGCATCTTTGACAATCTCGAGTGATGCCTTTGGCTTAATGTTTTTCTTTTCCTCCGTATATTAAACTGTACAAGTCCAACACTTTTTTGTTCGCGTTGGAATGCAAGAAATGATCTAGTGGATAGTCACTTGTGTCGAACAGGTCAGCATCTTGCTGCATATCCTTGTAGATATCGTCCGTTTCTATGTCATAACATAGACTGTCGGTATCACTGAACAGCAACTTGGCATTGGGATACTTGACCATGATGTAATTGTGATGAAAGTCAAACATAAGCACTTTGCTGAGGTCGAGAATGGCGCAGCCAACTTGAATGGGCTTATCCAGAAGCAAATCCACTTTACGCAAATGTACGGCGGTCAAATCTTCGTTGAAAATTTTGAATTTGTGGAAAGAAGGCTTGGCCACGCGTTCTTGAACCGCTTTTCTTTGTGAACAAGTTCAAAATTGATTCGCTTACTCACATTTTTCATGGGTTTGCCAAACACAGGGTTGTTCATCAGTTTGAAGAAGTCTTTCTCAAACGGGTTTTTGGCCAATTTTCTCTTTTCGGTGTTCAAGGTAATGTATTTCTCCAACCATTTACTCTGTTCAAACATGATGGCACGATGCACCTTAGTGACTTTCAATCCCAGTGAGACGTACTGCTGCAAATTCCTATAATGAAGCCCATATTTCTTCTTGTCACACAAGTTGGGAATGAGCTTTTCACTAGGTTTGCCTGTCATGTTCAGATGTTTCCGTAGCTTCTGACTGTGTGCTGGCAATTCTCCAACTTTGACACATTTCCGTTCTGGAGCCACTGGGTAGTGATTATGACGATCATGGATTGCATGTGGGTATTCTAAATACACTTCTAAAATGTATTCAATGTCATAACCTTCCTCTACATCCATAAAGTCGAGGGATTCTGGCTCGCTCACCCACATAAATCCACTTTGAGGCATGCTTTGCGACATGGCCCAGCCACACAGGTTGTTTGCGTCCAGGTACATCAGATAGTTGTTTGGTTTCGGGGGATTGTAATCTGCTACGTAGGGTTATTTGCTTTCGCATACTTGTGCGTAATCACAGATATTCCTCCACGTATGCCTTGTTTAGCCATCTGATACATGTCAATGTCATTGATCAATTCCAACTTCACCTTCGTTGCTTTTAACATAGCGTCCCACGACAGTCCTGGCGCTGTATAGTAATGAGCAGGATCCAATTCATACGTGTTGAGACATACTTGAAGAAAATTTTCAAACACGTCGGCCAGCAACAACACATCTGATTTCAGATACAGGTCGTGGTATTCACCAAATGTAGTAGAGTTGAATGTATCCCACATCTTCTGCGCATGAGCATAATCATCATCACTAATGTCCTGTTCGCTGAGTTGACTGTAAAACTTATCCTTTGACGGTAGCTGTGTTTCAGAAAACTTGGATGGTTCGTCAACGTTATCATAAGGGTACACTCCCCTTCTCAGCAGCAAATCTTGTTGGGCACTGTCGTGGATGTGAGAAGTCATGTTATAAAAGTTATCTTATCCTTCTGCCGCAAGGTTGGATACCAACTTCTGTAGAGAGGTACTGATAAACTGAAAGCTGTCTGTAAATTTCAAATTGCTCATGGTGAATGCAATATATTTCTCAATGGTGTTGGGAATGACTGTAATCGTTTCACCTTTGAATTTTCCAATTTTCTCCATGATCAAAGGACTGTCATTGCCTCGCAAATTGTGGAAAAACACAGTGCTGCAGTATTTGTGCAGCTCCGCGGTATTTGCCATGGATATGGTCATGATCTCTCACACGATCTGCTCCTAGAGGCTCATGACAAATGTAGCAATCGACAACGTTCTTAAAATTCTCTTGGTCCTCATGGGTCATCACCATATCCATTGGTTGCTCTAAACCATGCACAATACGATCACGCTCATACACCATATAGTCTAAAAGACTTTCACGGCATTGTATCCTCGATACACGACTGGTGCACGTGTTTCGTACTGGCTGACAACTACATAAGCGAAGCTGTTTGGGCGATGATGCTGATACTTGTCTCCTTCTTCATGCTTTTGCGTGAAACATTCAAAGTCTGCATTAATCACAAAAGGTGCTCGTTGTTGTTGGCTGCATTCTTAAACTTGATGAAAGGTTCCTTGGGGAATGATAAACGTGGCGCTCCATGCTTGCCACACCCTTCACGACTCTTGTCTAAAAGATCTTGTCGAATGAACCCGTGAAGACAGTTGAAACAATAATATGCTGCAGTCTGGCGCTTTGATCGATAGGCCATAAGTCTGCTGAAATTCTTGATGAGGCAGCAATGCTTTTCTTGTCATTGCTTATCAAAAGTAAGTTGATTTATCTCACACTGGTGTTTCGACTAAGTTGTATTGGAACAACTACATCTTGTTCATATCCAAACACGTTGGTGGACACATCGTTCTTCTTTTCAAACTTTGGAATGTCTGTAATCGGCGTGGGAAATATCATGCCCTCTACCTTTAATTCTTTCTCAAATGATTTGTAATGACTCACGCGATGTGAGTTGTTCTTATGAGGGTGAAGGTGAGCCAGACCATAAGAGACATTGGTTGTCTTTATTCTTAATGTTTATCACACCCCTTGTTTTTCTTCATTTTTTCGGTAGTGGGATAAAACTACTTGCTTCCAGAGGCGCTGATGTAGCTGTATGTACTTCAATGCATAATATGCTATCCAACACCCAGCCAGAGCCTTGTCGCTCATGTTCATCAAACTTGGAAAACAATTCTTTATAGGCTTCTGGCAAGTCCTGCTCAATATCCGATGGATTGTATGCTGTATATGTTGGACTGCTGATAAATGCATTATCCACTGGTTCTGTCATAACACCTTCAGTATTTGGTGTCATTTTCTTGAAGCGTGCATTCACCACAATATGCCATTTCATTCCATGGTTTAACGTCTCTAGCAAATGTGTCTTGATCCGGTTCTCTTGTTGTCGCATTTCAAGTAGTAAGTCCGATCCATCCTCAGAATCAAAACGTTTTTCCGGCGCGTTTTCACCAAGACTAAATCTTCTGCCTCTCCCTGCTTGTCCCGTCTTTTGTCTCTTTGCAGCTTGTTCTTCATGACGCACAGTTTCCATCTTAGGTGGATGACATGCATGTGCCTCAAACATTTTCAGAGATGGAAATATGACAGTGCATCCATGGCAGAGGACAGAATCAAATCTGTCAATGTCTCTCGAACAAGCTCTTCACGAGTACGTTTCATCTTAGCTGGTTTACATATATGTGCTACGAACAATTCTAGAGATGGAAATGTCACATTGCAATCATAGCAGAAGACTGATTAGTCTAAACTAGTTGCTATTGTTGTTGTTGTTGCGTCGACTGCTAAAATGTGTGATGTGATGAAGTGTGTTCTCAAACGTCCCCTTTTATACACCCACACAGACTGATTAGCATCATTTCGTAAGACAAGTTGGTCCTTAAAAGGACCGAAAGTTTTAGCAGTTGATTTTTCACCAACATGTTGGATTCCCACAGCGGCATTGGTG
Organism: Protula sp. h YS-2021; assembly: GCA_949752745.1. Taxonomy (NCBI): domain Eukaryota; kingdom Metazoa; phylum Annelida; class Polychaeta; order Sabellida; family Serpulidae; genus Protula; species Protula sp. h YS-2021. The sequence goes on from OX457026.1 coordinate 68,780,398, forward strand.
GTTGTAGTACTGTTGCATGGTGAACGGCCTCCCTGCACACTTGAAGGGGTGGCGGTTGTAATAAGTCATGCTTTTGAGTGTCGCGCCACACCACCAGCAGTCTGTACACTCCGGCCCCGGCCCATGCAACGTCGCTTCAAACTTGTACCACAGGAGGCCGCCACGTGTCTTGCAGCAGAATCGACGAGTTGTGGTCTACAGGACAGTTGTGAGGCTTCCCCGCATTTTCCAGTCACCCAGCACTTGTAACACTCCGTTATCAATGTTACTGGACGACCGTTCCTCAGCACTGTGATTGTCTTGTCAGTGGAAGCCTTCACTGGAGCGACATCTGATGCCATTGCAACCTTTGCAGTGTCGTCTTTCATAGATAACACGATGTAAACTGATTCGTCCGCATGGAAGCGGTGCAGGTCATCAATGTCGATGTCTAAAGCTGGAGCTGGCGTGTCCATGATGTTCTAACGATGTCATTGCTGTTCCCGAGACGAAACAGCACTTTTATATGATTTTTGTGCTGCTTTGGCTGATTTTTACTCTCCGGGGGGGGGGGGGGGGTCGACACATAGTATGTCCTGGGGGGGGGGGGGTTCGGCACATAGTATGTCCTGGCGGGTTGAAAGACATTTTCCATGACCTAATTTCACAAGGTATATAAGTCGTTCCTTCACAGGCTTTGCACACTCATTAAAAGTCATGGAAGTTACATTCAACCCTGATACGTCGTATCGAGTGAGGGCAGTGTGCGAGGTTCGGCTGCAGGTGCATGCGCCTACCAGTTCTCAGTACCGCCAGTACTTCCTGAAGTTGATACGGGAACCAGCAACTGGTTTGCCTATATGCATTCCAGGCTTTTTAGACCGCAACATTGCCTTGTCAGCAGACTGGTAGACATCGAGACTAACAACTTCATGGGTGCGTACCAGCGGCAGTGGTTACTGGGAGAGGATGTGCCGTCGGATATGGAGGAGGCGGAGTACCCGGAGTGGGGTTACTACTATCGTTTCAACGATATTGACATTTGCATTGGCTGTCATACATTCCTGGGGAATGATCGTGCCATCTCAGCCACCTGTAACCACCAGCATTGCCTTTTCTGTGCATGTGAACATGCCCACAGGGCAGCTATGTGGCATCAATACAGCCTGGACTGTATTACATGCCGTTCTGCCACCAGTACGAAAGACCGGCAAGCTCATTTCCTTCAAGATGGTTCAGTGCAAATATCAATGGAATTTCAAGCGAACTTCATGTTAACTTCATACGAAGTTCCAACAAACTTCAGTGTGAATTTCCATTGAACTTCCTACGAACTTCAATGTGAATTTCATAAGAAGTTCCAAAGAACTTCAGGGTGAACTTCCGTTGAACTTCCTATGAACTTCACTATGAACTTCATACGAAGTTCCAACGAACTTCAGTGTGAATTTCCATTGGACTTCCTGTGAACTTCGCTGTGAATTTCATAAGAAGTTCCAACGAACATTAGTGTAAATTTCAATTGAACTTCCTATGAACTTCACTATGAACTTCATACGAAGTTCCAACGAACTTCAGTGTGAATTTCCATTGGACTTCCTGTGAACTTCGTATGATTTTCATACGAAGTTCCAACGAACATCAGTGTAAATTTCAATTGAACTTTATACGAATTTCTATTGAAATTCATACGAAATTTCAACGAACTTCGATCCACTTACACGGTGAATTACGTAGGTATTGAGTTATGAGTTTGATTGTATCAACACAGCAGCCCGAAAGGCTTCAATCGCTCTATCTCTAACCGTTTTCGAGAAAATGGCCCACTTCCGGTTTTTGACATTGACCATGGCCGAGGATGACAATCGTTCTCTGAGGTCATGGTTAGAAAAATGTGGATTTTACTGCGTCTAATCACCCTCTGTCATGAGCCAAATTTCATCACTCTTTAGCAATTGGGAAAACCCAAACGCTATAGCCAACTTACACTTGCACACGCATGCTGTGATTGCTTTCATTGAGAGTTGGGCGATCAATACACCGAGGCTGATATCATGCCAGTTTAAACTGCTGCTCTCAGTTTCGCAATTTTGTTTTGTCGTTTTTTAATTGAAAAGTTAAGTGAATTATTTTTTTTGAATACAGGAGGATCAACTAAGTATACTGAAGTTTATTATATCCAAATTTCATCTTTCTAGTCCTAACGGCCTCTGACTAGTTCCACGCACAAACTAAAAAAAAAAAACGAAAAAAAAAAACATGCCACAACTGCGGCTAAAATTTTCGTACAAATTCAATACACTAGGGGATTTTGGAAAATTCCCAAGTGTAATTTGATTTTTTGAAGTACGATATTAGTGATTTTGAAAAACATGTGGCACTTTGTTACCGGGAACGGGCTGCTTTGGTTGGTACAATCAAAATCATAACTCAATACCTACGTAATTCACCGTGTAAGTGGATCGAAGTTCGTTGAAATATCGAATGAATTTCAATGGAAATTTACACTGAAGTTCGTTGGAACTTCCTATGAAAATCATACAAAGTTCGTAGGAAGTTCAATGGAAATTTACACTGAAGTTCGTTGGAACTTCGTATGAAATTCACAGTGAAGTTCAATGGAAATTCACAGTGAAGCTCGTTGGAACTTCGTATGAAATTCACAGTGAAGTTCGTAGGAAGTTCAATGGAAATTCACACTGAAGTTCACTGGAACTTCTTATGAAATTCACAGTGAAGTTAATACGAAGTTCAATGGAAATTCACACTGAAATTCAATGGAATTTCACACTGAAGTTCGTTGTAAATTCGTATGAAATTCACACTGAAGTTCGTAGGAAACTCAATGGAAATTCGCACTGAAGTTCGTTGGAATTTCTTATGAAGTTCACATGAAGTTCGCTTGAAATTCCATTGAAATTTACAATGAAGCATTTACAATGAGAACTTTACCGTCCAACATAATGCACTTTCATTTTTGATGCCTTGAACATATGTGGGGCGGGAGTTTAAAAAAAACACCTCATAAGTGTCAACAAACAAGTATTTTCCCCCTTTTAAAAACGTCTTTTTCTGACACTGCAACGGAAGTAACTTATTTCAACTCAAATCGCGAAAACAAATGCAAATGACGTTTCGTTTACACGCCATAAATGTCGTCACAGTATTTTCGTCGTCGTCATCGTCGGGATACGCTTTCAGAGCAAAGCTCTATACGTTTCTATACAGTCTCTCCACCCAGTACGATTTTGTGCTAATATTTTGGCTTGAGAGATTGAATAGATTCCTTTATTTTGTAGATCGCGTTTTATCGTTGACAGGTATGTTGCTTTTTGTCTTCCTGGAGGTCTTTTTACTATTTCAGCTGCTTCTTTAAGAGTTCTACTTGCTGGTGTCGTTTCAGGTAATCTACAGACGTGTCCAAAGAAATTCCAGAGACGTTTTCTGACCAGAATAGACCACGGTGTTTGGTTTGTCCTTTTATACAGTTCTTCGTTGCTAATCCAGTTTCCAGCACTATATCTTATTGATAGTATAGTTCTTAGGAGTTTGCGGTGAAAAATATCTATTTCTTGTTCTTGGCATTTAGTAAGACCCCACACTTCACTGTTGTATAAGAAAATTGATTCGATTAATGCGTTGAAGACGCGGATCTTGACATGTAGATTTAGTTGTTTCGAGATTAATACAGTTTTCAGCTTATTAAAAGCATTATTCGCTAGTGTTTTTCTTCTTTTGATGTCTTCTTCTGTTCCAAGTAAACTACCCAATAGTTTACAGCTTTTCCACTCGATGCTACCGCCTTTGCAAGCAGTGTATTTTTTTGTTTTACTGTCATTTATTTGTAGATTTCTGTTTTTGAGTGATTTTGTAGTTTCATTTTCAATTTTATTTATTTCACTTTTAAGCGTAGATCCGTAACTTATGTCATCAGCAAATTGTTGATCTAGTAGAAAGTGAAGATTGCTGTAATTGTCAAACACAAAACCAGGTTGTTTTTTCATGGAATTGGCTAGGTATGTAGAGAAGAGTAAAGCTGAAGCTCCATCTCCTTGTGGTGAGCCAATTGTGCTTGAAAAGAATTTTCCATATACTTTTCCTATTTTTATGCTAAGTTTTATACTACTTAGCAGAATACTGAGCAGGTAAAGCTCATCTAATTCTTATACTACTTTGGGATCATCTATCAGTACATCTATCAGTATCACTTTCTCAGTTAATAATTTGAAAGAGAATATGAGTTCTGTCGCACTTCTTCCTGGTCGATATGCAGCTTGTGTATCTGGGATTATATGTGTAAAAAGTCTATCACTAGTTCTACGTATAAAACAAATTGCTAGAAGTTTTCTAAGGACGGATAGCTTTCCACAGTATTTTCTCCCTTTCAAAATGTTTCCCTATGTTTTTGACAGTTCAGCGGAAGTAACTTATTTCAACTCAAATCGCGAAAAACAAATGCATAAATAACGTTTCGTTTACACGCTCTAAATGTCGTCACACACTCTCCCCTAAATGTCGTCACAGAATAACTTATTATAAAAAAAATTCCTCTCTTCCAAAACACCTATCAACCTTCTAACCCTCTCACGTAAACAAGTGTTTTAAAAAGCCCATGGGCATATCAAAACACCCTTACACAAAATACGTGTTTTAAAACGCCCAGGCATAAGTGTTTTATTACGCCCATGGGCGTATCAAAACAGTCAGAAGTGTTTTATTACGCCCATGGGCGTATCAAAAATATGTGTGTCTTATTACGCCCATGGGCGTATCCGAACACTATTTTATTATGCCCATTTATACTGCTCTGTGATTATACATAACAGACAGATCTCATCAGAGGTCAGCTGTTTTATAACAACGACCTTTGCCGGAAGTAAATCCGGTACGGTAAATCGAACGTTCTCTCATGGTTTCTGATATCCCAATTCATCCGGGGTCCCATGCTAACTTCCTTGGGAGCTCTTGCGTACCAAATGGTTATTATTCGTGTCTGACTTTTTAAAACGACCCCTAAAGAAGGGCAGCTAATTTTGAAATAATACCCCCTTTCTAAACAAAGGCATAGTATAATTCTGAAATGACCCCTTTTTGTGCGAAACACGGAACACTTCATAACCCCCCTTTATAAAATGGCACTCCGCGCAGACCTGGGGCCTTATTTATTTATTGATTTTGGGACACACATATATAGTAACACATACGATAAGTATCCCCTACCCCTCCGCCAATGTGGGGGGGGGGGGGGGGGGCTTCTTCGGCATTTAGTCGGTGAAGACTCCCTCCATCTTTTCATCTGTGATCATTATGATCTGGGCGAAAAGTGCAATCACTTCCGAGTTTTTAGTAGCATTTTAATGGGTTTTTTTTATTCGAGCAAATTTTTGTAATTGATCTATGTAAGTAAAGATTTTCCCGGAGCGGTCTTACTAAAATCTTGCGGCGTTCAGTCACGACCAACCATTACCAAGCCTGCAAAAATAACCCTCTCAATACTACCAGTAATCTCAAAAGTTAAAAAAAAATGCTGAAAATAGCTTGGCAAAACTCTAGTTGCGAATAGGTAAATATACTTGAAAAGTAGTTGAAAAGACTTACGTATCAGCTTCCGGTCCCACCAGTAACCTCAAAACTTAAATATTGATCAGGATAAAAACCAGGTGTGGAAAGATTGCCGAGTTGCCAGCAGCTAAATTGACAAAAGCTGGTTAAAAAGTGCCGTCAAATGTTCGTGTGTGCGGATTCAGAATATCCTTATAAGGGAGCTAGCATTGCAACAGGTTGCATTGACATCGATTAAAAACAAAAAGGCATTAGCCGACCCATCATGTTACAAACTTTTAATTAGACAACTGGTCGGTTTGGTAAATCATTCCGGCGCCAGTGTATGGCGGTTTATTTGTACAAAAATTTCATGGCGTTCGCTCTCTAACATTTATTTTTGATCGCAATGGTATTTATGTGCAATTAATAGATGAGAGAATATTTAATTCTTTCGTGAACCACTTTTTGTGTTATTCAAGTGACTATTTATTTCTGCACGTTTTTATTATTAAAAAAATAAATGATAGAATGAATTCAATTTATCGCGGCCTGTAATGAATTTTTCGCGTTCCAAAATTAAATTAAATTACGTGATAAAATGCATGGTCAGAAAAACGTTCTTTAAAACACAAGACGTTTATGGTGCGGGATAAAATTATGGCGAAATTAAAGAGCGCGAAATAAATAGTCCAATAACATATGAAATGTAAATGTTGCGCGGTTGAGAAAATTGCCGCGAGGCCATTCAAATGAATGCGAGAAAAAAATAAAATATACAACATGTACGTTTTGATTTTTTGTTCAAATATACCGCCATACCAGTGCGACGTTGACGTTGACTATGGCGGTATATTTGAACAAAAAATCAAAATATACATGTTGTATATTCTATTTTTCTCGCGTTCATTTGAATGGCCTCGCGACAATTGTCTTAGCCGCGCAACATTTACATTTCATATGTTGTTTGACTGTTTATTTCGCGCTCTTTAATTTCAGCATAATTTTATCCCGCACCATAAACGTCTTGTGTTTTAAAGAACGTTTTTCTGACCATGCATTTTATCACGTAATTTAATTTTCTTAATTTTGGAACGCGAAAAATTCATTACAGGCAATGGCGTCGCTTAAAATGGCTTGGAAGTTGCTGATGACGACAACTGGACACCTTTACAAATTTTTTCCATTTGCGGTGAGCGTTAATAAAGGTAAGTCGCCTTTTGTGACCTGAGCACGACCTCAAAACGATTTCGGATAGCAACGTAAAATAGCGGATAAGCAGCATCAGTTTTTTGGGTCTTTTTTTTTTTTTTTTCTTTTTGAATTCCTTGTACTGAGGTCACTTTTAGGTCGGATTTGCGAAATTCCATTTCCGGTGTTAAAACTACGTGGAAGCGATTTTTTTTTCTGTGAACAGGCAACAGAGAAAAATCAAATGTAAGGAGCAATTATATTACTTGATTTAGCCAGGTCGTTTTACGACCCCTAAGCGATGTTGATTGTGTGTGTGTATGTGTGTGTGTGTGTCAGTCTGTTGTGAACAAAATGTGGTGTGCAAGATATCTCGGAAACGAAAAGTCGGATCCAGCTCAAACTTCTTTTTATCCTTTGAGTGGGTAGAACTATGGCGGTATATTTGTACAAAAATCTCAGGGCGTTCGCGCTCCAAGATTTATTTTTGATCGCAATGGTATTTATGTGCAATTAATAGATGAGAGAATATTTAATTCTTTTGCGAACCATTTTTTATGTTATTCAAGTCACTATTAACTTCTGCACGTGGTTTTTATTATTTAAAAAATACATGATAGAATGAATTCAATTTATCGCGCCCTATAATTAACTTTTCGCGTTCCAAAATTAAGAAATTAAATTACTGATAAAACGCATGGTCAGAAAAACGTTCTTTAAAACACAAGACGTTTATGGTGCGGGATAAAATTATGGCGAAATTAAAGAGCGCGAAATAAATAGTCAAATAACATATGAAATGTAAATGTTGCGCGGCTGAGAAAATTGCCGCGAGGCCATTCAAATGAACGCGAGAAAAATAATATAAACAACATGTGCGTTTTGATTTTTTGTTCAAATATACCGCCATAGTAGAACGGTTCTGTCAACTTTTGACTCGTGCTACGTGTGAATTAAGGAAGTTTATTACCTCATTACTTAAAAATTTTTGTGTGCAAAATTTCTCAACCGCTGAAAATCAGAGAAAGTTCTACCTTTTGTTGCTTGGAGTGGTCCGAAAGATTCTGCCTAATTTTATCGAATGAGTCGGGCATATGACTTCATTACGTGAAATATGTATATATTTTTGAACATATTTCTTGTGTGCAAAATATCTCGATAACGGAAAGTTGTATCGACTTCAAACTTTATGTCAGTACTTCTTGGATAAATCTACGGCTGTTTCAACTTTTGACGCGAGTGAGGAAATTGCAAAAGGCGTATAACATTACGAAAAAACTTCTTTTGAGGATTTCTTAGCCACTCAACATTGCAGGCCTTTTAAATTTGGTGGGATTGTTACTTGATAGATTTGAAAGATGCCGTCACAATTTGTAGCTAGTGGGAAAAGCGATTAACACCTATGACGTCATGTGTGTGTGTAAAATATGTACATGTATATGTGAAAAAGATTTAATGTGCAAAATATCTCGATCACGGAAAGTCGTATCAACCGCCAAGTTTGCATTAGTATTCTTTAGGTCAATCGGACGGTCATATAAACTTTTGGGGGGGGGGGTAATTATAGACGTGTGTGGTCGTGTGAGGTCCTTTACTGACCCTTTACAGGTCGTGGGATTGCTGCGCGGTGGGTTCGGAAGATTCTGAATAGTTAAATGTATGACATTCAGGAATAGTGATATGTATGACATGTTTTTGCACACCCGTCCTCCATCCCCACCCCGTCCTATCCTATTTTAACGTGTAATTTAAACCCTTACCACTCCCTTTCCCGGTCTCCCTCTTTTGTTACATTAATTGCGTATACGTTATAGTTTATTCGATTCAGTTGATCGTATTTTGCCTGATTATAAAGACGCGATTACGTTATTCGGACATCGTGACTGACTGGAAACAGCCGCTAAAAATTCCTGAGCTTTAACTGTTATAATGTGGAATTACGTGAGTTGTAGGTTTAGGCTGAGAAGTGGTACACAGATGTTTCAGGAAGGTGTTTGAAGAAACGATAGATGGAAAAGCATTCCTGAACTAGACCGAATTCCGCTGGGTAGCGGAATGACCCACTTGCATTAACCACTTAAGAAAATGCTTGCATTAAATTATGATCGAGAAGGTCACAGTCACGCAGTACCCTTCTTTGTCGTCATTTTAGCACAACGGATTAAAAACTAGACCGAATTTCGCTACACGTAGCGAAATAGTACCCACTTGCAAGGGCAGAGACACAACATATTTGGTCATAGACACATTTTTCAGTGTTTCAACATAATTGTCAGCTTCCGGATTATTATCTTGAACGAGGCCATCGAAGTGAATATAATGTAACCTCATTTGGGCACCAAAAAATCAAATTCAGTTTTCTAACCGTTTTTGAGATACTGGTCAACTTACAGATTTTGACCTTGACCATGATGGAGGAGGTCAAGATCACCGGGGGAACCTCTTATATAACGTCTTTTGGGCCCAAAGGGTCGAAAATGAGCTCAAAATCGCTCTATCTTTAACCGTTTTCGAGATAATAGTCAACTTCCGGTTTTTGACCTTGACCGTGACCCAGAAGGTCAAGGTCACCGAGGTACCTCTTATGTAATATTGTTTAAGCCCAAAGGGTCGAAAATGAGCTCAAAATCGCTCTATCTCTAACCGTTTTCGAGATAATAGTCGACTTCAGGTCTTTGACCTGACCGTGACCCAGAAGGTCAAGGTCACCGAGGTACCTCTTATGTAACGTTGTTTAGGCCCAAAGGGTCGAAAATGAGCTCCAACTCGCTCTATCTCTAACCGTTTTCGAGATAATAGTCAACTTCCGGCTTCTGACCTTGACCGTGAAACATAAGGTCAAGGTCACCGAGGTACCTCTTATGTAACGTTGTTTAGGCCCAAAGGGTCGAAAATGAGCTCAAAATCGCTCTATCTCTAACCGTTTTCGAGATAATAGTCAACTTCCGGTTTTTGACCTTGACCGTGGCCCAGAAGGTCAAGGTCACCGAGGTACCTCTTATATCACGTCTTTTAGGACCAAAGGGTCGAAAATAAGCTCAAAATCGCTCTATCTCTAACCGTTTTCGAGATAATGGTCAACTTCCGGTTTTTGACCTTGACCGTGGCCCAGAAGGTCAAGGTCACCGAGGTACCTCTTATATCACGTCTTTCAGGCCCAAAGGGTCGAAAATAAGCTCAAAATCGCTCTATCTCTAACCGTTTTCGAGATATTGGTCAACTTCCGGTTTTTGACCTTGACCTTGACGCAGGAGGTCAAGGTCACCGAGGTACCTCTTATATAACGTCTTTTAGGCCCAAAGGATCGAAAATAAGCTCAAAATCGCTCTATCTCTAACCGTTTTCGAGATAATGGTCAACTTCCGGTTTTTGACCTTGACCTTGACGGAGGAGGTCAAGGTCACCGAGGTATCTCCTATATAACGTCTTTTAGGCCCAAAGGGTCGAAAATAAGCTCAAAATCGCTCTATCTCTAACCGTTTTCGAGATAATGGACAATTTTTCTCTAACGGAATTCAATATACAAAAGTCACATGACCTTGACCTTGACACTGAATGTCGAGATTCCATCCATGATGTTGCTGTCTACTGACACCGTACACGGGTTGAAACAAGGATTTGGGCGCCATTTCCAGCAATTTTTCGTGATTGAAGAGGGTTTTGAAAAAATATTTTGACCTCAATTTGACCTTGACCTTGAGATAAAAAAGTTGTGGATTCATCGAGACCTTGTCATCCTCTGTACGAGTGCTAAATTTCATCTTCCTCCGCCAAATAGTGTAGGAGGGTTTTCTGGAAACCATTCAAAGGGAAAGAAAAAAAGAGAAGAACAGAGGGGAAAAGGAGCAGAAACTTCCAGAAAAAATTACAGACTTATATCCAGTTACAGATGAAGTTTGCAAGTGGGAAACAACCATGAAAGAAAAGTGCACCTATTTCTTTACCCAAACCAATCAAAGTTTAATTCCGTGTTAGTTTTCTTTAAAGATTTGTGCAGGATTCAGGGAGATATGCGTGAGGAAATAAATGTGGTGCAATGGATGTTCTATGATTAAAAAATAAAATAATTTTATATTGCAAATTTTCAGACGATGCGCACTTCACGTGTATAACTTTGTTTATTCTTTGAATATGTGACAATGAATTATAACTGTGTTTGCAGAAAAACAGATTTACTTTTTTATTAAAAAGAAAAACGAAAATGAAAAATGGGTTTTGGAGAATTATGGGTTTGGCTGGGAATACATTTGATTTTGTTTTCAGAAACAGGAAACTAAATAGGTGCCGATGAAAGTGAATAATATATTTCTCTACGCTGATGTTTTGTGTGCCCTGGCCGCTCTAGAGTCAACTTGTCCCAGTTGGTGTTTATTATGCCATCAACATCATGACTGTTGAGATGCGGAGGTGCCTTTGAGTTACAGCAAAACCTGTGCTAAGGACACCTGTCAATTAAGGACACCTGTACATTAGGGACACTTTCTGTCAGTCCGTTTTAAAACCCCACTGACTTGTACGTGAAGCGACCCTGCCAATTAGGGACACCTGTGAATTAGGGACAAAGGACATTTTATTTGTCCGCAACTCCGTAAATGCATTGAAATTAACCTGCAGTTTTTCACCACAAACAAAGAAAACTCCAATGTGACACTCGTTGCTGCATGCCCCCTTAATCCCTGCTTATTGATCTTAAGCAAAATCTGAGTGCGTCGTTTCACGTATTGTTGGACAGGAATTGACCGTGGTAAGACAATGACATTACAGAGTTATCGTTTTGCTATAAATTACTGGGGGTGCTTAAGGGTAATTCATACTGAGTTGCAATTGAAATACAGAGATATCGCCTCGAAAAAATCTAAATAGGAAGTGTTAAGCGGAAAAGAAAGGCTAGCACTGCCAAAAGTGTTCGAAAATTTGCAGATGAATTTAATTGTAGCAAAATGCAAGTTGCAAACATTTTGCAAAAGAAAGATGACAGATGAAAAGAATGTGCATTCGGTCTGAAAGTCGGGAACAGGACAATTCCCCCTAGACAATTCCCTCCAGTCAATTCCCCCCGACAATTACCCCCTCCTCGAACAATTCCCCCTGTAGGACAATTACCCCCGAGGACTATACCCCTAAGTCATTTTATTTTTCTTATTTTTTCTTTTCTTTGTATTTTCTCTCTCTCTCTCTCTCTCTCTCTCTCTCTCTCTCTCTCTCTCTCTGTCTCTCTCTGTCTCTGTCTGTCTCTCTCTCTCTCTCTCTCTCTCTCTCTGTCTCTCTCTCTGTCTCTCTCTGTCTCTCTCTCTCTCTCTCTCTCTCTCTCTCTCCCTCTCTTTTACAAATTATTGCCCTTTTATCTTTTAATTGGAGACCGTGTATTTGTCCTTTCAACACTGTTGCAATTGCAATTTACACGCCTTATCCAAACCAATGAATTTTAAGTTGGCCACCGAGGACCAGCAAAAACGAATCCCGCTTTTCAGTGAGTAACCAATAAGAGAGTCAGTAATGTTGTCTTTTATACCGTCAATTCTCTGTAATAAAATGTTTTTTATTTTCTGATTCTCTTTTGGTAGAGAATCGTTAGAAGTGATAATGCGTCTGGCGTCAGCTTGACCGATAACGTAGTCATTTCGAGAGCCTTTTACTGTCAGGGTAGAGGGCCATAGCGGTGCATTACTCAACATGTATCTTGGTGTTGTCTCTTGTGTAACTGTCACGTACTGTCCTGGTTTTCGACCTAATCAGCTCTTTTTGTTATTGTGTGACGCACCGTACTAGTTTTTTTTTTTTTACCGTGATCAGCTGTTTTTGGTGTGCTGGCATTACGTGAGGTTTATTCATTGTTAATAAAGCAAGCTATTGTGAACTGTTGTTTATTTCCTTTTCCATGCACTAAGCAAATCATACTCATAAAATAAGACCCTCCCTCATCTAAACTTCACACATTACCCAAAAGAAAGTTATTTCAGTGCGTCTTGCTCTTGTTTATACCCTGCCATCGGCGGCCCCGGTTTAACTATTCTCACAATTCAAAGTAAAATAAAAATTAAGTGGGGGATAGTCCTCGGGGGAATTGTCCTACGGGGGGAATTGTTCGGAGGGGAATTGTCACTGTACTTATTACTATGCTGTTGTAGATGCGCTCAAATAGAAGCATTTATTATGACCCCGATTTGAAAGTGAACAAGACATTTTAAACACATAACATACAATCAGACCGGCTTCACTATTACGTTAATTTCATGACGACAGACTTAGAAATTTAAAATTCTATAAAGGCATTTGATGAAAGTAATGAAACGCTGCTAGTCAATCAAAGCAGTACGTATTGACGTCGTTTTGAGGGTGCGACATCGACTCGACCAACATTAAACTGGGCTGCAATTTGGCTGTGAATGGTTGCAACCAAGGATCAAAGTCTGAATCAACGTTGGATTAACAGCGTCGTTTGGGCATTGCTTTTGATGTGTAATCGTCGGGCTTTGGGGCAAAACAAAACAAAATAAAACAAAGAACAATCTCCTCTAATTATCGCTCACCGGAAATGGAAACTATGCCAGGTCGCTTAAAATTTCACCAGAATTTAGGCGCAAAATGCGGTAATTTCAGTTTTCTCCCTTCTAATTTTGAAAAATATACATTAGAATTGACATCATACATATCCCGTTTTACAGGATGATCCAAGGGTATACAGCCACCCTCCAGACATCTAAACAACATCGATATGCCGCGTTGTCAACCAAAATCCGACTTCAATCCAACGTCAAAATATTTAGTGGCATAATAGATTATCATTAGGTCACAGGCATTAATGTTTAATTTTTAGCTAGTTATTTGGTGGAATGAAGCAAAAAACCCGAAAATGAGAAAATTAGAAAGCAACAAAAATGTAGCACTTTATAATATAAATAAATTTGTAAGATCTTTTGAAGAAAAAGACAAAACTTATTTTAATGTTTGTGCTTCATTCAGAAGGGTGTATGTTTTGCCAAAAGAATTAACAATTTGGTCTAATTGAAAAAAAAACCCCCGACAAGTTTACTGCTTCGCATGCCAGGCAGTCGTGGCAGTCTTTTCAATCTGCGTGGGCGTGGTCAACTTGAATCTTCCTTGCCATTTGCTTTGACGATCTACACTGAGTTCTCAGCGATGTACCGCGTGATGTTTCTGGACAAGCACGCTGCTGTCATCTTTTTCCTAGTGCCATAAGCCTAGGCAATCTCTAGATCTCAATCAACATCCATGAATGTAAAATGCAGAATTGCAGCAGTGTGCAAAATTGGAAAATTTCTGGAATAATCGGGAAACTGTTATAAACTAGATTATTGTCTTGGTTAAAATGCTACCAACCTCGTCAAATCACCAAAAATGGCGAATGGCCAAAAAAGAGACAAAAATAGTGCTAAATTGTGCAAAGTTTTGACAAATTGTCAAAAAACGATGATATAAATAGAATTTTTGCGATAAAAGTTACAAACACAGCAAGGAGTGGCGGACGGAAGGACAGATGGACAGACCACCGCTCATTATTTATTAGTCTAACTCCATCTAGCTTACGTCACCTGGACCGTCTTTGTTACAACAGCGGAACTCTGGGATGATCATTTTTAAACAAACTTTTTTTCCTGATAAATAAGCACACCCATGGATGGAGACCTGATCCAGCGCGTGTGCTAACATTTCAGGTGAAAGATTACGTATTTCTTTGTACTTTTTTTTTTATCTAACAATCGATATTGGAAGAGAAATTGGCACAAAATGTCAATTAATAACTGTTTTTGTATGCAGTTGATCATGTTCAATTTGAAGTGTTCGGGGCAGAGAAAAAGTTCAAATTAACCGAACTTCAACGTAACCGAAATAATCAACAATTCAATTTTAAGGGAATAACTGGCACGCTTTGAGGATCTATTGCTTATTTGTGGGCATAAATTGCTCCAGTCCTTTTATAGGCTCTTTTTTATGGGAAACAGAAGTGTAATTTGGTCTATTTCAATTAAACAAATAATTCTTTAAACACTGATTAGATGCGATTTTAAAAAAATAAATATACTGAGTACAGGTTATAAACCTTCTATCTCGAATTCATGTGATTTTCATCATGATATTGACGAGTTACCCAAAAATTTAAGTGAGCACCAGCTCTCCATAAAGATCTCTGTAATTCATGGTAATCTTATCCGTAAAAAAAACCATTACATTAAGATGCTTCCCTTTAATTGCATTTATGATCTTGAAATCTGAATTGAAATTTCGGTGTTCAAACACTTCTACTATGGAATCATACACCCAATATGGTGCAATTAGACAACGCGGATTGGCAAGTATGGCGTGTCCTACTCAGGACTGAGCACCCCTTTGATTTTCCAAACCTTTAACGTATGCATCCAGTATTTGCTTTTGTAATCGGGTATTCGCGCGCTTCAAATATAATTCTTTACATTATGTGTTTCCTGATTAAAATTCAACAGGCTAGCAAAAAGCATAGCTGTGGCAAAATAGATCAAACACATCTTGGTATTTATTTACCAAACATATCGAACAAACCATTCTTAAATCAGTTAGCAATTCCAAGAACATGTTACACAATATCATTGGCTGATTTAGCCAGCCAGAAAAAAAGATTTATTACTAACAAAAAATGCATAATCTGAACCAGGTAACTGCAAAGAGATAACTAGAGTAAGGTAAAGCCGTTGATTGGCTGGTAACATTTTTTCAGCTACGAAGGAAATTGTTTTCTTTGATTTTATTTTAAAAGAAAAGGAGTATTTTTATATGCACTTTGAAACAGTTCTGACTAAATCAAGCAAGAATATCTGGTGGCCGCCATCGCACCTCATAGCTTGTTGTCTAACAGCCAACCTTTGCGGCGGCTCGATCTGTTCTGTATAACACCTTTTTTACTCTGCAGACCAACTGGAAATTCCGCAAAAATAGTACTCATATAAGAGAACTACTTTTTAAAATATCCATCCACTCTGTGTTTATACTCAACAGAGAGATCCTTTGAGAGGTTAGCTGTTTCTTAACAACGCAGATCATCGCGTGAATCTTTTGCATGCGCATGACGTAATTTTACTTTGTAATCCGCCGTAAGGTCTAATAGCTGCCTTCTCACCATCATTGCGCTGCTTGCAGCCCCTTCAAAGCGACCAAAAAATAAGCAGCCCTTTCGTTGCCTGCCATCTTGTGCATGGATAAAAACAGAAAATAAATATTATCGTAGGATACTATCAGGTAATAAGGGCATCCGTATAGTCTTATAATGGAAACGGAAACAGAAATTGTTATTGATCCGATTATAGATAAAGATGATTTTGATACTCCTTTCGTTAATCCTACAGTCAGCCAATGCCAGCTACTTCTAAGGCATATACCCAAAGCCAAAGGGGTTACTGATAATAGCCAAACAGCTGGAGTCCGCCGAAAGGTCTGTCAACTGACCAGTGACGAGTCCGAGGGTGAGCAAAAACAGAAACATAAGAAACCTCATAAAGACAAAACGAAAAAGAGGAAACATAACAAAGGGAGAAAATCAAAGAAATTGTCCGTTGAATTCAGTTCCTATTCGGATAGTAGCGGTGCTTCGGATTCGGAGAGTGATAGGCCGAGTAAAAGGCGGAAGCAGGCTTATAAAATGTTTGACCGGTTTGGCGATGTAAGGGATTCTCTACTCCCCGACAATTTGTCTGACCTTAAAGTCTTGAAAGATCTTCCTATGCCCATGTATAAAAACCTGGTCGTGCCTAAAATGGATGAGGAATGGGCAGAAACGTTGGAAGAGAGAAAACAAGTAGCTTTAATTAAAGTCGATAAGAAATTCTCCAGGATTCAGAATTCGTTGATGCAGGAACCCTTTGCCCTAATTTTGGACAACTTCGATAGAATGGCTAGATAGATACGATGTTTTCTCTATGGAAGATGCCCTTAGATTGCTGGAAAAACTTGCCCTGTGCTCGGGACAAATTAATGTCAATATCAATTTCTTCCGCAGAATGACGATTATCGCACAAATAGAGGGTAGTACAAAGAAAGCACAGAAATTATTGGTTAAAAATGAAAGAGTTTTGGCCAATTCAGAAGAGTTGTTTGGTTCTGAATTCCAAACGTTTCTGACAGATACGGTCAGTAAGAAAACGGAGAGCAGAGAGCTGCGCAAAGCGTCCATTCCACCGCCTACTCACAGGCCCTTTCGTGGCGAGCCCTCAGGTCGAAGGCCAGGACTTGAGGACCGTTATGAAGCGAGGGGTTTTTTGGTTCAACAACTCGGCTAGACAGGCAATAGAGCAATATAGGAGGCCAGAGTCCAGAGGTCGACCATTCTTCAGAGATTCGAGGGGTAGGTATGCCTCAGTTAAGTGGAAAATAGGCTCAGTTAAGCTCCCCCATCAAGAACCCTGGGATTTTCCATCCCAAAATGACAGTTTTGAGTTCAATTTACAACAGAATAAGGCTAAGACCGGAATTCCAAAACATGGGGTTCAAAAACTTAAGGAAAGACTTTGAGTTAGTTCCAATGGGGAAGGCTAAAGTATTTTAGAGAGCTGGGAGGTCCTCAGCAAGGACCCACATATACCCTTAATGGTGAAGTGAATGAAAACAGAGTTCTTCGTAAACTCTGTTCAGGTCAGACATCTCTATGGTCTAAATTTCAGGCAAAACAAAACAAAGAAAATAGAAAATACGGAAATTGCTGTAAAAGAAAGCGACAGTAAAGGCACACCCGGTTCAAGACAAGTTCCTCGGAACATTTTTCTGAGGGACAAAAAAGGATGTTGGGGGGGGGGGGGGGGTCTCGACCAGTATTCAATCTAAAGGAATGATAAGGTCAGAAAATTATATGGCAAAGTTCGACTTCAAACTGCCTACTTCAGATTACTGATTCACGAGAGTCAACAATAATTCATGAGGTTCAGATGGGGAGAACATATTGTTCCAGTTCTTTGTCATGGCTTTCGGGCTGGGACCGGCTCCCAGGATGTTTACAAAGCCGGTTATCGGCTTCCTCAGTGTGTAGGTATGAGGAATCTAATTTACTTGGACGACATCATTATTCTCCATCAGGACTCTCAGAGGTTACTGCAGAATTTCATGAAAATAGTGTATCTTTTGGAGAACCTGGGTTTTGTAACAAACTGGGAGAAGTCGGTACAAACCCCTTATCAGATCATGGAATATCTAGGTATGACGATAGACACGATCAGGATGGAGATTTCGTTACCAAGGCCAAAGATGTCCGATACCATAGCAGAATGCAGAGATATACTTCGGGAGAAAGAGGTGTCGGTATGAGCACTTTTCAGGCTTTGGGAAAGTTAACAGCGACTATATCAGCTATACTACCAGTTCCTCCATTCCAAATGAGACGTGCCAGAAGGCCTGATGGAATGCCAGAGTTACGATGCAAGGATCCTGTCAAACGAGGACTGGTGAGATGATTTTCTTTGGTGGATAGCATATCTAGAATCGTCTAATGGGAGATCCCTAATAACCACAGAACGAGAAGTGTATATACGACGGATGCTAGCAATTACGGTTAGGGTGCTTGGTCACAGGACAAGAAGATAGGGTGAACCTGGAGTTCAGCAGAAAGCAATTGCCACACAAATGCGAAAGCATTGAAGGCGGGCAGTGAAAACCTTTCTGAAAGAGGAGTCAGATCTTCATGTTGTTCTTCAGATGGACAATGCCACAGTAGTGGCCCTGGTAACCAAAAGGGCGGGCACAGCGTCGAAGGGGGGGGGCACAGTGTCGAAACTGCTACTGAGAATAACCAAGGTACCCTGGGAACTCTGGCTACCGAAGAATATTGTGGTATCGGTAGTGTATCTGCCGTGAAGCTTGAACACAGAGGCGGACATGCTGTCCAGGGTATGGAAGGATCGAGCAATTGGAAGATCGACTCGAAAGTTTTCCAAGTGTTGGAACTGCTGTTGGGTCAAAAACAGGTCGATCTGTTTGCAGACAGATTGAAGCAAACATATATCAGCTGGAGACCCCACTCATATGCTTGGAAACGGATGCGTTTCAGGTGAACTGGAGTCGAATTCGGGGGTATGTGTTTCCTCCATTCTGTTCGATAGGTCGTGTACTAAAAGGTTCGAGTGGAAAAGGCTCAAGTAAAAATGATCACACCCACGTGGCCCAGTCAACCATGGTGCTTCCAACGATGCAGACTGTTTTGACCGGCCCACTTGGCGAACCGCATACCCTAATAAAGCAAAACGGATTGACTTTGGCGGCCTGGAAAACTTCAGGCAGAGAGCAAGAAATCAGGGGATTTCAGAAGACGCAGCTTTTTTGTTGGAAAACAGATGGAGAGACGGCACTAAAATATCTTACAAATACTCCTGGACTAAATGGAGTAGCTGAGCCCGCACAAGGCAGGTTTCATTTCAGGCCACTGTGGCAGATTGGTTAAATTTTTGGCGGGTACCAGTATTCCCCTATAAATGGTTTCAGATCGACCATGTCCGCTCTCCACCCGCATGTAAACAAAGTACCCTTGGACAACATCAGGAAGTAATTTCGGTAATGGCGGGTATTTTTAATGGAAATCCACTAAGACCCAAGTATTCAGGTATCTGTGGTACCAAACTACTTAAGGTCGTTAAGGAAAAATTGGGATTTCGAGCCTAGAGTTTTGAACTGGTAATAGGCAATGTTATTAGCCTTGGTCACAGCAGACAGATCATCTGACCTGGGTTTGCTGAATACCAAGTATATGACCTTCGGGGAATAAGGTAGTTTTTAGGATTGTAGGTCTGGGTGAAACCAGAAGGATTTATCAATCAAATCCCAGTGTAAAGATATCGAGGTACGAGGAAGGGGTTGTGTCTGACCCTTTAGATTGCTTAAAACTGTATTTGGAAAGAACAGGATATCTCCCGCCAGAAGGGAGAGGTCCTGTTTTTATTGCGGTGGTGTGTCCATTTCAGCCTGTAAAACCGCCCACGATTGCAGGTTGGGTGAAAAAACTGCTGGCAAAGCGGGGATGAATACGTCGATTTGGACGGCCCGTTCGGCCAGGGGTGCGGCGACGTCAAAGGCTATGGTTGATAGGCTGTCGGTTAGCAAAATACTGGAAACAGCATGCTGGTCATCAGCTAGTACTTTTCAAAGGTTTTATAATAAGCCCCTGGTAGCTAGGGTGGAAAATTTCCAAGATATGGTACTGAAGTAAGTACGGCTTTGAACATGCAGTTATTAGACCTTACGCAGGATTACAAAGTAAAATTATAAATTTTACTTTGTAATCCCGAAATGAAAATTTGATTTTATAAGTAGAACGAAGTAAACCCTAATAACTTACCACCCGGTTCCCCACTCCTTGTTACGCTAGGCAGATTTAAGCAAGGATGGGTGCTACAGATTTTTTAATCGTGGATTCAGTATCGTTGGCTATATTGGGATAGGGAGACTGGGGTCCGTGACAGGTGGCATCATTATAGGGGGGTTAGTTAAGAGTTCGTCAAGATCGTCAGTAGATGCCAGTAAATTCGATTTAGGGAGGGGGGGGGGGCATCTTGGTTATGGTATTTCATATTAACAGGGAGTGACGCACTCGGTTAGTAAAATAGTATCTTTTTCGTTTTCCAGGCAAGTAAAGCATTATGGCAGAGGACGATAGGAAGGTTAAATTGGCAGAGAGGTTGTAACGGAAGTAGCTAAGTTTGAGATTATGGGACATTGTAAACATTTTGAAATCTGGGTGTTCAATTTGTCGGAATAGCCAACAAGGGTTACAGGGCATTCTGCAACCCACATTTTTGTGATACATTTAACGTGAATCGTAAAAGTGGAATATTATGCAATGATATCACGGATCATTTACTATATTCAGTGCTTGCGAAAACAAAGGTGTGACCAAACTCAAGGCAAAAACATGCAAATATGTAAGAAAGATGTCAGCATCTAATTTTCAAAGTTTAGTATTGAATTGAGTAAAATTAACTGGCGTTTGGTGCTAAAAAACTGAAGTTAGTAAAGCATGGGATTCATTCATTTAAATTATATAAAAAGTCTACGACAAATGCTGTCCCTTTCAAATGGTGCGCATTGACAAGTCTAATAATAAGCCGTTGTTTACAAAGGGATTGGCTAATGCATGTCGTAAGAAAAACTCTTATTATTTATATGAAGCATAAATCGTGAATAAAACTGATGAAAATAAACATAAATACCAACCCTATAAGACCAAATTGACCAGTATCTTAAGGTTTCGTGAGAAGCAAAACTCTCCTTATTGAAAACAGGAACAACACTAAATCTGCATGGTGAATTTAAAATGAACTGATTAAGCCAGGTAATTGTAGTCAACAATTACCCGAAGAATTTATAGACTCTAATGGTAAAAAGGTGAAAGAAACTTTAAATATTGCAAATGAATTCAACAATTTCTTTGTGAATATAGGACAAAAATTAGCAACAAAAATACTGGTAGTGGACAGTAAAAGCGCAATGCTAACTCTATTGTTCTGAGGCCTGTTGATAAAAAAGAAATAATTAATGTTATCAAAAGTTTAAAGAGTTAAACTTCTAAAGATTGTAATGATTTCTCAATGCGAATAATCAAAAGCATAAGCGGCAGTATTTGCATACATTTCTGTCACACAAGCAATTTGTCGTTTAAAACAGGTATTTTTCCAGAAAATATGAAAATCGCTAAAGTGTTAGCGTTGTATAAGAGTGGAGATAAAAATAGCCTCAAATATTACAGATCTGCCTCAATACTTCCTCAGTTCTAAAATTTTCTTAGAAAAATTGCATAATGTGAGGTTGGAAAATTTTACTGATATAAACGAGTTGTTGAACAAATCACAATACGCTTTTCGTCAAAATAGGTCCACAAGTGCTGCCTTAACGGAGTTATTGGAGGAAATATGTGATTCACTTGATAAAAAGAAATATACTACCGTGTTTTCATTATCTTAAAGAAAGCCTTTAATAGTTTAGATCATAGCATACTTCTTGATAAAATGAATCATATGGTATAACAGGTTGTTGTGTATGTGGTTTTTTTAAATTAAATAAAACACCACATTTTCAGCTTCATATTTCTTAAGCAACAAAATTACACATGGATTTACAAGAAATACAGGATATAATGACATCATAGGAAATATAGGAAATTAGTGATAAACATAGAAACCTCAAATTACAACACTTTTCTCCTTATCTTTAAAAAAATCAACTCGACATATTTCCTACAGCATTTTAACTGATAAAATCACGGCTTAAAGTTACAACACAAGATTAATGCTATACATGAGCCTGAAGCCTTAAAGTCAGACTGACATGAGCTGCTTAACACATTCATAACATTTTGTTTTGACATTTAGCACTGTTTTATGTTACATTATTTTTCAACAACAGTAAATTCAAACCATGTCAAATAACTACAAAATAAGCTAAAACTACCGGGGGTTTCCGAAAAAAGCCCAGGGCTTCTATTTGGAAACTGGCCAATTTCAGGCGCTCATTTAGAAACCAAATAGAAGCCCGGGGCTTCTATTTTTTAGCATGGGGAGGGGGTTTGTCGATAAGTTCTTAGTGAAAAAAAGAAAATTTACCATCAATATCTAATTAAAAAGCTACATGCTGCGGATATCCACACACAACACACAAAAACAACAGTAGAGGGAGTTGCCTTGTGCGACGCACAGGATTAAGCAACGACGCAGAATGTGTCTAGGGATTTGCCTCACATCAAAGGATTAAGTGCACCGTGTCTGCACTGCGACTAAACACGAGTTCTAAAAAGACTTGTAGGGAAGGAGTTTCAGTACTCGGCCCGTTACATCTCCAGTAATACTCCGGAGTAAAGGTGGCAGTTGGGAGGGGGTGTTTGTTCGCCTTGTGCAAAGCACAGGATTAAGCAACGGCGCAGAACATGTCTAGGGGCTGCCTCATATCAAAGGATTAAGTGCACCGTATCTGCATGTGAGTAAACACGAGCTCTAAAAAGACTTGCAGGGAAGGAGGGGGGCTTTAATTAGGAAACGATTTTTTCAGGTCTTTATGTTACCTCCAAATAGAAGCCCCGGGGCTTCTTTTGGGAAACAGTTTCCTAATAAGAGCCCCGGGGCTTTTATATGGGGGAGCTTCTTTTTGGAAACTCCCGGTACTACTTGCCTATCTTATGTAGTTTCAATCAGCCTAGATGGTTTAGTACGCACTCTTGATGGATACCTACTAGTTTTCTCAGAATTTACAGAGACTGATTCATTTCTTTGGTCTTTTCCCTCGGGATGATTCTGTTCACATGCACTGCCACTGTTTCCGGACACATTTCTCTCGTGGTTGTTATTTGATACACGCAGAAATAGCTCTAGCTTACTCTCAACAGGGATGTCACTTATTGAATTATCTTGTTATGGTAAGTCTACATCATAACTCAAACGAATTTAATCTATGTGTCTTTTCCAGATGTTATTTTCAACTTGAACTCTGTAAGTTACTGGACCTAGTTTTTTTCATTATCACTTCCCGTACCCATTTGTCTTTTTCTCTGTAATCCATGACATAAACAGGATCTCCAACATTTAGTTTTCTTCCTTCTTTATCATATTTTGCTTGCTTTTGTTTGCGCTACGACCTAGATCTGGTTTTAACAAGTCTAGCGGTGTTGCCAATCTTTATCCTAAAAATAACTCACTGGATGTAACATTTGTAACTGTGTGGAGTTGATCTATAGCTCAGAAGAAAACAAAGCTAATCTTTGAGCTAGAATCCCTTCTAAATTTTCTTGAGATGTGTTTTGAATGTTCTTACTACTCTCTCTGCCTCACCGTTGGAAGCTGGGTGTGCCAGTGGGATTAAAATGTGTTTTATCCCTAAACCTTTCAAGTAGTTTTCAAATTCTGTGGAAACTAGTGAAGAGCATTATCTGTTACAATTTGCAGTGGTAACCCATGCGATGAAAACAAAAATCTCAGGGCATTAATAACGCTCTCAGAGGAGATAGAACTCATTTTAACAACTTCTAGCCATTTTGAATACGAATCTATGACTAACGTGAACATATTTCCTTGAAACGGACCTGTAAAATCTAGCCCAAGACTGTGAAGGCCATGTCCAATTATTAGGCGCTGCACTTGACATTGCTGCATGCTGCCTACAAATTGAACAATTTCCAACACATTGTTCTATTTGGTGGTCAATATTCGGAAACCACACATGCATACGAGCTAACGACTTCATTTTCGCAATACCCCAATGACTCCCACGCAACTGATTCATGATCATATCTTGCAACTTGGGTGGTATTACTACTCTGGAACCTCTCATCAAATATCCTTCTACAATGGTTATCTCATCACGCACTTTCACATACGGACTGAACTCTGAGTCTAACTCTTATGGTTTCGGTCTTCCATTCAGAACAAAATGAATAACCTTACTAATCACTGGATTCTGAGCAGAAACACGTGCAACAGTTTTCGCATCTATCGGTGAGCTGTTTATGCTAACACATGAATTCGCTGGTCTCATAATCAATATCGCGTTTTGGCAACTCAGTACTGTGGACTCGTAACCTTTTACAGCAAATCTCAGTTCAGCGCAGATTTTTGTACACGATTTTGAAAATGAAACCAGACAAAAAATAACCCACCTTTGTATTCTGGTTGCTGTAGTAACAAGAATGTTACGTTTCGGAGTAAATATGATACGTCAACGGTTCGTAATCTGTAATCAAAGTAAATTCCCCAGCCTAAACGTATTGATGAAATCGATTGATTCCAAAAATAATTGCTATCCTTCTTTTTCTAACATGGAGTACTCACGTTCTTGTTTTGTCAATTTTCTCGAAACGTACGCAGTTGGACGTTCCATGTCTGTGGTTCAATCAATATGGGTGACGTCACTTATTTGTGTTTTAATGTCTTGAATGCTACGTCACACTTTTTGGACCATTACCAAACCGTCTTTTCAGCTAGCAATTCGTTCAGTGGTGCTGACAACGTACCTATGTTCGTTATGAACTTTTGGTAATAATTTAGGCATGACAAAAATGATTTCAATTGAGACTTGCTCTCAGGCCCTTTCATGTCTAGAATTGCTTTCGTTCTTCGGGGGCTTGGGTGTATACCCTTTGCATCAATAACAAACGAAAAATATTCTACTTTCTCTTGCATGAAAGTACATTTCTCAGGGTTCAATTGAATACCATACTTGCTGAACCTTCCCAACACCTTTTCTACATTTGCAAGATAGATGTTTTGCGTCATTGGGACCCGTGATGTTGCAATCATCCAAAATGCACCCCACATTTGGAACACCCTCCAAAGTTTTGTCCATGACTTCTTGAAATTCCCCAGGTGAACTAGCTACCCCATACGGTAACCTACGGTAACAGAACACACCTAGCGAAGTGTTAATTGCAACCAACTTTCTAGATTCTTTGTCCAGCAAAAACTGTTGATATGCTTATCTTAAATCCAATTTCGTGAACTTTTTACCCCAATTCAAATTCACAAGCAAATCTTTAGCCTTGGATAACTGTACCCAATGTATTTTCAAAACATGAGGATTGGTCTTTAAACTGGGACAGGAGACTGGGTTTTGCATACACCTGCTTAATAGAATTCCAATCTAATTTAATTTCTTTCAATTAGCTTCGACCAAATAGACAACCTGCACCTTGTTTTACCACAATAACCGGCAATTTACAGCACTGACTGCCATATTCTACAGTTGCTTCAAACTGTCCCAACACAGGAATGTCCTCGAAAGTGTATGTCTGTAATTTGATATCGCACTTGGTCAGATTAGTGTTGTTAAATTTACCGCGATACACCTCCTCTGACATTACAGTGTGTGAACAGCCTGTATCTAGTTCAAAATTGACAGATACACCATTTATTTTCACGCCCACCATTATTTCTAGCAACTCACTTTTGTTTACACTTTTTACATTTAAGTTATGCCAGTTTACGTCACTTTTTTCAGTTTCACTACAGTCATTTTCAACAACATTTTTTACACCAACCTTTGAGTTCTTTTTCTTCATTTTAGAAAAAGTGTGCTTTGGCCTCTTTCCAGAAGCGCTCTGTGCTGCGGGTTTACCAGCAGCGTTCGCATTAGTACACTAACGGCTGATGTGTCCCGTCTTCTTGCATTTAAGACATACCGACTGCTTGTGGAAACAACTGTCTGGGTCGTAACCTGTCTTCCCACCTCGCCAGCACTCCTTTCCGTGCACTTTCTTCACTGGAACTACTTTGTGAATTATCGCGCAGTTTCGGTTGGCTACCTCCATCGACTTGGCTAATTCCAGAGCCTTTTGTGCAGGCACTGGGCAGTTTTTTTCCTTATTCCAGAATCACGCGGAAGTTTTTTTAAAAACTCGCCAAAGTTACAAGTGTCTGCCACGTTTCTCAGTGCTTTCATACACTCAGCAGCAGATTGATTGTCCGGCTGCGCAGTTTTATGAAACTTGTAACGTTCAATGATTTTTGAGGGCTTGGGACTTACGTGTTGTTGAACTAGTTTCACGAAGTCCTGATACAGCTATTCCTTGGGCTTTTCAGGAGCAGCAAATCTTTCATAATAGAATAGACTTTAAATCCACAGACCGTCAGTAAATAGCGCGTCTTTTTCTTTGATCTTCTATCCCACTAGCTTCAAAGTACTATTCCAGTCTTTCAATATAATCTTCCAATTTCTCCGACTCCTCATATTCGGACAGTTTTCCAAACACTGTGGCGTTGGCCATTTTAAATCAAAACAAAAGTTTTCACAGCGTAGTGACCTAATTTTTAGTGTTAATTATTAATTTTATATTAATATTAGATTCACTAAATCATCCTGTAAATTTTAACTCACAGTTTAATTATTATCATGTATTTTATTTAATCCCTTCCTCGTCGCCAATAATTGTTGTGAATGTGGGTTCTTTAAGATTAAATAAAAGACCATGTTTTCAGCTTCATATTTCTAAAGCAACTAAACTACACATGTATTTACAATGAGTTATACAATGCATTAAAACAAAGGTATCAGCTCCAAGAAATACAGGACATAATGACATCATAGGAAATAAGTGATAAACACAGAAACCTCAGATTACAACAGAGGTGTAACAATAAATTGGTTAAAAAGTTATCTTACTAATAGAAAACAATCTGTCCAGATTGATGATAGGTGTTCAGATTGCTTAGATATTTTATGTGGTGTTCCTCATGGTTCTATACTTGGACCTAAACTTTTTATTATATATATCTATGATCTTTGTGATGTTTCAAATATTTTACATTTCATATTATTTGCTGATGATACCAACGTCATTTAGAAATGGTTGTGATTTAACAGCACTTGCAAGAGAAGTAAGTATTGAGCAAGATAAATTGTAAATCTGATTGAATGTTAATAAGTTGTCTTTAAACGTTAAAAAAACAAATTTTGGGTTGTTCGGTAAATTTAGAAACATGGTAAGTGACATAAGTATCTCCATAAATATCTCCATAAATTGAACTTCAACAAGTGCCTAATGCAACGTTTTTAGGAGTTATTACATACTTGAGCTAGTATGAACAAATTAATCATGTTTCGGATAAATTATCCAAAGCTTAACAATGATGTATCGAATAAAATCATATATGGATAAATATTAATTGGTAACTATATATTATTTTTGTATTTTTTTCTTATCTTTCGCGCTGTAGTGAAATTTGGACGTCAAACACGTCTAAAACAAAATTGAAAATTTTGTTCTTAAAGCAGAAACGAGTAATAAGAATAATTAAAAATGTTGGGTTTAATGACCATGCGAATGAATTGTTTAACAGTTGTAAATTATTAAAATTTGAAGATATTATAAAGCTCAAAACTGCTTACATTGTGTATAAGGCTAAACAAGAGCAGCTTCCCATTAATTTGAAACATTAGTTTCAAATTGGAAATTGTGCAAGCGTACATTGTACGAGACAATATGATAAATTCAAAACAAACTTTACTAGAACGAATTTGAAATCAAATTGTGTTTTTGTGGTTGGCGTTAAAACGTGGAATAGTTTTCCCAAAGAAATCAGGTCATCTGTCAGTACTGAGTTGTTTAAGAAAGTGGTGAAAATTTATATCATAGCATCATACTGTAACAATTAGTTTTAATTTTGCTTGCTGCTACATTACTTTAGTTTTAGTTAATGTTTTATTTTTTAGTACTGGCGTGCTCTAGTGTAAGTTTTAAAACTTACTGGTACGCCTTTCTTTTGTCAAGCTGTAAATCAAAATAATTTCAGTATTATAGTATTATAATTTATAAATGCCAAATATGTATCATTATGTATTACGTTTTACGGTATTTGTGGCGCCGGTTCTAAAATTCAAAATTATATATCTAAAACAATTAAATCCAAACGCAAGCAACGAAAATGAACATTTTAGTGTAGGATATGCATCGAAATGCTAGAGAATCATAAATAGAAAAAAACAAGGAATTTAGTTTATTGTTTCGTAAAACCTTTGCACTTTTTGTGTTGATCTTCAAATATCGCCCACTTACGTACCTGTACAAAGAGTGTTCGTGTTATCCACACTGAC
The DNA here is from genome assembly GCA_949752745.1 of Protula sp. h YS-2021. Classification (NCBI taxonomy): domain Eukaryota; kingdom Metazoa; phylum Annelida; class Polychaeta; order Sabellida; family Serpulidae; genus Protula; species Protula sp. h YS-2021. Next base: position 68,808,646 of record OX457026.1, read on the forward strand.
GGCGATATCAAATAAACCTTATACACAAAAAAAGGATTATCCAGTGCTATGCCAATTGACTTTATGCTATTCAGAGCCAAAATTGGAATATTTTACATAACTGAACTTAATAGAAGGAAAAGATATCCCAAACTGACCAGCATTTCAAGTACTGAAATCGATACATTCTATATTGTGGCATTTCTAGCGATATGTATTTCACGTATAGTTTGGACTACACCAAGCAACGACCGAGCTGACCCCATTACATGTTCAAGTTCAATAACTAGACCATTAAACAACACTTTGGGATATACTTCAAGACGTACATCTTGGAACTATGAAAAATATACAAACAAAACTTTTCAAATAACAGTGGACCGAGAATATTCGTCTTTTGCACTAACGCGACCTCAAACAACACCGATACCCCTGCCTGAAGATAATAGACTTTTAGGAAATAAAGTCGCACACGTATACTTTTGAAATATAATGAAAAACACATTCCCATGTATAGAATACAAACGCAATGTTTTAAACGGTCAAAAGCAATTTCATGCGACATATGTTGTAACTTGATACATGTAAAATGTACTAGGTCAATCGCAGAGCCTCAGTATGATAGTATTGTTGAAACAGGGGCTGATTTTGATTTTATGTGTAATCTATGTACAATCGAAATTCTTCCTTTTAGCAATAATAACTTGGATATTAACTTGCGAAGCGATCGGAATCTTGTTGAAAACATAAAGGTAACAGATATTAACTATGACTGTTTTAAAACAAAGGGGCTACATTTTATTGGTCTTAGTATTTGATCTTTACTTCCTAAGATTTCAGAACTGAAAAAATTGGTAGAAAAGGTTAAGCCAACCATCATAAGCGTATCTGAAACTTGGCTAGATAATAGTGTGACAGACAACTAAATAAGTATACAAGGGTATACAATTTTACGCAAGGACAGAAATAGGCAGGGAGGAGGTGTTTGCTTGTATATCAAGTCGAAATTAGCACATAATCTAAGAAACAACTTAATGAATACAGATACTGAGGCCATTTTTGTAGATTTACTTCTACCCAAAACCAGACCTATTTTACTTGCCTCAATCTACAGGCCACCAAATCAAACCACTTTTCTTGAAAACATAGATGATGGCCAAGAATGTTATCTTTTAGGTGATTTTAACATTTGTGCAAATATCAAGCAAACACATCTATCTAAATCGTATCACGATTTGTTGAAAGCTCAAAGTCTGCACCAAGTAATTACTTCACCAACGCGTATTGCGTGTAAAAAATCTATGATCACATAACATGTTCGCATACAGATAGAATCACACAAAGGGGAGTTTTAGCTTCGGGTCTCAGTGACCATTTCATAGTTTACTGTACTCGAGAAATTGTTAGAAATTCCTTTAATGAACCCAACATAGTCGAAATGTCGTTCAATGAAAAATTATACAGCTGATTCTTTATGTAGTAAGTTAGAAAGTGTTGATTGGGTTCCAGTCTTCAACAGTATATGTCCAAATATGGCTTGGTCCAACTTTCATAGTCTATTTACAAATGTTTTGAATAGTGTCGCTTCCGAAAAACAATTCGCATCAAGCAAAGAACAGAGCCCTGGATGACAAATGAGATTGTAGAAAAAAACAGCTGTTCGAGATGGTCTTTTACATGCCATTAAAGAAAGTAATGACGAAAACTTAAAGTGCTTTTTAACAGGTTAAGAAATGAAATTCAGAGGGACATAAAGCATGCAAAATCATCTTATTTTGAAAATGAAGTGGAGCAAAATTTGGGCAAACCTAAACAACTTTGGAACCATCTCAAATCCCTTGGCTATAACGACAAATCAAAAATCGCTCAAATATCGTACTTCGGATAGGCACTAGCTTGTGCTTTAACACATTAGATATTTGTTATCATAACAACCATTTCCTCACTACAATTATCCCTAAGTTAGTAGAACAATTACCCCTGGCCACTGGCATATTTTCAACCGAATCTAGAAAATTCAAGGGATTCTATAGAAATAAAGGCATTGTACCGGGTTGTATTAAATTACAAGTCCAGTCAGAGGATTTTACACGCAAGGAACTAAGCGGCATAAATCCCAGTAAATCCACATGTTTGGACAATATTGGTCCTAAATTCCTTAAAGATGGTTCCTCTCAGCTAGCTCCAGTACTGACCCATATCATAAATCTATCAATATCTCATAATTGTGTCCCAAATGATTTAAAGCATGCTAAAGTCACTCCACTTTTCAAAAAGAATTATAAACCTGAAGTCAGCAACTATAGGCCTATAAGTGTTTTAAGCTCTGTCTCAAAGTTACTTGAAGAATGTGTACATGATCAGGTTCAGCAATACTTGTTAGATAATAACCTTATTTTTAGACATCAATCAGGTTTTAGACAAAATTATTCTACAGATTCCTGTTTTATTCATTTTACGGACTTCATCAAACATAAGATATCAAATAGTTTTTATTTCGGTGCTCTTCTATTCGACATACAAAAAGCTTTCGATTCTGTACATTACAAAATTCTCTGTGATAAAATAGAAGCTATCGTATTGATCCAACATGGTTCAAGTCATACCTAACTAATAGACGACAATCAGTTTCTTTAAATGGTGTAATTTCTGTGCCAATGGTAATAACATGTGGGGTTTCCCAAGGAAGTTTATTGGGAGCCCTACTGTATCTTATCTATGGCAACGATATGGAAATTTCGGTTAAAAATAAGTTACTATTATACACAGATGAGAGTGTTATTATTGCATATGTAAAAGACCCTAATGTGGTGTCAAACTACCTAAGTCAAGATTTGGAATCGTGTAACAAATGGTTGATCGACAATAAACTATCACTACACGTAGGTAAAACTGAATGTATACTGTTTGCGTCAAAGCATAAACTGAAAAGGGTATCAAATTTTCAAGTACCTTATCAAGGTGAAACCATATCTAGCTCACTGTCTGTTAAGTACCTGGATGTAACATTAGACCAAGATCTCTCTGGAGAATCAATGGCCATGCGAACCATAGCTAAAACTACATTCAGACTCAAATTTCTCTATAGACAACAAAGCTTTTTATCCCGAAAAATACGTCATAAATTGAGTTCTGCCTTCCTTTTATGCCATTTAGACTATTGCATTACCGCATAGTATCCAAACCTTACACTCAAAACCAAACTTAAACTCCAAACAACTCAAAATAAAATAGTTCGATTTATTCTTCAACTTACAGCGAGATCTCATGTTGGTCAACTACAACGAAATTCTTTGAGTTCACTAAATGTCACAGATAGAGTATGCCAACTTAGTCTTAATCATGTATTCAAAATAAGTCGTTGCCTGACCCCTACCTACTTAACTGAGAAATTTGTTTAAACGTCGCATACACATGACCATGTAACAAGAGCTAGCGAACACAACTTTTATGTACCTCGTGTCCAAGACATTGCTAAACAGTCGTTCTATTATCAGGGTATTTTTCATTGGAACAATTTGCCAAATAATGTGAAAAGCCAATCGAGTCTCCAGTCTTCAAAAAAACTAGTCAAAGTATTTTAAGCTAATTGAAGTCTTAGTCGCGAAAACAATGCTTTTGTGGTCTAGATTATGTTTCTTTTAGCATATATTTCATATCCTACAGTATTATTACCACAAAAGTATTTCTTACTATTTCTAGTCAATCTGTTTAATACTTATGCGTTCACAAATACTAGTTGCACTTGATAAGGACCCCATTGGAAATAAGCGCCTGACGCTTTAATGGGTTATCCTTGGTTTGTTCAACATTATTATGTGCTCACATTGTATTGACATGTTATAGTATGCACATATTTTATGTTGAATTTACTGAATAAAAAACAACAATATGTATTTTGTATTGTACTGTTTGGAAAAAGAATAAATAAAACCAATTATATACATATATGTTACCACAAGATTTTAGTCAACTTCAAGCGGGTTTCTTTTTTCGTCGCTTTAAAGGGGCTACATGCAGCGCAACGATGGCGAGAATGCTGTTGCTAGACTTTACTTCGGATTACTTATAAAATCAAAATTTCATTTCGGGCCCTGCGGGCCCTCATAAAACTTCTAAATTTAAAACAACTTGTGTGAACAGCCACCTCCCCAGTTAGCTTGAAAAAAAGTAAACTTGCGATGAAAGTTGTAACTGCACAAGTATTATAAGACCAAAATTCCATAAAATGGAACATTATGAAAAAATAAGAGTTATTGGAAGAGGAGCTTATGGGTATTTTATCGCTTTTATATATATTACTCTTTTCAATTAAGACTCTTATTATCGCCCACGAGAAGGATTTACAATAGTCCCAGTGGACCCTTTCTGTCTTCCTGGGTCAGAAAGAGTCACAGTTCCTGTAGTGGAAATGGCCATTGATCTCAACTTTCGAGGCTATAGATCTTTCAGCGCACGTTCCAGGACATCGAGGCTGGAGTAAAGAGTGGTTTTGCAACTGTACTCGTACTCGTAGATTCATTGTTGTATGTGATAATGGTGAATACCAAAAATAAGGACTATTTCAGTCGAAAGGGTATGCGTACGCGTAACGAGTGTTTTAAAATAAACGAAGTTCAAGAAATCCGCCAAAACCGGGGCATCCCGAGTTAACCTTTTTCCAGTCGGCATAGCAAAAAATCAATCAAAGACGACATTTTTTCCTGTTATTTCTGTTCTTCTAGAGGTACAGTATATCTGATTTTATGGTAGTTTTATAGGACGTTGTGGAGGACGGCAGGTTTCAAAATCTTTTACAAGTCTACGGTGGAGAGGAGATAGAATTGGTTAGAAGAGGCCATAACTGGTGACAAAAAAGTTGAATTCTAACTGAACTTCAGCCAGATGGACTAACCCTTTTGACTAAACTTTTCCTTATTATATGTCTCCCCCTAAGGGAGACATATATAGCATTTGGTGAGTCCGTCCGTCTGTCCGTCCGTCTGTCCGCAGTGAGTTCTCATGAAATTAATGAGTCGATTTTTCTCAAAACACACATACGTATTGGGGTACATGTCTAGATGATGCCCGTTTTATTTTTTTTCGTTTCCTCAAAAATTCTTGGCAAATTTTTTAACATAGGAGGGGGGGGGGGGGGGGGTTCGTGCATTTTTTTCACTTTGGCAGGCTATATCTCCAAAACGGTTTGTTGGATTAGGCTGAAACGTGGCAAGAACAACACACATATAGTGCAAATATTTACAGCGAAGTTTTTCTTCATTTCCGCTAAAATATATTTTTTGCAAATTTTTGAATTTGAGCTTTTTTTGGCAATATTGTTGCGATATCTCCGAAACGGTTAGTTGGATTAGGCTGAAACGTGGCAAGAACAACACACATATAGTGCAAATGTTTACTGCGAAGTTTTTCTTCATTTCCGCTGAAAATGTATTTTTGGCGAATTTTTAAATTATTGATCTTGAACTTTTTTGTCAATATTGTTGCGATATCTCCGAAACGGTTAGTTGGATTAGGCTGCAACTTGGCAAGAAGAACTCACAAAAAGTGTAAATGTTTACTGCGAAGTTTTTTTTTCATTTTCATGGAAAATGTATTTTTGGCGAATTTTTAAATTTTTGATATTTAACTTTTTTGGCAATATTGTTGCGATATCTCCGAAACAGTTTGTCGGATTAGGCTGAAACGTGACAAGAAGAACCCACATATAGTGCAAATGTTTACTGCGAATTTTTTTTTTCATTTCCTTTGAAAATGTATTTTTGGCGATTTTTTTAATTTTTGAATTTTTACTTTTTTGGCCATATTGTTGCGATATCTCCGAAACAGTTTGTTCTATTACGCTGAAACATGGCAAGAAGAAACCATATGTAGTGGAAATGTTTACTGCGAAATTTTTCTTCATCCATTTTCTGTAAAAATGTATTCTTGGGGATTTTTGCATTTTTGGGGCTCGCCAATGTTGTATTTTAAGCAAGGAATTTTTTCCACGTGACTGATTGGGGGCGGGGGAGACATATCCGTTTTTGTTTTAACAATACACTGGCCAATCTAGTGTGGCGATATTTGATAAATAAAAATCGTTTTGAGCCACGGAAGTTTTTTTTCAGTTTCACCAATTTGGATCTACTGTAACCATTCGTCCCTCCTCCACTTCGTAAGTTAAGTTAATTGTGGCCCATGGCCTGATATAGAGGCGTGGCCCATGGTCTGATATGGTCATCGCTTGTCCCAGCGGACTCTTCCTATTTTCCTAGGACAGAAAGGGTCACAGTTCCTATTCTTATTGCTAAGGTTTTAGTGAGAATTTTGTTTAATATTTAAATAAGCGGATTCGTACTTAGAATTTCGCTGGAAAGCTTTGGCGTTTCAACCGAATTGGTTGGGATAAAGGCATAAAGAAATGATAAAAAGTCGCAAGAATCAACAAAATGCCATTTTGCAAGAAACATATTCACAAGTGGGCTATAAAAGAAGCAGAATAATATGTGAATTAGTTTTTAAAAGAGTATGTGTTGGCTTTTTTTAATTTAAAAGTACGGGTGTTGTGAGAAAATTGGGATTTTGATGCTTTGCCCTTATAATTTCTTTGTAATTTGCCCCCCCCCCCCAAAAAAAAAAGATTCAGTCGAAATGGGACCTCTATTGGAAAAGCCCGAAGGTAAACTTATGGAAATGACCATTAATCGGAACTTTCTAGGCTGTGGATCTTTTGGGGCACGTTCAAGGACATCGAGGTTCGAACTTTGTCTTTAAAAGCACGTTGAGAACTATCCTATTGCATTATTTTCAATCTCGATACACCCAGAAAGAATGTCGAATATTATCCAAATACAGAGCTCTTTAGTTTTGCCTCGCAAGAGCAGAAAGCATGGCTTTCTCTTTTTACGAAAGTTGCCAGCATTTTCTTTAAAATTAACATATGTGTTAGTTATAAAAAGAGGACAATGTGTGGCAATTTATCTTCAATATATTTTGGAATAGTTTTGATTTTATGTTTTAGATGTCACTTGTTTTATACTTATAAATAATCAATTCAAATTTTCGCGCACGTTACCAATTTTGGCACAAAAATATAAAAATATTCAACAAAATATCAGTTTAACACGCATGTTGAAAGCTTCTTTGTAACAGAATTTACTTTTTCAATTTATTTTTCAGGGTAAAAACGCAGAAATTGAAATTTATGAAATTTCTCGGAAGTTTGAAGATGTGTAGGAGTTGGAAAATGTTGTGGTGCAATCACTGGTATCCAGACAGAAGGGCCTTGGACAAAAGGGCCTTTCCCAAAACGGCCTTTCCCGAAAAGGCCTTTCCTAAAACAGCCCTAAATGAAAAGTTGGGCAAAAAGGCCTTGAGATTTTTTTCTAGGATTTTAAGTTTTAATTATTAAATAAAATATGTAATAAAATAACAAGTCAAAAAACAAACTTCATTGTGTTTTTACAGATAACTGCCTTGATGTTTTGTTTTAATTACTCCCCATCACTCCAATGAAATTTCGGAAGCTCTGTGCCACAGCATAATCCCTGTTTGTACCAATCACTGACTTGATGTTTTACTCATTGCAAAGGCTCTTTCAATTACTTCCCATCACTGTCTTTAGATGCCAGATTTCGGAGTCATTGTGCCACAAAAGATAATCTCTGTGCTTTGTTTCGTTCCTCTTCACTTTGCTGTTTAAACACACGCACTAATCCGGATGATGTTGGCGTGCCAGTGTCTTGCCGATATATAAGGAGTTCTGAATTTGAGGTTTTTACTTGAATGGATATGATACAAAGTAATAAAGGACAGCCAAAAATTTGTCTCGTTGGCTTCATGTACGTTAAGAAAAATAAAACTAATTTTGAGAACCATGTCCAAAAAAAAATTCTCAAGGCCCTTTTGTCCAACTTTTCATTTAGGGCCGTTTTGGGAAAGGCCCTTTTGGAAAAGGCCGTTTTTTGGGAAAGGCCCTTTTGTCCAGGGCCCTTCTGTCCCGGATTCGCAATCACTAATTAAGAGTTAAAATGCCATTTTTCGTATACTTCAAATAAATAGTCAGCTATCGAAATTATTAAAAGAATGAATGCATGTCAAGTTTACGTTATTTTAAACCTTGTCAACTAAAATAAAGTACTTTTGGACAGGGTTGGTATGATTTAAAGCATTTGGTTTAAATCAGGATTTAAATCAACGTAAACAATCATGTTTTTTTTTTTTTTTTTTAAATGCAGCAAAGGCACTCGGGAATCGTTTGTAACCACTTTTGTTTAAACAAAGCATATTATATCGCGCGCTTATCAGTGCATATAAGCTTTAGAGGTGGGGGGGGGGGGGGGGTTAGCAGTGAGCACCGGGTTACGAGAGGGCCAATGACGGTAGGAGCAACTACTTCAGTGTTCGTCAAACATGTTTCTACCCCGTTGCTTGCAAAGTATTAGTGTTACGCGTCGTGCAAACTGTATTTAAATCCCCCTAATGACTGCTTCTTCAGTTGTTAATTAATAATCTGGCCAAAAAATCACTGAAAAAGTGTCTAGGAGACGTCTTGTTCCTGTGTGGAGATAGTTTGATAGAGACATTGCAAATAAAAATCCAAAAGGAATCTGTAGAACTGAACTTGCAGACAGTTATCTGAACAATTGAATTTGCGGATAGTTATCGAAGATATTGTCAAATAAAATTTATATACAACTGTCTTGCAAGACAGCGTTATGGTATTTTTTTTCTTATTTCATTTTTCGAGTTTGATTTAAATAAAAAATTTAAAAATCTGATTTAAATGAAAAAAAAAAAAAACAGTGCACAGTGCAATCTCATAAATATTGAAAAACGCATAAACTTTACTGGTAGTTAATGGGCACCTCGTATAAACCTTAATGAGTTTGTAAACATAGAATTCTTCTAAACGCTCTTATTTAAAATATTTACATTTTAAAATACATTATAGAAGCTTCGACTTAAATGGAGGATTTTCAAAATTTCCATATCGCTGGGCATTGGGGTTCTCAGTGGGACTTGTACCCGAGACTCCTCGCTACCCAAAACGGCGCGCATCTACTACGCCACAACTACCCCCCCCCCCTCAATTCTACCCCTGCCCGCCTCCAGTCATTCAGTATGACAAGGTTGCAGCTGTTATACAGTTTTCTATGATATGAAATTTTATGGTGTGTAAAATATCAAACCATGTTATTTCGTGGTAGTGTTCTTTTATTTCAGTTAATTTCCCTACCGCTTTTATCTTACAAAAATGTGCATTGTCTATTCTAGATTTCCTGTTCAACTACAGATCTTCTTTTTGATATGCATCAGAATTTATTTGTTTTGTTTTTTAGAATTGTTCATCTGTGCAGAAGATTGATTGATAAGAAATTAGTAATAATAAAACAAATACCCGTGGAGCAAATGACCAAAGATGAAAGACAGGTAAAAATTTAACAGAACGTCAAATAAATTTTTCAGCATAAAAATAGAAATTTCGCTGCTGGTAATAAACTTTGGTATTTGCTATAATTGGGCAGTATTAGCAAAAGCAGAAGAAAATAGCTCAATGCCAGTAAAGACATTTTTACTGCCTCAAATATTAAATTAGATTAAATGATCTTGTATTGTGGAAAAAAATTCGTTTAGCTTTTCTGTATATATGTTACGGACTTATTACCAATCCAAGCTATTTATAGAAATGTTTTAAAAAACCCAACAAATGTGTAATCGGGGCACCGATTTGCAAATGGGCTGCCCAATTACAAATTTGCTGTTGGGCCTATCCCATTTTGCAAATGGGCCGGATTGGTAATTTGTCCGCAACATTTAGAACATTTAAAAATTTGGGGTTCTATCTTTCTTTATATTCGATTTTTTTGGCCGAAGTAAGGCACTGTTGACAAGTTAGTTTGCTCCGGAAAATACAGTAAAGGCAGTTCATCTTCTCTAAAAACTTTTTCAGAATAAACATGGAAAAAGTGATCCCTATGGTATGCGAAACATACATGTGATGTGATTTATTTTACAGGCAGCTCTGAATGAAGTTAAAGTGTTGTCAATGTTATCGCATCCGAATATTATCGAATATTATCAAAACTTCTTGGAAGATAAGGCACTTATGATTGTGATGGAATATGCTGAAGGTTTGTGCTGGATGGAAAGAAATGTCATACGGATGTAATTATGTTCCAAAAAGAAGAAAAATGCTGTAATAAAAGTTTCTTTTGTTTGAAACTTGAACTGCTTAACTAGTTGCTCCATGGGTAACTTCAAAAACATTTGCATATTTTTTACACTGGACTAAAATATGGCTATGTCTAAAAAAAACAGAAATAGACAAGCTTTGCTAGAAGTCGATGCGATTGCACAAATAAGTGAAATAAATGAGGCATTTCTTCTTTCAGGTGGCACTTTGTTTGATTTTTTACAGTCCAAGAATGGTCAGATGTTAGAAGAACAGGTATCCGTTGTCGTTATAGTTCGTTTACTGAAATATTTTTTTAAAAGGGTTTTGTTCGACATTCGATGACATTGACCTTTGACCTTTGTGTAAATATACCAAAAAATACATCTCTAGAAATATCAAAGCTGATCTATTTTTGCATATGTTTGTGGAGGGGGGAATATTCTAAATAGAGTCACTGCTGTTACGGGAATGTGTTTGGTCCTAAACACATTCTCTGTTGGGCTAAAAAATGTCAAAATGTCTTGTTACAGGAGATCCTCAGTTTTTTCGCTCAGATGTTATTGTCACTACAGCATGTCCATTCAAAACAAATCCTGCACCGGGACCTAAAAACCCAAAATATACTACTCAATAAGAAGAAAGAAATCATTAAAATCGGCGACTTTGGCATTTCTAAAGTGCTTAGCAGCAAGAGCAAAGCGTATACGGTAAGCTCTAGGCAATTTCTTCGCATTTTCAAGTGGAAATTTTTCGCACACAATGAAAGATAGCATACACAGGCACGATTTTAAAAAGATGTACAAGGTTTCTTAAATGTTTTTGTTTTCATGCTAACATTTTATATTTTTACAAACTTCTTCCCGTAGCTGTAAATAACTAATATTACGGATAGACTAGCTAACCAACGGCAAGAATGTGTTTGTTTCACTGCCCCCCCCCTTCCCCCTGTCACTTTACAGGTGGTGGGAACGCCCTGTTATATCTCACCCGAGCTGTGCGAAGGCAAGCCGTATAACCAGAAGAGCGACATCTGGGCGCTGGGCTGTGTCGTTTACGAGATGACGACGCTGAAAAGAGCCTTCGAGGCGCAAGTGCGTTGCCAATTATCTCTTATCTCTTCATGTATTTTTTGTCATAGAATTAAAATCCGGATAACCGCTCATTGTTGTGAAGAATTTATCTGTAGATATTGAAAAAAAAAATTTCTGTCAATTTTTTTTTGTAAGTTTCAAGTGAGAGAGATAGTCCAATAGATTCATTGCTTGGGCGATAATCGAATATCTATATTTATGTGTTAGAACTGTGTGATTAAATTTTTCATTTCCGTTCGGATTTGTAAAGAATTCTAAACATAATTAGTTTCGATATAGATCTGCTTATGACGTAATGAGCTAACAAGGCGTTCTTTAAAAAAAAAACACTCAAATTTATGAGTGAAAGTTGGGAAGAGTGCATATTTTTTCGTTGTGATGTATAAAGTTTGTGCAGAATTGTGTGACGTTTTCACCAAGAAAGTGAATATTTTATTTTAGAATTTACCAGCCTTGATTCTTAAAATCATGAGAGGAACGTTTGCCCCAATCGCGGATCATTTCAGTGACGATTTACGCAACCTGATTTTAAGCATGCTTCACCTTGACCCGACCAAGCGGCCGTCAATCAACCAGATCATGGCCATGCCGTGTGTGATGCATACCCTCATGTACCTCTACACCGACTTTGGCAAGGTGCCGTGTAGGAGGTGTGCGCGTTTTTTTGTCCTCTGCCCAGCCCCCATGTCCTTCCCGCCCTGTCCCCACCCCCTATTACACAGATCACATTAACACATGTGACTATATCAGGGTTTTGATCCGCTCCTAAAAATACCGTATTAAATAGAATGAGGAGAAATTATGTGACTGAGAATGTACTGAAATGTTCTTGTGTCACCTTTTTTAGGTTTGCACTAAGTATTCTTAGAAGTATCACAGTTCAACTAATGCGCTTTGAAGTAGATCAGTTGCCTGTTCACTTGTTAAGTACATTCAGTTAAGAAACCAACTACAGCTAAAGTACTTACAAAGTTACTTAGTTCCATTTTCGTCTCGTTATACATCTCCATAACTATTAATTGGATTTTATTGAAATCTCTCACACTGATAGAGCACATATTCAAGGTGTGTTTAGTAGAGTTTATGAAAAACTGGATCTTGAAATTTGGCAAAGCTTTGCGTTTTGATACATTTTTCTGCGCGGTCGTCTAGGCTGTGTCTCCAAAGCTATTCATCGATTTTTTTTAAATTTTACACACGGATAAAACAGATATTGAAAATTGTCAGTGTCTTTTTTTAATATTAAACTTAGGTTTTGTCGAAATTTCAAAATGTAAAACTCTTAAAATTGGGATAAACCGTGATAAAAGTGGCAGTAGTAACACACTTGGCAAACTAACCTTAATTAGCACCGAATTCATAGGTCACCCTGCTTCACGGGGACTGTGTCTCTCTGGGGCTCTAGTTTTCCCCAGTAACGAGCTACGCGCTGCTGAAAAGCTGTGTACGGAAATGGTTCGTTTTGTTACTTTTTTTTTTAAATGTTGAAAAAAAAGAGAAAAAAAACGTGAATATGCCAAAGATGAGGTTGCTAAATGCCGTGGTTTTCTCAAAGTAAATGAAATTCCGTTGTTTAAGTGCGACTAATTTAAAAGCAGGTATGTGGGTAAGTTTTAAGCTATTTGTTGTCATTTACTTTTAGATTGAGGGAGTGTGGTAGACGGTAGATTACCCACGGTTAATCGCCCTCACCCAACATCTGTCGATATTTGTTTGTTTATTTTTTAAAGGAAATTAAACTAAGTTACTTTGTAAGTACATTAGGTGAAGCTGGATACTTATTAACTTATTGACTTAATTATTGATACCTGTTGACTTAATTTAACTAACCTTCTTGGAAAGTGCATTTAGTTGAATGAAGGAAATTTTCAAGTTAGTTGGCGGAAACGTAAAATAATTACACAGGCAAGTTTCAAAATATGTTCAGTTACATAGTTTTTTTATTGCTTTAGGTAATACAGTGTTTAAAGTAGGGGTGTCCAACTGACGTTTGTTTTACACAGTTTACACTAATGTCAGTCATCATGCTGCAGTATTTGTATATGTGTTACAGTAAATCTGTGTAATCAGTAAATTCACGTAATTACTAAAAGTTTTAGGAATTACGTGAAATTACTGTCGGGGCCAGGAATTACGCGAAATTCCTAAAATCTGCAGGAATTTCATGTAATAACTGAAACAGGAGGTCAGTAATTACACGAAATTACTAAACTGTGAATTAAACAAAAACAATGTGTTAACGTTTTATCAACCCAGCCGACTTTGTCGGACTGGGTTAGTCGTATCACTAAAGGGGGCTTGAATGTTTGTGCGTGTGTGCGTATGTTAAACTGTTTCTTTAAAATGCTACTCCTCCTACAGTTTTGCTCCAATCGTTTTGATGTTACGCAGGAATGTTCCCTGGATGGTCCCCCACCTAGCTATTACTTTTTTTGACGACTGACGAAGAACGTACAAAATGGCGGCACTTTTTGTGCCCGGTTTGACCCTATTTTTTTAAATGCTACTCCTACAGTTTTACTCCAATCATTTAGATGTTACGCAGGGATGTTCCCCAGAGGTTCGCCTACCAGACAGTTATTTTTTTCGCGGTTCGCCAAAAACTGCCGAAATGGCGGAACTTGGAAGTTTGGCAAAAACTGGAATAAATGGTAGTGAATAACCAGTTACAGGTGGGTCAGTGAAACTGACTATGTCCCCCGCCGGCGTACAATCCCAGTATTTGATTTTGTTAGGTTGGACTACAACCCTTCGTATCATATTCGTGAATTTTAAAATTCCAGCTGGGCCAATGTCCTTGGGCCAACATGGCTCATTTACAATACCAATTCTTGTTACCACCCATACTACCTATGTGTATAACATTTTGCCAATTGTTCCAAAAATGAAGGCTTGAGTGTGTTAACAAACTCATTCCAGTATGTAAAGGTTGTGAAAATTTCTGAAGTTCAGCTGGGCCAATGTCCTTGGGCCGACAGGGCTCATTTACAATACCAACCTTTGTTGGTTACAATACTTCCTATATGTAAAATATTTCAACAGTCGATCGAGAAATGTAGGCTTGAGTGTGTTAACAAACTCATTCAACTGAGTAAGGATTGGGAAAATTTGTGAAGTTCAACTGGGCCAATGTCCTTGGGCCGACATGGCTCATTTACAATACCTACTCGTTTTTAGCCCAGCTTACGTTACACGTAAGCTGGGGTATTCCTATCGGTTTGCGGGCGGTGTCCGTTAGTTAGTTAGTTAGTTAGTTAGTTAGTTAGTTAGTTAGTTAGTTAGTTAGTTGTTTATTTAGTAAACTTTGGTTCAAAATGCATCTCCTCCTACAATTTTGATCCGATGTCATTTATTTTTGGTGTGAGGTATCCCTAAGGGGTCGTGCATACGGCTTGTGCTTTTCTAGTCGATCGGGTGATTTTTGAATTTTTGGCGAATTTTTAAAGAAAAAATTTTAAAATGTATCTCCTCCTACATTTTTGACCCGATGTCATTTATTTTTGGTATGAGGCACCCCTAAAGGGTCGTGCATACGGCTTGTGCTTTTTTAGTCGATCGCGCAATTTTTGTATTTTTGGGGAATTTTTAAAGCAAAATTTTCGAAAATAATTCAAAATGCATCTACTCCTACAATTTTGATTCGATGTCATTTATTTTTGGTGTGAGGCATCCCTAAGGAGTCGTGCATACGGCTTGTGCTTTTTTAGTCGATCGGGTGATTTTTGAATTTTAGGGGAATTTTTAAAGAAAAAAATTTAAAATGTGTCTCCTCCTACATTTTTGACCCGATGTGATTTATTTTTGGTATGAGGCATCCCTAAAGTGTCGTGCATACGGCTTGTGCTTTTCTAGTCGATCGGGTGATTTTTTAATTTTTGGGGAATTTTTGAAGAAAAAAATTTAAAATGTATCTCGTCCTACATTTTTTATCCGATGTCTTTTTTTTTAACCCAGTTTGCTTTTTAGCCAACAGGGCTATACAGATGGGGGCAAGTATCGTCCGTCTGTCCGTCCGTCCGTCCGTCTGTCCGTCCCGCGACCGTTAAAAGTTGAATAACTTTTTTATTTTTTATCCGATTCTTACCAAATTTTAAACACGAGTTCCTAACCCTTTACTGCATTAGGAAATATTTTTATTTTTGCGGTTTAAACCATTTTTGGTGATTTTATTGCCAATTTGGGCAAAATACGAAAAAACCTATCTAGTCCCTCATTTTTCATCGGAAGATTCCGAAATTTTTTATGAAGAAACTAGGACTAAGGGGTAAAAAAAGTACTTTTTTCGATTTTTGAATTTCGCCTTATTTTTGAATCTACTGAGCTTCAAAGTTTGCAACTTCTAAAAATTGACAAATTTCCAATTTTTTTTTTCTGAACAAAGTAGTTAAAGTGGAATATCCTTTTTTATTTTTTATCCGATTCGTACCAAATTTTTTACACGAGTTTTTAACCTTCTACTGCATTAGGATTTTTTTTATTTTTTGGTTTAAACCATTTTTGGCGATTTTATTGCCAATTTGGGCAAAATACGAAAAAACCTATCTAGTCCCTCATTTTTCATCGGAAGATTCCGAAATTTTTCATGAAGAAACTAGAACTAAGGGGTGAAAAAAGTTCTTTTTTCGATTTTTGAATTTCGCCTTATTTTTGAATCTACTGAGCTTCAAAGTTTGCAACTTCTAAAAATTGGCAAATTTCCATTTTTTTTTCTTAACAAAGTAGTTAAAGTGGAATATCTTTTTTATTTTTCATCCGATTCGTACCAAATTTTAAACGCGAGTTTTTAACCTTCTACTGCATTAGGAATTTTTTTTTATTTTTTGGTTTAAACCATTTTTGGCGATTTTATTGCCGATTTGGGCAAAATACGAAAAAATCTATCTAGTCCCTCATTTTTCATCGGAAGATTCCGAAATTTGTTATGAAGAAACTAGAACTAAGGGGTGAAAAAAGTACATTTTTCGATTTTTGAATTTCGCCTTATTTTTGAATCCACTGAGCTTCGAAGTTTGCAGCTTTTAAAAAATTGGAAATTTCCATTTTTCTTCTTAAAAAAGCAAAGTTTCAATTTGCAGAGGGGCACAATATGTTACATGCAAGTACTTTTGGTTGGACTTTTCAGTAATTTTGTTGCCAGTAGGTCATTTCTATGATATTTTCAAGTGGGCGATAATAGGGAACATTGGGCGATAAAGCAAGAAAGTTGTAATTTTCGCTTTAAAAGTGCAGGGATCAATTCTATGTCCCGAAATTATGATAAATATGATATTTTTCGGGTAGGCGATAATAGGGAATATTGGTCGATACTGCAAGAAAGTTGTAATTTTCGCTTTTAATGTGCAGGAAACAATTCTAGGACCCGAAAATATGATAAATATAATATTTTTCGGGTGGGCGATGATAGGGAACATTTTGCGATAATGCAAGAAAGTTGTAATTTTCGCTTTAAAAGAGCAGGAATCAATTCTATGACGCGAAAATATGATAAATGTGATATTTTTCGTGTGGGTGATAATAGGGAGCATTGGGCGATAATGCAAGAAAGTTGTAATTTTCGCTTTAAAAGTGCAGGGATCAATTCTATGACCCGAAAATATGATAAATGTGATATTTTTCGGGTAGGCGATAATAGGCAATATTGGGCGATAATGTAAAAAAAATTGTAATTTTCGCTTTAAAAGTGCAGGAATCAATTCTATGACCCGAAAATATGATAAATGTGATATTTTTCGTGTTGGCGATAATAGGGAACATTGGGCGATAATGCAAGAAAGTTGTAATTTTCGCTTTAAAAGTGCAGCAATCAATTCTGTGACCCGAAAATATGATCAGTGTGATATTTTACGGGTGGGCGATAACAGGGAATATTGGGCGATAAAGCAAGAAAGTTGTAATTTTCGCTTTAAAAGTGCAGGAAACAATTCTAGGACCCGAAAATATGATAAGTATAATATTTTTCGTGTGGGCGATAATAGGGAACATTGGGGATAATGTAAGAAAGTTGTAATTTTCGCTTTAAAAGAGCAGGAATCAATTCTATGACTCGAAAATATGATAAATGTGATATTTTTCGTGTGGGCGATAATAGGGAACATTGGGCGATAATGCAAGAAAGTTGTAATTTTCGCTTTAAAAGTGCAGGAATCAATTCTGTGACCCGAAAATATGATAAATGTGATATTTTACGGGTGGGCGATAACAGGGAATATTGGGCGATAAAGCAAGAAAGTTGTAATTTTCGCTTTAAAAGTGCAGGAAACAATTCTAGGACCCGAAAATATCATAAATATAATATTTTTCGTGTGGGCGATAATAGGGAACATTGGGCGATAATGTAAGAAAGTTGTAATTTTCGCTTTAAAAGAGCAGGAATCAATTCTATAACCCGAAAATATGATAAATATGATATTTTTCGGATGGGCGATAATAGGGAATATTGGGCGATAATGCAAGAAAGTTGTAATTTTCGCTTTAAAATTGCAGGGATCAATTATATGTACCGAAAATATGAAAAATATGATATTTTTTGGATGGGCGATAATAGTGAACATTGGGCGATAATGCAAGAAAGTTGTAATTTTCGCTTTGAAAGTGCAGGAATCAATTCTATGACCCGAAAATATGATAAATGTGATATTTTTCGTGTGGGCGATAATAGGGAACATTGGGCGATAATGCAAGAAAGTTGTAATTTTCGCTTTTAAAGTGCAGGAATCAATTCTATGACCCGAAAATATGATAAATGTGATATTTTTCGGGTGGGCGATAATGTAAGAAAATTGTAATTTTTGCTTTAAAAGTGCAGGAAGCAATTCTGTGACCCGAAAATATGATAAATATGATATTTTTCGGATGGTCGATAATAGGGAACATTGGGCGATAGTGCAAGAAAGTTGTAATTTTCGCTTTAAAAGTGCAGGAATCAATTCTGTGACCCGAAAATATGATCAGTGTGATATTTTACGGGTGGGCGATAACAGGGAATATTGGGCCATAAAGCAAGAAAGTTGTAATTTTCGCTTTAAAAGTGCAGGAAACAATTCTAGGACCCGAAAATATGATAAATATAATATTTTTCGTGTGGGCGATAATAGGGAACATTGGGCGATAATGCAAGAAAGTTGTAATTTTAGCTTTAAAAGTGCAGGAATCAATTCTATGACCCGAAAATTTGATCAATGTGATATTTTTCGTGTGGGCGATAATAGGGAACATTGGGCGATAATGCAAGAAAGTTGTAATTTTCGCTTTAAAAGTGCAGGAATCAATTCTATGACCCGAAAATATGATCAATGTGATATTTTACGGGTGGGCAATAACAGGGAATATTGGGCGATAAAGCAAGAAAGTTGTAATTTTCGCTTTAAAAGTGCAGGAAACAATTCTAGGACCCGAAAATATGATAAATATAATATTTTTCGTGTGGGCGATAATAGGGAACATTGGGCGATAATGTAAGAAAGTTGTAATTTTCGCTTTAAAAGAGCAGGAATCAATTCTATAACCCGAAAATATGATAAATATGATATTTTTCGGATGGGCGATAATAGGGAATATTGGGCGATAATGCAAGAAAGTTGTAATTTTCGCTTTAAAAGTGCAGGGATCAATTATATGACCCGAAAATATGAAAAATATGATATTTTTTGGATGGGCGATAATAGGGAACATTGGGCGATAATGCAAGAAAGTTGTAATTTTCGCTTTAAAAGTGCAGGAATCAATTCTATGACCCGAAAATATGATAAATGTGATATTTTTCGTGTGGGCGATAATAGGGAGCATTGGGCGATAATGCAAGAAAGTTGTAATTTTCGCTTTTAAAGTGCAGGAATCAATTCTGTGACCCGAAAATATGATCAATGTGATATTTTACGGGTGGGCGATAACAGGGAATATTGGGCGATAAAGCAAGAAAGTTGTAATTTTCGCTTTAAAAGTGCAGGAAACAATTCTAGGACCCGAAAATATCATAAATATAATATTTTTCGTGTGGGCGATAATAGGGAACATTGGGCGATAATGTAAGAAAGTTGTAATTTTCGCTTTAAAAGAGCAGGAATCAATTCTATAACCCGAAAATATGATAAATGTGATATTTTTCGGATGGGCGATAATAGGGAACATTGGGCGATAATGCAAGAAAGTTGTAATTTTCGCTTTAAAAGTGCAGGAATCAATTCTGTGACCCGAAAATATGATAAATGTGATATTTTTCGGGTGGGCGATAATAGGAAATATTGGGCGATAATGTAAGAAAATTGTAATTTTTGCTTTAAAAGTGCAGGAATCAATTCTGTGACCCGAAAATATGATAAATATGATATTTTTCGGATGGTCGATAATAGGGAACATTGGGCGATAGTGCAAGAAAGTTGTAATTTTCGCTTTAAAAGTGCAGGAATCAATTCTGTGACCTGAAAATATGATCAGTGTGATATTTTACGGGTGGGCGATAACAGGGAATATTGGGCCATAAAGCAAGAAAGTTGTAATTTTCGCTTTAAAAGTGCAGGAATCAATTCTATGACCCGAAAATTTGATCAATGTGATATTTTACGGGTGGGCGATAACAGGGAATATTGGGCGATAAAGCAAGAAAGTTGTAATTTTCGCTTTAAAAGTGCAGGAAACAATTCTAGGACCCGAAAATATGATAAATATAATATTTTTCGTGTGGACGATAATATGGAATATTGGGCGATAATGCAAGAAAGTTGTAATTTTCGCTTTAAAAGTGCAGGAATCAATTCTATGACCCGAAAATATGATAAATGTGATATTTTTCGTGTGGGCGATAATAGGGAGCATTGGGCGATAATGCAAGAAAGTTGTAATTTTTGCTTTTAAAGTGCAGGAATCAATTCTGTGACCCGAAAATATGATCAATGTGATATTTTACGGGTGGGCGATAACAGGGAATATTGGGCGATAAAGCAAGAAAGTTGTAATTTTCGCTTTAAAAGTGCAGGAAACAATTCTAGGACCCGAAAATATCATAAATATAACATTTTTCGTGTGGGCGATAATAGGGAACATTGGGCGATAATGTAAGAAAGTTGTAATTTTCGCTTTAAAAGAGCAGGAATCAATTCTATAACCCGAAAATATGATCAATGTGATATTTTTCGGATGGGCGATAATAGGGAACATTGGGCGAT
This sequence comes from Protula sp. h YS-2021, assembly GCA_949752745.1. Lineage (NCBI taxonomy): Eukaryota > Metazoa > Annelida > Polychaeta > Sabellida > Serpulidae > Protula > Protula sp. h YS-2021. The sequence continues at coordinate 68,829,033 of OX457026.1, forward strand.
AATGCAAGAAAGTTGTAATTTTCGCTTTAAAAGTGCAGGAATCAATTCTATGACCCGAAAATATGATAAATGTGATATTTTTCGGGTGGGCGATAATAGGAAATATTGGGCGATAATGTAAGAAAATTGTAATTTTCGCTTTAAAAGTGCAGGAATCAATTCTGTGACCCGAAAATATGATCAGTGTGATATTTTACGGGTGGGCGATAACAGGGAATATTGGGCGATAAAGCAAGAAAGTTGTAATTTTCGCTTTAAAAGTGCAGGAAACAATTCTAGGACCCGAAAATATGATAAATATAATATTTTTCGTGTGGGCGATAATAGGGAACATTGGGCGATAATGCAAGAAAGTTGTAATTTTCGCTTTAAAAGTGCAGGAATCAATTCTGTGACCCGAAAATATGATAAATGTGATATTTTTCGGGTGGGCGATAATAGGAAATATTGGGCGATAATGTAAGAAAATTGTAATTTTTGCTTTAAAAGTGCAGGAATCAATTCTGTGACCCGAAAATATGATAAATATGATATTTTTCGGATGGTCGATAATAGGGAACATTGGGCGATAGTGCAAGAAAGTTGTAATTTTCGCTTTAAAAGTGCAGGAATCAATTCTGTGACCCGAAAATATGATCAGTGTGATATTTTACGGGTGGGCGATAACAGGGAATATTGGGCCATAAAGCAAGAAAGTTGTAATTTTCGCTTTAAAAGTGCAGGAAACAATTCTAGGACCCGAAAATATGATAAATATAATATTTTTCGTGTGGGCGATAATAGGGAACATTGGGCGATAATGCAAGAAAGTTGTAATTTTCGCTTTAAAAGTGCAGGAATCAATTCTATGACCCGAAAATTTGATCAATGTGATATTTTACGGGTGGGCGATAACAGGGAATATTGGGCGATAAAGCAAGAAAGTTGTAATTTTCGCTTTAAAAGTGCAGGAAACAATTCTAGGACCCGAAAATATGATAAATATAATATTTTTCGTGTGGACGATAATATGGAATATTGGGCGATAATGCAAGAAAGTTGTAATTTTCGCTTTAAAAGTGCAGGAATCAATTCTATGACCCGAAAATATGATAAATGTGATATTTTTCGTGTGGGCGATAATAGGGAGCATTGGGCGATAATGCAAGAAAGTTGTAATTTTTGCTTTTAAAGTGCAGGAATCAATTCTGTGACCCGAAAATATGATCAATGTGATATTTTACGGGTGGGCGATAACAGGGAATATTGGGCGATAAAGCAAGAAAGTTGTAATTTTCGCTTTAAAAGTGCAGGAAACAATTCTAGGACCCGAAAATATCATAAATATAACATTTTTCGTGTGGGCGATAATAGGGAACATTGGGCGATAATGTAAGAAAGTTGTAATTTTCGCTTTAAAAGAGCAGGAATCAATTCTATAACCCGAAAATATGATAAATGTGATATTTTTCGGATGGGCGATAATAGGGAACATTGGGCGATAATGCAAGAAAGTTGTAATTTTCGCTTTAAAAGTGCAGGAATCAATTCTATGACCCGAAAATATGATAAATGTGATATTTTTCGGGTGGGCGATAATAGGAAATATTGGGCGATAATGTAAGAAAATTGTAATTTTCGCTTTAAAAGTGCAGGAATCAATTCTGTGACCCGAAAATATGATCAGTGTGATATTTTACGGGTGGGCGATAACAGGGAATATTGGGCGATAAAGCAAGAAAGTTGTAATTTTCGCTTTAAAAGTGCAGGAAACAATTCTAGGACCCGAAAATATGATAAATATAATATTTTTCGTGTGGGCGATAATAGGGAACATTGGGCGATAATGCAAGAAAGTTGTAATTTTCGCTTTAAAAGTGCAGGAATCAATTCTATGACCCGAAAATATGATCAATGTGATATTTTACGGGTGGGCGATAACAGGGAATATTGGGCGATAAAGCAAGAAAGTTGTAATTTTCGCTTTAAAAGTGCAGGAAACAATTCTAGGACCCGAAAATATGATAAATATAATATTTTTCGTGTGGGCGATAATAGGGAACATTGGGCGATAATGTAAGAAAGTTGTAATTTTCGCTTTAAAAGTGCAGGAATCGATTCTATAACCCGAAAATTTGATAAATATGATGTTTTTCGGATGGGCGATAATAGGGAATATTGGGCGATAATGCAAGAAAGTTGTAATTTTCGCTTTAAAAGTGCAGGTATCAATTATGTGTCCCGAAAATATGAAAAATATGATATTTTTTGGATGGGCGATAATAGGGAATATTGGGCGATAATGCAAGAAAGTTGTAATTTTCGCTTTAAAAGTGCAGGAATCAATTCTATGACCCGAAAATATGATAAATGTGATATTTTTCGTGTGGGCGATAATAGGGAGCATTGGGCGATAATGCAAGAAAGTTGTAATTTTCGCTTTTAAAGTGCAGGAATCAATTCTGTGACCCGAAAATATGATCAATGTGATATTTTACGGGTGGGCGATAACAGGGAATATTGGGCGATAAAGCAAGAAAGTTGTAATTTTCGCTTTAAAAGTGCAGGAAACAATTCTAGGACCCGAAAATATCATAAATATAATATTTTTCGTGTGGGCGATAATAGGTAACATTGGGCGATAATGTAAGAAAGTTGTAATTTTCGCTTTAAAAGAGCAGGAATCAATTCTATGACCCGAAAATATGATAAATGTGATATTTTTCGGATGGGCGATAATAGGGAACATTGGGCGATAATGCAAGAAAGTTGTAATTTTCGCTTTAAAAGTGCAGGGATCAATTCTATGACCCGAAAATATGATAAATGTGATATTTTTCGGGTGGGCGATAATAGGGAATATTGGGCGATAATGTAAGAAAATTGTAATTTTCGCTTTAAAAGTCCAGGAATCAATTCTGTGACCCGAAAATATGATAAATATGATATTTTTCGGATGGTCGATAATAGGGAACATTGGGCGATAGTGCAAGAAAGTTGTAATTTTCGCTTTAAAAGTGCAGGAAACAATTCTATGACCCGAAAATATGATAAATGTGATATTTTTCGTGTGGGCGATAATAGGGAACATTGGGCGATAATGTAAGAAAGTTGTGATTTTCGCTTTAAAAGTGCAATAATCAATTCTATGACCCGAAAATATGATAAATATGATATTTTTCGTGTCGGCGATAATAGGGAACATTGGGCGATAATGCAAGAAAGTTGTAATTTTCGCTTTAAAAGTGCAGGAATCCATTCTATGACCCGAAAATATGATAAATGTGATATTTTTCGGGTGGGCGATAATAGGGAATATTGGGCGATAATGCAAGAAAGTTGTAATTTTCGCTTTAAAAGTGCAGGAAACAATTCTAGGACCAGAAAATATGATAAATATAATATTTTTCGGGTGGGCGATAATAGGGAACATTGGGCGATAATGTACGAATGTTGTGACCCGCGCATCAAGACAACCTAAGGAAACTTGTGCACTTGTCCAAAATAAGTACGAAAGTAAAATAAACATGCGCATTGGTCTGGAATAAGAACCGCGCATTAATCTTTATTAAGTTAAATAAACATGTGCACTGTTCCAAAATGAGAACCGCGCATCAACGCAAATTAAATAAACATGCGCACTTGTCTGAATTAGAACCGCGCATCGAGGCAAGTTACATAAATATGCGCACTGGTCCGAAATGCGAGCGTTGTTTGAAGGTATCTATGGCAATCTATCCAGTCTACCAGATATACAAAAAATCTGTTCCCAATTTTTCTTGGAAAGAAATCTTTGTATGCATTTATCGGTCTATGTTCTGGTCCGGTGCTAAATTAATTATTGAGCTAGCTCTTTGCCGTCTCATCTTTTGAAGCTTGATATTTCAGGGAAATTCCTTCGCTCATGCACGCTGGAATGGGTCTTATTGCTTTTCGTAAGCTGGGACTTTGTCCTTGGACAAACTTGTTGTGTATTAAAATTATGAAAAAGTTACGTTCAGAAACAAAGTTCTTCATTTTTTAGCATAACAGTATTCATTTCATAGTTTTTCTCTCTTTAGTTGTTTGGTTACTCGGCTGGGTCATATCCTTGGACATGCTTATTTAATAAACCTCAAGACTTGAATCAACACTGCAGTGATGAAATACATCGCTTCTACCATGGTTTCAAATGCAGAATGCATGTCTTTACTCAAACCAACTACAGAATGGATGTCTTCACTCAAATCGAATATAAAATACATGTCTTTACTGAAAGCAAATGCTGATATGAGGGACTCGCGTGTGATCTTAGCTTTGTAATTTTGCAATTCGAGATGAAAGCAAAGGTCTCAATATGTAATTCCATCTCCGGCAAATGACACCAAATGTCACCTTGAGTCAGTGAGTTTACGAATTGCAATTCAAGATGAAAAAGGACTCACCAAGGTCGAAATAATCTTTGACAAGTTAAGTTCATGTGAGCTTGTTCCTCCATTTTTTGCCGTTTAACTTTGTTTAACTTCCATTACGCATATTGACTAATGATGTTTAGGAAATTTGTGAAATAAAACACCCTTGAAAACAGTAAATACATGAAATTCCTGAAGATTTTAGGAATTTCGTGTAATTCCTGGCCCCGACAGTAATTTCACGTAATTCCTAAAAGTTTTAGGAATTACGTGAAATTACTGATTACACAGATTTACTGTAACATATGCAAACAGAGGAAATGGTTCAGCCCCCCCCCCCCCCCAAAAAAAAGTCTCCAAAAGCAACTAACAGAACAGATTATAAGTCAGTTATTTTATAGAATGGAAAAATAACTATTGTGTGACTATTAGCTATTTGTGATGTCAGTTTTGTTCTTTTATGCAGAATGCCGAAGATACCGCGCCCTGGTAATCTGGTGAAGCGGAGCAGCACTAGCAGTAGCCATAAAGGTGGGATCTAACTTCGAAAATCCTAAATAAGAATTAATGGCTAACAATGCTTCTTTCACGCAAGTGCCTTAGAATCTAAGATACCTTAAATGTCTTTCACTGTATTTAAGAATGTTGGATTGTGCGTGATTGAGTAGGGTCTTGAGACAACTCAGTGAAAGACAACTCGACACCTACGTGAAAGACAACTCGGCACCCAATTACTAACTCGGCACCTATTAATTTTACTGTATTTTCCCCGTTTTAAACATCTTCAGCAATGAGAAATGATTTTGATAGAATGATACCATATATTGCTCTCACAGGAAGCACGAGCGCAGTTGTTGAAACGCAGGAGCCGTCCATGCACGTGAAGCCAATGTCACAGTGTCACGTGTACATCTGGGGTAGCGGTATCGGCACGCCCGCCAAGCTGCCGCTGCCCAGCTACGAGACGCTCATTACCCAGGTCTCCATGGGCAGGACACAGAAGGCGGCCGTCACCAAAAATGGCAGGCTGTTTGTCTGGGAGGTAGGTACTTTGCTGGTGTATAAATATTATTTGATACATAAAAAGAACAAGATGTGTAATTATGTATTTTTGTCTTTGAAACACAGACGATTTTCCGTATCCAAAAAAAAAGCGGGATAAAAATAAGTAGGGTTTATTAACGCATAGTCCATTTTACTTAAATTGATTTTGAATACCATAATATTTAGCAATTTCGGATTGTATTGATAAAAGATGTTTTAACTTTGTAGACACCTACAGTGGGGGTGGATCGCGTGTTAGGAGGAGCAAGTGAACCGGGATCAGCGAATTTTATCCCGCGGTATCTGGAGGGGCAGGCTGCAGTGACGATCGCCCGCGTCGCCTGTGGGGATCTGTTTACTGCCTGTGTGACAGGTAGAGCCCACGTCTGGGGTTACTATTGGTCCAGAAAAGGTGCACAAGGGTATCAAAAACCGAAAAGCTAAAATTCTTTGTCTGTTATTGTTTGAAAGTGCAACGTGATGCTGTGAGGTCGCGCTGTGTAAAATTTTCAGTGGACTAATGAACAAAATGGCTGTGCAGAAATTGCCACTTTTTGTCTTTTTTTTTTTTTTTTTTTTTTTGAAGCACATAACGGTTTGCGAAATTTATGCGATTCAAAGCTCAGAGAAACAAGATTCACAGCTTCTTTGGCTCAAAGTACAATAAAGGTATTTTTTGTATACTGATATTTTTGGGAAATAAACGGAAATGTGATTGCTCATGCTTGTCTTCCAGATCGCGGTATTTTGATGACGTTTGGTAATGGTGCTAAGGGTTGTCTTGGACATGGAAACTTCAGCGATGTATCACAGGTGCAGTTCATTATGTAAAGATGAAGTTTAATTCTTTGTTTGCAGATATACATTGCTTGAGATGCTAGAACAGTAACATGTACTTATGGGTATTTTTGTATTGAAGAAAGTGGATGTGTCAGTTTCAAAAGCCCCGTTACCCAATATTTATTAGACCCGCTGAACATAGAAAAATGGGACATTTTTCACCATCAGGGTCATTAAGTTTCAATTATGTCTAAAACATCCTTAGTACTAAATAAAAGGATTAAATGAATCGGCAGACTAGTATAAAATATAAAACTAATGACCGAAACAGCAGAAAACTAGTCAGTGAGACCGAGACAGCAGAAAACTAGCCCGTCAGACCGAGACATCAGAAAACTAGCAAGTCAGACCGAGATTGCAGAAAAGTAGCCCGTCAGACCGAGACATATGAAAACTAGCCAGTCAGACCGAGATTGCAGAAAACTAGCCCGTCAGACCGAGACAGCAGAAAACTAGTCAGTGAGACCGAGACAGCAGAAAACTAGCCAGGCAGACCGAGACATCAGAAAACTAGCCAGTCAGACCGAGACTGCAGAAAACTAGCCAGTCGGGCCGAGATTGCAGAAAACTAGCCAGTCAGACCAAGACTGCAGAAATTAGCCAGTCAGATCGAGACTGCAGAAAACTAGCCAATCGGACCGAGACTGCAGAAAACTAGCCAATCAGTCCGAGATTGCAGAAAACTAGCCCGTCAGACTGAGATTGCAGAAAACTAGCCCGTCAGACCGAGAGAGCAGAAAACTAGCCAGTCAGACCGAGACTGCTGAAAACTATCCAGTCAGACCGAGACTGCTGAAAACTATCAAGTCAGACCGAGACTGCAGAAAACTAGCCAGTGAGACCGAGACTGCAGAAAACTAGCCAGTCAGACCGAGACAGCAGAAAACTATCCAGTATGACCGAGACAGCAGAAAGCTAGCCTGTCAGACCGAGACAGCAGAAAACTAGCCAGCGAGACCGAGACAGCAGAAAACTATCCAGTCAGACCGAGACAGCAGAAAGCTTGCCAGCAGACCGAGACAGCAGAAAACTAGCCAGTCAGACCGAGATTGCAGAAAACTATCCAGTCAGACCGAGACAGCAGAAAGCTAGCCTGTCAGACCGAGACAGCAGAAAACTAGCCAGTGAGACCGAGACAGCAGAAAACTATCCAGTCAGACCGAGACAGCAGAAAGCTAGCCTGTCAGACCGAGACAGCAGAAAACTAGCCAGTGAGACCGAGACAGCAGAAAACTATCCAGTCAGACCGAGACAGCAGAAAGCTAGCCTGTCAGACCGAGACAGCAGAAAACTAGCCAGTGAGACCGAGACAGCAGAAAGGTATCCAGTCAGAACGAGACAGCAGAAAGCTAGCCAGCAGACCGAGACAGCTGACAACTGGACAATCTTAGAAAACAATTGCCGTAAAAATTTTAATAAGATTAGGCGTTAATAGATAATGTAAAATATTGTTCAGGTGTTATAGACAGATTGTAGATTGGGACAGAACTGAAATAAATTCGTACACACTAGTTTGATCCAGACAGTAGCCGTTTTTTTTTGTGTGTGTGTTACAGAAACGTTATGAGAAACAACACCATTTCCCTTCCCTTTTGCCTGACTGGTCGCTACGTTATTTATTTTAGGCAAAAATTGTTGAGAAGCTGCTCGGCTTTGAGGTGACGTCAGTGGCCTGCGGATCGTCACACATGATCGCGGTGACCAATGAACACGAAGTGTTTGCCTGGGGCAGGGGAGACAACGGTGTGTTTGGTTTTCTTTATTTATCATTTATAGAAATGACTGCTTTTCACCTGAACAGGTATTTTACAGCGAGTTATCGATCTCGAGGGTATTTCGCAGTGTAATAGACGGGCATCGTTCAATTCCGGTCCCCAGACGCTTACGCAGTATACGTCATTCTGAGGTCGTCATGGCAAAAAAAATAGCTACGGTGGTGTAATATTTCTTCTAAAAGTAGCAATGAATGAAGAGTTGTGAGGTAAATGCCTTGTACTGTTTTCACTAGGCCGACTCGGCACGGGATCATCAGAAAACACGTGCACGCCGGAGCAGGTAGAGATACCGGAGAACTACGAGCCGGCGCAGGCCTTCTGCGGCGTCG